>OZ005649.1:262472341-263715106 GCA_963930645.1 Salticus scenicus | reverse complement strand
ACTAAATCGCAAGATTTATATATATATATATATATATATAATAAGAACATGTAAATATAACAAAGAACATGCAAATATAACAAAAACGCACGTTCGAAAATTTGACCCTAAAACAATACTTTCTCAACCTTATGGGTAAGAGAAAGTAATTAAAGTCTGACATTTTATTTCTTTGCAGTTTTTTCCATAATGTCGAGTTAAATATATATATATATATGTATATATATTTAAAAAGAATTTATTTATCTCTTAATAATAATAATAATTTAGAAAGATATTTTTTAAATAATCAATATTAATTTATGTAAATGCGATTATTATTATTAAAAATTAAACATACTTTAATCAGATAGTATTTGACTGAAAAAAAACAATAATTATAAAAAATATTACAATAAATCGCATGATTTATATATATATATATATAATAAAAAGGTTTACAAATTTAGGCAGCCAAAACTGTTAAAGTATTTAAATCTGATTATTATTTATACAAAAATAAATATTTTGCTCACCGAGTTTTTTGCCGAGCAAACCTTCCAATTACTTTCTCATTAAATTCTGGAATTGTGAAAATAAAGTCTTTGTGGATTGCGAGAACCTCAAGTGCATTTAAACTTTCTTGTCCCATAGAATTTCTCAAAAATGTTTTAATCCTTTTGTCAATAAAATTTCAACAGAATTCCTTTCTATCGCTGTTAATTTTTAAACAATCATAGATTTATTTGGGGAAAAAAAAATCGCTTCTCTTTTTCAATATCAGTAGAAAAATAAATAAATAAAAAGTTTTGTGAAAGTCGCCAAATTCTTTCCACGATCCCTATGGTTAATGTATTTTAAAGGAGACAGTTATTTTTCATTAAACTGCGTTACATGGGTCAATTTGCCAAGTGCCCCTAACACTTTAAAAGTATGGGAATATTAACATTGATAAAGCTCTACTTCCCAAATGTGTTAACCTGCTGTTCCATGTGCAAAGCAATAAATACTATACTAATTAATGCGCAAGATCGGGCACAAATCAAAGTGCCCAAACGGCTGAACTCCGAGTTGGAACTAGCTGTAATTCGGTAAAAGAAAAGCGAACGGGACAAGCAAACTTTACGTCCGAGAAGAATAAGAGGAAATTGGATGCGCGTTTTTAACTTGATAGATACATTTTTACAAGCGTTATAATAATAATAATAAAAAAAATAAATAAAAAGAAAGAAAGATATATTACTTGATTTTTAATAGAGAGAAAAATTCAAGCGGGGCCAGGCCCATTTGCCCTCAATGACGAACCACCTCTGGAAATACTATACCACTCTTAAAATATTAAACAGAACGAAAAAATTCAAATAACATTTGATAAAAGTAAATTAATTTATTAGTCTAAGTTCTATTATCCGTTTATTATAAGAGAAACAATCGAAATCTTAACCCACAAAGATATTGTGTACAATGAAGACCATCTTTTAATTTGCCGCAAATATGGTTAGAGCTACTGCAGAAGTACAACATATACACATCTACATACATAAAGATAGAGAGAGAAACTGAATTTATTTTAAATCTATAGATGGCACTGAAAATTATCACATAAAAATGTTGGAAGTTGCATGATTTTTCAACCAGTGAAAAATATACCACGTGGTATCGAAATATATGCAGTCGAACCTCGTTAACGGGAACACGCTTAACGTGAATTACTTTTAACATGAACTCTTTTCACAATCCTCGCCAAAATAAAGATTAGTTTCTGAGGTTACTGATAACATGAATTATTGAAAACATGGACAATTTTTTTATTCCCCTAGAGATTCACGTTAACGAGGTTCGACTGCATTTACATTTTACTCATTTATTTATTTATTACTTTTTTTTTTTTTTTTTTTTTTTAAATTACGCTTGCAGATTTTTATTGTGAAATTGTGTTTGATTTTTAGTTAATTATCTTTCAGTATAAATCAAAACTCATTAAACTTTAAAGCTTATGTCATGGTATATATAAGTTTGTTTAAATTGAAGAAAGCTGAACAAACTATATCTATATAACTCTCTCTATGCCTGTGTGAGAATATATATATATATATATATATATATATATATATATATATATATATATATATAAATATATGTCCATTTAATCTAAATATATAACGTATTTTATTTTTCAAGCAATATTTAATATCTAAATAATTCATTGATTTAGATAAAAACTTGCATTTAGTTTGGGGATCAGAGTAAAGATTGTGCCTCAAAGGCATAGAATCTATGTTCTTTTGCACCCGAGATGTATCCATTAGTCCGGTAAGTGCTTATGATGGATCACAGAGTGCTTCTGTAATTTGTTGTTTCAGATACAATATCGCAAATAGTGTATCACATAAGAATGATTAATAACTGATCGTTAAAGATATTTAAGATAAAATTTATATATCTATATCTATCTGTATTATTAGGCTGTAATAGATAACATATTTATGATTTTTCGTTATGGATATTTTACTTACTGCGGTAGCATATCTATTATATCTATCTATTTATTTATTTTATTTTTGCATTTTAATCTTAAAAATTATAAAAGTGTGTTTATGATTTCCGTTCGTCTGACTGTCCCTCTTCTTACTTCCGTTAACATTTTTAGAAATACATTGAAACTTATGAATGTTATTTAATTTTAGTATAACATGCTTCTTCTTATAAATAGTCTGTGTAGCAGATATCTTTTATATACAGGAGTTTACGAAAGGATTTGAATTCATTGAGGCCTACAGCGGACATATAAAATGTAGTTGTATGAAGTGCAATTCAGTATTTTTATGTTACACAAATTACAATGAAATTAATTTACATTACTCAAATAAACAAAGGAATGATTCTTATAGAATATAGTATAATTGATATTACTATTTGATTTACAAAGTCATACGAAAGTACTCAGCTACATTATTATGGGTTAAAAATGGAAATTGTTCGAATTGTATTTTCCCTTGCGTTATGAGTTCTCCCTTCTTTATTTAATGTATTACGTTTACTGTATGATTCTCATGAAAGTTTTCTCCAATATACAAGACTCCACAAAAGAAATATATTTTAACAAAGAAAAATACAAAAAAGCAACATTTTTATTTAATTATTATTTATCACTGGTAAGTACAAAACATTATATAAACACCATAAAATTGAAGAACTCGCAAAATTGTCTCGGTTCGGAAGACGACACAACCCTTTGTCAGGTGAACAAAGTAGGAACAAGTGCTACAAACAAAGCGGTTTCTTTGCAGCACTCGTGCCTACTTTGTTCACCTGAAAAAGGGTCGTGTCGTCTTTCGACCCGAAACAATTATTACAAGCTCTTTAATTTTATGGTGTTTATTCAAAGTTTTGTATTTATTATTTTTAAACGTCAGTTCTATTGTGTTTTTTTTTTTTAATAATTTATCACTGGCTCTTATTCTTTTAGTTCCAGTTATAGATATAATCAACATACATTTTCTCACCGAAAGTATTTTTTTTTTTTTTTTTTTTTTTTTTAATTATCGGTAGATAGTTGAAGTATTTTTGTTGATAAATGCAAAAGTGTTTTACTTTATTCCGATAAAGACGGCGAAAAAACCCGACTGAAAAAGTCAGATGTTATAAAGAAGACTTTGTCTGTCCCTGACACTAGTTTCAGTGATTTCAATGAGATATATATATACATATATATATATATATATATAACCCATATATATGTATTACTAAAACATCGATTTAATTAGGATGGATCTTAGCTATGTTTGATAAAAATTTGTGTAATAGCTTTTTAATAAAAGTAATTAAGATGTGTCTTTTTGGGCAACTCCACTTTGATATTTTAATATTTGCGAGTTGGCAATCTTCAAATTTCTAAATCATACTATTTTTTTAAACTGGGCATAATTTATTTTATTTTTTCAATTGCAAATTTTAAATCGGCTTAGGTAAAATTTAAAATATTGGCTATAAATAGTGACTGTGTTCACGGTCCAAAAATCTCTAAATTTGGTTAAAATTTCATGATTTTACAGAAATAGATTTTTTTTTTTTTAAAGCATATACATGTATATTCATTTTAATATGTATTAAAAAATAAATAAATAAATCGCAGATTCTTAATCGATTTTGACAGAAATTAAAAATTGACTGAAATTAGTGAGTTCTTAGTCAAAACATCTCTAAATTAGGTTGGAAATTAGATATTTTATAGAATCTTTATAAGCTTTTATTAACCTTATTGGAAACCACTGCTATTTTCCACGTGTAAAGAACGGGTAGAAATGCTAGACATTACTCCGTTTAATGCTAAATGTCGAAATATTCTCATATTTTACCTTAATTAGGGCGTACGAGGAGTTTTTCACCGTGCGAAGAACAGGTTAAAAATGCCAGACACTCTCTTTCACACCCTTAAATACTAAATTTCGGAAGATTTTTATATATTACCTTAATCAGTGCTTAAAAAGAGACATTTTGCTAAATTTAAAGCTTTTATTTGAAACCGCTGATTTTCCACGCGCGAAAAACGGGCAGAACTGTTAGACGCCCTCTTTAACCAACTTAAGTACTAAATTTCGAAAGCTTTAACCTTAATTAGGGCAAATAAGAGACATTTTGCTAAACTTCAAGCTTCTATTGGGAACCATTGTAGAGATGCGGGGTAAAGCTTAATTAACTTTGACTTTTCCTCTCAACCCCTTAAGTATTGAATTTCGTTATAGTTTCGTTATATTAAATCCGCTTATAGTGAGCTTCTACGTTATGAAAAGAATTTACAGTCCAAACGGCATGTTTTTAGCTTCAGCGATTTGGACTCGATGTTGATAGATGAATGAGCGAATCAGTGGTATTTCGCGGATATATATGGATATGAGAAGGCTTTTCCACGTTAGAGATAAATATTTTATTCGACTGCATGACAAATACAAGCTCTTTTTTTACAACAATTTTTCTTTTTCAAGATTATGCTTTACAAATGAATTATTTCAAAAATGATTCATTTGTAACAAACGATAATTGTTAATACTTTTTAAACTTAATAAATACAGAAATAAAATAAATGAAACCTATTATTATAAAACTGATTTTTTTTTTTTTTTTTTTTTTTAATATATAAAACTAACTTTGTACTACGTTTGGGTAACTTAAGTGAATTAGCGGTTTCAAATATCTTTTTATTTTATTTTTTAGTATTTGTAAATTGTATTTTAGCTATTTAAAAAGTATTTATTTTAAAATTTTCGGGTCTTTTTTAATTAATCGAATAGTTATTATTCTAAGTGGCATCAGTGGTAGTTTAATATAACTAAACTTCTCGCGCTGTTTGCCAATGATTCTTACTCTTATTTTTTGTATTTTAAAACAGCATTTTGCTACTTTTGATAATATTTTTTACTAAATACAGAATGTATATTTTTATGGGATTAAAAAATAAATATATGTCACAGAAAGAGCTTAAAGTAAAGCTACAGAGATAGTTTTTTATGAAATTTCTTTGTTTTTATCGTTGGAAAGATAAATCCATTATCAATGCTACTAAAGACATATAATTATAGTTATTTTCAGATAGTATGAAACTGCATAAGACTTATAAAATAACATTATTTTAAAACTTTGAAATAATATTTATAGGCTTTTACAAAGTTTTTAACCTTAAATTTATTACTTTAATATTTTTAAATTTAATATATTTATATATAAACTTAAATTTATTATATTTAAATATACATAAGAAGAATATTTTGGATTAATGAAAATTTCCATCACAGGTTTTCGATAGTTATACATGTTTTGATATTTCCTGAAGACGATTTGACCACACTTATAAAATGTTTCTCTGTGTGCATGTTAGCAAAATTTTGTGGACACTGTATCTTACGAATCAATGAACGGAATTCAGTGTAAATTTATGTTTGATTGGACGTTGTCTTAAACTGGTGCTTTCAGCTTTTGAGACATATCGCACAGCAGGTGGCGCTGCCATCTTGCTTTACTCATAATTTTAATATGGCAGCTTAGGACAAAAATTTGCATAAATGAACAAAATGAGGATTTTTTAAAATTAATTATTGTGAAATTATATATATATTTATTTATAGTGTAACAGTTAACCAAGGTAATTTTTTTTTTGTATTAAAAAAAAAAAAAAAAAAAAAAAAAGAGGCCTCGTCAATATCTTTAAAACGAATTGTTGAACCATAGATTTCTGATGATTTGAAACAAATTTATATATTTTTTCATCTAAACAAATGCATTTCATTAGGTGTCATCTGCAGGGGCACAAAATGACTTTTTTTTTCGGCATTTAATGTTATACTTCTCTGGGATAAAAATTGTCTGCAACCATCATGGGAAATAATTTAAATAAGTAATGTGTATTGCGCGAAAAGTTTTATTATGGCCACAGTATGTTTTTTTTTCTTAAGTTTCAAATTTCAGGAATAAGTAATTACTCATAACGCTTCTTGTGCATTCTTTTTCATCAAATTCTTTTAAATAGTTGTAGGATATTCATAAGTTTGATAATCAAAAAACAGTGAATTTATTATCAAATCATGAAATTATAATTTCTATTCTGAAATATCAAATTTTCTCTGTCATAAAAAAAATGAAAAGTTACAGAGTTTAGGTACTTTCTGCCTTAACTAAATGATGCTGTAATTAAGATTACAAAATTAAACGCATATATACCCTTCAGACCTTCAATTACATAGAAAACACTAACAGTAAAATATTTCATGTGCAAAGAAATTATAGATATTATACAGGCACATTTTTTAAGAAATGATCAAATGCAAAGAAACTATCACAAAGCGACCATCACAAAACTTCCTTCTATGAATTCCTAGACACATTTACAAAGTATATACTATTTATTAAGATTATTATTTATAAAAAAATATTTTTCAAGATTAATGCAAACGATTTTTCTCACACGACTGTATGTCACTGAATGCCTAAAGAAAATCACTTTTGTCTTAATGATACCTTAATAAAAGCAATATATATATATATTAACTCACAACCTCTTTTATTTTTCTGTTAAAAATGAAAATATCGACAACTGTATTTTAAATAATCACTAATTTTAGTTAAAATTTATTTTAAATTATGACAGATGGTTCAACAATTCGTTTTAAAGGTGCTGATGAGTTCCTTTGTGTGATAGTAATGTTGAAAATTTGCCTCCCGCCTGCTCGAGGGGGGGGGGGGAGGACACTTCAACCCAGGGGGTAAAACGATGCTCCTACGTATACAATTTTTTTTCTAGTTAATTGTTATTATTATAAATTATTCTTTTTAATTTCATAATGATCCGTTAAAAATAATACTGATTGTGCATTTATATATAAAACTTTGTCCTATACTGCCATGTTAAAAATTTAGAAAAAGGTGGAATGATAGCGTCACCTGCTTAGCGATTGATCCCGAAATATAAACAACACAACACACAAGTCTTGGTCCAGGTCCAACTGAATTTAAATTTCTTTCATTCGTTTATGAGACACAGAGTCCGTAAAATTTATAATGCACTCATACAGACAGTTTCTAAAAACGGTCAAACCGTGTCCAGGACATCTCAAAATTCATCGAAAATAGCAGGTCTAAAATTTTTACGAATTCAATACTTTCTCCTTATCTATATAAAAGAAAGTAAAAAAAAAAAAAAAAAAGTGAGTAAGTGAGTGAGAGAGTGAGAGAGAGATTTTTTTTAACGTCTCTTGTCACATTAATTAAAAGCAAAATATATTTTAATATGTTACAACGTATGAGAAATACAGGGTGTTTCTAAATGAAAATCGGGGTTTTAACACTTTGTAGTATTTATTACGTAAAACTTAAAATCATAATTAATACACGAAATGAAAGAGCAACTCAAACAGTTATACGTACAAGCTTAAACGTGTTCATTGTGAGTACCTTTCGTGACACGGCACACATCAAGTCGATAGCCCAGTTCTTCCCAAACAATGTTTAGTGTTTGTAGTGTAATTGTTGCAACAGCTGCCATGTGATTTCTACCTGTGAGGGGGAGGGGTCATAAAAAATCGTGTGTATGTGACTCCACTACCAGCTTACCTACCAGACCTAAGAAACAGGATTGAGGCAGCTGTTGCAACAATTACACCACGAACACAACAACGTTTGGGAAGAACTGGGCTATCAACTTGATGTATGCTGTATCACGAAAAGTGCCACATTGAACACTTGTAGGCTTGTACGTATAACTGTTTGAGTTCCTCTTTCATTTCATGTATTAATTATGATTTTAAGTTTTACGTAATAAATAATACAAAGCGTTAAAACCCCGATATTCTTTTAGAAACACCCAGTATATTGAAGTTTAAATAATACCGCGGAATAAACTTGAAAGGTTTTTTTAGGATCTATGCGAAGTGCAGGATTTTACCTTCTTGTTTAACTCATCTTATCACCATTTCTCTTCTTACTGAATAAATTTGTTGAATCTATCTATTCAAATAGACACACACATGCTCGCTCGCACTCACGATTTTTTTACTTTCTCTTACCCATAGGGTCGAGAAAGTATTGTTTTAGGGTCCAATTTTCGAACGTGAGTTTTTGTTATATTTACACGTTCTGAGGTCCCCTGAATACGAAAATCATGTTTTTAGCAAATGGCCTGTGTGTCTGTCTGTTATCAGCATATCTCAAGAACAAATAGCAGCAGAAATTCCAAACTCGGAATTCTAAATGTGTATCATATAGGGATGCTACAGTAAGCTTTTCGTTGAGATGAAGCAAATGGTTCGTGTACAGGGACACTCAAAAGTATTCAAATACATTACGTCTACGGGGGAAATTACAGGTAAGTAGAGTTTAACATTTACACACTGCACTAAACTAAATGAAACGAATATATATTTTTTGTAATAGAGATAGTCAACTGGGAAAATTTTTTGTGTATGTAGGAGCCTCGTCTCCCCCCTGGGGGGAAAGTCCCCCCTCGAGGGGAGTAAATTTTCATGATGGGTATCTTTCGAAAGAGCTCGCCAATAACTTTAAAACGAATGGTTGAACTACCGATCTGCGATAATTTAAAATAAAGTTATCAATTTTTTTCATTTTTAACAAGAAAAAAAAATTTTTTTTTCTTTAAATGTAATATTAAGAATAAATTCAATTTTTTTTTCTTTTTTCTTTTTTTTAATTATATATATTTAGTGTTATATTACTTCTCTAATATGGAAATCGTCTGCATTATCATAAAAGATAATTTGTTTAAATAATAATTTTAAATTATTTTTTAAAAACAGAATTATTTTTTAATAACGGAATTAAATTCTATATAAATGTAGATGCATTAATGAGCCCCCCTCACACAGAACTAATTATCATATAAAACTCTTCCGAAGCCTAATTTGAATTGTTTAACATAGGTTTACATGTCAGTACTCGTTATCTTACCTCTTAATCTCCAACCTGTATTTATAGTATTAAATTTCAGGGTAAGAGAAAATCGTGTGAATGACACACCAGATTATTTTCTTGGTGGAAAAAGATCAAATATGTCAAAATCTCACAAGCAAAGAACGGGGGGAAAAAATCAGAAGTGTCCCATAACAAAGAAAGTCGACTGACATCATTCAGTAATATTTCATATGCATGATGAAAAAAATCAATGGAGGGGAATCAATACCTGTGTCGATGTCTAGTTAAAATTTTTGTGATTTAAGCAAACTTCCTTTTACTTTTTTTTTTTTTTTTTTTGATTGTATAATTAAGACTTATTGATTAAAATGACAAAATCAGTTCTGTTTACCTCAGTCTCGATAGATTTAAACTTAAAAGATTTTTTTTTCCTTTCCTTTATTTTGTTTTTTAACGTAAATAAATTGTGAAACTATTGGTTTATATTTTAATTAATATTTCTAGCAGATTCTCTACCCCTACATTTTTTTAAATAAACGTTTTCGTACAAGAAGGAGCACTATCAAATATTCCCTCCCACTTAACTTTGACTCTTTTTAGTGTGTTATTGTCACTAGGGATTTATCAATTATACTTAATGACATAATCAATCAAAGGAGCTTTCATTACTTTTTTTCCATTTAAATTTAGTATTATATTTTTCTCTGCCGAAATCGACGAATGCACCATGATGTTTAAAGAGGTTGAAAATTTTAAAATACATAAATTTAATTTTATTTATATTTCTAGTCTATGGGTGATTCTCCAATAAATGAATAATCTGTGTCCCTTGAGGTTTGTATGCTGTATTTTGTTCACATATACAGTTTTTTGTGTTACATGTTTTCTGTGATGTCTTTCTGCAGTTTCAAATTTTATTTTCGATAAAACAGCTGTAAATTTTATTGGAATGAAATTTTAAATGTTCAGATTTTCATCTCTGTTTTTTGTCCTTCAACACATGTATTGATATGCTAGAACTATTTTAAACATAATTTCAAACCAGTTTTACGAGTTTTTTATCATCAAAAATAGAATGTGGTGTCAGGGTTAAAGCCAATTAACTGCGCTAGTTCCTATACATTACGGAGTGTTCCCTCCGTAGGGGAGGGGGGGGGGTCTTTATAAGGGGTTCTAGTCCGTATTCACGCAAGTTTCGGAGAAAACCACGGAAAACTCCGAACGGCTAGGCTGACGAGTGCAACCTGTGGGAATGAACCCGTATCAAAAATGGAATTTTGCGCTCTAAAGTATAAATTAAAGCCTTGTTATTGTAAATTAAAAATGTTGATTTTGGGGCGGAGAAACTTTGTCTCCAGTTTCTATGTCACTGCTCTACCCCTTGCATAAAAACCTCTCATAAGAAATACAGGTTGTCAGGTGGAAATTGATAAAGAGCTGAATTTAGTAGAAGGAATTATATTGACAACTGTGAAAAGTACATGACGATTATATTGTTTTCTGCATTTGAATGGCTGTTACAAGCTGCAAAATCGATAGAAAAGTATAAAAATGAGTTAATTACTAGCCAATAATACTCCTTAACTGAATGAATATTATTAATTTTTATAGTTAATTTTGGTTGTGTCGTGATACAAAATACTTTTGCTTAGTATAAAACGTTATATTGTAGTCTTACAAAGCCGAACCTCCTACGTGTACATAAACAAGTTTCTTAATTTTGTCAGTACTGTCAACCCTCTTAGTTAGATTTTTTAAGGACATGAATGACATTATATTCACAGTAGAGATATATTTCAATCTCTTTGCTTTTTTTTTTTTTTTTTCTTTTTATTATAAAATTCTTTTTTTCTTTTTTTTTTTTTTTAAATTATAATTTTTTTTTTTTTAATTATAGATATGTTATCTGTTTCTAAAGAAATTTTAATTTTTTAAAAATGTCTTTTAAACGTCTTTATATAACGACGCAATTCAAAGAACAAAAATTTCTCTTAAAACTTGGTTTATTAAGCAGCTATTTTCCGACCAATAGTGACAATGATTAGAAAATTAATTAAAAAAATATATATATACATACATTTAAATTGTATTTAAATTTATGCCTAAATATTTTATATCATTTAAATCACTTCCTTTTATGGATTTATTAAAAAAAAATCTTTAAAATTTAACTTACATTTTCCCCTAAATCACAGAATGAAATTATTTATTGGAGGATCGCCCATTATATATTTTTATTCTTTCAAGAGTTATCTGCCCTTTAATGCTTTCCTCTTGCTATTAATATTTTATCCTCATTATTTTTAATGTTTAAGAATAATTCTTTTTAATATTGAAATTATTTATATTTCTTAATTCGAGAGCTAAAATGCCCGGTATTTCCAGGGTTCATCTGAAAAAAAAAAAAAAAAAATAAAAAATAAAATAAAATAAATAAATAAATAAATAATAATAAATATAGTAATAAATATAAAAAATAACAAAAATAAAAATAAAAGAAATAAATAAATGAAAGAAAATGTGATGCAATAAATATAAAAAAGCAACAAAATTTAAAAATTAGAATGAATTAAAAGAGCTTCAATGGAGAATGTTTATATCAGTTATCAAATTTCTAGCTGAAGTGGTTCCTGAATTATACAACAGTCTCCTCTTTTCTTATCCCTGTTTAACTCCTATAAATAGGTTGAACAACTTCTTAATAGGGTAGTAAATTTAATTTGAAGAATGATTTTCATACTAAATATCAAGGTTCTAGCTGAAGCGTTTTCAAAATTGCGCAGCTTACCCTGTCTTTTTATCCCAATTTCAGCCTCTCCTTTAAGTAGGGTTGAACAACTTTTTATTAGCGTAATGAATACAAATTTGAATGAAGATTTTTTAATAGTAAATATCTAATTTCTAGTTCAAGCGGTTTCTTATTACCCCTCTTCTTAACACCCATTTCAACGCCTTTTAGGGAAGTAGCAACTTTTTAATAATGTAGTAAAAATAAACTTGAAAGTAGAAGTTTCATGCCAAAAATCAAGTTCTTAGCTCGAACGACTCCCAAATTGTATAGCATAATTTCTTTTCTCCCTTTGAGGGTGAACAACTTTTTAATTGCTTAGTGAATTTCTCCCTGATGCTATGGAATGTCTATGCTAATTTTCTTCCAAATCCGTTTACAAGAGTGGATTTTTTTTTTTTTTTTTTTTTTTTTTTTTTAAAGGAAAAAAAAAAAAAAAAAAAAACTATTTATATTAATAAATCAAGAAAAAGCATGTTTTCTACGCACAGTTTTAAAAAGGGAAAAGAAACTGGATCTTTCTTCCTAAATTTTAAAGAATAGAAATTTTACATGAACATGCTAATCAGAATCCTATTGAATATTAATATTCTACATTAAAAGTTCGTAAGTTACTCGAAATAAAAAATTATCCCATTACAACGAAATACGGCAATATTTTAGATAAACCTGGATTATGAGAATTATTGCTTGATAAACAGCAAATAAGAAAAACCCAAATAAAAAATTGACACCAGATTTTAACATGATTTAAAGTAGAGATTTATCAGAACAAATATATAATGGGGGAAATGAGGAAAGTTAACCTATGCCTTATTAATTTTTTTTTCTAATGGCAAATCAATTAATCCTTTTGTGATTATCGGAAGCGACGATTGCCCTCCAACTGCCGAACGCTTCTGCGCTCAAAGTTGGTAGATGTGAGGAGCCGGGTTCGATATCAGGTCACGCTCATCGGCCTAGTCGTTCGGAGTTTTCCGTGGTTTTATCCGAAACTTGTGTAAATATGGGCTAGCACCCCTTAGAAAGGCCCCCACGTAGGGCACCCCTTTCAGACCTGGGACCCTAGAGCAGTTAGTCAGCCTTAATTCTCACAACCCGATCCGAAGCGACGATTTGCATAATCCTTTAGAACGAATCTTGAACCAATCATATTATTGCTAATAAAATAGATATACAATTTTTATATTATACTTTTTTATGATATTTTTGCAATAACAAAGCAGTTATTTCTTTTGTGATTATCTGAAAACACAATTTCAAGCACTTTAAAACAAAATTTTAACAATTATAAATGTTAATAAACGAAATAAAAATTTTTTATTCTATAATTTAGTAATAGCAAAGCAATTATTACAAGCTTTTATGTTGTTTATTTATGTGTGGAGGTCAAATCTAAGAATTAAATTTTCACTCACGTTCTATCACCCAATTGAGCTTAAAATATGCATACATGTATAATTTCGATGATAATACATATTCCAGTAGTAACGGGCTTAGAGTGAGGCTTTAGGCTTCATTTCCAGTTTTAAATTTGTTATCGAATATTAACCCCAAGTACTATCAGCTTCCAATTGAGCTGACGTTTTCCATACATGCATAACTCCGAAGACAATACATACTTGGGGTCCTGGTCCCTCAACATTAAATAATTTTTTTTTTTCAAATGTTAAACTCACTTTTCTATCATCCGATTAAGCTGAAATTTTGTATACATGTATAACTCCGATGACAATACATGCTCAAGTATTAACGGACTTAGTACATTTTAAAATAAAAGGCTGTTTTTATTATTAGTTTTTTAATTTCTGAATTGTTCTTTTTGTGATTATCTGAAATAAAAATTTTAAACGAATTTTAAGCTATTATTATTGTTAAACAATAAAGGATTTAAGGCTAGTAATATTTTTGTAAAAATAATAACGTTGGTCATTTAGTTCATATGAATAAAATTGCAGCCTAATATTTTACATAAGAACTGAATGTATTGATTTTTAAATTTTTATTACTTCAAAGTATGCCTTTTATCTTTATCTTTTTTTATTATTATAAAAGCTCCATAACAAAAGAATTTTTTGTTCATCTTTTAGCAAAGCACTGGATTAGTAATAGGTTAATTCATTAATATTTATCCAAGTTTGTCTGAAATTTAAAACTACACGCAGGATATGAAACTTATGTGGATACTCATATACTTAAATATTAATTTCCCTAGAGCCACAGTATTTTTTAATAATCCCAATTCATAGATCTTATAAAATCTAACTCTTCTAGAGGGAAGTTTTTTAATTCACAATTATCCCATGAGATGAATATTATACCCAAGAACATAATCAATCATAAGATTTTTTTCCCATCCACTGCAGAATATTTATTTATTTATTATTAAAGTATACCTTTTCCTGCATTTCATTTTATTGATTTTCTTCTTCTTTTTTTTTCTTTTCTTTTATTTTTTTTTAAATTTATCTTAATACATTATTTAGTCAAACCTAAATAATAAATTATCTTTTTTTTTTTTTTTAAACAAATTTAATCATTTAAAAGGATTTTTAAATTCTTTGCTTTCCTTTCATGCAGCATTTCTTTTTTAAACAAACTATAATTAAAAATTATATCATCTGGCTATTAAAATTTAATATTATTTTATTAAATCCTCCATTTTTCTCAATTGAAAAATGATTTTATTTTCCATTAATATTTTCTTTGAATTATTTTCTTTTAGTATTTTGAGATGCCCTCAACGCAATTTTGACAGTTTTTCAGAAAATGTCTGTCTGTCTTCGTTTGGTTCTCTGTAAGCACTGTAATTCATGAAGTATAAAATATGGAGTTCTGTAAAATTTTATGGCCCCCCAAGAAATTGAAATGAATTGGTGTTGTGACATATGTAAATTTATATTAATGACTTTGAGGATTCTGTAACTTGAAAATTAAAATGCGGATTTCCGTGAAAATTTATGGTAACAAAGAAATTGACATACATTGATTCTAATTGTATAAACGTATGAGTGTCGCGGCGTTCGTCTGTTTTTCCGCTTGCGTCACTTGAGACTACCGTGTCTCATGATATCGTTCAACAGGTTTCTATTCCGATGGGTTGGCATTAAATTGTACATGTAAAATATTTTTAGGAGTTATTTTACTGACTTTTTAGTAGCATATCACCGGTTTATTTATACGGTTATGTTCTATTTTTTACTATATTCTTTATAGCTATGTATATCAACTTTTAGAAAACATGTATTGATATGTGAGATGCTTAAGATGCAAAATTATGCGAAGCATCTGCTAATTGAAATGTATATTATTAGCAAGTGGAGCCGTTTGGCCTCACTTCTCTTGACTATACTTTTGGTTAGCTACAATATCTGTGGTGTGAAATCACACCAAACTGGATATTTGATATAAATATTATGAAATATTATGTTTCTTCAATTTTTGTGTTGCATCACCTCAACTAGGGATGCTATTATAATAATCTTTATTTATTTATTTATTTATTTATTTTTTTTTTTTAATGAACATTACAGTTGTGTCTCCGATCCTCTTGGGGTAAAGCATAATACATTTATATATATATTTACAGAGCTAGAAATAACTTTTGGTGGGATGCCCTGAACATTATTTGGCTAAAAAAAAAAAAAAAAAAAAAAAGAGTATGTGCTTGTTTCAAACACTGTGGACGTTGTAACTGAAAGAACTTACGGAATTAGATGAAATTTTATAGTCACTAAGAAACATGAATTGGTGTTGATAAATGTAAGCTTGTATAAACAATATTTAGCTTCTATTAAACTATAGAAATATATTATGATATAAAAAAAGTTCCTTAATGACAAAATCTTATTGATTATTAGATATTATTTTCAAATGTGTGCCATGTTAATTAATTATCTTTACTCTTATCATTGCCTTTGTTTAAAAACTGATTTCAAACCGAATTTGGAATAATCTTTAATTTACGTTTTAATTTCTTAACTTTCAAATAAATACTTTTCATTGCAGCTACAGAATAGACTAATAAATAAATAAATAAATAATAATAATAATAATAATAATAATAATAATAAAAACTGTAAGGGTTTGTAAAAATTATCTCGGCCGAAAACATATTTTAAGCTTAGTTATATTTTATTCTTTTTAGGAATAATTTTTTTTATAACGAAAAAAAAAAAAAAAAAAAAAAAAAAAAGACTTACTTTTTAGTTTTGTGCGATTTACTTATTTTATATTGATAAGAATTCTACAACAACAACAACAAAAGTATGTGCTTGTTTCAAACACTGTGGACGTTGTAACTCAAATAACTTACGGAATTAGATGAAATTTATAGTCACTAAAAAACATGAATAGGTGTTGATAAATGTAAGCTTGTATAAACAATATTTGGCTTCTATTAAACTACAGAAATATATTATGATATAAAAAAAATTCCTTAATGACAAAATCTTCTAGATTACTAGATATTATTTTCAAATATGTGCCACGTTAATTATCTTTACTCTTATTATTGCCTTTGTTTAAAAACTGATTTCAAACCGAATTTGTTATAATCTTTAATTTACGTTTTAATTTCTTAACTTTCAAAAAAATACTTTTCATTGCAGCTACAGAATAGATAAAAAATAAAGAGAGATAATACTTTGTCGTATATTGTCTGACATATTACATGAACACACATCTAAAACACGAACGCACGATCAATATTTGTTATATACTTCTACAAATGACTTTTTCAAATGACTGAAATTCGATGTCCAACTTTTTTCACCATAAAATACTAATGACGACGTTTTATTTATAGATTGAGACTAATATTCCTCTGTACTAAAAAAATAAAATTAGAAATTCTAACTTCTAAATTTTCATTAAATTATTTATTTTCATTTATAATTGTTGAAAAAAAAAATTACGAGTTAATTTATTTTTCGACATATAATAAAATATATTTTCAAGCGAATAATAATAAACTTTTTCGATAGGGCTTGTTTCGATACTGATTATTATTAATTTTCTTTTCTTTTTCTAAAAAAAAAAAAAAAAATGATTTTGATGAAATTCTGGCAAAAGCAGAATTTAGTTTAGGACGGAGGACTATTAGTTTTTTTTTTTTTAAATTATAACTTCGTTTTCAAATTATTCAATTATATTTTCGATAAATGTCGAAGAACTATCGAAAAATAACACCGCAAAAATCCCAGATTGAGACTAATAGTCCTCAATCCTAAAAAAAAAAAAAAAAAATATCAGTAAGGGTTTGTAAAAATTATCTCTGCCGAAAACATATTTTAAGATTAGTTATATTTTAATCTTTTTAGGAATGATTTTTTATAACAAAGAAAAAAAAAAAAAAAAAAAAAAAAAAAGATTTACTTTTTAGTTTTGTGCGATTTACTTATTTATATTGATAAGAATTAATATATATATATATATATATATATAGATAGATAGATATATATAAAGATTTATTTTTCTTGTTGAGAGGATAATTTATTATAATTTTTTTTTAATTATTATTAATGATAGTAATTATATTTATAAAAAACTAAGTGTTCACATATGTGACCAAGGGCGTCAAGTGGAAAATGTTATTGTTATAAAGAACCGAATATTAAAGTACTGAGTAAAGTATCGAGACGGAATTTTTATTTATGTCAGGAGAAATTCTTGTTTTTGAAAATTACTGAACATAAATTTTCACAGTTTACCAATGAATAGTTTACTTCAAAGTAATTAATTTGAGTGTGTAAGGGGATCTTTACGTCGCTCTAATCTTACGTTATGGGCAATTGACGATGATCTGGAGCATACAACTAAGGACAGTCTGGAGACATGATCTCACAATTTTGATCCTCCACAAAGGGAATGGCTCTCCTGATTCGGTGTCCTTTAGATGTATAATTTGGATGGAACATAAAGAGTATTGCGCTCACAGTGGCTGTTACGTCACCATTAATGTACACGACGGAATTTAATTGTTTTGATGGTCGAAACTGCAATCTTTCAATTACGAACTCGGCGCTCTGTTGACTAGTCTAACGCAGCCCGTAATTAATTTGAATATTTGAATAACTTCTTACTGACAAAACATTAATAACATTCATGTACAAAGAAAGTGCACTTTAAAAAATATTATACACAGAAATTGCCCCCGAAAATTATTGGCAGATATAAATTGTCATTTAGGATGCAAAAAGTTGTGATAGTTTTTATAATTATTTATTTATTTACTTTATTCTTTACAACGAAATGTTCTCAGAAAAAAAGGTCGCTAAAACGTAATAGGGCAACTTGCAAATATATATGGCTGGGATCTCTCTCTCTCTCTGAATACATCAGTTAGGCTATACTGATAAATTCTGTAGGTATGTAAATTTATTTATTCAAATGTGCGCAACATTTTACTTAAACAAGAATATTACAAGAACTCAATTTCATGCATTAAACATTTCTTTAAAAACAAATAAATGAATACTGATACGTTCATTAGAACAGTTTTATTGGTGTCTTCCAAATCTTCCAAACATAATTAAACATCTCATTAAAAATTAAAATTATTTCCCTCTCAGCACTGGAGATGATTGTTAATGAACATGGTTCTACCAGCCGCTTAATCGTATAAAACTATTAACCTAATGTTTAACTACGAAACCTGACAGTTAACATGTTACGTGCTCGTTTTTAAACGCTTTCTTAGTTGAAACAAAATAATTAAAACTTGACGTTGTCGTCACGCTTAAGTTGAAAGAGGATTTTGAAGACTAATTTAAACTGCGATTCGAGAATTTTCGATTTCTCGACCTTTCCAAGTTTTATGTTCGTAATTTTTTGCAGCAAAATAACTGAGGTCAAAGTCAGTATATATATATATATATATATATATATATATTTTTTTTTTTTTTTGAAGTTTGAGAGAAAAAATGCATTAAAATTAAAGCATTAAAAATAAAATTGAATTATGACTTCGCTTTTTATATCATATATTGACCAGAATTTCTTTTAGAATTCCCGAGCAAACTGTTTCTTTTTTTCGGGATAATTTTTAAGTCGTTAAATTTTATAACATTCATACAGTTCTTTCAAATATATCTATAGGCAGGTATAGAAGGTTCAGTTTTTTGTATAAGAAAATTAACCTTTTGTATGTCGGGAATTTTACTATGGATACGAATATCGAAGTCTGAACTAGAATTTGAGTCCTCAACAATTCTTTTTTTATAAACATTTCCCGAATTAATATCTCTTAAATAATATTATTATAATAATAAATTAATAAAAAAATAAATAAATAAAATAAAATAAAAAGCAGTATATATTTTAAATTTATTGCAAAATTAATCGTTCTGATATAACCAATTTGAGTAATCACAAAGAAAAAAAGAAAGTACGCCAAATTGTTAAGTGAAATTATCGGGGCATCTGCAATATCTCATTTTATGTGGATTATTATATACTAACAAACAAAACGCAGACTTAAAATTCCATCTAAAACGGCAAATTGGTTATAGAATCGAACTTTGCTTTAGTGAACTCTCGGTTAACGTGAACGTTTTCATCTGAACACCTATATAACTAATATTAATTTAAACGCTTACAGTGAACTGATGAGAAAAAATAAGTTCGCTTACAGTGTACTAAAAGGTCCTTTTCGCAGTTTTTTTTTATCTTTTAAAAATGAACTTATACCTATCATGCCCCGACTAGAAATAGGGCAGACTGGTAATATTAAGTTTATGCGTTAAAATGTGTATGAAGTACCCCAACATTCACGAAAGTGTCCCGTCTCGCAATTTATATTCCTGAAAGTTAGTTTGCTTCATTTTTATTATAGGCTAGTTAATACTTTATCATATTCTTTCAGGTGGTTTTTCTCAAATACTTCCATTTTGAGTTGTGTCACTTTTCTTTCCATAGTGCGATATATAGCAATCTCGAAAGACATCATTCCTTGGATGAGAGTTAATTGGTTATGCGTAGTTTGGAAATTTATGAAAATAAATGGCACTACTGAGTGGGTACTGGTATGGTCAGAATTTCCTCGGGTCGAAAACCAGCTGGTTGCTATGACCGAAATAAAGCAAGAGAATAATAATCATTAAATACCCCAACAGTCTTGCGGCTTCCAGAGCATTCCCATTAGCCAAACCATACATAAAATGTATGTCCGCCTTTCCCTGATTACAGTATGTCGTCCTGCCTGCTGAAATCCACGGTAGAAATGACGATGTCTTCAGATCTTCGGATACTGTTGGATGGAAGCACCTGTGACAAAAGCCACGCACCTTCCTCTGCCTAAGGATGGAACTAACGAGACGCGAGTCCTAAAAAAAATCACAATCACTGCAACGGAGAGAGGGGAGGGGAAAACAGAGAAGGAACACCAAAACATAAATACGTAAACCTGGAATTCATAAAATGGGAAGCACAAGAAACATAAAATAAGGAAGGTTAAGAATAGCATTACCAAATATAATAGAAAGTTTAAGGATAGTAAGAATATTTTTGTATTTTCAAGGAGCAATTTTTTTTTTTTTTTTTTAATTGTCATTTAAATTTTTTTTAATTTAATTTAAATTTTTTTTAAACAGAGAACGACAAACTTAACATACGCAAACACAGGACAACACAAGGTATAATCTCCGAGGAGAAGTCAGTGTCCAAAGGCGATAGAAAAGAGAAAAAATACGTAACATAGAATAAAACCGCAAAAAAGTTAAAAGTGGGTGTTCAGAACGAGGCCCGCTTTGGGTCTGTGTCTGTTCATAGGATCGTTATGGTCATACGCTGCTAGTGTGTTTAAAGCTGGGTTATCTAAGGATTCTAGAGCCAAATGAAATTGTATATTTAAGTACTGAATGAAATTATTGAGAGTTGGAGTAGAAATCTCCTTATAAATGTGAAAATTTCGAACATACCATGGCATATCAAGAATTTGCCGAATTGTTGCGATTTGTGCCCTAATGAGTAACTTGATATGGGATTTTGCAGCATATAACCATACCATACATGCATAAGTGAGAATGGGTCGTAAGTAGGACGTAAACAAGATCATCTTATTTTAGTGTTTAAATTACTATTCCAAGCAATTAGAGGCATTAATTTCGACTTAGCCGCTCGAAATTTCTTACGTGTAGTGTTAATGTGTTGTTTGAAAGTGAGTGCTTGGTCTAGAGTAACTCCAAGGTATTTACAGTGGTTTGACCAAGGTAGAGGGGTAGCGCCGAGGTTAATTTGATACTTATCTCTATTTGCATGTGTCATGGCATTTCTTCCACGGGAGAATAGAATAGCTTCAGTTTTGCCAATATTGAGAGCTATTCTTCATTTGCTGAACCATCTAACAAGAATTTTAAGGTGGCGGGAGATAGCCGAAATAGCATAACGCCTGTTAATGCTAGATGCAAAAATACAGGTATCGTCTGCAAAAATAGCCAATGAGGTATAAGGGTAGCGGGGCATATCATTAATATAAAGGTTGAAAAATTTAGGGCTAATTTTAGAGCCTTGAGGAACGCCAAACATGGCAAAAAAGTTCCGTGGAAGTTTCCATCGAGTAGGTAGCTTTGAATTTAATGAGGGGAGGGGGGAAGTTATAATTAATAAGTTTAAAAATTAAGCCAGTAGTCCAAACTTTGTCAAACGCCTTTTCGATGTCAAGGAAGACTGCAGCGGTATATTGCTTCTTAATTTTGCCGGTGGTAATGTGCTCAACAAGTCTGTAGACCTGACGAGGGGCGGAAAGGCCACTACAGAAACCAAACTGATCAGGGATAATAATATTATTTTCTAAAATATGAGAGTCAATTTGTTGAGCAAGAAAAGCTTCGAAGAGTTTACTTAAAGTATTTAAAAGGGAGATTGGACGGTAACTCCAAGCCCTATCAGGAGATTTGGCGTTTTTTAGAATAGGAGCAATAACTGCAGTTTTCCAGTAAAAGAGAAAGTAATTAAATTAAAAAATGTTATTAAATAAATAGGTAATTAATGACGATGCATAAGAAAAAGCGTGCTTTATACTTTCCATTACAGTGGCCTCTAGCGGTCACCGCTTGCTCTCCGCTCATGCATTGTATGGTGAAAATGGTTTGTTTAGATGTTTTCTACCACCCTTTAAATTTTTGCCCATGAATTTTGAAAAACCCTGTATATAGTAGTTCATACTTCATTATCCGTCGTTGATTTAGCACTAGGTCAAACTCATGAAAAGTGTTTATATATTTATTTTTATTCTTTTGATATGATTTTAATCACCATTAGCGCGATGCAAATTCGTTTCTATTACATGTTTTAATTTGTATGGTTTGCATCTTAACTATTTGATTCTACAATATTCCTTAAAAAAAAAAAAAAAAAAAAAAAAAAAGAAATTTTTGATTAAAATTCATTAAGTAAGAGTTGGATTCATCTTCTGGAAAGGACTACCCCGCTGCGGTAAATAGCAGAGAGGGATTAATTTTACAGAAAGTGGCGAGTATTGCAAACACGACCTATTTATGTGTACCAGCCATATGTATTTTATGTGCACTAGCCATATTAATATACACGATGGTTTTTATCTAACTCGGGGATCGCACCCGCAATCTTCCATTTATGTGCTCGATGCTCCGATAAATGGGCTATTTCGTCACAGCAATAAATATGAATATGAATTATACTTTATTTATACGTACCTAAAATTTTGGCCAAAATTTCTGCTTCATGGTCCTTGGTTTTGGTAGAGCAAAATTATTGAATATTTTCTACTATTCAAAAAGAATTCCACAAAATAAATTTGACTCACATTTTAAACGTTGAAAAACGACATAAGAAAAAAACTAGTATGTTGTGGCCACCACAAGACTTTCTTCTATATTTTCCTATGCATATTCAATCAGTAACAATATTTAAAAAAAAAAAAAAAATACGATTTTTTTTTTCTAAGTTTTTTTTTTTTTTTTTTTTTTTTTTTTTGTAAAAATTAATACATATTCAATCACTAACAATATTTAAAAAAAAAAAAAAAAAAAAAAAAGCGAATTTTTTTCTTTTTTTTGGTTAAAAGTAAAAAAAATCGATAACTTTGTTTTAAATTATCACAGATTTATGGTTCAACCATTCGTTTTAAAGGTATTGACGAGATCTTTCGAATGATACCCATCTTCAAAATTTAACCCCCCCCCCCGGGGGGGGGGGTACTCCCCCCCAGGGGGGAACCGATGCCCCCCCCATACACAAATTTTTTTCCCTAGTTAACTACTACTATTATCATTAATTCATATTAATTTTACAATCACAAGTTTAAAATAACTCTCATTATGCCCATTTATACGGAATTTTGTCCTATTCTGCCATGTTAAAAATTTGCATAAAATGCGATCACACCGCCACCTGTTGAGCTATTGATCCCCAAATCTAATGGGCACCAGTTCATGTCAGGGTGCAACTAAATACCAAGTTTGGTTAAATTTCATTCATTGGTTCGTGAGATACAGCGTCCAAAAAAAAAAAATGATACAGACAGACAGACAGACGCACAGACAGACATTTTTTAAAAACTATCAGTTCGTGTTCAGGACATCCCAAAATGTGTAGATCCGTCAAAAAACGGAGGTCGAAAATTTTCGCGAATCCAATACTTTCTCTATATTACATATAGAAGAAAGTAAAAAAGTTATGATTAAAAAGTAAATATATAGTAGTAAGTGAAATAAGTTTTATTAATTACATGAAAGTCAAATGATTTTTTTCTTTTATCGAGCTTTAAATAATACCTTTTTAATAATAGCAGTATACTAACAATATTGTAAGCAACATTATAATTCAAACTTCTCCGAAATTCATTGTTGAAAGACAACGTAATTTGAGATATTAAATACATATAGAACCAATTGATGATAAAAATTTAAATAAATAAATAAACAATTTTTGGAGTAATAAAATTAATTACTATATGTCCCACTGAATTCAAAAATTTTAAATCAAATAAATACAGAACTGAAATAGCATAGTACAGTAACTACAAAATATTGTCTATATTATTCTTCTTCTTCACAGTCATAACATAGGTTACGGTAAATGCCAAGTTGTCCGAAAGCATTTCATTTATTTAATGTCAAAACAGCATTTTCTAACTGGCTCACGTCATTTGAATTTTATTTTAAGCATTCAAAAAAAAAAAAAAAAAAAAAAAAAAAAGAAAACTAGAAAGCTTCCACCTGCAGGGAAGACATATTGTTTGTTAACTTTGAAGAAAAAATAGAAAAACATCAGTATTTAGGAAATAAAATAAAAGGGTTTTAAATAAAAAGATGTTAAAAAGTGAAAATTCTTTTGACAGTTTTAATAAAATTATTTTCTGTTCAGTTATGAAAATATCAGTTTTCATATTTTCCGATCAACTGTACTGTTATGATTTTTTCCGGAAGACAAATTTAATATATAATTTTGGGAATCAGGAATGTAAGTGAAATAATTGTTTAGTGAGGGTAGCTCGATACGCCGAGTTTGCTAATGAAAGTATTCTGGCGATTTTGAAAGAGGAAAAGGAGATTGAATATATTACTGGTACTAAATTGTAAAAAATAACGGTAGATTTTACAGTAGAATGTGCTGGTACCAATTTTGCAGCTTATTCTGCTATTAAATAAGGCAATTTACAGCAGAAACGCCTATAAAGAGAGACTCTTTTACAGTTGTTTCTGCTGTCAATTACTTCTTTCTAACA
The DNA here is from genome assembly GCA_963930645.1 of Salticus scenicus. Classification (NCBI taxonomy): domain Eukaryota; kingdom Metazoa; phylum Arthropoda; class Arachnida; order Araneae; family Salticidae; genus Salticus; species Salticus scenicus. The sequence goes on along the minus strand of OZ005649.1, from coordinate 263,690,216 downwards.
GCAGAATATGCTAGAGCACCCATATTGCCAGCACATTCTGTTGTAAAATCTACCGTTATTTTTTACAGTGTATAACAGGGTGCAGACAGCCGAAAGCTCCCCCTTGATTTTTCCACCGTATATTTATATGATACTTTTTTACTTAATTAATCGTGCAAACTTACTACTAAAAATTCTAGAGGAAATTTACTGTTGTTAGATTTAGGGGAAATATTTCGACAGTCGACACCCTGTATAATAAGCAGAAAAGCATACTTTTACAATGCACGTTAAATGAAAATTACAAAAATTAATCTTTTCGAAAATTAATTGCTTTTGATGTAATTATTACACAATGTTCTAGATTTAAATTGACAATTTCCTTCAAACACCTTAACCTTTTGAAAGGGGCTGTGACAGCATGCTTCGCCATAGGATTTCGTAAGAGTCCTTTAATAGAGAAAAGCCATCTCTACCGTAAAAATGGGTAAATCAATTGAAAATGTATTGTATTTTCATTTTCGAACCGATGGCAAGAAAAATCTTTAAAAAATTTAATAAAAAACATTGATAAAATAAAAGTTAAATGTCATCTATTCAAATAAAAAGTATCTTTACTTTTCCCAACGTACTATGTAATGAAAATATTCTTATCAAGATTAGCGAAATGGATTTTGCATCTCGCATAGCTCAAAAACGAATGGTCGTAGAATGTTGTAAATTTACATTTGTGACTATCATGATGTATATTTATACACTTCCAACTATAGTCTTGACGCGAACTTCCTTTTCAGTGATATCTACGATTTTATGCGATTTCACATGATGTAAATATATATATGAGTGACAGTGAACACGATAGCATTTAAACACTTTGTTTAAAGATCTGATTAAATTGGTACCTATGTTATAGATCACAGTAGTCAGAACGGTATAGATTTTTGGTGAATCTAGAACTTACAGTTTTTTTACAGGGACACAAAGAAAAATTCTCTATCGTTATGGCTTATGTGCTGAAATTATTTAAAGTTCGGTAGTTTCTAAATAGCTCATTTGATAGAGCTAAAAATTCATATAAACGATATAGGTCACAATTGCACGAACCGTATAGATTTTAGTGAATCTAGAACATAAAGAAATTTCCTTTGTGTCCGTATTAATTTCTATATCATTATGACCTATTGGCTCAAATTATTAAAAGTGTAATAGCGTTAAAGTCTTATTCGATTAAGCTGACCGATTTCAGACTTCTCTTACTACAATTTATTTGAACAAACGTTAATTACTTAATGCTCAGAAAGTCGAGTGGAATCACTCCAGATTTTTTTCTCTTAAAATATAAAATAAGGATATTGTTAATAAAAGTATAATAGCCTCTTTCCCGTGTTTTTTATCCAACAACAAAAGATCCAACTATAAACATTTTCCCAAACTATTTATTAAAAATTAAAAAAAAAAAAAAAAAAGTTACATACGACCTACAAATTCTCACAATTTAATTTTCTTTTCGTTTGTAAATTGTTAAATTTTGAGCAGCATATGGCACAGGCAATCATCATTCAAAATATTGCACCACGATAGAAAGCAAATTGCAGTATCTTATTTAATGTCTTTATTCAATACTAGCCGCCTTCGGCGACCAGCTGGTTCGCGATCCTTGAAAAATCCACTTTATGAAACTCCCGCTCGGTGGCGCCTGCGGCGCCTTTTTCCCGTTTCAGATCTTACAACAGCTTATTGACATATAGTGAAAATAGCTTTATTGAAAAATTTAATCGCAGTAAATTCCCGATCGGTAGCCTGCGGCGCCCTCTTCCCGTTTGAATATCTGAAACAGCCTGTTCGCTCACAGTGTTACGATCTTTCAAAATTCTGACTTCAGCAAAGTCCCGCTCGGTGGCGACTGCGGCGCCTTATTCCCGTTTTAGAACATACAACACCTTCCTCGCTCATTAGAATTTAAAATATTGAAATTTTAAAATATTACAGCATCATCTGGCGGTAGAAATTTCTGTAATCTACTGTTCAATTATAAATCAACAAACCTTTCAAATGATGTATTACTTATGAAAATATTTTAATTAGTAGCTGACATACAAAAGAAAACCTAAACAGGAGATCTTAAAACGTGTAAATCGGGTAAAATCTCGAATTCCACTTTCGATAATATAAAAGAATATTAGAATATCTTTCGAATGATGTATTAAAAATAATTTAATCATAATTAGAATTTGAAATAATGAAATTTTAAAATATTACAGCGCCATCTGGCGGTAGAAATTTCTGTAATCTACTGTTCAATTCCAAATCAACAAAGCTTTCAAATGAGGTATTACTTATGACATTATTTTAATTAGTAGCTGAGATACAAAAGAAAACCGATTCAGGACACCTCAAAACGTGTAAATTGTGTGAAATCTCGAATATCACTTTTGATAATATAAAAGTATTTCAAAATGTCTTTCGAATGAAGTATTAAAAATACATTAATCATAATTAAAATATTAGAATAAAATTTTATTTGCAATTAAATGTAAATTAAAATGTAATTTTTTTATTATTATTCTCCGAGATTTTTTTTTTTTTTTTTTTTATTCTCTCTCAGTAATCCGACTTATCCATGGTTTTCTCCGAAACTTGCATAACTCCGGGCTTATATAACGTTAAAAATCCTTAGTACGATATGTGAGCAGAAATTGGAATTCGAAACTCTGCAAAATATTAAAGAATAAAGGTGTTCTGGGTATTCCGTTGTTTTCTCCGAAACTCCCGTTCCTTTTCTACATCTTTGCCCCTTCGCCCCCCCCCCACCCTTTCCGTCGCTAATAATAATTTTACACTCGAAAATATCCGCAATCGATTTACCTTGCCTTAAAATCTAAATATGCCAACCAATTTCAAACGCTGTAACTTAACTCCCCCCCTACCTCAAGCCCTCCCTAATAATTGTACTCTTTAAAAAATATTCACAATCGGATTATCGGGCATTAAAATCAAATACTACGAAATTTCAACGGCACACCTCAATTTAAAATATTGTAAAATATAAAAGAAAACTTAATCTTTTTCCAATAAATATGTAATTTTTTTGTTTATTGATATATTTTCATGAAAATTGAACAGTAGCTTTATAATATGCTGTCTAGGCCGAATATTAATTCAAATGTAACGTGAATGAAATTTAGAAAAAATTAGAAAATTGCAATTTCTCCCCACACTATAAAACACGTGACATCTTAATTGATTACAATCATTTCCTTTTTCATCCAGACAGTTGTCTGCGATCTGTTTTCATGGCAGACAATTGAAATGATGTTGCCATCTAAATTTATACTTTAGTTAATTTTAAAAAAATCTAATTGTTGTATCAATAAGCTGCTTGCACTTTTAGATTCGGAAAAAATCCCCTTTCATTTGGTACCAAATTCGTAACGATCGGACTAATATTTCTAATTTATTTTCTACTTTTTCTGCTTTTAACTCCGTTAAAATATCTATTTTTATGCAATCGCGGCGAATTCTCAGTCATTGAGATCGCTTCTTCATTAGACATAGGTCTACATTTTAATTAATATCTCCTGAACTAATTAAAATTTTTAATTTTTTTTTCACTATGCACTCGGGCAGGCTTCTGAGCACCCGTATGTCAAATATTGTAGTTCTGCGTTCAATAGGGGCTGAACGTATAGATGCTCAGAGAGACAGACATCTTCTTTTATTATTACAGATATGAGTTTTGGAATATATGTGCAAATTTGAAAACGAATTTGAGATACACACTGTGTATAGTTTAGCATATACAACTGCCACGTCTGGCGGGATCCTGGAATTTGAGGGTTCTTATCCCGGGATAATAATCTCTGTTTCGGACAACAACAAGAAAGATTTTCGTTAGAGAACATTTAAAGCATCAGGAAACAATGACCCCCTTTCAGAGTTACATTTTGAATTCTGTTGTTGCATATTCAGTTTTTGGAATTAAAATTTATTAAAATTAGAATTATTCTGAAGAGGGATGGGTTTTCAATTTTCTTACTTTAATTGACAATAAAAAAAAACAAGGTATTTAAAACAACTAAAATATTGTTTTGACAGGCATCAATGCTTCCGTATTCACCCATTAAAATTTAAATATAACAGTAGATATTTCATAACATATATAACATGCATTCAAATTTCTGAATTACCTTTTTTTCCTCTCTAAGAATAAATTCTAATTTCGGAAATAAACGAAATTGAATTTTTCATAAACCATTTGGCAGAAGGAATTACAGATATTACAAATTCAGTATGTAAATTATATTCATGATAAATATGCTTATTTTAGTTTATCATCACCTTCATAAAAGTAATTCTGTTAAAAAAAAAAAAAAATCTTTTGGGTTTTTACATCGAATTTACTTCGGTTTCATACATTTTACGTTTGTTCTAATTATACCGCAAAGGAAAAGAGGAAGATGTGTATTAGAGTAAATAACCAATGTTCAAATTTATCGAATAAAATAACTTGAAAAATATTCACAGATGTAAACAATTTAGGAAGTTTGAAGCCTGTAAAAAGTTAAATACTAAAGAACATTTCCAATAATGAGATTCATTAATTATTTACCAAAAAGAGGAAAATACACGTAACATTTAAAAAATACCCCATATGATACATAATTAGAAAATTGTATTAAGATTTCCTGTTAATATCTGTGACGTATGAGAAAATTTAAATTATGCCTAGTCGGGTTTCTTTGTACTTCCGGATTTCTATTTCCGTGGAAGTAGATAAAAATAAAAGATTAAATGTTAAAATAATATGTAATCAAAATAAAATAGTAGAAGAAATGAATATACTGATTTATGAATACGAATCGTAAGCTTTATTTATTGTAAATTTAAACTAATTGAATTCTGCTCAGTTCCTCATCATAGGTACTCTTTATTCAGTTTCATATTATATATTTGTTTTCATAAAGTTCCACTATAGAGCATACTACATTTCTGCTAGTAAAAATGAACTCTGAATGGTCATAGATTAAAAATTTCCACTTACTAGGCTACCTTACTTTCGCTTCGATACGTTTACCTTATCTTAATTTGATGATAAATTTGATGAGGGTAAGTTTCATGTTTTAATTTTCATGCAATTTCATATTTTTTCCACTACAATAATCCCATAGAACAAGTTTATGCTAAGTATTGTTCGACTCTGTCATTTATAACTTGAACTATATTAAAATTTTTTCAGTAAAATATATATTCAGGACCAATTCTTATGGTGTTTGATTTTTTTTTTTTTACAGATTAGAAATCTTTAAATTGCATTTTCTCAATTTGCATTTTTTCATGAATTCATGATCTTGAAAATGCTAAAACTTATACAAATATACAAGAAAAGACTTGATTTTTAAAATGATTAATGGATCATGCTTAAAAGAATTAGAGATGGGTTTTAAAATTTATTGAGTAGTTTTTGAGAAAAAAAAAATTAAAAAGTGCATGTCTAGGTAAAAATTTGGAGAAAGAAAATGTTTTTCGTTACAATTTTATTTTCAATATTTTAGTTCCCCATCATACTATAGGTATGGGGAACTTAGGTAATCGTGAAAAATTTCGACCTCGGTTTTTTGACTTTTTTATACGTTTTCAGGTGTGAGGAATTCGAAATTGACAAAATTTGTATGGTGTCTCTCTGTAGGGTGTCTGTTAGTGTGTTAGTCCGTTAGTTTGTTAGTCTGTTAACACGATATCTCACGAACAAATGATCGCAGAGAGGTCAGATCAGTTTTAAAATATTACTTTCGACACTAGCAAGAACCCTATTCATTTGCAACATTCGAATTAAAAAACTTCGTATGTTATGAGAAATTTATGATTTTCTTAACATGGGAGAATAGGACAAAATTCACTTAAACGTGCATTAAATGGAAACGTTTTACTGTAAAAATGTCCGACCAGTTTTAAAATATCAGTTTTGATGTCGGAATGAACATCAGTAACTATAAATATGCTACTTTGAAAATTTCGTAAGTTATTGGAAATTTACGAATTTCTTAACATGGCAGTATAGGGCAAAATTTCATATAAACGTCTATTTTTAGAGATATTTTCCTCGTAAAGATGTCAGACTACTTTTGAAATATTAATTAGGACACTGGCATGAATATTAATGACTATGAATTTTCCAATAAAAAATTTCGTAAGTTATTGAAAAATTAGGAATTTCTTAACCTGGCAGAATAGAGCAAAATTTCACATAAACATCAATCTTGAGGGATATTTTCATCGTAAAGATGTCAAACCACTTTTTAAATATTATTTTGGATACTGGCATGAATATCATAGACTATGATTTTTCCAATTTAAAAAATTCGTAAGTTATTTGGAATTTACGATTTACTTAACATGTCAGAATAAGGCAAAATTGAGCATAAACTTCCATTTTGAGGATCCTAAATACATTAGACAACTTCAAAATTACATTTATGATATTTGTTTGAACATGATTGAATACAAATATTCTAATGGGAAAATTCCGTAAATTATTCGTAATTTACGATTTTATCAGCATAGCGAAACTGTAAGTTTTTTATATAAATATGAATTTTGAGGATTATTGCATTGGAAATAGCAGCATGAAAACTAAACAGCAGAATTGACCCTGATAAAATAAATTAATAGATTAGAATAAGATAAATATATCGAAGTGAACTGTGGATAGCCTATTAGGCGGGGATTTCATTCTGTCACTGTATCAAGCTTTGGTCAAATTCATTTCTTTTAACATGATTATAATATGTCTCGCACTAGAAATTTATGAGAACATAAATATGATGGGGAACTGAGCAGAGTCTACTGATGCCAACTAGTTTTCTTTTAAAGATATTGAAAAATCCATCTCTGATTTTATTTTAAATAGGTTCCGTTAAACTTTCCTTTTTTTAAATAGAAAAAAAGCAAGTACTTTTTTTAAATATCTGTAGAAGTCTTAGCATTTTGAAGATCATGAATTAATTAAAAAATGCAAACTGAGAAAAGGTAATTTAAAGATTTCAAATCCGTAAAAAAAATATATCAAATAACATAAGAATTGTTGCTTGAATCTACATTTTATTGAATAAATCTAATCTAATTCAACGTACAAATATTGAATAAAAATATAAGCTTTTGTTTGAAACGTACTCAGTGATGGTGTTAAAGATGCCAAATTCCTTTAAGAATAATAATATTCAATTTTATGAATGATATTTTGAAATTTATCAAGATAATTTACAATGAAAATAATTCTTATAATTCACATTTATACGAAATCTTGTCTTTTTCTCCCATGTTAATGAAATTTTTATCATGGAATAACATACAAAGTTTTTGAAGTAGAATATTCGTAGTCAGTGGTGATCCTGCCAATATCATTAATTTTAAAATAGGTCTGAGATCTTTATAATGGGAGTAATCCTCATGATGCAAATTTATGCAAAACTTTGCCTTATTCTTCTATGTGAAAAAATCGTAAATTTCTAATGATTTATGAAATTTTGAAATTATCGTTTTGAAAGTCAATATAATTTTTGCTAGTATCATAAGTGATATATATATATATCAAAGGTGGTACTAGTTTTATATATATATATATACAACGTCAACGTCAATGAAGTTCGTTCCCATAAGAAAAAGCTTGAAATGAAGAAATTGGGAAACACAGCAGAAGGTATATGCAACAGAAACATTTTATTAATCTTTGATAATTTAAATACAACGCTGTAACAGCATTTGTGTTACTTTGCAGTAAAATAAATAGTTATAATAAGCGATGCAAGCATATCCTATTGCACATTGCACAACAAAAGTCAAAAATGTTCATTCGACTTCATTACCAAGAGTTGCTGTCACCTTTACGTTGGATAACTGCAACAAGACGATTAGGCATGAACGACACTAAACTAAACGGCTTAATGTGATTGTAGGAATTTTTTACCATTCCTGCCGCAGATAATCCTTCAGTTGTTGTATATTGCGGGGACGACGCTGGGCCACCATCCTCTTAAGAATTTTCCAAATATTCTCTATAGGCGAGAGATCTGAACTTGCTGCTTGCCACTCTATAATAGGGACATGTTTCGATCTTAGTCACTTTTGTGTTAACTTCGCCATATGTAGCCGAGCGTTATCTTGTTGAAATAAATATCGTTTTCTACCAAACTGTCGCTGCACCGATGGCCGTAAATTCATGTCAAGAATTTGTATATAGTCCTGAGCCTTTATCTTATTTGTGCAAAAATGCAACCCCATTTGCTGCTATACAACCCCACACCATCACAGAGCTTGGTTTAGAAACCACGCGATTGTAACAGGATGGATCGTTTGCTTCATCTTTCTTTCTAATAACTTTTCGACCAACATTTCCATATGAAACCTGAAAAATGGATTCATCTGTCCACAATACCTTTCCCCACTGCGATGGAGTCCAGCTCAGGTGAGATTTGGCCCACGCAACACGCCGACGTTTATTCGCTGTAGTGAGAAATGACTTACGCCTCGTTTTGTAGAATGCGTAGCCACATCTTTTGATATATCGACGCATAGATGCTTCGAAAATAGTCCCCCCCCCCTCCCCCCACAGAAAAAAGAAAAGAAAAAAAATGTTTTGTCTTGCCTATCTAACTAGGTCTGCGACTACCAAGTGCTTATTTTTAGAAATATGTCGACGAAATAGGCACACTTCTAGATTCATCAACTTTAGATTCCGACCGGGAGCTTTTCCAGGACAGCTTTTTCCAGATGTAGTGAAACGTTTTATAATACCACACACTGTAGACTGTGCCAAATGAAATGTTCAGCTAATTTGGCGCTGTGAAATACCATTTATGGATGCTGTATAATTTGATTGCGTACCAGAAGATCCGCAGCTCGCCCCCTTACCATTCTTTTGCTTAGCACAGATAACGACCATGCATTGCTCGACCATATATGTTGTTTGCTTCCTTTGACGTCACTGACTCAGAATTGTGCTCGAAACGGCTGGAATGTTTTCTCGTCCTTTCTACTGAACGAACTTTATGCAAAGCGTTGGGATTCAGAAAGCAGCTTCAGACCAACTTTCAGTTTTTTTTTTTTTTTTTTTTTTTTTTTTTTTTTTTTAACTTTTATTTTGTTTTATTCAGTTGTAATAATTGTACACAGTCTACACCTATATATAACTACGGATTTTAAAACATTTCGACGATCCCATATTTTTTTATTTACAAAAATCTTAGTGAACGAACTTCATTGACGTTGACGTTGTATATATATATAACTAGTTACCTTTTAACGATCCTTTGTTCTTAAGATAATGTCTACGCAGACTAACCTAACAAAAAAACGAACTAATTAACAAACTAAGCAATAAACTAACTAATGAACAAACAAACGAACTAACAAACAAACCAACTAATCAACAGATGGACAATATAGTGATTTCGTCATTTTCAGATTTCTAACACCTCAAAAAATGTAAAAACTAAAAAAAAAAATAAACGATAGTTATAGTTTGATGAGGAACTAAAAATAAAAATGTCTGAATATGTAAAACTTTCGTTTTACTTAAACTCATTGCTTTTATATGAAGTACGTTTAATTGGCTAGCACGAATCGTCTTATTTTTGAAAAGATTTTTTTAGTTAATTTAGTTCCTATGTTACAAGTTTAACTTACTTTAGATGTTGTCTAAAAGTAAAATATTTTAAATATTACTTTATTTTTTAAAAGTATAAAAATATGTTAAAAAGTATAAGTATTATTCATATATGTATATACCCTATAACAAAAAAAAAAAAAAAAAAAAAAAAAAAACAGTTGCACTTCGGGACTGCCGACAGAAGTGAAAACGTGAACAATTACGTGTAATCGTCAGGAAATATTTTATTGTGTAGGAAATACTTTTAAATGAAGTGTTTTTTATTCATTAATATAAACTACTACTACAAACATTATATTACAATTTTATTTAATGCGCTAACTGCAATAGAGACAGTGTTCGGAGATCAGAGAAGTCGTGTAGAGCCGCACCAGATTGTAAAAACGTGAGAAAAATGGCGGCTTTGGCCTTTCTCACGGTTTTGTGAGGTCTAACTGCAATAGAGACAGTGTCCGGAGAGGACAGAATTCGTGTAAAGCCGCACCAGATTGTAAAAACGTGAGTAAAATTGCGGCTTTGGCCTTTCTCACGGTTTTCTGAGGTCTAACTGCAACGTTTCCGGCTGCAATCTTTAAGAGACAGTGGCCGGAGATGAGAGAAGTCGTGTAAAGCCGCACCAGATTGTAAAAAACGTGAGAAACATGGCGGCTTTGGCCTTTCTCACTGTTTTGTGAGGTCTAACTGTAATAGAGACAGTGTCCGAAGATGAGAGAAGTCGTGTAGAGCCGCACCAGATTGTAAAAACGTGAGAAAAATGGAGGCTGTGGCCAATATCACGGTTCTGTGAGGTCTAACTGCAACGTTTCCGGTTGCAATCTTTAATAGACAGTGTCCGGAGATGAGAGAAGTCGTGTAGAGCAGCACCAGATTTTAAATACGTGAGAAAAATGACGGCTTTGGTCTTTCTCATGGTTCTGTTAAGTCTAACTGCAACGTTTCCGGCTGCAATCTTTAAGAGACAGTGTCCGGAGATGAGAGAAGTCGTGTAGAGCCGCACCAGATTGTAAAAACGTGAGAAAAATGGCAGCTTTAGGCTTTCTCACGGTTTTGTGAGATCTAACTGCAATAGAGACAGTGCCCAGTGATGAGAGAAGTCGTGTAGAGCCGCACCAGATTTTAAAACAATATACAGTATATAATTATTAACACTTCACATTAGCAAATTAATTGGATGATACATTATTTGTATCATACAAGGATGGAAAGCGTTTGCTGACGATGACGGGAATTCAATGATTTTTGTTCACCCAAAAGTGCTCAACGCACCTAAAGAAGTTTTCACTTCAAACTTGACGCACCAAAAAGAAGTAATGCAAACTGGACACAAATTGACATTGGAAAATACAAAATTTTAAAGTTTGGCTGTCATCGAATGAGCATTCGACGCTGCAGCGCATCTTATCTTAGCAATTGGCAGAATATTAAAAATGAGAAATTTATTCCAGGTCATAAATTCTTCGAGAATTTTATTCCGTCTACTCAGAAAGACAGTAACTATGCCTCACACACAGGTGCGCAAACAAGATGCGCATATGTCAGCATTTGAGTGTGGTGTGTAGTTGGGCTCAAAAAAGCCGGTTGGTCTATTCTGCGAATTTTTTGAAAATTGAATAAGAGCGGTACCACTATTAGATGATATTGACAGTAATGGGTGAACAGTGGCCGAACACAGCGTCAGGGAGGAAGCGGTCGGCCTAAAAAGAGGACAAAGTGAGGACCAGTCAATCATGAAAGCGGTACTCAAAGCTCCAATTCATCATTATCGTCGGTCCTACGTGCAACCGATACTTGAGTGACTTCAAAGACGTGAAATTTGGTTGAGCTCATTCCCCGGATCTCTGTTCCACTGAGAACGTTTGGATCATCATAAAATTGTCATACAACCAGCTCGGGATTTTGCCAATCTAACGTACCAATTGGACAGAATTTGACACGATACTTCACAACACATCTGCCAACTCTATCAATTAATACCAAGCCAAATAATTGCGTACGTAAGGACCTGAAGTGAACCAACGCGTTATTGACTTGTTTACTTTGTGAGGCCCTTTCTCTTGATTAAATCATTCAAATTTTCTGAAACTATAATCATTTGTTTTCCTCCACATGTACATCACATCTACCAATTTGTGTCCCATTCGGATAGCTCCTTCTTGGTGCGTCGTTTTTTTTTTGCTATAGAGTGTGTATTTATATATAAAACCTAGTATGATAAAATTTGTTACAAAATTTTCTTAACATTTATTCACTTTATCGAAACGTACATTACATTCTCTCGGTATCCAAAATAAAAATTTGGTGGTCCATCTATCATGATTTTTCTGGCAAAGTGCTCAGCCCAGCTCCATTTTAAGTTCTTAATTCTACAAATGACATCATTAACGTTGGTTTGCTCCCTAATCCAAATTTTTAAAGAGACCATGGTGTCGTTGGAGAGATGAAATTGTCACATTTGTTAGAGCAGAATGGAAAAGAATTGCAGAAAACAAGGCAGACTGGAATAAACTAGGAGAGGCATTTGTCCTGCAGTAGATTCGTAAAGACTGGAACTGATGATGACATTATATTCGTGGATGAATAAACATTTTATAAATAAACGCCATAAATCGTAAAATGTCACAACAATTGTTTCGGGTCGAAATAAGTATGTCACTTCATCAGGCGAAAAACTGTAAGGGGAAAAAATAAAAATACACCCAAAAGTTTTTTTTTTATCACGAGGACTGCAAGCAAATTTCAATTTTATTATTACTAAAAATTGAATCGCCTGAAAAATTTTCATTGATTTTATAAAATTCTGAACGTGTTTTTTCACGTATTTTGATTCATATTTAATTTAAAGAAGATGAGATCAATTTTTTTAACTCCCTACACACACATATATATGTAATGTAACTGATAAGACGTGTTTTTTCTGCTTTACACTTTCTCCTATAGATTACATATATTAGTATAAATTTTACCACTATTTTTCATGCTCAGTTTAACAGAAGAATGCAGCATAATACTGACGATGATTATATCTCATTAATTATCTAAAAGGTAGGGCACAAAATTTTATCAGCAAAAAACATAACTTTCTTTTGATGACAATCTTTGACTATTATGGAAACAATATGGAAAAATACTTATCTGTATTTTGCGTCTGAAAGTAACTTCAATTCGTGAGAGTGTTACGGATGGCCGCTTTTGACGCGTTCTGCATTTTTAATTTCTTTTTTCTTTTTTGTGGTGATTTTTACATTACCTGAAGGATTATGTCTTGTTTCTAACATGAAAATTAAGTCAATTTTTCATTTATTTGACGGTATTACGGGAGTACCGGAAAAATTAGAAAGATAATTATTATGAGATATTACGTGCCTTTTTATAATAATAGCATGGAACATTATATTTAATTTGCATGCAAGTCTCCTATTTTCTGCAACCTTTTTTTTTTTTTTTTTTTCTTAAAAGGGAGTGTGGGGGGAGATTTTATATGTTAAAGTTGAAATATATATATATATATATATATATATATATATATATATATATCTGATGTTTTCATAGTTTATTTATTTATTTACTTTTTTTTTTTTTTTTTTTTTTTTTGTTGTTAGTTTGTTTAGTTAGGGAAGCGTTGGATCATTCTCGTAACTTTTCTACTGCGAATTTTTTAAGAATTTAAAAATTCTCAAATTGTTAGTTAGATCGTCTTTTCAAAATTTAATATTCGTAAAAATAAATCATGGATTTTGATGATATTTAACAATAACACAACAATTACACACACACACACAAAGTATTTTTGTAAATTAAAGTATAACTATTCTATTATTTATATTTGATAGAAGCAGTTATTTTAATACAATGTATATGTATAAAATTTGATTAATGTATGTTAAAAAAAAAAAAAAATAGTAAAAATAAAATGCGCGAAAGAAATGTATTTGAAAGATATACTAGTAAGCTTTGCTCACTTCGTTCGTCACTGTATTTAAAGGAATTTAAAATAAATAAATAAATAAATAAAATAAAATAAAATAAATAAATAAAATAAAAATAAATTTATAACTATTTTTTATGTCATTTTAGAAATAATAATAATAATCCATTGCAGTCGCTGAAAACCTCACTTGAGCGATTACATATAATTTCCCCAGCCAACCGCTTCATACAGTTGACTCTTTTATAAAGGAGATATTTTTTTAGTACTACATTGTGCTGCTTATTGTGTACTCATTTTGGATTTTGAGTTAATATCTTTTTAATTAAGTGGAATATTTTGATATAAATGGTCAATTCAGAATTCCTTGGGCTATTTTACATCTTCTGGTACCTTTCGCGTCTTTTTGCGTTTAACGGTTCGTGAGAAAATAGACAAATTTACAACTCGATTTTAACACTATGATGGGGAATTAGTAAATGTAGACAAGTATACAAACACTTCTAAAAATACATTAGTAACAAAAAATGAAATATTTTTTAGTTGATAGACATTTTTGGTTGTTAATTTTTTTTTCTCTCTCAAACTAAGGCGATTACATAATTTAAATACATTTAAAAATTGCACCAAAAAAAAAAAAAAAAAAAAAAAAAAAAAATTAATATAAAATCTCTATACATACCAGATTTAAAATTTTATCTTATAAACCACAACATGTTTCAGAATAGTTCGTTTTTGAAAAATAATTTTGCTATTAAAGTTATTTTCGAAATATTTTGCGGATTTAACATGTGTATATGTGTAACATTTATCTTTCAAGCTATATAAATAGTAAATAAAGATCCATTTATCAAGACCTTATTCTTTTTATGCATACGAACGATTCCAATACCTGATAATTCATCGAGATAATGAACATTTAAGATACAGAAAGCGTAGCTTCAGAACAGTAATCTAGATTTCCTTATATAGTAACACAAATAGAACGAAAACGTAATGCAGTCCGTCTGACAGAAAGAACATTGCTTCCTTTTCCATTTATATTTAAGTTAAATATTTAAGAATACGGCCATTGCCATCAGTTCATCAATAAATTTATATTCTATTCGGTCCTTTTTGTATTAGTTTTTTTAATATGCACATGGATACAAACACACCATCAACATTTCAGATGGTATTGATGTTCTGTGCATACACTGGATAATTTAAACATAGGGTTAGTTAAATATAATGAACTATTTAAAAAAAGAAAAAAAAAATCTGAAATTCTACTCGATATCTCAATGATTTGCAGAGTATTAAAAATGGAAAAGACGAAAAATATTTTGTTTTTCAAATTAATAAATTAGAATATTATGCTTAAATTTAAATTAGAGTGTTTCGATGCTTAAGTTTTACTGTATTATGGTTCATGATTTGGGCATCAAGCGGCATCGTGAAATTTTAATTATTACTAAAAATATCCGAGATATATAAATAAAATTCATTATTTATATTTCTCCTTATGTATATAGCCTTATGTATACATATTCAACAGCATTGTAAATTACAGCAATTAATGCTGATTTGTTTGCTTTTCGAAATCCGTATCTAAAACAATTTGCATTGGCCGTATTTTTGCATTCAATTTCAGGGTATTGCGAAATTTAAATTACTGTTAAGAAATAAACGAGATATCTATGTAAAATTTATTTTGGATATTAATTGATCTTTATATACATAATGTAGTAATTTATAGATATTTATAATGTTTGGTTGGATTTCAGGAATTCGTAAATTGAAGTAACACGTATCTGCCATGATTTAGAACGACGTCCTTCGAAAGATCAAGAAACACTGTACCAGTCTGGATAGTAATAAGTAAAAATTAAGTTCCTATGTCGATTTTTTTAATAATAATTAAAATTTTACGATACTTTTTCGTATGGTAGAGAAAGTATTATTTTTAGGATAAATATTTCAGCACTGAATTTTTGCTATAATTACACGTTTTGACGTTCTCTGAGTACGAAAATCAGGTTTTTAGTGGTTGGTCTGTGTATGTGTGTCTGTGTGCATGTTATCAGCATAACTCAAACAACAATACAAATTAGATATTTTAAATCTGTATCATTTTAAGATAGAACTTGATATTTTCCATTGAGATATGACACATGGTTCTTACGCAGGTAAATGTAAAATAAATCATAGACTTTACATCTATATGGGAAATTTTTCATTGTTACATTTTAACATCTTTAGACTACATCAAACAAAAGGAAATTAAAATGCATATTTTTTATAAGCACAAAACTATGTTTCTCACAGAATATTGTATAGAACGTTTTCTCTTCTACCATTGTATACAGTCCCGCTAAAATTTTCTTATATATTTGGGGTACACTGACAAAAAAATTTTTCGACTGATACCTAAGAAACTAAATTGGGGCTCTAGTAAAAATAGTTTCCTATATTATCGTGGTCGAAGTTATTTAAAAATCTCTATAAGTAAATGCAAACACAAGAGTTTAGTAACTGTTATTTTGGCTTATGACCCAATACTAGGAAATTAAGCGAGACTTTCTCTCGATAAAAAGGATTCACAATGTTCATAGTATTGTTTAATCAAGTAGAAAACTATCGACTAGAAATTCTCGATCATTTCATTTATTCAAGTTTTTTGTTTACCTTATGAGCATAAATCGTCAATCTGTATTTTTAGTTTAGGGATTCAGAAAATGACTACTTATTCGTTCCAGATGAAAGTGGTATATTTTTGTTTTTTCAGTGTATGGTTGACTCGAATAGCATATTTGGTTGTATTTAAATATTTAGCTATACTAAATTTAATTACTATAGTTGTTGCTTATAAAACTTATAGATACTATATAGGGCTACTTAAAATCAGTCGGGAAAGTTTCACAGAATGGCGTAGGTAAAAATTCTTCCTATAATTCGAAATACGTTTTGAGTTTAATAACAGACCTGCTATTTTGTAGATGCAGTTATAATATTTAAATAAAATATTTAAGGGTAGCGTAATTTCTCCTACAATACAAAAATATACGTTGAATAAAACTGAAACTGTTTTCAACTATTTTTAACCCTATAACGGTCGTGAGCATGTTTTTGTAATTGTTTGTTCCTTAAACAACATATACTTAAAATGTGCATAATTATTAATTTCTTTAAGCATGGAAGATCATATAATAATCATGAGGTTTATCTATAAGTGCATAGCGAAAAATCCATAGTTTTAGTATATTATAATAAAGAATTTACAGTGAAAGCAACAATACCATTTTTCCCCTCAGCCGCACTCCCCACACGCTTAGAGGGCTAAAGAGCGGCTATTCACCTAATTCAAATATAGTATCTCAAAACTCATGAAATTCTAAAAATTTATCTGTAGTATTATAGGGTAAAGATAAGTAGTGAATGCTATTCCAGATTATCTTTCACAAAAAACTTTCCTTCACAAATTAGTACACTTCAATAAAGTTTTAGAGTTAAATCATCAGATAACGCTAATTACAGAAATATTTGAAAGTAATTTACTGAAAATGTAATTAAAAATGTACTAAAAAATAAATTTATTTATTAATATTTGCTGAATAATCAACCGAAAAATATTCCTAAAATAGAAACCTTTAAGTTTGCTAAAAAGAAGGATTTGCCGTAAGGTACGATGAAAAACAAAATATAGAATAATATCGAAATATACTACGAATTTTATATAAAGAAATAAGAACTGTGAAAGAAGAAAAATGGGTAAAAGCAATTTGCTACAAACTTTTTTAGAGTGTTATTTTGTTAATACATTTTCTTTTTCTATACACTCTACATTACGAAAATTCGTTTGTCTGACAGCATACTATCTTCAACAGCAACTCAATGTGTTGACCTAGAGATATTTTTTTGTACTTTTATATTTTTATGAACAGGTGGTTGTGAAGTTTTTAAACATTTCCAAGTAAAGCAAATTGACACACGAACCAGTTTTGTGTACATCTTTGGCAAACTATGGTTTCGCAAAATGGACTTAATGGATTAAAACATTTTTTTATGATGTTTTTATAAATATATAAATATATAAATATATATATATATATAAATTGTACAAAGTAAAATTATAAAAGAAAAATAATAAAAATAATCTGGTGTGTCACTCACACGACTTTCTCTTACCCGGAAATTTAATACTATAAATGCAGATTGCACATTAAGGAGTAAGACAACGAGTACTGTTATGCAAACCTATGTTAAAACAATTCAAATTAGGTTTTAACAATCTATGTTAAAAGAATTAGGCTTCAAAACAGCTTTCTTTGACAAGAAATTCTGTGTAAGGGGGGCACCTTCCGTTTAATTAATGTACAGTCACACACAAAAAAAAAAAACGCCACCCCCCCCACCTAATTTCGCCGTAAATTATCGTAGAAACATTTGACTGGTACCGATCGATTTGTAATAACGTCTAGTTTATAACAGTATAGTTAAATTTTGCCTAAGGGGTCGTCTACATATTAAAACTGGCATTAACTTCATTTTCTTCAATGACAACCCCTATTTTTGACTTCATATTCAGATTTCTGAGATCAAGGCAGTTCGAAAAACATACCTATTTATATACCTTAAATCGATTTTAAATAGGGTTACAAGTGAAAATGTATTAGGGGTCCGTCTATACATTTAGAAAATATAAATCACGATCTACCACCCAGTATACATTATTTATTAAGTTTTACACCGGAAAAAAATTTCAGAAATGTTAATTATGAAATAAAAAAAATGACTAATTCACAGAACTTTCTGAGTTAGTTTATGAATTAGAAGATTTTTATTGGTTTCTATTGATTAAACATCAGATAGTTCACTTCATACGAAGAAAATTAAATAGCATGAATAGATATTAAAATATCTATCAAAAGAAAAAAAAAAAAAAAAAAAAGATGAATGGTTTTAAATTTGTTTGAAAATTCAAAATTATTTTAACTCAAGCTGCCGTATAATTGTCTGAAACGGCGGCACTCAACCTGGTTCCCACGGTCGTTTCACAGTGACAATGGGTGTTTGCTCTGATACTGCAGTACTTTCATTTTCTTTACTTGACTTTTTTAAAATATTAAAACAGATTTTATTTTTTTTTAATTTATTTTTTTTAATTAATTATTATTATTATTTTTTTTTTCATGACATTATTAAAAACTTTTACATAAATCTCCACGATATTCGTTTGCTTTTATATTTTATAATGTGTAACAAATTAATATGTAAAATAATAAATCCTACTACTTAATGGGATGTTGTAAAATTCTACACTTTAACACAGATACCGAAGTGGACGGTGGGTGTGAAAGGCTGACTACCCTTAATCTAAATCTTCACTTGAAAAGGTCAAAATGTTACATAATTCTTTTTTTTTTTTTTTTTTTTTTTTAAGGAAAAAAGAAGAAGATAAGGAGGAGAAGGAAAGATCAAAACGAATATAAAGAATATTAAACGTTAATACCCTTTAAACACTGGGAAAAGGCGGGGTTTTGTATTGTGTGTCATTTGGGAGCTGTAGAGTGCCAGAAAATTACTTTATGTAATAAAACTTTTCATTTAAAGAGTATTTAAAGCAGCATTATATTTAATACATAGAGTATTCAGAAAAAAAATACCATTCATCTGGTTCATGAAAAATAAAGAACATTTTCTGGCATTGCTCTGTGTATATACATTCTTGTTAACCTATCCCGGAAGATTACTGGTCCCGCCCCTTTCCGTACATTTTTTTCACATCAGTCTTTTTAGAGCTGTATCAGCCATAGGTGGCTGACACTGATCTTTCCATTTAGGCTAAGTCAGCCGGCAGTGTAAAATATGATATAAAACTACAGAACTTACATAGTTTTAAGTAATTACTGACAATTTATTTAAAATTTACTTCATTTTTTTTTTTTTTTAATAGGATTTTTATAGGATTATATCGTTAAGGCCTAATGGGGTTTATTGAAACTCGATAAACATAACACGCTTCTAAGCAGCACGTGTGGCCTGAATGGGATTTCCATAAGAATTCGCGTGGCGCTCAATGAGTTAATCGTAAATGTATTTGAAGTTAATTACTCTAAAAATTAAATTGTGTACACACAGGGGCGGGAACTAACAATGTTACGGGTTAGGTTGGCAAGTATGCATATATATTTTGCTTGATTTATAAAAATTTATAACACATTTTCTTCTTTTTTTTTAGTATTTTGTGTTTATATCTCTCATTAAAAATAAATACAATATTCATATATAAACATTTCCATACAGTAATGTATATAAACATATTGATTAAAGAAGATTTATTGATATTATATAATTATTCTTCTATCTGTATAGTATATTAACAGAAATATATTTTGTAAATTTCGCAGCATCGAAAAACAGCAACATAGCTTCCATATCAAGGCTTAATGTAAATAGCCACGCCTTTTCACAAATTTTCTAAAACTTTATAATATAAATCAAAATAATTTTGCATATTTGTAATTAAATCATTTAAGTTTTGTCTTCAATAATCGATGTAGTAAATACCATTGTGATTTATGCATACCAGCGTCACATATAGAGTCAAATAGGAATATGCAAATTTGTCTTTTTTTTTAAATAGTGTTTCAGCGAATCAGAGGCGGGGCTTCTTTTCTTTTGAAATTCTTTCACAATCCCTCGCCTACATTGTGATAACTTTACAAAAATATGCCAATTTGTATAATAAACATCGAAATATTGCTTAGGAAACAATAAAAATAACATAAAGGTAAATTAAAATAGTTTTCCGTCAAATTATATACAAGCATTTACTTATAGAGGATACAGATTATAACAAGTGACGGCCCCCTAACAGGAATAAAAAGTGAAATATCACTGTAACTCAAAAAATAATGTTAGGAACGAGCTGTAAATTTGGAAACCCATGTTTTTGATGATGCCCGTTCTATTCGTGCAAAAATTAACACAGGTCATAATTCATAATTTTTTCAAATATGAATTTATTAATAATTTTCATAATTCAAAAAATGTTTTTTTAGCAAAAATTTGCATGGAATATGTTTGGGTTACTTCATTCTAACGAATAAGAAAAACAGAATTTAAATATCATAATTATTTCGGAAGATATGATTTAATGTTTGTCACATTCATTTAACATTAGCACCCCCAAACTTTGACAGCTTATAACTCTATGAAAAATTGAGCGAGATATATAAACTATACCATTTTCCGTGATGATTTGATCCAAAGAATTCAAATAAATTATAAAAAATGGGGGTTACCATTGAAAAAAATGAAGTTGATGTCAGTTTTAATATGTAGACGACCCCCTAAGTAAAATCTAACTATAACATTATAAACTAGACGTTATTACAAACTGATTGGTACCAGTCGCATGTTTCTACGATAATTTACGGCAAAATTAGGTGGGGGGGTGGCGTTTTTTTTTTGGGTGACTGTACCTATATTTATAGATAATTTACATCTGTTATTAAATTCAAAAGTTCATTTAAAATTATTCAGACAACTTTCACACTAACATTCCTTGAAACTTATCAATCTTGATCAAAGTTTTCTAGTAACAAACGTATTAACTTTAAAATACAACGTTTGGATAGCTAGAAATTATTTGTTTTTAATTTACTCTAACAGACACAGGCAAAGATCAAACATTAAAAACGTGACTTCGGTATTCAGGAAGCATCAAAACGTCTAAATATACAAAAAAAAAAAAAAAAAAAAAAAAAAAAAACCAAGCGATGAATATTTAGCATAAAAAAATATTTACCATATGGCTATGAGGAATTAATTTCAATTTCTGAGCAGCTTTCCTGGACATGGTAAAATATTACAGTAAAGAACTTCCACTAACAAGAAAAAAGAATGTTATGGCTTAAATATTGGCAGCCTTGTATATCTTCTAAAAGTTATGAACACATCACGTGGTGAACATAAATATAACCCTATATTAATAACACACGGCACAATCTGAAGCACATTTCCATCAATTTTCAAGTATGGTCGCACTATAATCTAGTTCTTTTGTGTAGTCCTGTAAACGAACAGTGAATGATTTCTGTACCATATTCTACCTAAAACATGTTTTTAAGTATATAAAAAATAAATATTCGTTTCATTTGGTTTAGTGCAGCCTATAGATGTTAAACTCTACTTACATGAAATTTTCCCCATAGACGTAATGTATTTGAATTCCCTTGGGTGTCCCTGTATAAGAACCATTTGCTTGATCTCAAGTCATAGATACATTTAGCTCAGTTCCTCATAATATATTTGTTTAGAAAGTTTACATATTGGCAAATAGTTTTAAAGCAAATTGTAGATATGTGAGAAATTAAAATTATTTTGTAGCGTCAGACAAGAAACAAAAATCTGATGTGGGCACCACATGACTTCCTTATACACTTTTAGAAATATACATAATGTTAAAAAACATTGACATTGGACCCGAAACAGATGGCTAAAAATATTTTTAAAAAATGAATTATCACTGTGTTCTGAGCTTTTCTGAAAGTTAGCTAAAAACCGATTGCAAGATTTGTACTAGTAACGCTGACGAAGGCAGCAGGGACCCGAAAAAATTGGCTAAAAGTATTAAAAAAAGGAATTTTACCATGTTCTGAACTATTCTGAAAGTTTCAAATGTCTACCTAGTCGGGAAGTTAGTTAAATAATTTTTTTGTTGGACCATATAAACGCTGCCGAAGGCAGCAGGGACCTGAAACAGTTGGCTAAAAGTATTAAAAAGATGCATATTCACCGTGTTCTGAACTATTCTGAATGTTTCAAATGTCTAGCTAGTCGGGAAATTAGTTAAATAAATTTTCTGTTGAACCATGTAAACGCTGCCGAAGGCAGCAGTGACCCGAAACAATTGGCCAAAAATATTTTAAAAATGCATTGTCACCGTATTTTGAGCTTTTCCGGAAGTTTTAAATGTCTAGCTAGTCGGGAAGTTAGTTACAAATCGATTCCAAGATTTGAACTGGTAACGCTGCCGAAGGCAGCAGGGACCCTATACAGTTGGCTAAAAGTATTTAAAAAATGCATTTTCACCGTGTTCTGATCTAATCTGAAAGTTTCAAATGTCTAGCTAGTCGGGAAGTTAGTTAAATAAATTTTCTGTTGAATCGCATAAACGCTGCTGAAGGCAGCAGGTATCGGAAACAGTTGGCTAAAAATATTAAAAAAATGCATTGTCAACGTGTTCTGAGCTTTTCTGAAAGTTTCAAATGTCTAGCTAATCGGAAAGTCAGTTAAATTGCAAGATTTGTCTAAACCGTTTTTGAGTTATTACCGTTTATTGATACATTATGGCCAAATTTTTGTCATTATGAACCGAATTTTCCTAAATATCTCCAAAACGGAAAATCATAGAAAGTCCAAAAAGGGAGGTGCACAACTAGATGTTATAACAAACTTATGTACCAATTCGCAACTTTCTACGTCCAACCGTTTTTGAGTTATGCGACATACCCACACACAGACACACACACACACATACAGACGTCACGAAAAATCGTGTAAAATCCCTTATATCTCTAAAACGAGAGCTCGTGTTAAGATGACACTTGCAGGTGTGCAACTAGACATCATGAAAGTCACACGTATGGTATAAATTAGCAACATTCAGCGATCATTCGTTTTCGAGCAATGTGAAATACAAAATCCATTTCGCAAATCGGGATTACTATACTTCCTTATACTTTGTATAAGGAAGTAAAAAGCAAATGCAATATAAGAGAATGAATAATAATAACAATATAATAATATATATATGAAAGGATTAAAAAGAGGTAAGGTTTTAAATTGTTATTTTATTATTTTAAATTAATATTGAGCGATAACTTAGAGAAAATCCCATTAAAAAGTCTTAACTAAAGTTTCCCCTGTAAAGTTAGTTTTATTACAATGCACGATCATAACACTAAAGTCAGAAAATTGGACGAATTTTAGAATAAAAAAGGCTGAATAAACGCAACTCTCAGTTTCTTGTGGTTAAGTGATGCATATTAATTAATCTCGGAGATCTGGCCTAGGGTAAACTGCCAATCATTAAGTTAATAGCCAATGATTAAATAGAGGAGGAGTAAATGTTCATGACCAAGTACACAGTATTTAAGCTGGAACACACGAGAAATCGTGGCTTTTTCCGATATTCACTTGCTTAATAAATCCACGTTAATTAATACTTCATTATGTAAAGTTAATTACGGAGACTCGCGGCTGGATAATCGCCGACCACCGGTGTTTTTCCGGGACATATCGCTCAGGATTTCCGAACATCCGGCCTATGACTGTATAATCATGACTGCACCTTAGAACTTAACAAGGGAATATTCGTTTCTCAAATGGACTCATGCGTTTCCTTTTATAAGATGCATGGACATTAGCTACATCATTTACACACACACACACACACATATGTATATCAACACCAAATCGCTAAATTAAACGGCAAAACCAAAATCTACGTTAAAAACTTGACGATTTGGCGAGATTAGTGACCGTATTTGGCGGAAAATTGTAGTTCAGGTTTAACAGGATGTATTTTTCGTAAAAATGAATATAGGGCTCGTACAAAAACGCCTATATTCAAAGACACTTTTATCAGCATTTTCGAATAACTTTATTTTTAAATACATATGTTTATTTTATAACAAAATTGCTATACAAAACTAATGGTAGAGAAAATCAAAAACCGTACGAACACTGAAAAAGATCCAGAAATATTTTTCGAGTAATAAGATTCCTCCTCAGTTTCCTCTCAGTACGGGGTAGAGCGTGATATCCAGACTCTTACAAAACTTTGAGTTTGGGTTTTAATTGTTATTATGAACGAAAGAGTTAAATTTCTAGAGAATAAGTAAAACTAATCCTACAATGCAAAATGCGAAATATTGCCACCATAAATTTGCCACATTAAGCGAAAATATTTCAAATAACTTACAAATTTTTAAATTAGAATGATGGCTTTCAACTCTGTTTATGTCAGTATCATCTATGTAAAATAAAGAAAAGTGTCTGTCTGTCTATGAGTGTGTACTCTTAAGCTCAAGCCATTAATAATAATAATAATAATAATAATAATAATAATAATAATAATAAAAAACTGAGCAGAGGTGTAGTTTTGAACCTGCAGGCATGCATTTCATCGAATTTTTTTCGATTTCAGAATTCAAAATATTTCATCAATTTTTTAAACCAACCAATAAATCTGTCTGTACCAATAGCAAATGAAATCATGTTATTTTCGCATTTAGAGAAACGTACTGTATTTTTTTTTTTTTTTTTTTTTTTTTTTATCGCATACTTGTCACAAGGAATACTGAAATGTATCTTTCGACTAAAAAAATTGTGCTTAAAAAAAAAAAAATATATATATATATATATATATTTTTTTAGGATCGCCTAATGTTTTTAAAGTCCATGGGCCAGCTAGCCAAAATTAACAAAATGGTATAATTTGGGGTACTAATTTTTCTTTCCACCACTGTTAGATAGGTGTATTAGGATGTCAAAAAACCATGATTTCCATCTCAAAGTGGTAGCTAATATAAATGGCGGCCAATCCAAGATGGCGGATGTTGAGTTTTAAAAAATCAACTATATCGCGAAAACTATTCATCCAATTTCGTTACTTTTTTTTTTTTTAACTAAAGTTCTACACGTGTGCTCCAAATTTTGTCATAGCACTGTTTAGGTAAAATTAACTGTTAATAAGTTATTAAAAATGTATTAAATTTTTTTCGATTGTTCTAGGGAATTTTTTTTTTAAATTGAGTTTTAAAAAATTTTTGTATATTACAATAAATAAATAAATAAAATAAAAAATAAAAAAGTTTCAAACCAAAGATGTAATGAAATAATTTAATTTAAGGAAATATGATTTTGGGTCGGATGGCAGAAAACACATGAAAACATGAATTTCAGTTATTTTAAACGAAACATCCATTTCAGTCGAAAACGATATTTTACCCAATAACTGCATATGAAAGAAAAAGCTTCAGATACATTCCTTTAATAAAATAAACCGTTAATTAGTATTTAAGGAAATATCGAAAATTTTCTGATTTTCTTGCGAATTTTTTTATTAAAAGTTTGCAAAATGCCAATAGTACATTTACATAAACAAAAGCTTCAGATAAAATAACAATATAAATTACTGTGCGCCCGCCGAAGATTGATACCTGGTTGGCAAAATGCCAGGACGATTCCACTCACGCTCTGGGAGACACAGCAATGAAGAGAGAGGGGGAAATTTTCTATTATTCTTGTTTCCTCTGTTATGTGTAGAATAATTAATACTCCTGCTTTGTTTTATTTTATTTCTTACTGTATAACAGTCTGTTTATATTGGAAATGAATCGTACATGTGGTACGAGTTCTCGGATTAAACCTCTTCATAGTGAAACGAAGCGTATTGTACATAATGTCATTAAGTTTTGCGATAAAGAAGCTTTAGAAGGAGAAGCTATTGTTCCACTTTCCCAATAAGTGAAACGTACGAGTGAAATAACTAATATATCAGAAGCCACGAAAAAGAATACGTAGAGAATCAAAAGGAGAAGACAATCCAATATTTGTATCACCAAAAAAGCGGCAAAAGAACAGTACCATCGAAAACATTTCTCTCGATAATTTTGATTGCGATGTTATTCGAACAACAGTACATGAGTTTTACGCAGTAAATAAGATTGTACCTACAATTGCCAAATTAATACCTGTACTTAAAGAAAATAAATTTTAAGTATCAAAGAGAAACTTTGAGAAGAATTCTTCACGAAATAGGATTTAACTTCCCCGTCAGGTACGACTTGCACATTAGTCCCCTTTAAATATAGTGACCAGCGAAGCAGGCAAAGAATTCGTTGATTCACTACCTTAATTGATTTCACATTTCGTCATTTTTTAAGGGGTTATATACTAGTTTGTAAATAATAATTGACATATTTTTAAAATTAGTGTTACACACTTCAAAGAACAACTTTAATATATCCCCACAACGACATTTGGCAATTTTTTGTTGGCGATTATGGCTAAATCATAAAATCATAAATCCAAAATAAACAAGATATAGGCTGCCATATTATATCGCCAAAGAAAAATCGCCAAATTCAGCTATAGGGATATACTAAAGTTATACCTTAAAACTATCCCCTTTATAATATTATGAGTTTTTCTTTCTTTTAATTAATCGTAAAATATTTATATAACCATATATTCAAGAATCAGTTCAAAGAAGGAAAAGAAATGTAATCAGTGATTTTATAATTTTTTCATACCAATAAACAAACACATCCCTAGGTACTACGGACATTCCTATTTTATAAATGGACCAACCCTTTTCACTCATGCGCAGAAGACGCCAGGGATCATCCTTCTGCGGTTTGACAGTACCTTTACAGAAGCATCATTTTAAACTGTATAACATCTAAAAATTTTTTTTAAATAATCTTCTTCGTTACTTTTTGAAGATTTGCACAAATTTAACTCTGCGGTATCTTTAGTGTACAATACTGTTTTCACAATTTAACAGTCTGCTCGTGCTTGTACATTTTAAATTGTTAACCATACAAATACTCGATGAAATTAGACACGACGTTGGACAAGAGCGACTTAGGGACTTCTAACACTGCTTCAGATGCAGGTGCTCCAAACATGTTTTGCACACCGACTTCATGTAGCATCGATCCATGATCTTCTGCATCTGACATTTCAGTAAAGCTATCGAAACATCTCTTCCAAATAGCTGCTTGATAATTAGCTCGTTTAGAATGTTGACATAAGCGATATTCACATGCAGGAAGTTGAGCTAAGTGGGCTTGGCTCTCGACTTTGTCGACTTTGGAGCATGTGGTTTCATAGTTCATTTATGTTATATATTTTGGTGTTCCTTGAGTACAACTGACTAGTGCACTTTTGGATTAAATTGTGGTCAGAAATTGAAAGTGTAAATTCACTTCCAAGCTAGCAGAAAACTAAATTATGTATTGTGTTGTAACAGTTTCAACGCTTTTATCTTTCCTTGCCCAGAAAACACATTTATTTTTTTCACAACCTGTCCACGCATGTAATTCTGGCAATACTGATTTCATACTACAACCAACAGCAGATGCTAGTTTTTCTTTTGAGTCTATCAGTCTGATTCGCCCACTATATCCGCGTTTATACAAGTTGCTCTCTGTGTTGAAACTGGATGGTATATAAAGAGCCAAAATTAACACACCTGTGTCCTCAGATACACTTATTAAATTCGGAAATTCAATAGCAGTATCCTTTACCTGTAGCATCATATGCGTACCTGCTTCTTCCACTCAGACTTACATGCACCTCGAATAAAAAATGGATGAAATCTCCACAACAACTTCGAAAAAAATCTTGCAAAAATAAAGACGTGATCGATAAGTCAGACAGAAAGCTGTTTGCCAGTATGATACCCATAGCAGAAAAACAACGTTTGAATATGCTTTGAAGTATTTGGGTTTCTTTCGAAACCTTTCCCTTGGAGTATTTCTAATCCAGATGGATCTATGAAAGTAACTATGAAAGCCGTGCTAGGAAAACACATGGAAAGCTTAGTCTCACCTACGGATGGAAATATATCTTCACATGCTACGACCATTGGTGGAATTGCATTAATTAAATGATTACATGGAGAAAATAAAACATTTGATTAATTCTCTGATGCAATTCTCAATCAAATCTTAAACACAGCCTACTATAGCACTCGAACTGATGTCGTGTTTGACACCTATAAAGACAAACCAATAAAATCGGCTGTACGCTACAGTAAAGGTTCACATGCAGGAATACATTTGAAGAATATTAAAGGCGGTCATAGAACCATAAAATGGAGCTTTTTATGCTACTAACTATAACATAAGTATGTTAAAATAACTAGAAGTGTGTTTAATGAAATGAAAAAACTTGCCTCTTCTCAAGAAGAAGTAGATACACGAATGATATAAAGAATACTACTATGGAATTTCCGAATTTAATATGTGTATCTGAGGACACAGGCGTATTAATTTTGGCTCTTTATATATCATTCATTATCAACATAGAGAGCAACCTGTATAAAACGCGGATCTAGTGGACGAATCAGATTGATAGACGCAAAAGAAAAACTAGCATTTGTTGTTGGTTGTAGTATGAAATAAGTATTGCCAGGATTACATGCGTGGACAGGTTATGAAAAAAAAAATGTGTTTTCTGGGCAAGGAAAGATAAAAGCGTTAAAACTGTTACAAGAAAATATAGGATTTAGCTTGCTGTTTTCATGGTTTGGGAGTGTATTTACACTTTTGAATTCTCACCACAATTCAATCTAAAAATACACTAGTCAGTTATACTCAAAGAATACCAAAAAAAGAAAACATAAACGAACTGAGATAGCACATGTTCCAAAGTCGACAAGACCAAGCAGGCATAGCTTATCTTCCTCCATGTGAAGATATCTTTAGTCGACATTCTAAACGAGCTACAGTTGGCAGCAATATTATTGAAACACTAGCCATAATTTGCATTTAAAAGATGTGCAACACGGAGTAAAAAGACAGGAGAAGAAGGTAACGCTGAAATTTTGTGATGTTGTTTTCTAATGTTTACAGATGGCGCCAGCGTGCAATCCTTCCTTCTCTCCAGCTTCCACAATGTTATTCAATGGGGGAAATGTCTCGTTTTAATTATTTTTTTAAAAATAATATCAAGCTGAAAAAATTTCTATGAAAGCAAATTTCATTAAATAGAGTATTCTAACCAACATGTTTTTTTTAAGAGTCATTTTATACTAATTTTACTTTGAAAGAAAGCTTTTAAAAAATGACGATTCTTATGAACCGAAGCTAGCTAAAACAGACAACTGGGAGGAAGGAGAATGGATGAAATTTTGTAAAGAAAAAAAAATAAACTTACTTTAGGTCCAGAAAACACGAACTCGGACTTTATTTTTCTCCTAGGGCTTTTTTTTGCTTTTCTTATCACTATCATAGCCTGTTTTACAACTAGGAACGAAGCATTTATTTGAAACATCTGAATTATGCAGTTTTAAGAACTTACAAACAAATTAAATTGCTTAAAATAAAAAATTTTAAATGTACTTCAGCAAAATTCTATTGAAAACAACAGTATATCCGCGCCGAAGTAGGGAGGAATGACAAGTGGCGCCCTCAATATTTACCAAAAATTTAGATCACAGTTTCGTAGCTTTCTACCTTGGACCTTCAACTCCTATTAATATTACTCCGTGATGTGCAACTAATGCTGTTTTGCTAAGTAAATATCTACAAAAAAGGCATTTAAAAAATACAAAAAAGCCAAGCTCAAAGAAAGAGAATGAATTAAAGTTGTGTCTAAAAAGGATGTGATATCAAATTCCCAAGCTTACATTTTAATACTTATTTAATATTCCCTTTTAACTAAATTTTCACATGTAAATCAAATGCCTTATGATATGTTGATAGAAATACTTCTTTCCTGTACCGAAATACATCATAGCGTGTATCTGAAAATTATTATTATTTTCTTTATTTATGCATGATGGGCTTAGCGGTCATCTTTCAAAATTTTACTTCAGTTTGAATTCTTCTATAAATCTCCTTAATTATAGGATTGGCTGGTTGATTGGGTTTTATATCGCATTAGTGCTGCGCAATGGGAATTAATTATAGAATGGGAATGCACCAAACTAACAGTGTTAAAACTTCAATTGATTCAACTTGTGTGCATAACGGGGCTTTTGCGATGTTTTTTCCGGATTTTTCTTATTTTTTAATCTGAATATTTCAGCCTCTGTTGAATGGAATAACCATATTATTTTTACGAGATATTTATTCCAAAAAGCTACATTCAAATTGCGTAAATAGTGGAAGATTCTATTCTTTATTCCCCCTCCTTCATATTTTTACGTCAATTTAAATTTTTATATTCTTTTATTCCCGGCATTTATAGGATGGAAGTGCTCTTAATACTAAATACTTTTAATAAGAAATCGTGTTATCGAAATATTTCCGTCTCTGTTGAATGGAATAGCCAAATTAATTTTATATGAGATATTTATTTTAAGAAGCTTCCTTCAAATTGTGTGAATGTTTATTCATTATATGAAAGATGGCCGCCAAGACCATAATGCATAAATAAAAAAAAATAATAATTTTCAGAAACACGCTATGATATATTTAGTACAGGAAAGAAGAATTTTTTTCAACATATCATAAGGCACTTGATTTACATGCGAAAATTTAGTTAAAAGGGAATATTAAATAAGTATTAAAATGTAAGCTTGGGAATTTGATATCACATCCTTTTTAGACACAACTTTAATCCATTCTCTTTCTTTGAGCTTGGTTTTTTTGTACTTTTTAAATGTCTTTTTTGTAGATATCATTTATTTTTTTTTAAATAGTTTTTATTTTTACTTGAATTAACCTGATACTTTACATCACATATGTCCTGGATTTCAACTCAGCTTTCGTGCGATGCTGATGAAAGGCACATTTATTCTTTGCATTAATCTTTCCATAATTCTGGTTGCTAAACATTATCTATCAGTTTTCTATACAAACTAGAATGTCGTGTCATCACAAAACTTTCTTCTACATTTTCCTATACAAATTAACGCAGTACAAATTATTTATTATTTTTTTCAATATGAATGCAGAATATTATCAACTCAAAGAGGTATTCTTTCACAAAATGACCAACGGAACTAAATTTTCACCATGCAAATGACATCCTTTCAGTTCTAAAAATAAATTTGTAGAATATGAGCGCCACCTATAGGTGGCCGATAGGCACCCAGATTGAACCAGCATAATGTCTCATAATGGCCTTTTCACATATCAAGTTTTGTTTCATTATATGCAACAGAACCTGAGTATAACCTTTCCTTAAATTGCGAAAATCGCTGTATAGCAGCGCCACCTGTTGAGATATTCGTACAAAAGTTGATAAGCACTAATTTATAACAAAGTATATTTATTTGTAAATTTATGCAATTCTATGTATTAGTTACTCAGATATAGCCTTCTCTGAAATTGCGGCAATCACAGTGTAACAGCGCCATGCTGAGCAATTGGCACCAAATATTGATAGACACTTTTATACATCAAGATGCAATTGCATATAAATTTATATGTAATTCTGAGCAGTAGTTCCTGATATCTAGTTGGAACAAAACTTTTGCCACACATAGAAAACACACACGCAAATAGAAATTTTCTAAAAATAGTCAGATTGTTTTCCGGAGTCCTTACAACGTGTAAATCCATTAAAAACCGAAAGTCGAAATTTTTTTCTAATCCAATACTTTCTTGTATTGTATACAGAAGTTCATTCATGCATAATCTCTCTCATTAGTGCATAATATATTTTATGGATGAATCACAACGATGAAAGATATTTTTAGATTTTAAGTCTTTTTCTACCCTATATTTTTGCTTATTTCCTCGTTTTTGAAAATAAATAAATTTTTTAATCTGGATTTTTTGCAAAATAAAGAAAAGTAGTATGCTGTGGTCAGCTGTAAGACTTTCTTCTATATAATCTTATACAAATTCATGCAATACAAATTATTTTTTTAATTATTATTTGCTAGCAAGCTACGCGCGCTTCTCTGGTCAATATATTTAAAAGAATTTTCAAAAGAATTGGATTAGTATTTATTTTTTACATGTCATCATAAATAAAAACTAAAAAATATATATTGAAATCGCTCTAAACCTCGCTTCGGATAACCTCTGCCTTCCGCAGCTCTTTCTCCACCCGCACTACAGCGGGTGCAAGTTTCCACTGACTACAGAAATGTCTTTCTCGGCCAATTCATTCTGGGTATTTACCGACGACGAGTGGATCTGCTATTATTTAAAAACGACGATTTTAAAGATGACTACATCTTTTAAATACTTTAGTTTTTGAACCATGTATTTTATAGCCTCCGCTATTTCTACTATATTATCATATCATTCTGAGCAATATAATAAATAAAATATAAAGTATATTTTCTTTCAAAAGGAATTAAATGCATAAAAACAAATACATTTTAATCAGTTTAATCTTTTCTACTATATATTACCATTCCCCCCCGATAAATATAAAAAAAAAAAAACTACTATGTTGTGGCCACCACAAGACTTTCTTCTATATTTTTCTATAGAAATTCACTAAGTGCAAATAATATAATAAAATTATTATTTATTTAAGGTATCTGCCTGGGTACGGAGCACTTTTTTCTAAAAAAGCACACTATGCATTAAGTAATCATATTTTCAGTTATAAACGGACATAGAATTATGAAAAATAGTACATTTTAAGCAAATATTTCTTTATATTGCTGAAAAATAGGTGATTTTGTGTAAAAAATGAGCAAAATTTCACGTTTACGCCAAACCTCATATACTCGATAAAAATTAATATAATTCAATAGCCATTGAAATACATAATGATATGGCCCTTATCTGTGCATTGAACTAAAAGTTAAGAGATATTCTTAAAATTGACTGAAATATGGTAACTAACAGAGAAAAAACCAGAATTTTCCGAAAAAAAATCTGTTTTTTAGAAAATAAACACATGTAAAATCTTTAAAATAGTACATAGAACATATCTTTTAGTTCATTGCGTGACTGGAAATCTGTTATATACTGTAAAGAAATTTCATAGAAATAACTTGAAAACTTTTGGAGAAATCAGGTTTATCGCATACACAAAAATCGAAAAATATAGTTTTTCAGAAAACGCATTTAAAGATTTCACTTAATGTGTAATTATTTGTTGGAAAAAATAAATAAATACATGGGGTATAATAAAAAAAAAAAAAACCTGAATGATTTAAATTAAAGATAAATGTGAAATCAAGCCTAATTACCAATGTTTACCTATTGCCAGCTCTTTAAACTGGCGAGATCGAGCACTTCCTGTCTTAAAGAATCTCACTTCCGGTTTACTTAATTGGCTATAACTTCAGTTCTAATTAGCGTACAAATAAAAGTAAAGGTGTTTTAGAAAGCTGAAGTCTATTTTTTAAAACCAAATAAAAAACAGAAAATTGATTTTTTTGTCAAAAATGGTCATTTTAACCCAGGCAGATACCTTAAATTATCTAACATAATAAATGCAAATGATTTTCATCTTTGAGAAAAATAACAGTAACTATCCAAAGAAAGAGAGTTTTATTTATCTATAAATAACGATGTTATTTAAATTATGTAGGGATATTATTTAAATCTGTAAATAACTTCTTAAAAGTGCCTTTTTATAACGGATATCTCATATATCAAGTTTCGTATTGTTATATGCCATAAAAATTGAGATATAGCCTTTCCGTTTTCGAGGAAATTTTCAGTATAGCAGCGCCATCTATTAGCCGAAAAGCATCCAAATTGAATCAGCATAATTTTTCATACTGGCCTTCTTGGATATCAAGTTTTGTTTCATGATACGCCACAGAATCTGAGATATAGTCTTCCCTTAAATTGAGGAAATAGCTGTGTAGCAGCGCCACCTGTTGATCAGTTGACAGTAAAAGTTTATAGGCATTATTTTAGGTCAAGGTGCCTCTACATTTAAATTAATATGCAATTCTGTGCAGTAGCTCCTTAGCTATAACATTCCCCTAAACTGCGGAAATCGCTATATAGCAGCGCCACCTGTTGTCCGATAAGCATTCAAACTGAATTAGTATAAGGTCTCATAATGGCCTTCTTACATATCAATTTTTGTTTAATTGCACGCAATAGAACCTGAGATATAGCCTTCCCTTTAAATTGCGGAAATCGCTGTATAGCAGTGCCACCTGTTGGCCGATAAGCATTCAAATTGAATTAGTATAAGGTCTCTTAATGGTCTTCTTACATATCAAGTTTTGTTTAATTGCACGCAATAGAACCTGAGATATAGCCTTCCCTGTAAATTGTGGAAATCGCTGTGTAACAGCGCCACCTGTTGAGCGGTTGACTTCAAAAGTCTGTAGGCACACATTTAGGTCAAGGTGCATCTGCACATAAAATTACATGCATTTCTGTCTCGTAGTTCCTGAGATATAGCCTTCCTTTAAATTGCAGATATCGCTGTATAGCAGCTCCACCTGTTGATTGATAATCATTCAAATTGCACCAGCATAATGTCTTATAATGGCTTTCTTACATATCAAGTTTTGTTTGATTATACGCAATAGAAGCTGAGATATGGCCTCCCCTTAAGTTGCGAAAATCGTTGTATAGAAGTGCCACCTGTTGAGCTGTCGAGACCAAAAGTTGATAGGCACTAATTTAGGTCAAGGAGCATCTACATATAAATTTATATGTAATTCTGAGCAATAGTTCCGGAGATACAGTTGCCACAAAATTTTTGCCACATACACACAGACAGCCAGACATTTTCTAAAAATGGTCAAATCGTGATCTAGACCTCTCAAAACGTGTAAATACGTCGAAAACCAGAAGTCAAAAATTTTTACGAATTCAATACTCTCTTCTATTGAATATAGAAGAATGTATAAAAGACAGAGAAAGATAAACTATTTAAATAAAAAAAAAAAAAAAAAAAAAAAAAAAATGTTGTTATACTATAAAAATTATACATAAACGTATTTTTTAAATTTTAAATTTAATATACTTAATTTTTTTTCTGTTGCATTGCCATTTTATTTTCAATATACATAATAAATTAAAAATAGAAAAAAGATTTCATCTTCAAACGTATCTCTATATATTAAAACTAGTATGTTGTGGCCACCACATGACTTTCTTCTATCTTTTCCTATACAAATTCACTCAGTAACAATAATTAAAAAATCTGATGTGGGCACCACATGACTTCCTTATACACTTTTAGAAATATACATAATGTTAAAAAACATTGTCACTGGACCCGAAACATTTTGCTAAAAATATTTTTAAAAAATGCATGCATACGTAAAAAATAAAATAAAAAATAAAATTGTGCCTTGAGGGGACTCATGTCAAAGTTGTGCCTTGGGGGGTACTCATATCAAAGTTGTGCCTTGGGGGGGACTTATGTCAAAGTTGTGCCTTGGGGGACTCATGTCAAAGTTGTACCTTGGGGGGGGACTCATGTCAAAGTTGGGCCCTGGGGGGACTCATGTCAAAGTTGGGCCTTGGGGGGGACTCATGTCAAAGTTGTACCTTGGGGGGGACTCATGTCAAAGTTGCGCCTTGGGGGGGACTCATGTGCCTTGGGGGGGGACTCATGTCAAAGTTGTACCTTGGGGAGGGGACTCATGTCAAAGTTGTGCCTTGGGGGGGACTCATGTCAAAGTTGTGCCTTGGGGGGACTCATGTCAAAGTTGTAACTTGGGGGGACTCATGTCAAAGTCGTGCCTTGGGGAGGGGACTCATGTCAAAGTTGTGCCTTGGGGGGGGACTCATGTCAAAGTTGTGCCTTGGGGGGGGGGACTCACGTCAACGTGTTCTGAACTTTTCTGAAAGTTTCAAATGTCTAGCTAGTCGAGAAGTCAGTTAAATTGCAAGATTTGTCCAAACCGTTTTTGAGCTATTACCGTTTTTTGATACATTTTGCCCATTATGAACCTAATTTTCCTAAATATCTCCAAAACGGAAAATCATATAAAGTCCAAAAAGGGAGGTGCACAACTAGATGTTATAACAAACCTATGTACCAATTCGCAACTTTCTACGTCCAACCGTTTTTGAGTTATGCGACATACACCCCCCCCCCACACACACACAGACACACATACATACAGACGTCACGAAAAATCGTGTAAAGTCGCTTATATCTCTAAAACGAGAGCTCGTGTTAAGACGAAACTTGCAGGTGTGCAACTAGACATCATGACTGTCACACGTATAAATTGGCAACATTCAGCGATCATTCGTTTTCGAGCAATGTGAAATACAAAATCCATTTCGCAAATCGGGATTACTATACTTCCTTATACTTTGTATAAGGAAGTAAAAAAAAAAAAAAAAGTGGGACTTTGACAAAATTTTGGGTAAAATGTGAAAATTATTCTAAGTTTGTCAAAACACGGAAACCGTTCGACTTTGACAAAATTAGGGGAAAAAAGCAAAAATTAGTTTAAGTTTGTCAGAACACGGAAACCTTGGGAGTTTGATAGAATTAAGGGGAGAGGGGAAAAAAAGTGGGACTTCAACAAATTTTCACATTTTACCCAAAATTTTGTCAAAGTTTGTCAAAACACGGAAACCGTGGGACTGACAAAATTAGGGGAAAAATGCAAAAATATGTCCCACTTTTTTTTTTTTTCCCTCTCCCCTTAATTCTATCAAACTCCCACGGTTTCCGTGTTCTGACAAACTTAAACAAATTTTTGCATTTTCCCCCCACTTTTGTCAGTCCCACGGTTTCCGTGTTTTGACAAACTTAGAATAATTTTCACATTTTACCCAAAATTTGTCAAAGTTTGTCAAAACACGGAAACCGTGGGACTTTGACAAAATTAGGGGAAAAATGCAAAAATATGTTAAAGTTTGTCAAGACACGGAAACCGTAGGACTTTGACAAAATTAGGGGAAAAAAGCAAAAACTAGTTTAAGTTTGTCAGAACACGGAAACCGTGGGAGTTTGATAAAATTAAGGGGAGAGAAAAAAAAAAAAAAAAAGATTTTTTTCTAAGTTTTTTTTTGTAAAAAGTAAACAAAATCCATAACTTTGTTTTGAATTATCACAGATTTATAGCTCAACCATTCGTTTTAAAGGTACTGACGAGACCTTTCGAAAGATACCCATCTTGAAAATTTTTGCCCTATATCACCCTGTTAAAAATTTAGAAAAAGCGGGATGGCAACGCAACCTGTAAGACGATTTTTACCAAAAGTTGATAGGCACTAATTTATGTCAAGGTGCAACTACATATCAATTTGTATGAAATTCTGTGCAGTAGTTCAAGAGATACAGTTGCCACAAAATTTTGTCACACACACACAGACAGACAGACAGACAGACAGACAGACATTTTCTAAAAATGGTAAAATCGTGTTCTACATCTCTCAAAACGTGTAAATCCATCAAAAACCCGAAATCGAAAATTTTTACAAATCCAATACTTTCTTCTATTGAAGATAGAAGAAAGTAAAAAAGTAACTGTCGCTGTGGTCAATATTTTTTTGTCTGCGACAGCATCTTCTCGCGGAGGGCAAAGTGCTCTGCATCATGAGAGGTATCAGTGTATTCCGGCTGCTTCAAGGAAGGCATTTCAGCTGCTTAGAAATTTCTATTATTTTAATTAACGAAGTTATTAACTAAAAACGTCGGGTTTATAAAGGTACTCTATTTGCCACCGGAGAAAAAGTTTCTCTTATGACGTTTTTCTCTGTGTTTCTGACGTCACTTTCCCCAGGAAAATTAAAATGTGATCAATGGTGTAAATAAGAAAAATTAAAAAATTGGCATCTTTGAGATGTTCGAGAGAAGAAAATAATTATTTAGAATAGCAAAACATGAAAGTAACCGATATTTAAAAAATATTAAGTAATAATTTAATAAAAATTAAATGAAAATCAGTTTATATTTTTATTTTATTTTATATTTTTATTTTTTATTATTAGTTAAGTTTATATTATTAGTTTTTATTTTAACGTTAGGCGAAAAAATGTAGTAATGAATATAATGATTATGTTAAACAACGATTGGTATAGAATTAGAGGTTAAGCCCAGAAATTTTTAAAATGAAATTTACGAGACAACAACATAGATTAGTTTATATAAACATTTAGTTTTTTAACTCGAAACATATTGTTACAAAATTGTAAATAATTGTGTTTATTTCTGTATAAATTCTTTCAAAGAGGCTTAGTAAGTTGATAAAGTGCTAATTTTGTGCATTTCTAGTCGTTTTAGCGTTGAAATAGCCTTATTTTCCCTTAAAAACGCATTAAAAAGCCCCAGTAATGCAGGTAATGGATTTGGCGCCAAATTTGGCGACTTTTTCCCACCTTGGCGATTTTTTTGGCGACCTTGGCGAGAAAATTCTTATATGGGATATACCAAATATGGAAGCTGTAAGTTGACTGGTTGACCACTTTCTAGAGTTTTCTCGAAAAATCTGGGTTCCATGGAACAGCATATAAGGAGCGCTTCCTCGCCAAGGCAGTCAGTTCAGTTCAGATCTCAGCCAGCTTCGCTAGTGCTTGCATTGCTCTTATGCCTCTTTGAGAGAGACTTGCTTCAAGTGTTATTGCTTATACAGTTTGTACTGTGGATTTGCTATTGACAGCTGTTGTTTAAGCTGTGGTTACTGCTTGAATTGAAGCTGATAATTGGTTTATTGACCTGTATTTTTCTGGAACTTTCTGTGAATAAATTACTGAATTTTGTTACGTTTGGCCTTTCATTCTCAGACAACTCACGAACCCCCAAGTACGCAACATTTTGGTGTCAGAAGTGGGATTGTCTGTGAATGGTTATAACTAGAGCTATGGAGGAACAGATGAAGAAACTTCTAGAAAGCTTAGCTACCCAGATGAATGAAATGAAAGAAGGGCAAAGAGAAATGAAAGAAGGACAGAGAGAGATGAAAGATAGCCTGAGTCAAGAGATGAAAGAAATGAAGGTAGCACAAGAGGAAATGAAAGCAGTTCAGGAAAAGATGGAAGCCAGTTTGACCGAAGAAATTAAATCTAATCAAGATGAGATGAAGAGAGAGCTTTCAACGGTGAAAGAATCAATAGAGGGTAAATTAACGGTGATGGAAAATAGAATGGATAGAATAGAAGAGAAAGTTATAAAGATAGAAGAAAGTTTTGAAGAGAAAGTTATAATGATAGAAGAAAATTTTGAAGAGAAAGTTTTGAAAGTGGAAAAGAATTTTGAAGAGAGATTTATGAAGATAGAAGAGAATTTTGAGGAGAAATTTAAAGAAAACTTTGATCAAGAGCTGAAAGGAAAGGTTTCAGAGATAGAAAGCAAGTTTAAGAGAATGGAGGAAGATCTTGAGAGAAAAATGAAAGAAGAGTGGAACGGAGAAGTAATAGGGAATGAACTGCAGAGCAAGATTCGGAATCTCGTAGAAAAGTTAGAGTCCATGCCCCAGGAAACTGAAAAGAAAGAGAGAAGAAGCCAGAATCACGAATTTATTAAGCTATCTACCTACGACGGCAGTTCCTCCTGGCATGTATATAAGACGCAGTTTTCCATCGTAGCTGAAGCTAACGGCTGGGACTCTACCGCCAAGTCGGTCCACTTAGCAGCAGCATTACGGGGAGATGCAGCCGAGATACTGAGAAATGTTTCTAAAGAAGAAAGGAATGACTTCGAGGCCTTGACTAGAGCACTGGAGCTACGGTTTGGAGAGAAGTGTTCTAAGGACTATAGTCGCCTTCAGCTAAAGTCCCGTTACCAGAAAACGGGCGAAAGTTTGCAAGAGCTGGCAGTGGACATTCAGAGATTGTCACACCTAGCATTCTCAGACTGCCAAGCTGACACTCGAAACGATTTAGCTCTTCAGTACTTTATCGATGCAGTTCGGGATCCAGAAATTCAAAAAGCGCTGAGACTCTCCAACATCAGAGACGTAGAATCAGCTTTAGGCTATGCACTTAGGATAGAGGCAGCCCAACAAGCCTCCCGTAAAGACCGCCATACCATAAGAGCAGTCTCATTAAATGATACGCCTGCTGATGAGAATGAAATGAAGAGAAGTTTCGCAGAGATCTTAAAGTGATTGCGCAACCTGGAAAATAACATAGAAATAAAGGATCGGAAGATAAAGTGCTGGGGCTGTGGAGGGGATGGTCATGTGAAGAGGAACTGCCCCGTACGACCAACTATAGGAAATCACCCGGCTTCACCATCACTGCAGGGAAACTAAGAGGATGCCATCTCGCGGGGCGGAGGTTGCCTAAAATTAAAGAGCCCCAATTTACAGTATTTCATGTTTCATCGATGAGTGGCGGCGATAATGGACTTCACGTCTATGGCCAAGTTAACAACACCACCTGCCGGATGATTCTGGACACGGGAGCCAACGTGACCATCATTAGAACGGATTTGGCTCAAAAACTAAAAGGGAAGATCATCTGGACGCCACCCTGCATTAAACTCCAGACTGTGACCGGAGACGAAATCAAAATATATGGAAAAATGAACTTGACCATTACTTTTGGAAATGCCAGTTACCATCATATGGCATATGTGGCTGACATAAGAGATCCTCTAATCATTGGAATTGATTTCCTAAGAAAATTTAACTTCAAATTGGACTTCAAGAATAATGAACTGCATTCGAGTTCGGAAGACATAGCTGTGTTCAATACTGAAAATCAAGACTTTCAGCAAATTTGCCAGATAACAGCCAAGTCGGAAGTTTCCATCCCCCCACACACAGAGACAATAGTTTCAGGAACCCCTCCTACCAAGCAATTCTTCCGCTATGGACTGATTGAATATCCGAATATAGACAATAGCCCAAGAGGAGTTCTGGTAGCTTCATCTCTGGTGGATCTCTCCAAGAGTACTATTCCTATGAGAGTCGCAAACATCAGCGATAAGGTCCGGACAGTGAAGAAGGATGAGGTGTTAGCAACCTGCACTCCTGTTACATGCATCAACCGTCCCACGCAATCAACCGCATCCAAGTCTTCAGAACAATTAATAACGGAATTACTAAAGAATGCAGAGTTAGGAAAGGAACAGAGATGTGCTGCGGAGAAGCTACTCCAAGAATTTAAAAACCTGTTTTCTCGAACACCTGAAGACGTCGGGAGAACGAACATCACCCAGCACAGAATTGATACAGGAAATCATCCTCCAATCAAACAACATCCAAGAAGACTTCCATTTGCTAAACAGGAAGAGGTCACTGAACTTCTAGGTGAAATGCAGCACAATGATGTCATCGAGCCATCAACGAGTCCTTGGGCCTCTCCCATAGTACTGGTGCGGAAAAAGGATGGTTCAACAAGATTTTGTGTGGATTATCGTCGTTTGAATGACATCACGAAGAAAGACAGTTACCCTCTTCCCAGAATTGACGACACATTAGACACACTTGCTGGCAATAAATGGTTCTCGACGTTGGATCTGAAGAGCGGTTACTGGCAAGTAGAATTACATCCTGATGATCGTGAGAAGACTGCATTCACCACGGGACAAGGACTGTGGCAATTTAAAGTTATGCCGTTCGGATTATGTAATGCTCCTGCCACCTTTGAACGCCTGATGGAGACAGTGCTAAAAGGACTTTCCTATGAAGCCTGTCTGGTGTATTTGGATGATATTATCATTGTGGGGCGCACCTTTGAAGACCATCTACGAAACATCCGAAAGGTGCTGGAGAAACTCAGAATGGCTAACCTCAAATTGAATCCAGGCAAGTGTAACTTGTTCCGTCGTGAAGTGAGCTACCTCGGCCATATCATCTCTGCCGAAGGTATGAGAACTGATCCTGAGAAGATCTCTGCAGTCGAGAACTGGAGTCGCCCTGAAAATGTACACCAACTACGAAGTTTCCTGGGGTTATGCACTTACTACAGGAAGTTTGTCAAGGGTTTCTCAAATATTGCCAGACCACTGCACAAGCTGACGGAAGCCAAACAGAAGTTCCTGTGGACAGATGAATGTGAAAAAGCGTTCAAGCGACTTAAAGAGGCCTTAACATCATCGCCTATCTTGACATATCCACAGCCCGACAGACAGTTCATACTTGATACAGATGCCAGCCATGAGAGTGTCGGTGCTGTTCTGTCGCAGGAAATTGATGGTCAAGAACATGTCATTGCCTATTGGAGTAAATGCCTGTCTAAACCGGAGCGAAATTACTGTACAACCAGGAGAGAGCTACTCGCCATCGTAAAAGCCATAGAACATTTCCATCATTACCTCTATGGCAGAAGATTCCTGCTCCGGACTGACCATGCATCTTTAACGTGGTTGCTCCAGTTCAAGAACCCGGAAGGACAGATTGCCAGGTGGATACAACGCCTGCAGGAATATGACTTCGAGATACGTCATCGTAAAGGGACTCTACATGGTAATGCAGATGCCTTGTCACGGAAGCCCTGCTCGGAAAGCTGCAAGTACTGCTCTAGAGCCGAACAGAAATACCTGCCGATAAATCCGGTTGCCTTCCAAGTTACTGTCTCAACACCATCAGATCAAGATCCCGATCCATGGAGTGACGAAGAACTTAGAAAATCCCAGTTGGAAGATCCTGACATAAAGCCAATATTACAGCTGAAGGAGACGACCAGCAACAGACCTATCTGGCAGGACATTTCCAGATTTAGTCCCATTACGAAAAGTTATTGGGCACTTTGGGACTCTCTTCATATCAGAAACGGCGTATTATACAGAAAGTGGGAATCTGATGATGGGAAAAGCTTCAGATGGCAGATTTTATTACCAAGATCAAAAATTCCAGCTGTTTTAGAACAACTGCATAGTAGCTCTACCGGAGGCCAT
This sequence comes from Salticus scenicus, assembly GCA_963930645.1. NCBI lineage: Eukaryota > Metazoa > Arthropoda > Arachnida > Araneae > Salticidae > Salticus > Salticus scenicus. The sequence goes on along the minus strand of OZ005649.1, from coordinate 263,647,224 downwards.
TTTGGGGTAATGAAGACTCTGCAGAAAGTTCGGGAACGCTTCTACTGGTGCAAGGCAAAGGATGATGTGGAGAAATGGTGTAAATCCTGTGATGCTTGTGCGGCACGTAAAGGCCCGCAGAAACGAAGTCGAGGAAGACTGCAACGGTATAACGTGGGAGCACCATTTGAACGGATTGCAATCGACATCTTGGGTCCTTTGCCACGGACCTCCAGTGGAAATAAATACATTCTCGTCGTGATGGACTATTTCACCAAGTGGCCTGAGGCATATCCCATTCCCAATCAAGAGGCATGCACAGTCGCAGAAGTTCTAGTGCAGCAATGGGTGTCAAGGTACGACACGCCCCTACAACTTCATACCGACCAAGGTTGGAACTTTACCTCTGATGCTGTTCGGACGTGAACTTCGTCTCCCTTGTGATCTCCTGTTTGGTTGTCCACCCGATGCGCCTTCATCGCCCGAGGAGTACATCCAAGATCTCCAGGCACGATTTGAGGACGTACACAACTTTGCTCGGGAGCGGATTAACATGGCAACGGAGAAAATGAAGACAAGGTACGATCTAAAGGCTACACAACATGAGTTCCAGGAAGGATAGAAGGTCTGGTTGTGGAATCCTGTTCGACGCAAAGGACTCTCTTCCAAGTTACAGTGCAACTGGGACGGACCATACACAGTCTTAAAAAGTCTGAATGATGTAGTGGTGCGGATCACTAAAACTCCTTCATCAAAACAGAAGGTGGTGCACTATAACAGGCTAGCCAAGTACCACAATTAACGGTAATATTAAAATTTAAAATGTAAATACTGGTAAAATTTGCGCATGCGCACTGTAAATATTTGTATATAAATATTTGTACATATTTGTGAATTTTGTAAATATTTCTCACTTGATTTGTATTTCTATTTTATCGTTATATGCAACTTAGTTTTTGCATTTTAGATTGTGTAAATTTGTTTAGTTTCGCCTCTTGACCAAGGGTTGCACTGCCCGGGACGTGCAGTCCTTGGGAGGGGGGCAGTGTTACAAAAGTGTAAATAATTGTGTTTATTTCTGTATAAATTCTTTCAAAGAGGCTTAGTAAGTTGATAAAGTGCTAATTTTGTGCATTTCTAGTCGTTTTAGCGTTGAAATAGCCTTATTTTCCCTTAAAAACGCATTAAAAAGCCCCAGTAATGCAGGTAATGGATTTGGCGCCAAATTTGGCGACTTTTTCCCACCTTGGCGATTTTTTTGGCGACCTTGGCGAGAAAATTCTTATATGGGATATACCAAATATGGAAGCTGTAAGTTGACTGGTTGACCACTTTCTAGAGTTTTCTCGAAAAATCTGGGTTCCATGGAACAGCATATAAGGAGCGCTTCCTCGCCAAGGCAGTCAGTTCAGTTCAGATCTCAGCCAGCTTCGCTAGTGCTTGCATTGCTCTTATGCCTCTTTGAGAGAGACTTGCTTCAAGTGTTATTGCTTATACAGTTTGTACTGTGGATTTGCTATTGACAGCTGTTGTTTAAGCTGTGGTTACTGCTTGAATTGAAGCTGATAATTGGTTTATTGACCTGTATTTTTCTGGAACATTCTGTGAATAAATTACTGAATTTTGTTACGTTTGGCCTTTCATTCTCAGACAACTCACGAACCCCCAAGTACGCAACAATATTTAAAATGATGGATCTTTACTATGGCCAATTTAGCGATTTTTAAAATTTAGAAATGAAGAAGCTCGTACGTTTTTCGCCAAGGAATTCATTTACGCAACCACAATCCGCGATTGTAATGAAATGCTCGCCTTCTGGTGGGCTAAGGTGAAATTACAATTGACATGATAGCTTTCGGCTTTCGAATAGACGCCATTGCTTGTCGATGTTTAGTTTCACATATATTTATTGAATAAAAATGAATAAATCCGGTAAAAAAGATAACACTTACTGTTGTGTGCCACAGTGTAACTCCAAAAAATCAAGACATCCAGAATTAAGCTTCCATTTATTTCCAAATGGCAAATTTAAAATTTCAGTTGCTTCGGCTAATGGAAGTAAAGAATTAATCAGATGATTTGGAACTAATATTTGTTCAGCTTCAGTTAAATATGTACTTCCGAACGAACTTTGAATAAACTGAAATATTTTTTCCAAAAGCAATCAATTTTCCATGATGTAATGGCGGCGAAATTATAGCACGAATATTAAGTAGTAACACATATAGAACAAAAATAAATACACGTGGCTATTATATTTACTAACAACAAAAGATGAAAAAGCGCCATCTATCGGTCATTACAAACGCGGATAGCCATTTTAACTCTAGCCATGCGCCTTAAATATAAAGAAAAATTATAAAATAGTGCAATAATAATAATAATAATAATAATAATAATAATAATAAAATTGGCAACCTATTTTTGTTTTTTAAGTATCTCTATATATTAAAAAAAAATCCCTTTTCGGCAAGCTTAAAAGCAAAGGTAGATTCCTTTACGTTAATGTTACAAATGTAAATAAATTTTACATATGCATTAATACTTAGCCAATGGCTTTGTTCTCACACATTGAATTTTTTAAGTCGCTATTCTGTTTTCAAGAAATTTAATTTTCAGCAAAAAAAAGGATTTTATTCAATCTACTTAAAATTTTAGGCTAGATTTATTGGTCTGTAAATGCTTCAATTTCTTTTTTAATTCAAGCTCATAATAATTCAACAAATAGAAGTCTTAAAGATATATAATCCCAGCAATGGTAAATCCCGGAGAAGGCTATTGGGCTACACCCCCTCCCCACCCAAGCTTAATTAAAATGATAATTTTTATATAAATTCCATATAACTGAGGTTCAATCTCTTTCTTTTAAAGAAAAAATAATAGAAACGTGAAAATGCACTTGTGACCTTACTATGGTCAAGCACTGGTAGGTAAGCCTGGCGTTACTATGGTCAAGTCAAATACAGTTAAGTGGTAGCGGTTTTTAGATAGTTATTTCATTGTAATTTTTATTGAATTATTGAAAGTTTTGTATTGTTTTTTTATGATTCTTATTGTCAGATGAGTAAAAATTGTAAAGTGAAACTGTTTTGGTTCACATAAGCTGGAACATTAACATTAGTTAACATTGGACCATTTGGCATCGCTGAATTTCAATGTTAATTGTTATGAATTTAGTAAATTGTATGATTTGGCGAGATTTTGGTGGCAAAACTTGCGACTTATCAATGAAATTTGTGATTTGGCGGCAAAATTTGATAGTTAACGACGAAATTTTTGACTTGGCGACAAAATTCGTTGTCTGACGACAAAATTTGGCGAGCTTGGCGATGGAGAAAGGCAGCTTTGGCGTCATTATATTTTCTTTCCATGCGAATACCTCATATCTCTTCACAGACCAATATCTTGTTCCGACGAGATAAAAAGTCAAAGGAAGCTGTAACTTATTACTCTCAATCGTAAGTTTTAAATTCTTGCCTAAACTGACATTCTAAACTATTCACCACAAACGATATTTGTATTAAGATTGACGTATTATTTTAATTTTATATTTTTAAATGATTAATTAAAGCAAAGCGTTTAACATGGTTTTTAATTAACACACTTTTATTAACTTGATATGATGCAACTATTAATGTATGTAACGGAATTTTGCAATCAATTTTTGGGTAACTTCTTGTCGTCTGAAGAACCTGAAATTTTGCACACGACTTCTTAATAAATGACAATACTAGATACAAGTATTTCCAGGCACTTTTCTCATCAGGGGCAGGTTCCAGAGGCAAACAAAAAATTTATACTTATACAAAACTATCGTATGTGACACAGGATTTGGACGTATTTAGATAATGTAGAGTGGCAACAATTAATTTTTTTAAAATAAAGATGTAATTAGTATGTAATAGTTTTCTAAAGTCTTTATTAGTTCACTTTTCAATAAAAGTGTGTTCTTTATTTTTTTAAAAATGGTATAATTTTATTTATCAAAATAAGGGAATTCGAGTAATGAAATACTTTAGTTTAAATTTAAGTTTTTATGAAAGTAAACTTCAACGGAAAATTCATTAAAATCGTAACTAGTTTATTTGTCAAAGGGATAATACCTAAATGTCCCCAAATTTATTACTTTTTCTATCATACCAGTTTAATTTGTTTAGCAACGATTTACACGATTTTCTTTCTTTCTTTTTTTTTTTTTACGATGACATTTATCTTTTACATTATAGCATCTATGTCATAAAGCTCAGTCTAAATCTGCTTAGCCCTAAGATATGTTGATTTTATTTACATATTTATTTATTTATTTATCAACTTTTATTTTATTTGTTTAAAATCGCGGATAAAATTTTATTTCATTTTTCTCAGTAGTTTAGTACATTCTTGTAATTGTGACGTCATATTTTCCGTTAAATTTAACATTTTTTTTTTTTTTTTTTTTTTTTTTTAAATCAGGTTATTATATCCGCGATTGTAATGAAATGCTCGCCCTCTGGTGGGCTAAGGTGAAATTACAATAAACATGGTTTAATTCGAATTCCATACAGCCGCCATTGCTTGCCGATATTTAGTTTCACATATATTTATCGAATAAAAATGAATAAATACGGTAAAAAAGATAACACATACTTTTGTGTGCCACAGTGTAACTCCAAAGGATCAAGAAATCCAGAATTGAGCTTCCATTTATTTCCAAATGACAAATTTAAAATTTCAGTTGCTTCGGCTAATGGAAGTAAAGAATTAATCAGATGATTTGAAATTAATATTTGTTCAACTTCAGTTAAAAATCTACTTCCGATCGAACTTTGAATAAACTGAAATATGTTTTTCCAAAAACAATCAATTTTCCATAATGTAATGGCGGAGAAATTATAGTACGAATATTAAGTAGAATAACAAAAAGAACACTAATGGAACACACGTGGCTAATGTTTACTAACAACTGCAGTGTTCACAAAGCGCCGTCTATCGATCATTACAAACGCGGATTGTTTAAAAACATGATTAAAATTTTATTATATTTTCACTGATCTTTTTTATTATCGTTTGCACGTGACATATGCATCAGATTATAAATTTTTGCAATGAAAGCTATATAGAAAATGTCGGCTATATAGAACAATTGACGAAAAATCACTTTTTAGCTTGTAACTTCTAAGCAATTGGAGCTATCGAAAAGGTTTAAATACAAAAATTGTTCTTTAGGGTAAGGCGGTCATTCGCCTGATTTGAAATTTTTTCCTATTTTCAATATTAAAGAAATTATGGGCAAATGAAAATTTCCACCCCCCACCATTTCCACCCCCTTTGAGCTGGATATTCCATCTACGAACTCGACCGAGATTTTTACTGTCCTGACAACATATCCTGAGCTGGTTAAATTTAAATAAAAATTACTCCAGTTATCGTGTTCACAACTTAACATGGGAAAAAGCGTTATACATATATATATATATATATATAAACTTTTGAACGGAGGATGGTTTTGGGTTCTAGGGGTCATGATCGGTGAAGATATGAAGAAATTTTCCAAAAGTCGTGTCATGAGAACCATTGCAATAGGTAGATCTCCTATAAGGAATCTACCTAAAAGTAACTGTCGCTGGCGTCAATTTTTTTTGTCTGCGACAGCAACTTCTCACGGAGGGCAGGGTTCTCCGCGTCATGAGATAGATCAGTGTATTCCGACTGCTTTAAGGAAGGCATTTCAGCTGCTTAGAAATTTCTATCATTTTAATTAACGAAGTTATTAAGTAAAAACGCGGGTTTATAAAGGTACTCTATTTGCCACCGGAGGGAAAAGATTCTCTTATGACGTTTTTTTCTGTGTCTCTGACGTCACTTTCCTCAGGAAAATTAAAATGTGATCAATGGTGTAAATAAGAAAAATTGAATAATTGGCATCTTTGAGATGCTCGAGAGAAGAAAAAAATATTTAGAATAGCAAAACATTTGAAAATAACCGATATTTTTAAAATATTACGTAAAAAATTAATAAAGATGAAACGAAAATTAGTTTATATTTTTATTTTAGTTTATATTTTGGTATAACTTCAGTATATCCCCACAGCTGAATTTGGCGATTTTATTTGGCGCCGTTTTGAACGACAACGATGTCATTCTGGACTGTTTGCGATATAATATAGCAGCCTATATGTTGTTTATTTTGGATTTATGATTTTATGTTTTAGGATTTAGATTATGATTTTATCATTCATGATTTAGATTATGATTTTATGATTTTTAGATTTATGATTTAACCATAATCGCCAACAAAAAATCGCCAAATATCGTTGTGGGGATATACTGAAGTTGTTCGTTTATTTTAACGTTAGGCGAAAAAGATTTAGTAATAAATACCATGATTATGTTAAACAATTATTGGTACAGAGTTAGAGATTAAGCGCAGACATTTTTAAAATGGAATTTATGAGATAAAAATTTATATTAGTTTATATAAAGATTTAGTTTTTTAACTCAAAACATATTTAATAAGATAGATCTTTACTATGGCCAATTTAGCGATTTTTAAAATTTAGAAATGAAGCTCGTACGTTTTTCGCCAAGGAATTCATTTGCGCAAGCACAATAGCCATTTTAACTCTAGCCATGCCTTCCTATAGAGATAAATTATAAAATATTGCAATAATAATGATAATAATAATAAAATCCGCAACCTATTTTTGTTTTTTAAGCATTGGGTACAACTATAGTATTTCCCCTCAGCTAGATTTGGCGATTTTTCGTTGGCGCCGGTTTGAGCGATAACGATGTCGTTCTGGATTGTTTGCAATACAATATGGCAACCTGCATGCAGTTTACTTTTTAAGCCATAGCAACCAGCGTTTGGTCATTTTTTTATTACCATGCAAATTAATAATAAATTATAAACAAAATTAATCAATAGTTAAAAATAAAATACGACCGTTTTATATAATGATTTTTGTAGTAATTTAGGTGAAATATTATAACATCATTTGAACATCGTCTGCAGGCTGCATACTATTTATTTTTTATGCCATAGCAACTAGCGTTATGTTTTTTAATTACCATGGGAGGACAGGAAAATTAAAATTAGTGATTAATATTGTTTACTTATAAGTACGGAACTTGTTTCTATTGTTTTTTTTTTGGCTAAGCTTTACTATACGGCACCCATTGCTTATTACCGTTGCCGATGTTTTGATCGCGTGATATGACGGTGATTCGAGACCCGAATCAGAGTATCGATACTTTTTTCTGTTGTATCGAAATGTAACATTTACTGATTCATGCATCGCTAATTAGGGGTATACAGTGATGTTTTTTTTTTTTTTTTTTTTTTTTTTTTTTTTTTATGCTCGCGAAGCGAGCAAACAGCAGAAAACATAGTGCCCGAGGCTCTATGAATCTTCATGCTTTTACTGATTCATGCTCCACGAATTAGGCGCGTCCAGTGATGTTTTTTTTGGTTTTAATGCTCGCGAAGCGAGCAAACAGCAGAAAACATTGTGACCGCTGCTCCATGAATTTTCATGCTTTTACTGATTCATGCTCCACGAATTAGGGGCGTCCAGTGATGTTTTTTTTGGTTTTAATGCTCGCGAAGCGAGCAAACAGCAGAAAACATAGTGACCGCTGCTCCATGAATTTTCATGCTTTTACTGATTCATGCTCCACGAATTAGGGGCGTCCAGTGATGTTTTTTTTGGTTTTAATGCTCGCGAAGCGAGCAAACAGCAGAAAACATAGTGACCGCTGCTCCATGAATTTTCATGCTTTTACTGATTCGTGCTCCACGAATTAGGGGCGTCCAGTGATGTTTTTTTTGGTTTTAATGCTCGCGAAGCGAGCAAACAGCAGAAAACATAGTGAAACATAAAAAAAATGTTTCATAGTGATGAAAAGTATTGTTTCATAACATTTTGATTCGATTCACGACGTTGTGAAACTATTCGCAGTACCGACTCACAAACTGAATCAAAACACCATCATACCACGTGATCAAAACATCGGCAACGGCAATAAGCAATGGGTGCCGTATAGTAAAGCTGTTCCTTTTTTTTTTTTTTTTTTTAATCTATATATTAATACGTGAAGCAAAAACTTTGTACCCCTTTTTACGAAAATTGCGCGGACGGAGGATTATGAAATTTCGCACACTTATAGTTTATATAGAGAAGAAGTGCAGAATGCTAATATTTTTTAAAAATACAACGACAAAGACGAGAAATTGGAACATTTGTGAAACGACAAAGGTGCAATTCAAAGCCTATATTATCGGGTTTTATTTCCAGATTAAAATTAGCATTTTCATTTTTTTATACTGTTGCCAAAATTTTGAAATTTCAATTAATAATAAAAAGTTAATATGTTAATAACAATAATAAAAGTTAATAACAATGAGTTATTTTTTAAATAGCCAGTTTCATCTGAAAGAGTTATCGCAGAATGCTAATATTTTTTAAAAACACACAAGTTTTGCATTATATATATACTAATTAATCAACTCAACTCAACTCAACTCATTCAATTTGTATAGATCAGTTTCTAAAGAAATCAACCTAAAATAAAAAAAAAATAACGATTTTTTCTACTGACGATGAAAGTTTTTTTCTACTTTTATTATGCCTCGACATAGAACATTAACGGGTCGGATTGAGAGACAAAGAAGAAGGAATCTATATTTGCGGACACATAATAATAATAGTAATGAAAATACAAATAGTGTTAATTAGGTAAATTAACAGTGTAGCCTTGGCAAAATCTGTGATTATAGAAGTATAGTCTTTGACAATAGAACCTTAATAATGTTTAAACTTATAATTTTAATTAATTATGGTCGAATTTCGACCACTGGGCGACCACTAGTATAAATAAATATACATATATGTACATTAAAAATAATTTTTTCCTTTTGTTAAAAATGTTAAACGAAATTCTAATTTATATAATCATATTTTACCGGTAAATATAAAATAGCATTTAAACTGAATAACTGTATGGAATGTAAAAGCATAACGAAATTCATAAACATCAAGAAAGTAAGTCAATTTTAAATACATATTTGTTTTGTTATTATTAGAAATAAGTTCAATGAATTATTTTAATGATGCGATTCTGAAAAACATATTTCGGTTTTGTTTACGTTAGAAATCCATGGCAACCACTTCAAAAGTAGAATTTACCCATAATCGCCAACGAAGAATCGCCAAATCTAGCTGAGGGGAAATACTATAGTTGTTCCAAGCATTGATATATAACTTTGCAGAAAACAGAATTTAATACAACAGGACATATTTTTTATATATAAAGGAATGTAGTAACTGCATTGCTAAAATATAGTAGTTACAGCTAATACAGGACCTCATTGGCTGACTTTAAATTTTTCATTTATTTTGACGATGACTTAAATTATCTAAAGCAATTATGCATGTCAAGATTTTCGCGAGAAACGTCTAAGCTACTTCGGTGCCAAATTTAAATTTCGCCAAGAGGTTAAACTGTACCATTGTTTTAGAACGACTTTTTTCAATTTTATTTTAAATATTTTTCAACTTAATTCACGAGTGAAAAAAAGAAGAAATTTTTTTATTTGGCCTAAATGTAAAAAATATCTCCAGGTAAAATATCCGTTTTTCGTTCTGTTCATTATTAGAAAGAAAATGGCTGAAGTAGTTTTTCCTGTACCATTGATGTCTTTATAAATTAAATCAAATTATCCAGTATCATTAAATTTCCTTCTCCACGCTCATTTTTTATTTTCTGAATTTAACATTGCATAATATATATGTAAAAAAAGAGTGTAATCAGTACATATCCAGAAGATGTAGCCAACAAATATTTAGACCAAAATCAACACAAGTTCAGGAGATATCGCCAACAACTATTAAGATGTCATGATCAATATATATCCAGTAGATATCGCCAACAATAATAATTATTCAGCAGATATCGCCAACAAGTATGCAGGAGCCATCATCAACACTTATTCAGAAAATATTGTCAACAAATATTCAAAAGCCATCCAATTTATGAATGGTGATGGAATCCTTGAAACCGGCAATTCGTTTTTACAATACAATCAAGGATGAATTTTTCACTTATCAGTAGATTTCGAAAAATGTGATTTTTTTTTTTTCCGATTTAACTTAGTATTGATATAACTTTAGTATATCCCTACAGCTGAATTTGGCGATTTTTCTTTGGCATCGTTTTGAACGATAACGATGTCGTTCTGGACTGTTTGCGATATAATATGGCAGCCTATATGTTGTTTATTTTGGTTTTATGTGGATTTATGATTTTATGTTTTATAATTTATGATTTAGGTTATGATTGTATCATTTATGATTTAGCCATAATCGCCAACAAAAAGTCGCCAAATACCGTTGTGTGGATATACTAAAGTTGTTCCTTAGTATTTAATACAGTTTAAGAAATTAAATGGTAAAATCAGATATTGACAAGCATCTTGGCAAATTCATGGTGTAATACAATAAGTGGCGACAATGCAAAATTGCTATCTGAAAGAAATTGTCCTGTCGTACTACTTCTGCTAATGAATTTTTTTAAATAATTGCAATAATCGCATAAGATATTTATCTTCAACCTGACTAAATCTAAATATGACTAAAACTAAATCTTCTAGAAAAAATGCACTTTTAAAAGTTGCATCTTTAGTGTTGGAAGCACCATTTTAAACCTTGCTGTACGCTGGAAATAAATGCAGAGTGTTACATATTGTCCTAAATTAACTAAAAAAATTCAATAGTAAAAAAAATATAGGCATTAGAAAAAATAAGTTCATAATTTCTTTAATCAAGCAATAACACCCAAAAAATTCATCGTCAAACAGTGACAAAAATTTAACAAGTCGCTAAAGTTGTAACGCTAAATGATTTAGATGTCAAGAATTTCTCTCTGTTCTAAATAATTAGTGCTATGGTTGTTTATTTTATGTTCTCCCTCAAAATAATGGCAAATTGTTATTAAATTGTCGAACATTATAACAGATTTTTGACATATTATAAACGATATAATATTAAATATTGTGTATTTCAATGCGATACCAAATATGGTGGATTTCTATAATATTGTTCAACTCTCTTGTGTTATGTATTATAAATATTCCAATTCAATGAAAGGCAAAGCTGCGAATAATCGGGTAGAATCCCGCAGGGATTAATGAGTGAAGCGAGTCGGGGGGAGGCGAAGCCTTCCTCGGGGGTTGGTGAGCGGAGCGAGCAGGGGGCAGAGCCCCCTAGTTGATGTAAAACTTTGCAGAAAACAAAATTTAATTTAATACAACAGGACTTTTTTTTTTGGTCTATTTTGCCATGCAATGGAATGAAGTAACTGTATTGCTAAAATATTTTAGTTACACCTAATACAGGACCTCACTGACAGATTTTAAATTTTTCATTTATTTTGACGATGACTTAAATTACTTATCTCAGTTATGCATGTCAAGATTTTTGCAAGAAAAGTCTACGCTACTTCGGTGCCAATTTAAAAATTTCGCCAAGAGGTTAAACTGTACCGTTGCTTTAGCAAAAATTTTTTTTAATTTTATTTTAAATATTTTTTAACTTAATTGAAGAGAAGAAAAAAAGAAGAACATAGAACAACTTTAGTATATCCCCACAAGTTCTTTGGCGATTTTTTGTTGGCGATTATGGCTAAATCATAAATCTAAAAATCATAAATGATAAAATCATAATCTAAATCCTAAATCCTAAACTTTAAAATCATAAATCCAAAATAAACAACATATAGGCTGCCATATTATATCGCAAACAGTCCAGAACGAGGAACAACTGTAGTATTTCCCCTCAGCTAGATTTGGCGATTTTTCGTTGGCGATTATGGCTAAATCATAAATCTAAAAATCATAAATCATATAGCATAAATGATAAAATCATAAGCTAAATTATAAATCATAAAATCATAAATCCAAAATAAATAGCATGCAGGCTGCCATATTATATTGCAAACAATCCAGAACGACATCGTTATCGTTCAAATCGGCGCCAAAGAAAAATTGCCAAATCTAGCTGAGGGGAAATACTATAGTTGTACCCAGTAAGACATCGTTATCGTTCAAAACGGCGCCAAAGAAAAATCGCCAAATTCAGCTGTGGGGATATACTAAAGTTATACCAAGAACATTTTTTATTTCGTCTAAATGTACAAAATATCTTTAGGTAAAATATTATCCGTATTATTAGAAAGAAAATAGCTAAAATAGTTTTTCCTGTACCATTGATGTCTCTATAAATTAAATTAAATTAAATTATCCAATATATAATAATTCATTCTCCTCACGCATTTTTTATTTTCTAAATTCAATATTACATAATATATATGTAAAAAGGATCAAGGTGTAATAAATACCACGTCCTTACTAGATCACTCCTCGGCGCCAACACGCCAACGTCGTAAGCGGCCGTAACAAAACTACAAAGATCAATGCATGCCGAGGAATCGATTTTCAGGGTCGGCAACAAGCGCCATCTACTTTCCCAGGCTTTAGCAAACGTGGAAAATGCCAAGAAACATTAAATATTCATCCATGGTTCAAGAAAATAATAACATATGTATATAATATAATTTTTAAAAAGACACAATTTAAAATTATTTTTATAAAAGTAGTAAAAGTACAGCCGAATTTTCCGATATATTTTAATGACACCCACTTTCGCTAGAATTAATTTTAGGATAATAATGGGAAAATAGAAATATATATATATATATTATTTATTTATTTTTGTCTTTCTAATTCTTATTTATTTCCTTTCATGCAAAACAGAAATTGGAAGAACAGTATCTTTTATTTAAGAGAAAACGACTAACATCATTAATCATTTTTCAATGAATTGGTTTAAAATTATTGCCACAATTATTTTTATGATTCATGTATTTTTGCGTATCGGAAGACTGCATTTTAAATTTAATTAAATCAATTTAAATGCTCTGCAAACGGAAAAAAAATTATGCAGTTTCATATACAAAATTAAGTTAGTTCTGCCGTGGTGACGCTGTGCGCCAACCCTAACATCCAATGCATTTGATTCCGGAAAAATCGTTGATTGTTATGGCCGCTTTCACGACGTTGGCGCGTTGGCGCTGAGGAGTGATCTAGTAGGGCCGTGTAAATACATATCCAGAAGATGTAGTCAACAAATATTGAGAAGCCATTGTTAACACAAGTTCAGGAGATATCGCCAACAACTATTAAGATGTCATGATCCATATATACCAGTAGATATCGCCAACAATAATAATTATTCAGAAGATATCGCCAACAAGTATTCAGGAGTCATCATAAATATTTATTCTGAAAATATTGTCAACAAATATTCAAAAGCAATCCAATTTATGAATGGTGATGGTCTATCTCGAATACTTCAAACCAGCAATTCGTTTTTACAATATAATCAAGGATGAATTTTTCACTTATCAGTAGGTTTCGAAAAATGTGATTTTTTTTTTCGATTTAACTTAGTATTTAATATAGTTTAAGAAATGACAAAATAAGATAATGACGGGCATCTTGGCAAATTCATGACGACAATTCAAAATCGCTATCTGAAAGAAATTGTCCTGCCGTACTACTACTAATGAAATGTTTAAAATAATTGCATTAATCACATAAGATATTTATTTTTAATGGATCTGACTAAATCATATTCTAGAAAAAAATGCACTTTAAAAAGTTGCATCTTTACTGTTGTAAGCATCATTTTAAACCTTGCTGCACACTGGAAATAACTGCAGAGTGTTACATATTGCCCTAAATTAACAAAAAATTCAATGGTAAAAAATGTAGGCATTAGAAAAAATAAGTTCATAATTTCTTTAATCAAGCAATAATACCTGAAAAAATCATCATCAAACAGTGACAAAAATTTAACAAGTGGATCGTATACTAATGCTGTAACGCTAAATCGTTTAGTTATTAAGAATTTCTCTCTGTTCTAAACAGTTAGTGCTATCGTTGTTTATTTTGTGTGTCTAGCTTTCTAACAAATGTTTTCTCTCAAAATAATGGCAAATTGTTATTAAACTGTCGAAAGTTAAAACAGATTTCTCACATGTTATAAACGATATAATATTAAATATTGTGTATTTCAATGTGATACCAAATATGGTGGATTTCTATAATATTGTTCAACTTTTCTCTTGTGTTATGTATTATTAATATTCCAATTCAATGAAAGGCAAAGTTGCGAATAATCGGGTAGAATCTAGCAGGGGTTAATGAACAAAGCAAGTCGGGGTGAGGGAAAGCCTTCCTCGGGGGTTGGTGAGCGGAGCGAGCAGGGGGCAGAGCCCCTTAGTATATTAAATCAAAAATAAATTGCGGAATATTCGTTCCTAAGATACGCAGACGATTACAATGGAAGAATAAATTCAGGAAAAATGAAACATAAAAGCCAATATTTAAAATTGAAAAAAAAAAAAAAAAAAAATTCAAATTCGAAATTTGAAAAAAATCTCATTGAGGTGCACAACCTACAGGGTCCCCAGGTATTCGTGTGCCCAATGTTGTAGCTCTGCGATTAGTAGTGGGAGCACCAGAGCGCAGACACACAGACACTTTTCTTTGTTTATATATAGATGAAATAGTATTTTGAAATTTTTTTTCAATATAATGACCAGCGAAGCGGGCAAAGCCTGTTAGTATACTATATAGAAGGAAGTAAAAATCTTTATGCATCATAATTATCAATGCCAGACTGAAGGATATTAAAATTGGATACTATATCGTGTACTGACTTTCTTATTCTAAGGTAAAATTAAATGAAAATTATATCATGGTTTCAAAAATATTCAAAAATAAGCAGTTCAAGCTACAGATTTGAAACAAATGTGATTAAAAAATGTATTCATTTCTGTTTTCACAGATGTAAAATTTAAAATTGTACAAAATAATAAAATCAAAGATTCATTGGTTAAAAAAAATAACTTATAAAAAAGAAATAATGTGGTGTGTCACTCACACGACTTTCTCTTACCCTGAAATATAATATTATAAATACAGGTTGGAGATTAAGAGGTAAGATAACGATGTTATGTAAACCTCTGTTAAACAATTCAAATTAGGCTTCGGAAGAGTTTTACATGATAATTAATTCTGTGTGAGGGGGGGGGGGGCTACCGCCCCCCTTAGCTCTTCGTTTCATTAATGCACCTACATTTATATAGAATTTAATTCGGTTATTAAAAAATAATTTATTAAAATTATTATTTAAAAAAATTATCTTTTATGAGAATGCAGACGATTTCCATATTAGAGAAGTAGTATAACGCTAAATATCCAAAAAAAGTCCATTTTATTCTCAACATAAAAAAAAAAAAAAAAAAAAAATATATATATATATATATATATATATATATATATACGATTTGTTTTCTAAGTTTTTTTTTTGTTAAAAGTAAAAAAAAAAAAATCGATAACTTTGTTTTAAATTATCGCAGATCGATGGTTCAACCATTCGTTTTAAAAGTATTGGCGAGCTCTTTTGAAAGATACCCATCATGAAAATTTACTCCCCTTGAGGGGGGGACTTCCCCTCCAGAGGGGGAGGCGAGGCTCCTACATACACATTTTTTTTTCCCACTTGACTATCTCTATTACAAAAAATATATATTCATTTCATTTGGTTTAGTGCAGTCTATAGACGTTAAACTCTACTTACCTGCAATTTCCCCCATAGACGTAATGCATTAGAATTCTCTTGATTGTCCCTGTAGACGAACCATCTGCTTGATCTTAACGAAAAGCTTACTGTAGCATCCCTATATGATACACATTTAGAATACCAACTTTGGAATGTCTGCTACTATTTGTTCTTGAGATATGCTGATAACAGACAGACACACACACACACACATACACACAGACCAACCGCTAAAAACATGATTTTCGTATTCAGGAGACCTCAAAACATGTAAATATAACAAAATTTCGCTTTCGAAAATTTGACCCCAAAACAATACTTTCTCTACCTTATGGGTAAGAGAAAGTAAAAACAGTTGAATTTGAAATTAATAATTTTCGGGTAAACTGAAATGAAACAATTTCATATTTGGCGATTTATGTCTCTTTGGCAATATTTGATAGTTTTTCAGCAATTAAGATACGAAATTGTGATTTTTAAAAGCTAAATTTTATAAAAGTTTCTAGATTAAGTAATTATTTATCTGAAAAACCGGTTTTTAAAGAATTCTGCACATTTATGAACTTTCTAGCTTGTTTAAAAAAAAACTAGTTGGCATAGGTGGACTCTGCTCAGTTTCCCATCATATTTATGTTCTCAGAAGTTTCTAGTGCGAGACATATTATAATCATGTTAAAAGAAATGAATTTGACCAAAGCTTGATACAGTGACAGAATGAAATCCCCGCCTAATAGGCTATCCACCGTTCACTTGGATATAATTATCTTATTCTAATTTATTAATTTATTTTATCAGGGTCAATTCTGTTGTTTAGTTTTCATGCTACTATTTCCATTGCAATAAACCTCAAAATTCATATTTATATGAAAAATTTACAATTTCGCTATGTTGATAAAATCGTAAATTACGAATAATTTACGAAAATTTCCTAGTAGAATATTTGTATTCAATCATGTTCAAAGAAATATCATAAATCATAAACTTAATTTTGAAATTGTCTAATGTATTTAGGATCCTCAAAATGGAAGTTTATGATCAATTTTGCCTTATTCTGACATGATAAGTAAATCGTAAATTCCAAATAACTTACGAATTTTTTAAATTGGAAAAATCATAGTCTATGATATTCATGCCAGTATCCTAAATAATATTTCGAAAGTGATTTGACATCTTTACGCTGAAAATATCTCTCAAGATTGACGTTTATGTGAAATTTTGCTCTATTCTGACATGTTAAGAAATTCGTAAATTTTCAATAACTTACGAAATCTTTATATTGGAAAATTCATAGTCATTAATATTCATACCAGTGTCCTAAATAATATTTCAAAAGTAGTCTGACATCTTTACGATGAAAATATCTCTCAAAATTGACGTTTATGTGAAATTTCGCCCTATACTGCCATGTTAAGAAATTCGTAAATTTCCAGTAACTTGCGAAATTTTCAAAGTAGCATATTTATAGTTACTGATGTTCATTCCGGCATCAAAACTGATATTTTAAAACTGGTCTGACATTTTTACAGTAAAAAGATTTCATTTAATGCACGTTTAAGTGAATTTTTGTCCTATTCTCCCATATTAAGAAAATCGTAAATTTCTAATAACTTACGAAGTTTTTTAATTCGAATGTTGCAAATGAA
Source organism: Salticus scenicus (assembly GCA_963930645.1). Lineage (NCBI taxonomy): Eukaryota > Metazoa > Arthropoda > Arachnida > Araneae > Salticidae > Salticus > Salticus scenicus. The sequence goes on along the minus strand of OZ005649.1, from coordinate 263,629,937 downwards.
TAGGGTTCTTGCCAGTGTCGAAAGTAACATTTTAAAACTGATCTGACCTCTCTGCGACAATTTGTTCTTGAGATATCGTGTACACAGACTAACAAACTAACGGACTGACCCACTAACAGACTAACACACTAACACACTAACCCACTAACACACTAACAGACACCCTACAGACAGACACCATAGAAATTTTGTCATTTTCGGATTCCTCACACCTGAAAACGTGTAGAAAAGTAAAAAAACCGAGGTCGAAAACTTTCACGATTACCTAAGTTCCCCATACCTATAGTATGATGGGGAACTAAAAATTCTTGATGAAGAAATTTTTTTCAAAAAGTTGTCAAAACATCTAATTTTACGCTAAATTGAAAATTCTCCCATTTTCTTACTTATTAACTTAGAAAGTTCGTTTTTATCTCAAAGCTTTCGTTGATACGAATACTTTACTTTTTGTTTTATTTTTCTGCGTTATTTGGTGGGTTATTTCTGGCGATTTTATATATTGTCCCGTTCTGCTTTGTGTTAGTGGTAGTTTGTTAGTTCCCCATCATACTATAGGTATGGGGAACTTAGGTAATCGTGAAAATTTTCGACCTCGGTTTTTTGACTTTTCTACACGTTTTCAGGTGTGAGGAATCCGAAAATGAAAAAATTTGTATGGTGTCTGTCTGTAGGGTGTCTGTTAGTCCGTTAGTCCGTTAGTCCGTTAGTTCGTTAGTTTGTTAGTCTGTGTACACGATATTTCAAGAACAAATTGTCGCAGAGAGGTCAGATCAGTTTTAAAATATTACTTTCGACACTGGCAAGAACCCTATTCCTTTGCAACATTCCATTTTAAAAACTTCGTAAGTTATTAGAAATTTACGATTTTCTTAACATGGGAGAATAGGACAAAAATTCACTTAAACGTGCATTAAATGTAAACTTTTTACTCTAAAAATGTCAGACCAGTTTTAAAATATCCGTTTTGATGCCGGAATGAACATCAGTAACTATAAATATGCTACTTTGAAATTTTCGCAAGTTATTGGAAATTTACGAATTTCTTAACATGGCAGTATAGGGGAAAATTTCACATAAATGTCAATTTTGAGCGATATTTTCATCGTAAAGATGTCAGACTACTTTTGAAATATTATTTTGGACACTGGCATGAATATTAATGACTATGAATTTTCAAATCTAAAAATTTCGTAAGTTATTGGAAATTTACGAATTTCTTAACATGGGAGAATAGGACAAAAATTCACTTAAACGTGCATTAAATGGAAACTTTTTACTCTAAAAATGTCAGACCACTTTTAAAATATCCGTTTTGATGCCGGAATGAACATCAGTAACTATAAATATGCTAATTTGAAAATTTCGCAAGTTATTGGAAATTTACGAATTTCTTAACATGGCAGTAGGGCAAAATTTCACATAAACGTCAATTTTGATCGATATTTTCATCGCAAGGATGTCAGACTACTTTTGAAATATTATTTGGGACACTGGCATGAATATTAATGACTGTGAATTTTCAAATATAAAAATTTCGTAAGTTATTGGAAATTTACGAATTTCTTAACATAGAGCAAATTTTAACATAAACGTCAATTTTGAGGGATATTTTCATCGTAAAGATGTCAAACCACTTTCGAAATATTATTTAGGTTACTGGCATGAATATCATAGACTATGATTTTTCCAATTTAAAAAATTCGTAAGTTATTTGGAATTTACGATTTACTTAACATGTCAGAATAAGGCAAAATTGAGCATAAACTTCCATTTTGAGGATCATAAATACATTAGACAACTTCAAAATTACATTTATGATATTTTGTTGAACATGATTGAATACAAATATTCTAATAGGAAAATTTCGTAAATTATTCGTAATTTACGATTTTATCAACATAGCGAAATTGTAATTTTTTCATATAAATATGAATTTTGAGGATTATTGCATTGGAAATGAAAACATTGGCATGAAATATAAACAACGGAATTGACCCTGATAAAATAAATTAATAGATTAGAATAAGATAAATATATCGAAGTGAACGATGGATAGCCTATTAGGCGGGGATTTCTTTCTGTCCCTGTATCAAGCTTTGGTCAAATTGATTTTTTTAACATGATTATAATATGTCTCGCACTAGAAATTTATGAGACCATAAATATGGTGGGGAACTGAGCAGAGTCCACCTATGCCAACTAGTTTTGTTTTTCTTTGAGGCTTGGCTTGGCAAAACGACCGTTTCTGCTTGATTTGTCGAGTCGTGTTCTTAGTCTCATGCTTCTTCTTCTTCTTTTTTTTTCCAAATACACTGATGATGAAGATTAACGATCAATCTTAAAGAAAGAAAGAAAGAAAAGTGTGGATGTGTGCTTCAGTAATTTTTCTGCCAACTGTAATTATCAAGCAGCTATTTGGAAGGGACGTTATGATAACATTCTCGAAATACCAGATCCAGAGAATAATGTATGGATGGCAGATGAAGATGATATGTTAAACACTCACTGTAAAAAATGCTGTGTAAGAATACACAACATTATTGAGGGAACTTATTGTCCTCAAACATGTTGAGGAATGTTATCGTCTATAGCTGTGTAACAGAGGCACACAGCGGAATGTTACTTGATTACAACTGGTGACATTTCTTTACATGTTTGTGGCAAACTTGCAGCTTAAGCTGCCTCAATGTTGAGGCAGCTTACATGCCCCAACTATGTAGAGAAATGTTACCAGTTGTAATCACGTAACATTCCACTGTGCCTCTGTTACACAGCTATAGATGATAACATTCCTCAACATGGTTGAGGAAAATAAGTTCCCTCAATAATGTTGTGTATTCTTACACAAAATGTTTTACAGTGAGTGGATGATTGGAGCTCCTGCACTTGAAACAATGTTAGAACCTTAGAATCCCCTAAGTTAGTCTTGTTCAAAGTCGTATGAAATTCCATCATGTACTTGTATGGTTAACAACTTAAAGTGCACAAGCGCGAGCGGACTGACAAATTGTAAAAACAGTACTAAACAAAAGAATATCTTTTATTTATTTTTTTTTTTTTTTTGTACAAATCTTCCGACGCAGAAGATTATTTTTAATTTTTATTTAGATGTTATACCATTTAAAATGATGTTTCGGTAAAAGTAATTTATAATGTTTTTTTATCTAAAGATTTTTCATATGCAAATGTACTATAGGTATTTTTTAAACTTCTAATAAAAAAAAAAAAAATCATAAGAAATTCAGAAATTTTTCGATACTTCCTTAAATACTAATTAACTATTGATTTTATTAAAACAGTGTATCTAAAGTTTTTTCATTTATATGGAGCTTATGAAATTCAGCTTTTGCTGAGTACACTCACTGATACACTGACTAACGTAGCAGTGGCGATTCTGTGAGAGAAGTCCCAAATTTTGGTGAGTAGGTTGGTTTTAGGAACCTGACTCCCATTAAGACGGGATTTTGCGAAATACTTCCCTGTTTCCCTTCTGGGGTGGGGGGGCAGAAGGCAAAACATTTTTATAAGCATAACTCGGCTCCAAATTGCTTCACGGTGAAGAAATTGCAGATGGAGAGACTAGAATTGAGTACAAAAAAAAATCATTTTCTGTGATTTTGAAATTTTGGAATTTTAAGAGGAGGAGGGGGAAAACGATTTAAGGTGGCAAATTTAGCAAAATCTGAATTTTCGAGGACAACTCTACCGATAATAGCACAAAGATATTAGAAACAGCTGAACATCTTCTTGAGGATATTTCCAAAAACTCATTTTTGGGTTTTCGGGGTTTTCGGGATTTTCGATTTTTTTTTTTTAGTTATCAGGGGGCAATTTCAAGCCCCCCCCCTTTTCAGCGCTAAATTCGTCCAGAGAAATCTATAAAATCTGAGGCCACAAATTTTAGTGTGTGGCTTATTTATGTGTACATAGCACCCATTGTAACGTAATTTTGCGAAATTCGCTCCCCCTTTACTCCTTGAGGGCGGAAGGGGGGGGACAATAAACACGTTTCCAAGGATATATAACTTTGCTTCAAATTATCTCAGTAAGATTAATTTTTATGTGTGAGTTGTTTATGCGTTCCCAACACACACTATAAAGGGATTTTGCGAAAATTTCCTCTACCTCCGTTTAAGGGCGTGTGGAGGTATAAACACGTTTTTAAGAGTAACTCTGCTCCTGATTATCTAAGAATAGCGATTTTTTTATATGTCAATTGGTTATGCATACTTAACACACACAGTACAAGGGGATTTTGTGAACTTCCACAGTATCCCTCATAAGGGAAGGGACAAAAAACATGTTTCCATGCGTAACTCTGCACCAAACTATCTTAAAAAGGCGATTTTTGATGTGCGGGTTTGTTATGCATTCCCAACACACACTTTAAAGGAATTTTGGAAAATTTCCCCCTTCTTTCCCTTTAATGGCGGGGGGGGGGGGCACGTTTTTAAGAGTAATTCTACTCCAAAGTATCTCAAAGAAAGCGATTTTTTGATATGTCGATTGGTTATACGAACTCAACACACACACTACAAAGAGATTTTGTGAAATTTCACCCCCTTTGGGTATTGGGTGGGGAGTTAAAAGCATGTTTCCATGCATAACTCTGTTTCAAATTATCTCAGAATGGCAATTTTTGATGTGTGAGCTGTTTATGCGAACCTAACACACACTACAAAGGGATTTTGTGAAATTCTTCCCTATTACCCTTTGGGGGTGGGATGGGGCAAAAAAACATGTATCCAGCGTAATTATGCACTAAATTATCTTAGGAAGGAGATTTTTGATGTGTGGGTCAGTTATATGTATCCACCTCGTAGTATAAAGATATTTTGCGAAATTCCCTTTCCTTTCCCTCCTTTAAGAGTGGGTGGGGGGATGCCCGTTTTTGAGCTTAAATATGCTCCAAATTACCTTAGTCCTGCGAAGTTTGGTATGTGGGTGTTGATTAAGTGTACGCAATATGCACTTTGATAGGATTTTTGCAAAACTTTCACCTTTACACGCGAGGAAGGGGGATTAAAAAGCAGGTAAGTCACTGCCGAAGGCACTGGGACTCCAGGCTCGACGTGTGGCGAGAGGGAACTTTAACTTAGATTTTGAGACTTTATTTACTTTTCTTTTTTAAGATTTTTTTTATTAATAAATAATGATATTGAATTTTAAGAATTCATTTCAATATAATGACTAGCAAAGCGGGCAAAGCCTGCTACTAATTTATAAAATATAAATATTCATGAAAAACAATTACAGTATATACTCTCGTATAAGTCGAACCCCTAAATCGAGAAGAAAACTTGTTTTGCACCAGTATTTTAAACTTATTTTCTTCACCTTGTATAATCACAAAATTAATCATAATAAAATAATAGAAAGAAAACTAGTCTAAAATACAGGTATTACTCAAATTTTTTCTTCAAATTTAGAGGTCGACTTATACGCGAGTATATACGGTAATTATATTTTAAAATTTTACACAGCTATATTTGAGAGTTTTATTTACTTGAAGTTTTTCCAAGTGAAAACTATCAGTGTCATCAAAATGTTGAAAGAGGGTGAAAAACACCCAATACAAATGAATTTATTTTACCTTTTCAAAGTTTGAAAAGTTTACTTAAGTTTCAATCAGCTGAGTGAAATAAGAAAAACATGTTTAAGGAGGATATAAAGGGTGTGGTACTTACGTAAAGTTTATTTACGGAAATTGACTTTAGTGAGAGTATCAGTCGAAAACAAATGTATACACTGAGAGAATCAATTATAGAACTCTCTTAGTTGCATTAGGTTGGAACCCCTTTTCCTTTCTTTTTTCTTCCCGTTGTTTGGGATAATTAAAGAATTTCTATGAGAAATTTGAAATGGAACACAACACAGATGTGTTCAATGTAAAAATATTTGGTGACTTTTTAAGAGGAAACAAATTATTTCTAATAAGAACGATAATTATTTATCAAATTTATGTATTCATTTATCATTAATAGTATGCAATTTTTCATTTTGAACTATGGTTTATATCGAGAGAATAACAATTCTGAGATCTCAGTTTATTTTTAATCCCAAAAATCTTGGTACTTTCTAGACTATTTTAGGATTAATAACGCGAAACATGTCGGGTAACACTTTAAAAGAGTTGATGTTGATGGCAATGATAAATGATATACACAGGGTTATTGAACGTGTTTTATTGAAAAACTAAGCCTTTTTTTTTATCATGTTTTATATCTGAATTTCAGAAAATGAGGGAACGTCTTTTCCACGATAAGTAATAAAAATTAATCTAAGTAATGCTCTTTTATGTGCATAGAAATATTTTTGTTTTTAATAAATTGTACAAAAGTTGTTAAAGTTTTTCAATTTGTATATAAGATAATAAAACTAATTTGTTTAGTTTTATATTCATGTTGATTTTTATTTTAATTTGCTACCAGTGCTAATAAGAGAATTATGTGGGTCGAAGAAATGAAAACGGAACTTTAGCTACAGAATAAAATGACATAGTTTATTTTTTAAATGCAAATTCCAAATTTATACAATCACTTACTTGTTTTGCACTTTCATCAAAAAGTGAACGTCCCCTGTGCATAAGGCAATCATTGGTACATGCTTCAAACAGCGCCCGTGACTTTGATGCCTGAATAAATCGGATACCTTTGAACGTATTTTTCATCGGATCAAACCTGTGAAAACTACCTTTTTAAAGTTTGGTGCTATATAGTAGGTGTTCCAACATTGTTCAGTGAAAATTTTTTAATATTTTTACGTCAAAGTGGCCGTGCAATGTCATAGAGAAAAACCATTGCAGAGGACAGCGAGTGAAATCACTTGTAATTAATTCACCAATAACTTCTGCCACTAAAAGCCAAATAACACATTGCTCTTCTTTAATTTAAAATATCAAACCAATGCAGATGAAGTGACAACCAACTGACTGAAGGACAGTTTGTTGTCATCTCATCTAAAATAATCGTCTAATCATTAGCATATATTCTGAGCTTCTGTTAGAATAACAAGAGCAAATTCATTCCACAATTGAGGGTTATATATTTTATCTTCGCTCAAACTCCACACACAGCATCCTTATGATTTTCAAGAAACCCTTGTTTTTAAAGTATGCTGATCATTGTCACGAAGCCCAATCGCAAAAAAAAAAAAAAAAAAAAAAAAAAAAAACTTGATATTGGTACTTAGCGGGCACCAAAACGCGTAATTATAGCATAAATGCGATGTCAAAAATAGACTCTGAACTGTTTGCCCGATTTTAATAAAAGATTCGAAGTAACATCCTCTTATGATACAGATTAAAAATACCGAGTTTGTACTTCATGTTAATACTTGTGCGTTAATTATGCTGATAAAACACGCTCACAGCAGTGTCATCAATTAGAAAAGACTTTTTTTATTCAACATCCATCACTAATTTCCTTATTGTAAAATTATTACATATAAAGTACCTACATATAAAGTTGGCAACATTGAGTCACAGACCATCTGCTAAAAACGTAATTTTTCGGATTCAGGGCGAGACCTCAAAACGGATAAATATAGCAGAAATTTAGTTTCGAAAATTTGCTATCCTCTCTATGAAAAAAATATTTTCTACCGTATATGAATATTTTTGGATATGGTAGAAAATATTTTTTGTGGCTATATGCATACCCTCCAACATACTAATTAATATTCCGTAGCATTGTTAGCCCCGCCTTCTTTTTCACGCCAGTATATTTTTAGAGTATTTTTCTTCTTATTTAATCGCAATTGCATTTGGAGAATATTACTCAAAAAATTTATTGGTGGGTGAAAAAGGGCGGGACTAACAATACTACTGAATGGGATTATAGATAGAATATTAGGATGTTGGAGGGTATGCTATATGGATTATATGGATAAGAAAAAATAAAAATGTATAAATAAAAAGTGTTTGCTAACTCAGAGAGAGAGAAAAAAAAAAATAACGCTGCTAGTAAATCATGTTAAAGTATTTTTTAATGGAAGAAAAACGGAATTTTTTGAACTGGTCATTATACCGCAAGAAGTTGCTAGACCTTCTGATGTGTGTGTGGAATCAATCGTAAAATAATATTCCTAATTCCGAATGTGATACTTTGATGAACCGAAAACTCGTCACCGAGGAATGCCGATGTATGATGAAAAATACCATTAACATTAAATTCGATATCGATTTATCAGAAGATGTTTATAAAGATGGACGGTAATGTATAACTGATATATGTTCTGCTAGTTTTTCTTCGTTTTATAGATTTCCACTGATTTTTAATATCCGTTCGAGCTTGAAATGAGCCAAAATGTATTTAAAAATGTCACTGATCTGCCATCGATATCTATATATTTGTGTGATATCTCTTATGATCTCTCTTTTTTTTTACTTAATCTTTAATATTCGATAAGTACTCCGAACGGAAAAAAAAGCTGATCATCTCTTCGGAAGTGATCAATTAGATTACTAACTCTTTAAACACCCGAGAAATCGCGCTGATTTATTGGAGCGAAACTTATCTAACGGGTGTTCTCAATCTGAAATAAATAATAAAAAACTTTTTAGTCACTTTCTCCGCAGTAAAAGTAAATGAGATTTTTCGCAGTTTCGCTGTCGTCACGGATTCTTAATTTGAAAAGTAACAGGAGACATTCGGGGTCGAGTAAGACTGAGTTGTTCTCCCTCACTGCTTTTCACAAGAAACGGAAGAGTGGCTCGGTCTGTATTACAGGGTACAATCATGATGAAAATTTAGACTAGCGAGAGATTTATGTTAAAAGCGCTATAATTGGTAGAGTTCATTTTATCATTAACATTTTTCTATATAACAAAGAGCAAGGACATAAAACTTTCAAGCATTTCGGTGGGAGTTTAAAACATTACAGACGATATTTTTAAAGCTGAAAGTCTACTAAATGTCAAAATATTTTTTCAGGGATATATATATATATATATATATATATATATATATATAATCTGTAATACCACATGTATATAAAATTTAACAGGTATAAAGAATAGTAAATATATATTATCTAAGCATTAAAAAAGAAACCAGCAACATTTTCAGAATTGAAAATAGTTATATTACCATTTTCTTGAATAAACTAAATTTAATGTAATGCTTACTAAAAATTACCTTTTGACACTAAGAAAAAAATTGAAAGAAGAAAAATGTGTGAAAATAATTTAAATTTTTATCACTTATTTAATTCTTTAATTATTTCTAAAACTGTTCCTTGAATGCGGTTAGTTGACTGACAAAATGGTTTTGCGAAAAAATGTGAAACATTTTATACGTGTTTAAAAAATTGTCGGTAGTTAAAAATTTAGAATAATTAAAACTGAATATTATTTTTAAGTATATTTTGTAATTTTAAACTGTATAAAACCTAAAGAAATTAAAATATACTATTCAGTTGCGCAAAAGTATGTGTCATGTAGAACAAGGTACGATTAACATTATTGATCGATTGGTTTACAGGGCTACACAAAAATATTAAATTGTATTATTGAATATATGTGAAAATTGCTTGAGGGAAATTTTCAGTTGAGTTATGTGTTTTTAGAATTTTCCAACAAAGCTAAAATGTATTTATTACGGACAATACTGTTGTTTCCAAAAAGCTGTAGATACAGTTTTATAAAATTTCTTCTTTTATATATACATAAAAAAATGTAGTTTAATGTGTCATCTTGGAGGTAAAATATTTTAATGATTAAACTAAGTAAGAGGTAAGTAAAAATACAATTAGAATATGTTTCATAATCAATGGAGGCATTTTTTTCCTTTTCTTTTCTTTTTTTTTTTTTTTTTTTTTTTTTACAAACAGTTCATATGTTTATTAACACGTTTTTATTAGCTTCACCTGTATGTATGTTTGTATGTATGTTTGTAACCGCTCTGGGAGCAAACAAAAAAATCTATATTGTAAAAAAAAAAAGACTTTCCCTACGTGAACGCTGTGGCTGTGAGGTAAAGCTCCGGGCTACCAACCTAAAGGTCTAACGTTCGCGCCCAGTCAGGGGAGATTTTTTAAAAATGGTTTTTGTTTAATTCTAAATTATTTTAATTAAAGATTTAAAGGTATGTAAATATTATGGTGTGTCACTCACACGATTTTCGCTTAACCTGCATTTTAGTTCCCCATCATACTATAGGTATGGGGAACTTAGGTAATCGTGAAAATTTTCGACCTCGGTTTTTTGACTTTTCTACACGTTTTCAGGTGTGAGGAATCCAAAAATGACAAAATTTCTATGGTGTCTGTCTGTAGGGTGTCTGTTAGTCTGTTAGTCTGTTAGTCCGTTAGTTTGTTAGTCTGTGTACAAGCTATCTCAAGAACAACTTGTCGCAGAGAGGTCAGATCAGTTTTAAAATATTACTTTCGACACTGGCAAGAACCCTATTCATTTGCAACATTCGAATTTAAAAACTTCGTAAGTTATTAGAAATTTACGATTTTCTTAACATGGGAGAATAGGACAAAAATTCACTTAAACGTGCATTAAATGGAAACTTTTTACTGTAAAAATGTCAGACCAGTTTTAAAATATCAGTTTTGATGCCGGAAGGACATCAGTAACTATAAATATGCTACAATGAAAATTTCGCAAGTTATTGGAAATTTACGAATTTCTTAACATGGCAGTATAGGGCAAAATTTCACATAAACGTCAATTTTTAGAGATATTTTCATTGTAAAGATGTCAGACTTCTTTTGAAATATTATTTAGGACACTGGCATGAATATTAATGACTATGAATTTTCTAATATAAAGATTTCGTAAGTTATTGGAAATTTACGAATTTCTTAACATGGCAGAATAGAGAAAATTTCACATAAACGTCAATCTTGAGGGATATTTTCATCGTAAAGATGTCAGACCACTTTCGAAATATTATTTAGGATACTGGCATGAATATCATAGACAATGATTTTTCTAATTTAAAAAATTCGTAAGTTATTTGGAATTTACGATTTACTTAACATATCAGAATAGGCAAAATTGAGTATAAACTTCCATTTTGAGGATCGTAAATACATTAGACAATTTCAAAATTACGTTTATGATATTTGTTTGAACATGATTGAATACAAATATTCTACTAGGAAAATTTCGTAAATTATTCGTAATTTACGATTTTATCAACATAGCGAAATTGTAAATTTTTCATATAAATATGAATTTTGAGGATTATTGCATTGGAAATAGAAGCATGAAAACTAAACAACGGAATTGACCCCGATAAAATAAATTAATAGATTAGAATAAGATAAATATATGGAAGTGAACGGTGGATAGCCTATTAGGCGGGGATTTCATTCTGTCACTGTATCAAGCTTTGGTCAAATTCATTTCTTTTAACATGATTATAATATGTCTCGCACTAGAAATTTCTGAGAATATAAATATGATGGGGAACTTAGCAGAGTCCACCTCCAACTGGTTAATATTTTAATGGTAAATATTTTGTGCTTTTAGTTCACATTTCAACAAAAGCGTGTTCTTTAATTTTTTAAAAGTATAATATTATTTTATAAACAGTTTTTCTTTATTTTACACATGCTATTATAAATATAAGCAAAATACGAATGAACATTCCAACGAATGTATTTTATCAATTACATAACTCATAAAAATTTATTCCCCGTGTAATATGCATGAATAATTCTCATCGAAGCGACAGATTTTGAACAACAAAATCTACTTTAAACTTTAGTGTATTTCCGACGTTTATTAACACGGGGATAATCAAAACTGTTTATTGTCACTTACAATAATCTGTTGCTGACCTGTAACACATTTCTATCAAAATTGCTTCTGGAAAAAAAAAAAAAAAAAAAAAAAAAAAAAATATCTAACGAACAAACGGAAATAAAATGTAATTGCCGTTATTTCTTGTTAAAAACAGAAAATTGCTTAATTTGCAGTGGAAAATCGTAGTATGTAATAATAAAGTATTAGTCCGGATTATCCAGAAAATTGCATTACATTAAACAATTTGGCATACGAGGAGCCCTTGGAAACACTTTTAATGATAAAGTTAATAGAAGATTCATTATTAAAGTAATTCATAGAATGAAAATGTTTTCTTCTAATAATGAATGTTTGACAAAGATATATTCGATGTTTTCTTTCGAAGAAGGAAACAAATTATTTTGTAATTTTAAAATTTAAAAACTGTTATTTTAAATGAGATTAAAATTGACTTTATTACTTGGATACCACGCTTTCATTTTATTTATTATATGTATATATATATATATATATATATATTTTTTTTTTTTTTTTCAAATATTTTCAGTAGAATATTTTAACAATTTGAAATAAAGCTTTATATTTACTACTTTATAAAATAATTAAAAATGTATTCCAACATATTTTTATAATTACTTAATAGGAAATTTATTTTAGAGATCTAAGTAATTAAAAATTGTGCATATCATTTCATATATTAATTAATAAGAATTTTATGAAGTGATATTGTACATTGGTGCATTAGTTGAAAAAAAAAAAAAATATATATATAAGAGATTGAAAAAACTGTAAGAAAAGTATTTAATTTTTTTATTTATCTTTCTACTATTATGAGGTAGATGATCGATTCTTCAGATAATATAGAAATTAATTATAACTGAGGTAGAAGAACATTCGAACTCGTAATCGTAAAGAAAAACAACACTCTATAAAAGACATTCTTGGACCAAAATAGCTTCATGTAAACCGTCTAGTGCCATGTAGTGGGAATAAAGTAAAATCTGCGATTTTTATAAGCACCTTTAATGCTCCTTCCATATTGGTACATAAGTTGAAAAAAATAAAAACCGTAAGAAAAGTATTTATTTTTTTTATTTATCTTTCTAATATTTATGAGGTAGATGATCGATTCTTCAGATAATATAGAAATTAATTATAACTGAGGTAGAAGAACATTCGAACTCGTAATCGTAAACAAAAACAACACTCTATAAAAGACTTTCTTGGACCAAAATAGCTTCATGTAAACCGTCTAGTGTCACGTAGTGGGAATAAAGTAAAATCTACGATTTTTATAAGTACCTTTAATGCTCTTTCCATATTGGTACATAAGTTGAAAAAAATAAAAACTGTAAGAAAAGTATTTTTTTTTTATTTATCTTTCTAATATTTATGAGGTAGATGATCGATTCTTCAGATAATATAGAAATTAATTATAACTAAGGTCGAAGAACATTCGAACTCGTAATCATAAACAGAAAAACACTCTATAAATAAAAGACTTTCTTGGACCAAAATAGCTTCATGTAAACCGTCTAGTGTCACGTAGTGAGAATAAAGTAAAATCTACGATTTTTATAAGTACCTTTAATGCTCCTTCCATATTGGTACATAAGTTGAAAAAAATAAAAACTGTAAGAAAAGTATTTTTTTTTTTATTTATCTTTCTAATATTTATGAGGTAGATGATCGATTCTTCAGATAATATAGAAATTTATTATAACTGAGGTAGAAGAACATTCGAACTCGTAATCGTAAATAAAAACAACACTCTATAAAAGACTTCCTTGGACCAAAATAGCTTCATGTAACCCGTCTAGTGCCATGTAGTGGGAATAAAGTAAAATCTGCGATTTTTATAAGCACCTTTAATGCTCCTTCCATATTGGTACATAAGTTGAAAAAAATAAAAACTGTAAGAAAAGTATTTTTTTTATTTATTTATCTTTCTAATATTTATGAGGTAGATGATCGATTCTTCAGATAATATAGAAATTAATTATAACTGAGGTAGAAGAACATTCGAACTCGTAATCGTAAACAAAAACAACACTCTATAAAAGACTTTCTTGGACCAAAATAGCTTCATGTAAACCGTCTAGTGTCACGTAGTGGGAATAAAGTAAAATCTACGATTTTTATAAGTACCTTTAATGATCTTTCCATATTGGTACATAAGTTGAAAAAAATAAAAACTGTAAGAAAAGTATTTTTTTTTTATTTATCTTTCTAATATTTATGAGGTAGATGATCGATTCTTCAGATAATATAGAAATTAATTGTAACTAAGGTCGAAGAACATTCGAACTCGTAATCATAAACAGAAAAACACTCTATAAATAAAAGACTTTCTTGTACCAAAATAGCTTCATGTAAACCGTCTAGTGTCACGTAGTGAGAATAAAGTAAAATCTACGATTTTTATAAGTACCTTTAATGCTCCTTCCATATTGGTACATAAGTTGAAAAAAATAAAAACTGTAAGAAAAGTATTTTGTTTTTTTATTTATCTTTCTAATATTTATGAGGTAGATGATCGATTCTTCAGATAATATAGAAATTTATTATAACTGAGGTAGAAGAACATTCGAACTCGTAATCGTAAACAAAAACAACACTCTATAAAAGACTTTCTTGGACCAAAATAGCTTCATGTAAACCGTCTAGTGTCACGTAGTGGGAATAAAGTAAAATCTACGATTTTTATAAGTACCTTTAATGCTCCTTCCATATTGGTACATAAGTTGAAAAAAATAAAAACTGTAAGAAAAGTATTTTTTTTATTTATTTATCTTTCTAATATTTATGAGGTAGATGATCGATTCTTCAGATAATATAGAAATTAATTATAACTGAGGTAGAAGAACATTCGAACTCGTAATCGTAAACAAAAACAACACTCTATAAAAGACTTTCTTGGACCAAAATAGCTTCATGTAAACCGTCTAGTGTCACGTAGTGGGAATAAAGTAAAATCTACGATTTTTATAAGTACCTTTAATGCTCCTTCCATATTGGTACATAAGTTGAAAAAAATAAAACTGTAAGAAAAGTATTTTTTTTTTTATTTATCTTTCTAATATTTATGAGGTAGATGATCGATTCTTCAGATAATATAGAAATTAATTATAACTGAGGTAGAAGAACATTCGAACTCGTAATCGTAAACAAAAACAACACTCTATAAAAGACTTTCTTGGACCAAAATAGCTTCATGTAAACCGTCTAGTGTCACGTAGTGGGAATAAAGTAAAATCTACGATTTTTATAATTACCTTTAATGCTCCTTCCATATTGGTACATAAGTTGAAAAAAATAAAAACTGTAAGAAAAGTATTTTCTTTTTTTTATTTATCTTTCTAATATTTATGAGGTAGATGATCGATTCTTCAGATAGTATAGAAATTAATTATAACTGAGGTAGAAGAACATTTGAACTCGTAATCGTAAACAAAAACAACACTCTATAAAAGACTTTCTTGGACCAAAATAGCTTCATGTAAACCGTCTAGTGTCACGTAGTGGGAATAAAGTAAAATCTACGATTTTTATAAATACCTTTAATGCTCCTTCC
This sequence comes from Salticus scenicus, assembly GCA_963930645.1. NCBI lineage: Eukaryota > Metazoa > Arthropoda > Arachnida > Araneae > Salticidae > Salticus > Salticus scenicus. Next base: position 263,614,602 of record OZ005649.1, on the reverse strand, counting down.
ATATTGGTACATAAGTTGAAAAAAACAAAAACTGTAAGAAAAGTATTTTTTTTTTTTTATTTATCTTTCTAATATTTATGAGGTAGATGATCGATTCTTCAGATAATATAGAAATTAATTATAACTGAGGTAGAAGAACATTCGAACTCGTAATCGTAAACAAAAACAACACTCTATAAAAGACTTTCTTGGACCAAAATAGCTTCATGTAAACCGTCTAGTGTCACGTAGTGGGAATAAAGTAAAATCTACGATTTTTATAAGTACCTTTAATGCTCCTTCCATATTGGTACATAAGTTGAAAAAAATAAAAACTGTAAGAAAAGTATTTTTTTTTTATTTATCTTTCTAATATTTATGAGGTAGATGATCGATTCTTCAGATAATATAGAAATTAATTATAACTGAGGTAGAAGAACATTCGAACTCGTAATCGTAAACAAAAACAACACTCTATAAAAGACTTTCTTGGACCAAAATAGCTTCATGTAAACCGTCTAGTGTCACGTAGTGGGAATAAAGTAAAATCTACGATTTTTATAAGTACCTTTAATGCTCCTTCCATATTGGTACATAAGTTGAAAAAAATAAAAACTGTAAGAAAAGTATTTTCTTTTTTTTATTTATCTTTCTAATATTTATGAGGTAGATGATCGATTCTTCAGATAGTATAGAAATTAATTATAACTGAGGTAGAAGAACATTCGAACTCGTAATCGTAAACAAAAACAACACTCTATAAAAGACTTTCTTGGACCAAAATAGCTTCATGTAAACCGTCTAGTGTCACGTAGTGGGAATAAAAAAAAATCTACGATTTTTATAAGTACCTTTAATGCTCCTTCCATATTGGTACATAAGTTGAAAAAAATAAAACTGTAAGAAAAGTATTTTTTTTTTTTTTTATATTTATCTTTCTAATATTTATGAGGGAGATGATCGATTCTTCAGATAATATAGAAATTAATTATAACTGAGGTAGAAGAACATTCGAACTCGTAATCGTAAACAAAAACAACACTCTATAAAAGACTTTCTTGGACCAAAATAGCTTCATGTAAACCGTCTAGTGTCACGTAGTGGGAATAAAGTAAAATCTACGATTTTTATAAGTACCTTTAATGCTCCTTCCATATTGTTACATAAGTTGAAAAAAATAAAAACTGTAAGAAAAGTATTTCCTTTTTTTTATTTATCTTTCTAATATTTATGAGGTAGATGATCGATTCTTCAGATAGTATAGAAATTAATTATAACTGAGGTAGAAGAACATTCGAACTCGTAATCGTAAACAAAAACAACACTCTATAAAAGACTTTCTTGGACCAAAATAGCTTCATGTAAACCGTCTAGTGTCACGTAGTGGGAATAAAGTAAAATCTACGATTTTTATAAGTACCTTTAATGCTCCTTCCATATTGGTACATAAGTTGAAAAAAATAAAAACTGTAAGAAAAGTATTTTTTTTTTTTTATTTATCTTTCTAATATTTATGAGGTAGATGATCGATTCTTCAGATAATATAGAAATTAATTATAACTGAGGTAGAAGAACATTCGAACTCGTAATCGTAAAAAAAAACAACACTCTATAAAAGACTTTCTTGGACCAAAATAGCTTCATGTAAACCGTCTAGTGTCACGTAGTGGGAATAAAGTAAAATCTACGATTTTTATAAGTACCTTTAATGCTCCTTCCATATTGGTACATAAGTTGAAAAAAATAAAAACTGTAAGAAAAGTATTTTTTTTTTATTTATCTTTCTAATATTTATGAGGTAGATGATCGATTCTTCAGATAGTATAGAAATTAATTATAACTGAGGTAGAAGAACTTTCGAACTCGTAATCGTAAACAAAAACAACACTCTATAAAAGACTTTCTTGGACCAAAATAGCTTCATGTAAACCGTCTAGTGTCACGTAGTGGGAATAAAGTAAAATCTACGATTTTTATAAGTACCTTTAATGCTCCTTCCATATTGGTACATAAGTTGAAAAAAATAAAAACTGTAAGAAAAGTATTTTTTTTTTTATTTATCTTTCAAATATTTATGAGGTAGATGATCGATTCTTCAGATAATATAGAAATTAATTATAACTAAGGTCGAAGAACATTCGAACTCGTAATCATAAACAGAAAAACACTCTATAAAAGACTTTCTTGGACCAAAATAGCTTCATGTAAACCGTCTAGTGTCACGTAGTGGGAATAAAGTAAAATCTACGATTTTTATAAGTACCTTTAATGCTCCTTCCATATTGGTACATAAGTTGAAAAAAATAAAAACTGTAAGAAAAGTATTTTTTTTTTATTTATCTTTCTAATATTTATGAGGTAGATGATCGATTCTTCAGATAATATAGAAATTAATTATAACTGAGGTAGAAGAACATTCGAACTCGTAATCGTAAACAAAAACAACACTCTATAAAAGACTTTCTTGGACCAAAATAGCTTCATGTAAACCGTCTAGTGTCACGTAGTGGGAATAAAGTAAAATCTACGATTTTTATAAGTACCTTTAACGCTCCTTCCATAAATTCGATTTCATACGCTTTTTAATATAATAGTAATATACCTCTGCAAGATAAAGGGCTAATATAATCAATGATTTTATTTTAAGTAGCATTTTAAGAATATTAAGATGTCGATTAATGTTTACTTCTAAAAAATTGTATAAAAAAGTAAGAAAATCTTATTTAATTTTTTGTATAGCAAAGTGTATATTATTGAACAATTTAGTTCAGAAACGAAAAACACAAAAATAAGGATGAAAAGTAAATAAATAGTATATATGGTATTTTTTCCTGTTTTTCTAAATATTGCTACATTTCTATGAAGCACAGAAGTGCAGACAATTAAAAAAAAAAAAAAAAAAAAAAAAATGCATTTTATTTACTACTAGCAAACTCGTGCGGAATTTTCTCACTTTATTTCTTTTCTTATTTAACTTTAAAATTTGAAACTCATAAATATTATACCAATTTCACCACCTAATTAAAGAAGCCAAATTATTATTAAAACCAAATTAATATTTCACAATAATGAAACCAAAATCATTCAAAGAAAGGTTTGAAATAAAATTCATGGTTCACGACCCAATTTTCCTACTCCCACAAGCAGTACAGTTTTAAAATAGGACTCCCACGACGCCTTTTATATTTTTGCCGCCATGTTGGCGATGACTTTTTACTAATTTTGGTATATTTTTTTTTGTTTAAAAAATGAAATAAAGAAAAATAAAACAAAATAATTCCTATTTTGATTATATTTTTCTATGAATGTGTTTTTTATTAAATTTATGAAACAAAAGTTCATATTCTGTATATACCTTTAAGTACTGCTAGGTTTCAAATGATGCTTACAAAGATTCTGAAGAAGCAACTGTAAAAATACATTTTCCTGTAAAATAATCTCATCAGACAAATGTCGTCATTTTTTCTTACTAGTTCATTGAGCTAAGTCCGCGTGCTTAAATATTCTCCATGTATAAATATTATTTTTTATCCTCGCGTATTTTATTACACCACAATCGTATCGTTTCGACAAAATATAATTGGAATTGGTTCACGTTAGAGAAATATTATATAGATTCTTTACAAAGTGAAAAAAGAGTTATAACTATAGGGCTTTTTAAAACCAAGTGGACAATAGAATTTAGCAACGGGAAAAACGAGATTATCAAAACACTGTCTTTTGGACGAAATACATGTATAATTTAAAGTATTCAAAATGAAGATTTTCCTGAAATTTAGTGCATGTATTCTTTAGTGTGGCGTTTAACATTTCTAGAGTATTTTAAACAACCGCACAAATTAAAAATTACAAAACTTTGAATAAACACCATAAAATGCAATTATTACTTTAAAACGCCAGTTCTGTGGTGCTTTCTTATTATTAACCGCGCAAATTAGTTTAAGAAGAAATTTTTATTTGAGATAAATTTCTCTGTAAGGGGGGGGGGGGAATTATCTAGTTTGAAAAAGATATTCCATGCTTTCTTTTTAAGAAGGAAGGGGATTATTTGAAATTTTAAAAAGTGTTACTCAATGAGATTAAAATTAATTTTATTATATGAATACCGTGCTTTCATTTTATTCCTTAGAATTTTATACATTTATTTTCAGTGGAGTATTTTAACCATGGAATTAAAAACAAAAATATTTTCTAAAAATTGTTTTTGAAATAAAGTTACTAAGATAAATACATTATATACTACCTTGTCCTAGATGACCGGGCACATTCGATTTCAGATGATTTTTCAAATATCTTAAAAAGTAACAAATCAACCATTTTGAAACTTCACGAGTGTGAAGAATATGTTACATTTCATATTTTCCAAAGAAAGTTTTGCCCTGAAAATATAAGGGGTACCAGTAAAAAATATTTTATAGTATAGTTTGAACTAGAAACAACTGAACTGCTTTTTAATAGAACATTTAAGTTTAAATTTTGAATCAACTTCCAAAATTCTCTCTATGACAAAAAAAAAAAAAAAAAAAAAAAAAAAAAAACGAGACACTAAGAAGGAATTCTGAACGATACAGGTTTCATTCATACAGGTTTCGATGGAAAATGCAAAATTTTAAAGTTTGGCTACCATCGAATGAGCATGCGATACTTCAACGCATCTTAACTGTGCAATTGGTTGAACATTAATAATGAGAAATTTTGATTCCAGATCATAAATTCTTCGAGAGTTTTATACTGTCTACTCAGAAAGACAGTAGCTATGCTTCCCATACATGTGCACAAACAATATACGCAGATGTCAACATTTGAGAGAGGTGTGTAGTTGGGCTCAAAGAAGCCGGTTGGCCTAATATGCGTATTGTTTGACAATTGGATTGGAGCGATGCCGCTCTTAGATGATATTGACAGGAATGGGTAAACCATGTTCGAACACTGCGTCAGGGAGGAAGCAGTCGGCTTAGATAGAGGACAGTACGTGAGAACCAATCAATCATCAGAGCGGTACTCAAAGCTCCAATCCATCATCATCATCGATCTTACGTGCAACTGATACTTCAGTGACTTCAAAGACCATTAATAGACGGCTCAGAGAAATGGGGTTGAGCTCACAGATCCCCTTGTGCCGAATATTATTAAACTTTGTACACCGACAAGCACATTTGAGTGATATCAGGATCGTTTGAACTGGAATGTCACTGAATAGAGTAGAATTGTCTTCAGTGATGAGTCCCACTCCGATTTGAGCCCTGATGACCAGCGAAGGCGCGTCTGAAGACGCCCCGAAAAAAGGGCGATTCCAACCTGGCTGTCGCCAGCTATACGGCCCGACAACCAAGAGTGAGGGTCTGGAACGTCATTTTATTTCATAGCAGGACCTCTTTGGTTGGCAGATCCGGGGTTCGACTCCCGGTCCAGGCATTATTTTCACTCAGTCGGAAAATTAAAATTGCAGTAAATATGATTTTCTTCTCAATCAGTTGATTGTGTGATTTTAATTTAAAAAAATGTATTTCGATCTCCCATTGTTTAATGGTGTTTCCCTTACCTGCGACTTATTTCTGTTGAGCTATCTAAATGATAGACCAGATGTTTCTGCCTAAAGGTTGTCTGAGTGAGTAATGCTGACCGGTTGTCGGCCTGGATAGCTCAATTGCTAGAGCCTTGATCTTGTAAGTCAAAGATCCGGGGTTCGACTCCCGGTCCAGGCATTATTTTCACTCAGTCGGAAAATTAAAATTTCAATAAATATGATTTTCTTCCCAATCAGTTGATTGTGTGATTTTAATAAAAAAAAAATTGTATTTCGTTCTCCCATTGTTTAATGGTGTTTCCCTTACCTGCGGCTTATTTCTGTTGAGCTATCTAAATGATACACCAGATGTTTCTGCCTAAAGGTTGTCTGAGTGAGTAATGCTGACCGGTTGTCGGCCTGGATAGCTCAATTGCTAGAGCCTTGATCTTGTAAGTCCAAGATCCGGGGTTCGACTCCCGGTCCAGGCATTATTTTCACTCAGTCGGAAAATTAAAATTTCAGTAAATATGATTTTCTTCCCAATCAGTTGATTGTGTGATTTTAATACAAAACTAGTATGTTGTGGCCACCACAAAACTTTCTTCTATATTTTCCTATACATATTCAATCAGTAACAATATTAAAAAAAAAAAAAAAAAAATTACGATTTTTTTTCTAAGTTTTTTTTTTTTTTTTTTTTTTTTTTTTTGTTAAAAGTAATACATATTCAATCAGTAACAATATTTAAAAAAGAAAAAAAGAAAAAAATATATATGAATTTTTTTCTAAGTTTTTTTTTTTTTTTTTTTTTTTTTTTGTTAAAAGTAAAAAAAAATCGATAACTTTGTTTTAAATTATCACAGATTTATAGTTCAAGCATTCGTTTTAAAGGTATTGACGAGATCTTTCGAATGATACCCATCTTCAAAATTTACCCCGCCGGGGGGTACTTCCCCCCCAGGTGGGAAGCGATGCCCCCACAGGCACAGAAATTTTTTCCTAGTTAACTATTACTATTATCAATAATTTATATTAATTTTAGAATCACAAGTTAAAAATAACTCTCATTATGTACATTTATAGGAAATTTTGTCCTATACTGCCATGTTAAAAGTTTAGATAAAATGCGATCACAGCGCCACCTGTTGAGCGATTGATACCCAAATGTAAACAGCACCAGTTTATGTCGGGGACCAACTAAATACCAAGTTTGGTCAAATTTCGTTAAAAAAAAAAAAAAAAAATTTTCTTTTTTTTTCGTTAAAAGTAAAAAAAATCGATAACTTTGTTTTAAATTATCACAGATTTATGGTTCAACCATTCGTTTTAAAGGTATTGACGAGACCTTTCGAAAGATACCAATCTTGAAACTTTGCCCCCCGGGGGTACTTCCCCCCAGTGGGGGGAACCGATGCCCCCACATGCACAAAATTTTTTTCCTAGTTACCTACTACTATTATCAATAATTCATATTAATTTTACAATCACAAGTTTAAAATAACTCTCATTATGCCCATTTATACGGAATTTTGTCCTATTCTGTCATGTTAAAAATTTGCATAAAATTCGATCACAGCGCCACCTGTTGAGCTATTGATCCCCAAATCTAATCAGCACCAGTTCATGTCAGGGTGCAACTAAATACCAAGTTTGGTGAAATTTCATTCATTGGTTCGTGAGATACAGCGTCCAGAAAAAAATGATACAGACAGACATACATTTTCTAAAAACTATTAATTCGTAATCTAGACATCCTAAAACATGTAAATCCATCAAAAAACGGAGGTCGAAAATTTTCGCGAACCCAATACTTTCTCTATATTACATATAGAAGAAAGAAAAAATTGCATTTTGTTCTCCCATTGTTTAATGGTGTTTCCCTTACCTGCGGCTTATTTCTGTTGAGCTATCTAAATGATAGACCAGCTGTTTCTGCCTAAAGGTTGTCTGAGTGAGTCATGCTTACCGGTTGTCGGCCTGGATAGCTCAATTGGTAGAGCCTTGACCTTGTAAGTCAAAGATCCGGGGTTCTACTCCCGGTCCAGGCATTATTTTCACTCAGTCAGAAAATTAAAATTTCAATAAATATGATTTTCTTCCCAATCAGTTGATTGTGTGATTTTAATAAAAAAAAAAAAAAAAAAGAAAATGTATTTTATTACGATTTAAAAACGAGTCGTATTTGACATGCGCAAATTTTTTGCCTATATCTTTAATTGTAATTTAAAATTTAAAATATTCGTTAGTTATAAATTTTAAATAGGCAATGTCCTAAATCTCTTCCAAATGTCATTCTATTTCAGCCAGATGTTTTTGTGTAATACCCAGACAAAAATGTGTAAGAAACTCACCCACATACCCACATTCACGCATAGAAAGTATTCTGAGGGCATTTTTGCTTCCTTGATTCTTGAAATGCAATGAAATTGCAAAACTTTTGCATTATGCGCACTTTAGTAACAAAATTCTTATTACGCATATGCAAACAATTTTTGCTGATATCTCTAGATCTAACCAAAATCTCGATTGATATAATTTTAAATTGAATACAGGTTTACAACTTGCCATTTTTATGTCATAGTCAGACAAATAAAGCTTTATATACATACATACACACAAACACCTTCCCTCCCTCCCCTCACACAGAAAGTATTCTGGCGACTTTTTGCCATCTTTGATATCTGAAAATATCTTGACGTAAAAATATCGCTAAATGCTTTGATTCTGAGTGATTTACTGATAAAAGTCTTATTTTATTAATATGTCGAGAAAGAACTAAATAGTATGTCTTTTTTTTTTTTTTTTTTAACGTATGTTTGCATTAGCACCTGCAACTTATTAATGTCATTTTCTTAATTAAACCATTAAAAGTTTATTCCTCATGTAATATGCGAGAATAAATCCAATCAAATCAACCGCTTTTGAATAACAAAATATTTTTTTAAACCATGGATTATTTGTGACGTTTATTAACTTGGGGACAATCAAGACATTTTATTGTCACTTAAAATAATCTAGATCAGTAGCACTAATCTTGATCAGTAACACTGTTCCTAACGGAACTGTCATTGAAATGTCTAAAAATTAAGTAGAGCTAAAACGTAATGTTCTTGTTAAAGACATAAAATTGCTTAATTTGCAATGGAAATACTTAAGATGTAATAATAAAGTATACTTTCGGATTAACAAGAAAATTGCATTACATGAAACAGCTCTATATACGATAAACCCTGGGAAACACTTTTAATGATAAGTTAACAGAAGATTCATTAGTTAGAAAATAGGAAGTGTTTTATTCTGATATTTGATTGTTTGACAAAGAAATAAGCAATGCGCCTTCGGAAAAGAAAGTCAATTATTTTGCAATTTTAAAATTCAAAGACTGTTCCTCTTAAACGAAATTAAAATTGACTTTATTACTTGAATACCATGCATTTATTTTATTCATCAGAAATTTTTGCAAATATTTTCAATAGAAAATTAATGTGCCATGGGGTTGAGAAAAAAAAATATTGTTATAAGAAATATTATTTGAAACAAAGCTTTTTAAGCGAATTACTTATTTTATTTTATGTAGTTTGTTAAGAATATTTTAATGTTTACCCCATAGAATAATAATAAAGGTATTATTATTTATTATTATTCTATGGTTTACCCTTAATAATAATAATAATAATAATAATAATAATAAAAAGAAGAAGAAGAGAAGAACCTGTTTAGTTTTTTATTTAGCAAACAAGACATACAATTTAAAGCAAATTTCAATATAACCTTACATTAACCCCATAAACACCACATTTAAACCAGTGAAAGCAACCACAATTGGAGATCGATTATATTTGGCCAAAAAACGCCTTTAGCGGATCTTAAGTAATTAAATTTAATTACGTATAGATTATTTAATAAGACATAATTTTGGGAAAGAAAAGTAAAAATTAGTTTATGTACATCAATGGAAAAGTACACAAATAAGGTTCAAAATAAACAAATAATAATTAAACTAATAGGATAGGTTTTGAAGTGATATTAAAAATTTTACGTGGAATAACATTTCATCGTACGGAAGATATATCCCTTAAATTTAATTTGATTTTAATAAACTTTATTTCAAATCTTATGGTTTGTAATTTTAACTGAAATATTTAGAATTACTTAGTTAAGTAAAAATAAGTAGTCTTTACTTATAAAAAATACAAAAAACATGCATTTTTATATAGAGCCAAACTTATAAGAGTGCTGCATGATTCGAGTTCATTTTTACGATTATGTGAACTTTTAGGTGCAGTAAAAATTTTTTATGTTTGATTTAAAATATTTTTTGAGGTATGCGTACAAGTTTTTAAAACTTTATTTTGAGAAAAAGCTGTTTAAAGTCACGCACCTCAATTAAGATATCAAATAATGATATTTACATTCTTACTGATATCTCAATATTTATTACACAATTAAACTATTTGGAATATGCGGACACTGTTCTGTTCCCCATCAAATATTTGTTCCGATACATTTCTATTACAAGTCATTATAAATTTACAATAAGAGCAATTAACATTGCCGACCATCCGACACAGACGCAGACTGAAATCCCACACCTTTAGGCCACTCTCCCTCTTCTTCGATTGCTTTACCTCATTCGAATTTGAGGTATTATTTCATTAGGGTCAGTTTTGTATTTTACATTACATACAATTCCATATTATCTTTAAAATCCAATAAATTCCATAGTATAAGTTTATGTGAAATATTCTGCAATTTATGTGTCATAAAATTTTTAATTTTAAACAACTTAAAAAGCTTTCAGAGTAGAATGTTGATACTAAACAAGATTCATAACGATGCCCTAAACGATATCATAAACTGTTCCTACATATTCAAGAAGATAATAATCATTATAATGAACGCTTGTGCACAGTTTTGTTCTTCCCATATATTACGAAAATCATAAATCTCTTATAACTTTCGAAGTTTTCAAATTAGAATGTTGAAAATCAACAGTGTCCTTGCGAGTATCATAAGCAATATTCTAAAACTGGTCCGACCTCTTCCTAATTTTTCGTTCTTAAGACAACGTCTACACAGACTAACAAACAAATAAACTGACAAACCAACAGACTAATTTACAGACATCGATTTTCTGATTGTTTTATTCATACTTGAAAACTTGTAAAAACGTCAAAAATCCAAATATTTTACAAACACCTAAGTTCCCGATATTAGTATGACGGGTGTCTAAAAACTGATATCAATATGTTACGGGTAATGTAATTATTTAGGTCAGTATTCATAATGCTTGGTTATTATGAATAATGACCATTAAAATTGGGCAATTTGATAAATTTGAATTACTTTACGATAATTTCTCACATTGCCCGGTCATTATAAATACCGCTATTATTTCTTTGGGCACTTTGATTAATTGACAGCAATGGGACAACCACGTGCGTGTGGTGTGATTCTGGCTGGCCAATCAGCATTCATTTTCAGTCGCTTGTGTGGTGTTATTCTGGCTGGCCAATCAGCATTCATTTTCAGTCTCTTGTCGCCTGTGCCGGTACCTGTGGCTTGCGTCGCGTTATTTACGTTTTCCGGTTGTCTTTGGATGTTATTTAGCTTATGTGCGACAAATGCTTATTGATGTATGTCTTAAATTGACTTTGGGTTCTGTTTATTTAGTGTTAGTGATTTTTCTATAAAATAAAATGCAGGAACAGTTAGTAACTGATGTCAGTGACATGAAGCATCGTTTTAATGAACGTCTGGATGAATTATGTTCATCAAAAGCTCAGAATACACAAATTCTTACAAAGCCACAATACTTGGAGTTAATAGAAAAGGTTAAAACATCTAGAAGCAAAGTGGTAAATAAAAAACCCGAGGATTATCAGCGTTTACGTAGGTTTGACGTAATGACTATTAGAGAGAAGGAAAAGTTGATAGTTCCTGTAGAGGAAGGTAAAGAGCAGATAAGATTTTACGTACATCGGAAAGAGATATTTCAACTCTTACATGATGCACATATAACAATTGGGCACGGTGGTCGAAACCGTATGGAAAAAGAGCTAAATTCAAAGTATAAAAACATTACAAGGGAAATGATTGTTATATATCTAAATTTATGTATGACCTGCGAAAAAAACACAGTGTGCAAAAAAGAGGTTTAGTTGTTAGACCGATACTAAGTAAGAATATGAATTCAAGATGTCAAGTCGATTTAATTGACATGCAGTCACAAGCTGATGATCAATATAAATTCATACTTGTATACCAAGACCATCTTACTAAATTTATTCAACTTCGACCTCTTAAAAACAAAAGAGCAGAAGAAGTAGCTTATGTGCTTTTGGATATTTTTGCAATTTTTGGTGCGCCCAGTATTTTGCAAAGTGATAATGGGAGAGAATTTGCTAACAGTACTATTAGCGAACTATGTAGCATGTGGCCCGAGTTGAAGATGGTGCATGGGAAGCCCAGACACTCTCAAAGTCAGGGTTCCGTAGAACGTGCGAATCAGGACGTGGAAAATATGCTTTGTTCGTGGCTAGAAGACAATAGCACCAGGAAATGGTCAGAAGGCTTACGTTTTGTACAGCTAATGAAGAACAGAGCTCATCATAGTGGCATCAACTGTACTCCGTATGAGGCCATATTTGGGACAAAGTTAAAAGTTGGTCTAAAAAGTTTTTTACCCACAGACGTTCTGCATAATATAAATTGTGAAGAGGACTTAGAAGTTCTAGTAAAAGATCAGAACAATTTACAGTCTGTAGAAGAAAGTCCACTGCAAAATAAACCTGAGTCACATGTGTTAGCGGAGCTACCAGGTCCAAGTCAACATGATGAGGAGGAACTACTTTCTCTTGATAGTTATGTTCAAACTTCAACTTTGCTAGCTAAACCAAGCCCTGATTTACATAATAAAGAATTTCAAGAATCTTTCGGGCATGAAGATTCCCCGGAAGAACCCTATGTGAAAAAAAGGAAAGCCGACATATTAAAAATTAAGCAGATTTCAGCTAGCAATCTAAAAAAACAAGCTGAAAAAATGGTTCAAACTTCTAACTCAAAATACCCTGATGCTAAAAAAGGTGACACAGTTAGAGTTCGAGTCCCAGATGTCGACAGAGGTCGCACCGATGGAAGAAATATTTTGGCATTTGTTCTTGAAGTAACAGATGCTAATCTGTATAAATTAGGCACGAAACACGGAATTCTAAATCAATTTTATGCCAGGAACCAATTTACAATATGTAATGAGAAGTTTATATATGGCGAAGATATTCCACAGACAGAGATTTCGCTAAGAGAATGTGCAAGATTGTCATCCAAGACAGGGGGCCAAGGCTATAGTCGATGTGGCTGTAAAGGTGGCTGTAAATCTGACAAGTGCAAGTGTCGTAAAGAAAAAAAGCTATGTAACTCGAAATGTCACCAAAGTGGAAGCTGCTCTAATAAATAGACCCTCTATGTATTGCTACATATTGACATTTTGTGTAAATATAAATTTGTAAGTACGTACATATCTAATACATTATTTTTATTTGGACTTAAGTTTTGTTTGTACTTATTTCATCGCCACCGGTTTGTTTGTTTTATTTGTTATTTTTTGTTTGTTACTTTGTCAGTTAGGTATGTAAAAATTTGTTATTTTTTATAAGAAATATGAATAAAAATGATTTTTAAATTGCCCACTTGACTTTTAGCATTATACATAATGACCGGGCAATGTACTATTTGCAACATAATTTATCATTTTGTCATATCCTTTTGGGCACTTTTTAAATTGCCCGGGCATTATAAACAATGCCCAATTATTTACATTGCCCGTAACAAATATATCCAGAATAAAATTATGTTCATTTAACTATTATTTAAACACAACAATCTCAAACTCGACTTTTTGTTCATTTAAATGTGTACTGTGCCATTAAGTGGGTTAAACATAATACAAAGCATAAAAGAACATTTCATTGTAAATAGGAAATTTTCTTTAATTACAAACATAAAGGAAAAGCGTAATTTTTTATTTGAACAAGGTGAAAATGAAATTCTTGCCAGAGGGGGTACAAGGAAAAATCATCTTTCCGACTGTGATGAAGTTGTGTTCTCTTTCAACTTCCTTTAAAACCTTATCTTCAATTAATGAATTGGAAAAAGAACGAACGCAACTTTCTCAGGAAATGTTCTAAACTTGAAACTTTCTAGAATTTATGAGATTTATATCTCTTTTAAAGCGTATTTTTTCAATAAAATTTGATTATAATTCAACTAAGTAAATTTGATTATAATTCAACTAAGTGGTCTGCGCCAGATTATTGCTCAAATTTTATTCATGTATTTCCGAATTTATTTCTCCTGCCAGTTCAAATTATGAAACATATATTTCAGTATAAATATTTTTCGAGAAAAAAAAATCTTGTCAATACCATTAAAATGAATAGTTGAACTATAGATCTGTGACAGTCTGAAGCAAAGTTGTCGATTTTTTTCCGTTCAAAAAAAAAAAAAAAAAAAAAAACCCTCATAAATGCTTTTTTTTTAAAATTTAGATTTTGTCCGTGTAGGGCACAAAATTAAATTGTTTTCGACGCTTGGTGCCGTACTATTCCGTGACAAAAATCTTCTACCATCATCATAAAAAATAAATTTAATCAATAATAGTTTTAATAAATATTTTGTACTGCGGGAATTTTTATACGAAAATATAGAAGAATTCTATACATCGGATCTCGATATAAAGTCACTCGCCTATAAGGTCACCGATAAGTAAGATATATGGTCACGTCTTTAATACCGTAACCGCTTATAAGGCCAGTTTCGCTTGACTTTTTCTGACATTTTCACTCGTCCAACTAAGTCAATTAAAAAAATTATCTGATATCATAGTTTGAAATAATCTTAATGACTATCAACAGATTTTTCATGGTAAAGAGCTCATCTGATAGCCGAATGGTTAGCGCTCTGAACTTCAGCGGCCAGGTGCTAGTTTTTAATCAAGTTTCAGGCCTAGATATTTGTAATAGTTCGGATTCCACCTAAGCCCTATGTCCCAGTCTAAGGAGTCTTAACACTCCATACCCGCAGTTAAAAAATGTGATTTTTCATTGGGTAAAGGTCATTCTTACTCTTGCTCATTTGATGACTGAATGGTTAACGCTTTGGCCTTCAGTTTTCTGATGTAGGGTTCGAATCTCATTTTAAGCATGAATTTTCAGAGAATTTCAGAATTCATTTTAAGTTCCAGATTCTGACTTAATGAGCCTTTGTGTGCAAAAACGACTATAAAGTAACACCCTCAACCCGACATAATTCTTACTTTCACCACCTGTGTGTATTCCCCTTCTGCCGAAAATTATATGCAAGAGAAGGCGCGGTTTTCGTAATGCTGCTATTACACACAAAAAACTTTCACGCAACTTTCATTTGAGCCAATTTTCGCTCCAATTTCTGGAGGCCAAAATCCGAAAGAAGGTAGCAAAAATGTAATCAAAAATCGTCCAAAAAACAGGTTTTCACGGTGTCCAGTAGTTAAGGCGCACTTATCTATCGCTTTTTTCCCGAGCCTATGCGAAGTCTTCGTAAAATGAAGAGAACAATAAATGACTTCACGTCTCCTGCACCGTCTTTTCTCGACGCGTATAACGAGCTTTCTTCACATTGGCTTATCATCGTAGGAGAAATTGCTTGTATAAACAACTTTTTATGACTAGCCAGAAAAACTTGTTCGCTGTTCTATCTCCTATTACACTGGGCGTTGATACGATTTGAGCCAAAATAGTTGGCTCAAATTAACAATCTTCTCAAAAATTGGGCGAAAAATCACCGTGTGTAATAGAAGCATAGGAAATCGTGTGTCCGTCTGTTGAGTGTTGCGTTGTTAGATTTAAGGTAGATTGTCTACATTTAGGACACAGCATAACAACAATTTGCATTAAGCTCTTAAAACTGTTGACTTCGTGTGTTTGAATGATTTTAACATACTATTTTAAAATAAACGGATCTGTACGTAATTTTTATCGTCTTATGGCTGGGATATCCTCCGTTGGTGTCATTACAAGAGTTTCTAGCCCGTATTTACGAGATTTTCGGAGAAAACAATAAAAAATTACGAACGGCCAGACCGTCGAGTGCAACTTGGTCATTTGTTGAACGACAAATTTGGATTAAGGAATCACATTACACCATTTTTTGTGCTTATGTGCAAAATCTCTAAAAAAAGAAAAAAATTATTAAAGTAACAGGAAATCGTTAAAAATTTTTGAAAAAATCTAATACATTGAATGCCTTTTTTTGCAAAGAAGCGGTAAATGTCAAAGACTATTTTTTATCATAGCTTTTTTTGTTTCAAGAATGAAAATTGCATAGGTTGAAAGACAAGTAAAAAAAAGATTAGCAATTTTGAATGAGCTTATAATATGGATGGCTCCGAAAAACTAAAATAGCTAGTTATTGAAAATTTATATAAGTTTGTTGGTTTAAAACTTTAAATCTGTATGTAGCATGCTTATATATGTTTATTTATTGACACTTACTTAATCGTTAATTGATACACATGCTTATTTATTGACAAAATCTCATTAACCGGTTATAAGTTCACTTTTGCGAAGTCCCCAAGTGGTGACCTTATATCGAGGTATAACTGTATTCGTCAATTTCAATACATTTGAACGATAATGGTTAAATAATTGAGAGTTGCAGATATGGGTTGTATATTCGTATATATATATATATATATATATATATATATATATATATATATATATATATAATGGAAAATGTTCAATCATCAGAAGGTTTAAAGAGCCTAGCAGCAATGTAGAAATAAGCCTTTGGCTGATCACCTTTTATGAAACCAATGGTAGGCAATCATATGTTAGTTATCTAGGTTTATAGTATTAATATGCTAAAAATCAGTAGGTAATTTAGCTAAACATGAAACAACGAGTATATGATACATTTTTGCTGCGAAATGCTCGATTTATTTTAAGGGTTTTTCAGTGTTAATGACTCAAAATGAAAGAATTTTTAAGTCAACTTTTTATTATTTCTGACCAATTTTGTGTTTTGTTTGTTCTAAAAAATTTGTAATAAAAGAAACTGAATTTTTATTTTTATCTTTATTCAATGGAAGAAATTACTGGATTTGTAAAAATTTTAAACTTCCGGTTTTTGATGGATTTATACTTTTTATTAATCCAGAGCAATGCGATCAATTTTATAAACTATTTCTCTGTTTGTATATGTGTGTATATGTAGGAGAAATATTTATGAAGTCCAGAGAATTTCATTCAAATTTAAATAAAGTAGTATCACTTTGATATAAGTTATTGCCTATCGACTTTTAATGGAAATTGTAGGTCGTTATAAATTTGAGGCGTTTATCCCTCTCTCTCTCTTTGTGTGTGTCTGTATGAAACTAATAGACTACTAATAAACTAAGAATTCAATTCCTTTTTTAAAATTAGAATTCTGATTTAATACAGATGGTTCTTAGATATTTCTGATGAAAATCAATTAGATATATTTCTTTTCTTTTCTTTAATTAATTAAAAATATTTTTTTTTCAGACCACTCTGCAGTGATATTTTAAAATTTGCAAGCTTTCAAGCTTCAAACTTCCAAGTGATGGTAGATGATAAATCACACGGATTTTGAAGTGGAGTAGTAAACACTCGCTACAACGATACCCGATACAACAATAACTCCCTCTACTACAATAATGTTTCGTGGTCCCGGTGATTTTGCATATAAACTAATGTTAATCTCCCCTCAATATTCTCTAGAACAATAAACCTCTGTAAAACGATTTTTTCAATCTAAATTTCAGTATTATTTTCTCCCTTTATAATAATATTTTGATTTTCAAATGCTTTTTTTTTTTTTTTTCTCTTTCTTTTGTTATTTTTTCCGTCTATTAAGACTCACTGTGGATTTTCAACTTATCCCTGAATAAATAGCTATTGTTCAGATTTCAAAACAGATGAAGACCATCCTTTTGGGAATTGGAGTGGGGGAGGGGGGTGAAGTGTAAATGCATACCTAGTCTCATTTCCCAGTAAGCTTTGGAATTCTGATAAGGTTCAAGGACATCTAGACCTGTCTGGTCACCTTGTCACAGAACAAGTGCCCTTTGTTAGAGGAACAGGGGAGATGGAGGGGGGGGGGGTGTTGTTAAGTGACGTACTGAAAAGTGAGTTCAAAGGTTGTTTTGCTTCTGATTAGTCAATTCACAAACTGCGAAATCTTCTAGGATATCGGATTCTTTATGTCTGATACAGGATTGTTGCAATTCAACTTACTTTGTGAAATTTTGTTATTGTAAACAAACGGGAGTGTCTACAGTCTTTAACGATTTTGAGTTCTACGCGAAACATTTGGTTTAAACTTTTCTTTCTTTCACGCGATATTGTTCCCTAAGATGGCAGGGCGAAAGCAACTATCTTTTCGAGATAAACTGAACGTTATCAATGATATTGATGAGGGAATGAAGCAGATTGATGAGGCTAAGAAACATGGATTATCGCAATCTACAGTTGCAACGTTCCTAAAGAAGAGAAAGCAAATCGAAGATGCTGTAACTTCAAATGAAATTAACCCAGAGCGAAAACGACTGAAAGTTGCGACAAATGAAAACATTGATGCTGCTGTTTTAAAATGGTTTCAAGAGATGAGAGCAACAAATGTCCCAATAAATGGACCTTTATTATGTGCAAAAGCACGGAAATTTGCAGCAATGCTAGGGAACGAAACTTTCAAAGCTAGCAATGGTTGGTTAATGCGTTTTCGAGATCCTCATGGAATAACTTTCCAAGAAGTTCACGGAGAGAAAAAGTCAGCCCCGATAAACGACGCAAATGAATGGAGGCAAAACAAGATGAAAGAAATCTTACAAAAGTATGCTCCAGAAGACATTTATAATGCAGATGAAGCTGGGCTGTTTTTCCAACTCCTACCCGATCGAACATTGGCATTCAAGGGTGAAAAGTGTTATGGAGGGAAGAAATCAAAGCAGAGACTGACTGTTCTTCTGTGTACAAATAGCACAGGAACGCATAGAATACAACCTCTCGTCATTGGTAAATCATTGAAGCCAAGGTGCTTTAAGAACGTGAAAAGTCTTCCCGTGGAGTATAAAGCAAATAAGAAGGCTTGGATGACGTCTAAATTTTTTTCCGAATGGTTACAGAAGTTAGACAATGAAATGAAGAAGAGAAAGAAAAAAATCATTTTGTTGATAGATAACTGCGGTGCTCACACGTCATTTCCAAAGCTACAAAATATCGAAATCGCTTTTTCCCTGCCAATTGCACTTCAATTTTACAGCCTCTTGATATGGGCATAATTAAGTGCTTCAAAGGATATTACAGAAAACGGTTGGTGGACTCCATACTTGTAAAGTTTGAAAATAAAGTAGAAGACCCTTTCAAAGCTGTAAATGTCAAGGAAGCGTGTGACAATATTGCTGGAAGTTGGTGGGAAGTAACAGAAAATACCATTCGGAATTGCTGGAAAAAGGCCGGTCTTTGTGTTATGGAAGATAAGAAATCTGATAATGATGAAAATTCCATAGACAATGATCTCTCAGATGATCAAGAATGTGTTTTGCACATCAAAAAATCCGTATCCCAACTTGAGGAAACAAGCGGTAAAAAGTTTGGAATTAGTGTAGAAGACTATTTAACAGCCGATGATGATCTTAAGCTTTTCGCAGGAGTTACTGATGAAGATATTCTCTCTGAAATAACTGATGAGATAGGAAACAATGATGAAGATGATGATGATATTGATGATGATGATAATACAGGTCCATCACAGTCGTTATTGTCATCCCAGGAAGCTCTTCAATCTGTGAATTCTCTACGGACATTTTTTTCAAGCCTTCCGTCGACAAATGAAGAACATTTTCGTGCACTAGACTCAATGCATACAGTATTGGTGAACTTAACAGTTAAAAAAAATGAATAAACAAACAAAAATATTAGATTATTTTCAATAAAAAGTGTTTTCAGGTATGTGAATATTTCTGTGCTTATTTTCTGAATTTATCTTATTTATTTATTTTTTTAGTATTTAAACCACTATTATTAGTATTTTACAAATTAATTTCTTCTAAATATAGACTTAAAAGTAGTATGTTATGCACCTTAAACTAATAATAATAATAAAAAAAAACTCTTATTAAATGCTCAAAATATGTGGGCCCTCGATATAACAATATGTCTCTCTACAACAATATATTTATTTGTTCCCTAAAATATTGTTGTAACGAGGTTTTACTACATGGAAAAAAATGTTTTATTGAAACGGCAAAAAAATTTTTGAGGCTGTAATATACATATAGATATATATATTTAAAGAATGGTTGACGTAACAAACTGTTTTATTATTTTAACAAAACATTTATTGTTTCGACAAAAAACATTTATTGAAACTTTTATTGAAATTATTGCTAAGCTGTAACAATAAATACAAATATATATATATATATATGCTTATGTAACAAACTGTTTTCTTGAGGCTGTAACAATAAATAAAAAATGAGTTGATGTAACAAATTGTTTTGTCATTTAAAAAGAACGTTTGTTATATCAACAAAATATTATTTTGAAAGAACAAAAATTTTGTGCAGTCTGTAACAATCATTAAAAATATGTGTTGTCATTTCAACAAAACTTTTGTTGTGAAACAATAAGATATCTGTTGAGGTTGTAAAAAAAGGTTGATGTAACAAACTATTTTGTTATTTCAACAAAACATTTGTTAAATCAACCAATGTTTTGTTGATATAGTTTCAACAAAATTTTGTTGTTTCAACTAAAATTTTTTTACTGTGTATAAAAATGATTTTTTTTAAATTCCGCTGTCTTTCATGCGATTTTCACAAAAAATAAAAATTGACTATAAATAGTAATTTGGTTTATAGTTCAAAAATCGCTTAATTCGGTTTAAAATTAGAGAATTTATAGAAAAATAACATTTAACTCAATGCATGCGTTGACATTTTATACTCTGCGAGCTATTTGCGAGTTCTTCAAACTTAAAATTGCAGATTTTATAGAAAAGTAATATTTAATTAAATTCAAAGCCGTGGTTTCTTATGAACTTCACACTTTTTATGACTTGGTGTCTTGATAAAGCTAAATTTATTTATATTAAATCGTTAAAAATAAACTGTTTTAATTAAAATAATTAAGTTTGAATATCATAAATTCAATAATTATATATTTTAATCACATTAAAAACTGAGACAGATAATATACATTAAAAATATACATTTTAAATATTAAAAACACAAAAACATAAATTTAAACGTTTCGAGCCTATTACAGGCTCCTCATCAGTAAAAACATCAAGTGCAAATGACGAGATGAACAACAGACTTTATGTTAGTACAACGTATTCATCAGGAACTGCGCATGCCTCATTAAGTGGAGAAAAATGTTGATTTGTGTACCAGCCCTTCAGGAAAATTCTTGAGTGATAATTTAAACAATTAGATACGATTATTTTAGTATTGTTAAAATCAGGTAAATGGTCAGTTTCTATAGCATGTTGTACTATTTTTGAATGTATATCACGGTTTTTGAAATTTGTTTTATGTTCCTTAATTCGAGTATGAAGAGAACGGCCAGTTTGACCAATATAAACTGAACTACAAGATTTACAAGGGATATTATAAACAACACCTGTACGGGAAAAAGGGGGGATAACAGTTTTAAAATTTGAAAGGAAATTACGAATTAGAAATTGAGGTTTATAGGAAACAGATAAATTAACAGTGCGTAAAACTTTGGCAATGTGATTAAAATGTGATTAAATGAAAAATTTTAATGTGATTAAAATATAATTTTACTATGAGACGTACGTAATGATTTTTAAATATTTTAAAAATATCAATAATTATAATTTATATTTTAATGTTAAATTTCAGCTCATATATCATACTAAATATTGTTCCAAAATCAATTTGTCATTCTCTGTGAGAAAAGATGAATACTCGTCCTTCTTCACAATAAGTTTAGATGATTTCCCTTTCTCTTCTTTGCTTTAGGATTACGATCTTGGGAGAAGTCAACCGTGGCATACGGAAGCTTGAAGCTACTACCTAAAGGCTGACATCTGACCCACAAGTTCAAGGAAAGATGAAAAAACACACACACATCATTAGACAACCTGCGAAGAAAAGAAAATGTTTTCGGAAGATTATAGTATTATATATATTTATGGTATAAAATACATTTATATGACAACTTATTTGGGTGAATTGACCAGTAATTGTCTATTTAGGGAAAATTTCTTAAAATTTTTGACAATATTTTTGGAAAATTTTCTAAGTACTAATCAATATATTAGGATTAATGGCTGATAACTAGTTCTTTGTTCTCTTTTCTACTATTCATATTTTTCACAATGATTGCTTCTAAATGAAATTTTGTTAGTAAGTGGCCACTTACAAACAACAAATGACCATAGTCATATTAGTATTGGACCATTTAATTTTCCATTTTAAAAGTCGTTCAGATTGGAAACTATTGGCAAAAGTATATAGTTCAATATAAATATATAAAAATATAACAATTTATTATTAATCAACCCAATCGACTTACTAATCAACACTATCCCTTTTACCAGCACTGATAATATTTTAGATACTTAGTAGTTCACCACCCCTTACTTCCTATTAAAAAAAAAAAAAAAAAAAAACTAATTAATAATAATAATGACCATCTTCTGTCAGGAACAATTCCGGTTAGACCGCTTCAAAACATAGACTTTTGGTAGCTTTTATTTATTTATTTTTTCTTAGAAATGCTATGTATTTTTATTTTTTTTTATTAATCTGCATAAATGTTACATCATTATAAAGATCTTTCAAAACTGAAAATTTTTTGTGCTTATACTTTTCCCTTAATCTCAATACGTAAAAAGATTTCAACGAAAGTTTATAACTACCATTTCAATTCTAAAATACCCATGGAGGATAAAATTAAAATGTAATGTAAAATTCAATCATAAAAATTATGGGCTAATAGTTATTACATCATTTTCTTGCAATCATGATAATGTACTTATTTGATATAAACAAACAGTTGATTGTGATTTCATATCAAATTAGTTAAAATAAATAAGGTTACAAATGTGGTACCTTTCATTTTGTACCTTATTTGGAACGAAGTTTTGATTAGATATTTTAGAATTAATTAAAATATGAATATAATTTCAAAAATGCACATTTAAATTTATGATTGTTGCCAAAAAAATTTACCAGTTATTGTTATATGTATATATATATATATATATTTTTTTTTTTTTTTGAGGGGGGGGGGTTCATAAGATGAAATAATGTTTTCACGCGAAAAATTAAAAAATATTAAATTTGCCCATGCATATAAAAAATACTTATTAAAACGAGTCGAAGAAGGAAACGAAATAAGTACTGCGTTATATTACGATAAATACGATAGATAATATGATACGTTATATTAGACCTATCGTCCAGGTTAGTAGGTATTTTCGTTAAAAGAAATAGTTTGTTCGTTCGGTGCAGCTTGCACATTAGTCCCGTCAGGTACAACTTGCATGCTAGTCCCGTCAGGTGCAACTTGCACATTAGTCCCCTATAAATATAGTGTCCAGCGAAGCTGGCAAAGGATTCGTTGATTCACTACCTTAACTTGTTTCACATTCCGTCATTTTTGACGGGGATATATACTAGTTTTTTAATAAAAATATATTTATTTATTTAACATAAGTATAAATGACCTACATGCCTCAATAAATAGACTTTTGGAATCAAATTCAACTTGATATTATAAGGTTAAATAAAACAGCTCATAAAACATGCTTAATACTAACAGCTTATTTGCTTTAATATTTGCAAGTACATTGTTGTCAGATCTGAGAACTTTTTTTTATTGAATATCCATGACTAAATTTTAATTATAACGATTGCCTAATCACTTCGAAGATCGTCTAATCACTTCGTCTATGACGTAAGTCAAATATGACTTCTCAAAATTATTGGTGACTATTGAATAAAAAAGTTTCCAAGCCTGGCAACACTGTGGGAATAACATTGTAATTGTTCCACGTTAACATAGAATCAAAATACATCAATAGCTATTGGAAATTGTAACAGAGTATTTTGTTAAATATTAGTTATATATAACCTATCAGATTTAGAACTTTCGGATATTAATTCTCTTTTTATAGATTTTTTTGCTTAAGCTGCAATAGGTGGATCGTGGTCAAATATAGACATATCGCTCTAATAGACAGGTTTTAAAAAGTTAAACAACAATCTCTTTTCTTTCTTTGTTTTTTGGTCATAACTCTTAAATAACTGAATATATGAATATAATATCATTATTTGAATTTTATGGAGTTCTGACACTAGAAATAACTTGTTTACTGATATTAATTTAATTTTTCTCGGTGCATTTTTGAAGAAAGGAAAAGCTTAAATGATTATGAAGAGAAGTAAAGTTAAAAATAAAATAAGGATGCGTTTCAAATAGCTAAAGATGTCAGTTAAAACCTAAAGATTCTTTTAATTTTTTTTTCTTACTCTTTTTATAAGTATGCGAATAATTTAAAAAAATGCAAACAAACATGAAATTTAGAAAAGGCGTTCGTTCTAAAATTATTTATTAAAATTTTTATTATTGTAGCAATGCTCACGGTATGCAAATTAATATTTATATTTCTTCAACAATTTCATTATGTAAGCAAATAAGAAATGAATAAAGGAAGAAAATTTTTTCTATATTAAACATTTGGAGGCATGTGTACCTTTACCTAACTATAATACATTCTCAGTACTAACCTTCATTTAATTTTATATTTTCTAAAATTCTTTAAAAATGAACTTAATGTTTTTATAACTAACGAACAAACTAACGAAAGCTAACGAACATGTTTTCTTAAAAATTAAACAATGTAAGATCTAAAGGTGTTTCGTTATCCAAGTATTTAAAACTGTATTAATGATTTGGTAATGATATGTCATCCAAATTTCATGGAAAAGGGAAGAAAAAAAAATACGTAGATCACTTTTTTTTGCTTTTTGAAAGCTATTTAGTAAACATTAATAATAATAATAATTAAAAAAAAATCACTATTTTTTGTTTTTTCATTTTGCATAAGAATTTTATTCATTATTGAAGGCAGATGCTTTTGTATGAGTGTTTCATTTAACATGGGATGGAAAGGGATGGAAAAATAGATGACATTGCAGCTATGAAGGATTTTACATACACCAGCCTTCATTAGTATACACGACGTTCTTCGATCGGCTCGAGTATCCAATCTACAATCTTCAAATTATGAGCTTGGCGTTCCCCCGATAAGGCTACAACGCCCAACCTCCCTGTTTTATTTAAGAAAATTCTTTAGATTTCACTAACTTTAATTTGGTAAAAGTTCATTCAGAAATAATTAGTTTAGATTATGAGAACTGTTTTCTTTAAGAGAAATCAAATTTCGTAGCATGTATTGGTCCAGTATCATCTAGCATACTGATTATATTAATAAAAACTTTTGTGTGTGCTTTATTTTCAAAATCCCCTTTAAGATTTATTTAAAGAAAGAGAAAAGTATGGATTTTGATAACAGACTTTTGATGGTATCTGTATTAAACTATTTAAAAAATCGACAATAAGGCAATTATTTTGTTTCCAGGCACATTATAAATAGTCTGGATAATTGGGTTACAAATCTACTCATGTAGTACTGGAGAGAGAAAAAAAATCATTTTTATGAGTTTTATTTGTTCACTTGACGTGCCAACTTTTATCTGTGAAATTTACTTAAACAATAAATAGCTTAGAACATGGTTTGTGCAACGACGTAATGATACTGCTTTTTAATTTTTGATATATTCAACTAGTTTTTTCATTCAATATCAAATATGAAGTGTATTTTTACTTTCACAAAGAATTTAAAATTGATAATAATAATAATAATAAATTGATATTTTTGTTATTGAATTTTTAAAAGAAATGAAACTATAGTCGTAACATTGCTTAAATTCATATCTACCCAAATGCACATGATTTTAGAGAAAACGTAATTTTTTCTAAATTCAATAAAACTGGTGAATTGATAATGATATTTTGTATTTTATAAAAGTTATTTTATACCACCGATCTTGACTTTATTATTATTATTATTATTATTATTATTATTCTAAACTTATTTATGTTTAATATTTTCTTCAAAATAATATACTCTAGAAGAAATAATTTTTTGATAGCCATTTCTTGGTTAGACATTTATTTCTGTAGTATTCTGTGGAGGATTTTTATAGTTTGGGGACGAGAGAAAAATCAAAATAAAAAAGGAAATAAAATAAAATAGTTCTATCAGTTTAAAATCTACATTGTATATATATATATATTGATGGATCGCTGTTTATTTATTTGTTATTATTATTTAACCGAAATAACTATGAAACATTAAGTATTTTAAAATTAACTTTATTATAGATTATCTTGATCAAGCGTTTCTAATTTCCAAGCAATAATGACATCTGTTTTACTGACCTTCATATGATTCTCTTAATTCTGACCTAGCCTATTCTCTCCCAAATACCTTTTGTATCCCAATTCCAAAAACTTTGTCAAACTTAGAAAGTACGATCTATCAGGAAGTCTGACTTTGCCGTGTCATGCACGACATAACTCTTGGACCTCTTTAGCAGGAAGTTTAGACTTAAATACCGTGAATGGCGGTTCGTTTCTTCATTTTCAGTCCAGGTATAAAAACTCAAAGCCTTGCCTGATTGGGCATCAATCACTCAAATTCCATCACTGGTAGGAATATAACGGTTACAATCACCCTTGGATCAATATCGCCAATACTAGGCCGAAGGTAATATATGTTTTTCAGAGTCAATTAGATTAAATCGAAAAAAGTTATTAAAGAAAGAAGTTTAATTCTAAATAGTATTAATAGTAGAAGTATTATATAACAAATTACATAATATATATATAATATAGCTTATTATATTTTATATATTATATAATTTAAATTATTTATAATAAAAAATATAAATACTTTTAAAAAACTAAGAAAATATCATAAAAGTATGTTTATAATAAATTTCATATTTATTATTTTAACATTCCCTCTCGTTACAAGTAAATGTTATTAAATTATGTATATTATTAGAAGGGCTAGTTGCTATCGTTTAATTAAAATTTATTTATTTTTTATATTGTAGGAATAAATAATTATTTTGATTGTTTAAACAACATGTGTTAATGATCTGTGCCTTATAAGTGTTAATCAATTTGATTTATTGAAAAAATAAATAAATAAATAAATAAATAAAAATAAACAAATAAATAAAATAAATACAACAAATAAAAAAATATATATAATTGTATTTGTTTATTTCAAAATATTTATGCTATTGTAATTAAATTAAAATTAGAAACATTATAATATTTTAATAATTAAAAAACTTTCAATAAACACCATAAAATGCAAAATTGTTGCTTTTTTTTTTTTTTTTCTTTTATGGTGTTTATTCAAAGTTTTTTACTTATTCTTCTTCAACATTTGTCATTTGGTGCATTTTTATTATTATAATATTTTACTTACATTGGTAATGTACATTTTCAGAAATGTCTAAATCATATCCTAGATAGTTTTTTTCCTCTCTCTTTTCGTTTTTTTTTTTTTTTTTTTTTTTTTTTCATTTTTCTTTCTTTCTTTCTTTCTTTTTTTTAAATTTTCTTTTCTTTTTGTAAAGAAGTAAAAATATTAATGTAATAATGTTTTATTTTCTCTGATTTTTCTGATGATAAAATAGTTACTTTATCTTTTGCTGTCATATATTACATGAGATGAAAAAAAAAAAAAAAAAAAAAAAAAAAAAGAGAGAGAGAGAGAGAGAGAGAGAGGGAGAGAGTTTTTCATGCACTCTTGCATTTAATTCATTTCTTTAATATCATCTATTCTACAAAAATATGTTACTACGGGCATTAATGTAGAAAGAAAATAAAAAGCTAAATAATGAAACGATGTTTTTTTTTTTTTTTTTAAATTTTGGAATTTGGAGTTACTCCTTAAGTAAATAAAATATAATAAATAAGTAAAAATCATTAAGACATTTTTCAAAATGTGTTATATTTTACAATAATAATATTATAGTTTTAAAAAATTAAAGAACACCTTTTATAGAAATGTGAACTAAAAAGCACAAAATATCTATCTTAGTATTAAAATGCAGGGTAAGAGAAAATCGTGTGAGTGACACACCATATTATTTACATACATTTAAATCTTTAATTAACATAATTTAGAATTAAACAAAAACCATTTTTAAAAAATCTCCCCTGACTGCTCTCGAACGCTAGACCTTTAGGTTCGTAGCGCAGAGCTTTACCTCACAGCCACAGCGTTCACGTAGGGAAAGTCTTCTTTTACAATATAGATTTTTTGTTTGCTCCCAGAGCGGTTACAAACATACATCATACATACAAACATACATACAGATGAAGCTAATAAAATCGTGTTAAAAAAGAGTTCATTGGATTAAAAAATTTCTAATTAGGTAAATAAAGTGTTAATTATGAAATCATTTAAAAAATCCTTATGTTGCAATATGTTATTTAACAGTATTTAAAAACATTGCTTAAAATACTGTGTACGATGGATAAAAGTTTTATTAAAAAAAATTTTCATCAAATATTAATTAAATTTTAATTTGCTGCAAAAGTTTAGTTTAATATTAAAAATTCTTAGTGCAGTTAAATTGTGAGTGATTTTATAGTAATTTTTGTCAATTCAATTTTAATCTTCATAAATTAACTTTTGAAAACTTTTATAAAACATAGTTTTAAACGTTAGTACTGAAATGTATAAAATTATTACTGACTCCATTAAATATTTCGCATTATTATGATTGTTTTATCGTTAAGAAATCAACTCAGTAAACTTTAGCCAAAAAATCACGAGCTAATCATCACTGACAATTTTTGATCATATTCTTCCAAAGTTTTAGTTTCTAAAATAAAATTCTTCCTTTCATTGTAGCTTTTCGTAGACAAAAATAAAAAAAAAATATCTGAAACTGAAAATTAATAATAAAACAGGTAATTGAAAAGTTATCTACAGTTATGTGTTATAAAAATAAAATACAGGAAGAGAACAAAACGATTAAGCAACAATTAACTAATCAAATGTTAAAATGTTAAAAAATTAGATAATTAGTATAAAAAGTTATGTAATCAAGTTCGAGTTAAAAATTCTGTATATATTGTTAATCATATTACCGAACGTATTTATACCGAGCATATCTAGAAATTATCTGTGTCTACTACTGAACGTTCTACTGGAGTGGTTTTAAAAAAGGTAAAAACAAAAATTTTATAATACATCTAAAAAAATCGTTGATGAATGAACAAAATTGATACAAATTAGATAATTTATATTTAATTAATCTATTGCTGATTAATAAATATTTTCGTACGTAAGAATACATTCAAAATTGATAATCATAAATGCATATTTTTTTGTAAATATCTTCTTAATAATAAAAGTTCAAATTTCTCAAAACTTACATTCGAAACTGTTGTCATTGCTACAAAAATTTATTAAAAAAAAAAAAAATAAAATAAAATAAAAGGCCTTAGTTTGGAAGAGGAGTGAATAAAATAACAGAAGAAAGGTGATTTAGAAAAAAGTCGCAACAATGTATTGAAAAAAAAGAAAAAAAAAAAAAAAAAAAAAATCTTACCCGTGATTTGAAAAGAAAAAAAAAAAGTAATTTAAAAGAGTCGATGTATTGCTAAGTAAGGATTGTTGCTTGGCGATTTGGTGGTTTTCTTTCTTGGTCTCCGGTAAAAACCACTAAATTATGGTCAAAACATTAAGTTAAATTAGAAAAAAAAAACTTACAAAAGTAGTCAAAATGAATATAATAAAGAATAGAAAAAATTAATAATATATGAAATTATCGATCACTGGGCGGATGATGGCAAACTAGTTTGAAAAGAAATATCATTTCTAAGACACCTGTTAGTGTATATAGAATTTCACTGCGAAAATAAATACTGATATATACTTTATGATAAAGAAACTAAATAACTGAAAAAGCTCACCTTCTGTTTAAGTTCGCACTATTTAATTAATTTACAGTATTTTAATAATTTTTAATTTTTATGTTTAAATTTTGAGTTTAGAAAAATTTCAAATATATGTGATAAGTATAAAACTAATACGCATTTCAGGAATTTATAATTCATGAAGAAAAAAAAAAAAAAAATCTGACACTTGTAAGAAAATATTAAAATAACAAAATGAATTGATTTGAAATTTAAAATACCAAATTATATATATATATATTTTTTTTTTTTTTTAACCTTAATATTTTAATGTAGTTGAGATACAGTAGAATTAAAGAAATATTTTTAATTGTTCGTTTTTATTTTAAAATAATACACTTTTTTAAAATAAAATGATTAGAATTCATTAAATAAAGCAACTAAAAGTCCAATGACATTATGTTTTGACTAGGCCTAGAAAATATTTTTGTAAACTAACTCTGTATGCTCTAGAAATCATCCTACTTTTATATCGTTATTTCTAGATTTTATGAAATGTATTATTTATTTGTTATTACAAAGGAAGTGAATGAACAAAAAATTAAATTTGCATATATAAATATATATATTTATATCTTTTAAATTTAAAATAGAAAATAAATAGTCTTTAACTGAAATCTTTCCGTTCAGAGATAGTCATCATTTGTTTTTCTTTGTTGCCAGAAGTGGCGTGACGGCAAACGGAAAACGTTTATTCTCACGCAATGCTTATTTTTCTTGTTTAAAAATCTTTTAAATAATTTACAAAACTTTGTTTTGCAAAAATTTACTTTCTTTTTTTCTTGTATTTTATTTTAGATTGTCCATTTGTTTAAAGTTTATTTAAAACAAAAAATAAATTATATAATTTTTTAAGTGTTAACAAATTAATTTTCAATCGTTATGAGTTGTACTTGCGGCTTGGATAAGTTGTTTACAATATATATTATAATACGTGGTGCATAAAATATTCAGTAAGCTCTTTTTTTATTTTATTTTTTATTTTTATTTCTTTATTATACCTATTTTATTTAGATAACGAAGTAATTATATTCAGAGTAAAACAGACAATTTCAGGAAGATAAATAGACTAAATGTATGTTAAAGTTATTTTACAGGATTTTTTTTTTTTTTTTTAAATCCTTCCGATGACTAATTTAACAAGCAATTTCTAAAGCAAAATATATTTTGAAGACATTAAAATTTTTTATCTTCATTCGCAAGACACAACAAGATTATCAGGAAAAGAAATTTATTTCTTTTTCTTTTTCTTGTTTAATGCTCTTTATTAAGAATATATATATATATATATATATATATATATATATATATATATTATTTTTTACATTAAAGCCATACTACATACCTGTCGTTAAAAAAAAAAATATATTTAAAAATAACATCTAAAAAAAAAAGTACTTTTTTAGGGACAAAATATGATAGTTATGTATCTTCATATAGAAAGTGTTTTATTTAATTATATGCGGCAGTCATTTTTCTTCATGTATTAGCTTTATTTTTCACAACAGATAAGGATTTATTACTAATAGTCCTATAGTTGTATTCGTTTTTTTTTTTTTTTTTTTTTTTTTTAACTATTAAATAACTGATAAATAAATAAATAAATATGGTTGGTTATAACAATAATAGGTTTAAAAGTTTTAAAAGTTGAAAAATTATTTTCGACTAAGTTTTATCTCGAAACCATTTTCAACATCTTCTGTAACAAGCGATTTTTAAATTTATTTATCAAAAAAAAAAAAAAAAAAAAAAAAAAAAATAGTTTCCTTAAAGAAATATTTTTTTTTATCAGTTGAAACGAACTAAATAATAAATTAGATGTATTTTAATTTTGTTTAAAATAGTTATTATTGATTTACATAAAAATTAAAAATTCTAAATTGATTAATTTACAACTCATTTTCTTGTATAATATCACAAAGTTGCTAAATTAAAGTTTCAGTGATTGTATCGAATTAATTCATCCTCTTTTACCCATGAAGAAGAAAGTGAAGCAAGTTCACGGATCATTATGTTACATCACGAGGAAGTCTTTTCACGGACTTTTGCTTGTTTCCATGGATCAGCAATAAGCACAGCTCAAAATTGCTTTTTCGCCGGTGTTTCATCTTATTTAATTATTTTTGTAAGGAAATAGTTTAATGTTATGTTTTCCAATTTCTCGATGACAAGAATGTGTGTCAAGATTTTCATTATATAATTAAAATTTGTATTTTGCAACCAAACATTGATTATTAGAAGACTGACACTAGAAATAAGTTTTAAAATATGTAAGCAGTATTGTAAAAGTATTATATAAAAATTATATATATTATAAAATATAAAAGTTAAAGTTAAAGCAGTTTCTCATACCTAACAAACGTTTCCATTTCTACTAATGACACATTTAAATCGCATTTTTATATTTCGATTTTTATATTATTATTATAACCCTTAATTTAAAATCAGGTAAAATGAAAAAATCAGCTTTTATTTAAATTTTAATTAAATATATATTTTTTTAAATAAAAAATTAGTAGAGATTAGAAACTACACTTATTTTATTTTAGTATGTAACGGCGATGTGCTTAATTCTTTTAATATAATTTCTATATTATTAGAAATGTCACAAATGTTTTAAAATGTTTCTTGTTAATATTTTTATTTAACCATTTATTTATTTATTTATTTATTTATTTTTATAAAAGCTTTTAGAAAACTTACAATTTTAAATTTACAAATTTTAATTCTTTAAATATATGTATTTTAACAGTTAAAAATTATCAGTTGCTAAGAATAGTGCTTCTATATAACAATTTTTAAAGAGTAATTTAAAAATAAAATTATACAAAATCTGATAAACGGAATGTAAAAGTAAAAACTAATGTTTTAAAATTTTATAAAAATATTAGATCTATAGAAGCAACTCTTTATTTAAAGTATTATAATTTATTATTTTATTAAAAGAAATTCGCTTATAAAGAACTTCAACCAGCACATACAAAACATAAGATTAAAATTTTAAATTGCTAGTTTTAGTTTAAAAAAATTAATTAAAAAATAATAATAACTACACTGTAAAAAATATGTCCTATTTGCTACCAAACATTCTCTGTAATTTGAGAAAATACGTTCTGACAACGTAATTTTTTCGTAAATTACGCGTATTTTCTTAAATTACAGAGAATTTCTGGCAGCAAATAGGACATATTTTTTACAGTGCAGTTGGTATAGAATGACTCTGCTTAGTTCTCTACCATATACATGTCCTTATAAATTCCTACTACAGGGCATACTACATACGTGTTAAGAGGAATGAAGTTTAACAATCATTTATATATATATATATATATATATATATATATATAAATATAAATGTAGATATATATATATATATATATATATATCACGATCGATGAATGATATATCACACTCACAGGCTACTCTAAACCTTCCATACATTTATCTTATCTTTATTTGTTGTTTAAATTTTTTGGTTTAGTTTCATATTACAATTTACATGCAATTTATAGTATTTCCATTCCGAATCCAATAATCCCTATGATGCAAATTTATGTGAAACACTGACTTGTTCTGCCACGTTAAGAAAAATCGCAAATTTCGAATAACTTACGAAGTTTTCAAAATAGAATGTCCATACTTAATAATGTTTTGATAGTATCTTAAATGATATTTTTTAAATTTGTCAAACATTTTTACGACAAAAATAATCCTCATAATACATGATTAGATGAAAATTTCCTCTATTCTTTAATGTTAAGAAAATCGTAAATCGTAAATTTTCAGTAACTTACGAAGTTTTCAAAAAGAATTGAATGATGAGAACAAATAGGGCTCTAGCCAGTGTCATAAGTGATATTTTAAAACTGGTCCAACTTCATTGTGATCATTTGTTCTTGAGATGTCGTGCACGCAGACTAACAAAATGACACGCTAACAAGTTAATAAATTGACAACCTACAGACGGACAACACACCGATTTTATGATTTTCAGATTCCGTGAATTAAAGTAAAAAAAAAAAAAAAACCGATGTCGAAAATTTTCATGATTACCCAAGTTCCCCATACTTATAGTATAATGAGGAACTAATAATTCATGATATGTTTTGAGAATTAAGAATTAAATTTTAATATTTAATAAAAATTTGTATTTATCTTCATAAGCAAAGTTGTTTTCTGCGCTCTAAATATAAAGTACTAGTTTAGTACCTTTTTAAAGTAATAAATAAACTGAAGCAAATATAATAGTCAGTGTACCTTTTGCTTGAGGAAATTAAATTATGGTTAAAAAAATTAAGTTCTACATTTTTTGTTATAAAAAGTTTATTTAAATAATTGTTGACAAGCCAGATATATTAATTAACAAGATGTTTTGTTTAAAAAAATTACTAAACACTATATCATTTGTTAATATAATTTATTGAAATAAAATAAAATTTGTCTTATTTCTCTTAAACTATAGCGATATAAATCAATAAAATATATTTATTACAAGACTAAATGCATAATAAATGTGGCTCCATGTAATTGTGTAAGCACTAAATGTATATATACTTTTTTTAGAACTTAAATTGTTATATTCTATGTATATAAATTCAGCATATGTGTAATCAGTTATGAAATGGAACTGAACAACGAATTAAAACTAAGAAAATTATTAATTTTTCAATCTAAAAATTATTTTCCTATTTAGTAAAAATATAAATAAAATTTTAACTAAATTTATTAATGACTAGCAAACCTGTGCGAAATATTCGCACTTATTTTCTTTCCTTAATTACCTTTAAAATTTGAAACTCATAAATGTTATATCAATTTCACCACCTAATTAAAATTTTAATTTATCAGAAGCCAAATTATTATTAAAACCAAATTAATATTGTACAATAGTGAAACCAAAATCCTTCAAAGAAAGGTCTCAAAATAAAATTAATGGTTCACGACCCAATTTTCATACTTCCACAGGCAGTGCAGCTTTAATATAGGACTTCCATGACGCCTTTTAAAATTTTCTCGCCATGTTGGCGATGACTTTTTATTAATTTTGGTATATTTTTTTGTTTAAAAAAATAAATAAAATAAATCAATTCCTATTTTGATTATATTTTTTTATGATTGTGTTTTTTAGTCAATTTATGACACAAAAGTTCATATTCTGCATATATCTTTAAAGTATTGTAGGTTTAAAAGGACGCATGCAAAGATTCTGAAGAAGCAACTGTTAAAAATATATTTTTCCGCAAAATAATTTCATCAGATATATGTCGTCATTTTTTCTTATTAGTTTATTGAGCAGAATCCGCTTCCTTAAATATTGTCCATGTATAAATATTATATTTTATCCTCGCGTATTATATTAATTACACCACTGTTGTATCGTTTTGACAAAAAATAATTGATACTGCTCCACGTTAGAGAGATATTATATAGACTGTTTTCTGTTCAGAACAGCATCAGTTTTGTTATTGTTGACTTTATCCAGTTAACGGTATAATTTTTTTTTTTTTTTTTTTTTTTTTTTTTTTAAATGAAACTTTATGAGAATACTTATCGACTAAAATTAATCTTGTTATCCCATTTTTACTAAAACTGCCTTTTTTGTTCAAGTATAATCTTTGTTCTTTACTTAAAATTTCTTTTTGTTTAAAAAGATGCCAAACGGAAGGATTTATAAACATATTTATAAATTTTCATTTGCGTCTTAAAAGACATTAAAGTGAATATAACCACCGCCACTTTAGAATGTAGAGAAAGAGGAAAAAAAAAGCTAAAAACCCCATAGAAACAGCATGGGAAGAAAAAAAAAACCTCACAATGTCAAGTGTGTTAAAAAAAAACAGGTTCACACCGGAAGTAATAAGAGGACAAAACTGACTAGAAAAAGACATCGAAGAGCGGGAATCGGGCGGGCTGGGGCATGGGTCCTGTCGTCCAGGATTAATACGTCTCGCTTATATGTTATTACGTTTGAATAGTTTCGGAAAATTAATTTTTAATTCAAAATTCTCATTTAAATTAAGCATATTTAATTATTTTTAATTATTTATCACTTTTTATAAAAAAATATATTACAGTAAAATTTCTTCATTAAATCAGTAGAATCAAAGAAAACGGAACAGGAAACTCTTTGGAATATTTAATTAATTTAATATTCGCGATATTTTGAAGAAAGTGGTAGGGTATGGAGTACGAATGTTTTAATTATTACTAATGAAATAATAAAGAAAGAAACTTTATTTTTATTTGTTTTTATGACTTCACTATATAATCATAATTCAGAATTGTACATATTTTCCAGTGTTTATTACCTTTTTAAAGGCAGTTATGATGGACTAAGGCATCTCGATTTTATTTCTTAGAAATAATTAAAACTGTACAATATCCTTGCATATTTTCTGAAACTGAGATGAACAAATCACGTCTACTAAAGCATAAAAATATTCTTGATTTTTTAAAGAACAAATAATTCTGTTTTCTTATAACTACCTGTTATAACTACCTGGAATAGTCTTGAAAATGTAATAAGCCTTTTGAAAAAAATTTAATTTAAAATTTTTGTCTCACACAAAAGTAAAAAGTAAAGCAGAATCACAAAAGTTTACCAGTGCAATTTTTTTTTTTAATATTATTATTATTATTTTTAAACTAGTCAAAAAATGTCAAATTTGAGTTTATTTCATTGGAAAACGTACATAAACTGTCCAGCATGAATTAAAGCGTCAGATCTCTATCTTGAAATTTCTATTGTTTGCTAGTCAATGCTTTATCGTTATCTATAATAATATTTTTCTGAAATACTGAATTTTTGAGTTTTGCCACTGTTCTTGCCGAGGTGCGATATTAAAATTTGATATGGTTAAAATTTTTATAGTTTGAAAATACGTAAAGATAGATTTTCTGATAAAGAATTCGAAATTGATTGTAGATTTTTGTATAGTTAATTATACTTTTACTTAATTTTATTCTTAAGAGATTCATCCAGTTTTTTCTCGTTTGTTCACGTTAAATTGTTTGTAGTTTGAAAATACGTAAAGATTGATTTTTCTCTTAAAGAATTCGAAATTCATAGTAGATTTTTGTGTAGTTAATTTTACTTTTGCTTAACTAAGAAAGTTTATTCTTAAGAGATCCATCACATTTTTTCTCGTTTTTCACGTACGAGATTCATTTACACGAGTGGAATAGATTAAAATATTTTGAAAAAAGATCAAATTTATTGAAGGATATTGCTGATATAAAACGATGACATTAAAAGTAGGAAACTGTCTGTTGATGAAAGTTATAGAAAATAAAGTCGCACTTTAAAGTAATTTTAATCCTTTGTTGTGCCATGTGCTATTAGGGCCATATAAACTAGCACATTGGAAATAATATCCTTCTTTTTTGAATTCGCTGAATTTTTTAAGCCAGATGGTTTAACTTCTGCTATTACAAAGCATTGCATACTGACTCGCCAGCAGAGAAACTAATCGCTTTAAGAAGTTTTTTTTTTTTTTTTTTTTTTTTTTTTTTATGAAACACTATGACCATAAATTAGATTAAATTCCTTTAAATTTTAGACTCTTGGCAGAAAATCACTGTTTAATGAGTTGAAAGTTAACTTCATATATTAGAGTGAGTTGTGAGAATGTTGACAAAATTTTAACAAATAATTAAAAAGCTTTTTATTTCTTTAAAAAAGAATTTATTTAAATTCTGAAAATAAATTTTTAAATCTTTTTAATTTTTAAATCTTTTTAATTTTTAAATCTTTTAATTTTTAAATCTTTAAATTTTCTGAAAATATGGCAAATATATTAATATTTCCCATTCATAGGGAGACTGGGGTATTGTTCATTGTATTGTTTTTCAATTTATTGCCTTATATTGCTCATTACTGGTTTGAAACTCAGCATTAACAAAGGATACTGTACATTCTGATATACATATATATATATATATTTCTTCATATAAATATAAATTCATATAAACAAATATCGAACCAACTTTTTGCGGAAATAAGATTATTTCAGTATGTTACAACAATAAAAATAACTGTTAAAATGTTAAATTACAAATTAATCAAAAGGAAGAAAAATATAACATACTTTCAAAAAAATTTCTTAATCAGTAAATCAGTTTAATTCAAATTATCAAAATATCTAAGTATCTGAAACATTGCACGCAAAAGATCAACCAAGTATAAAACAAAGTTTTCTCTAAAGAAGAGGAAATCAAAGATGACTTAATTGAAATTCTCCATTTCCTCTAGTTTTAATTTGTTTCAACTTCCCAAAAAGCAGAAAACAATTTTAACAGATCACTCAATAATCTGCGAAATGTTTGTCGGAAGAAGGAAGGGAAAAAAGAAAGCACGCAAAACAGTATGATTCACTCAGTTTTAATCTGCATAATTCTTGCGTGGATTTAACTTCGAGATAAATTTTTATCAACAAGGAAGACTTGATTTAAACCTTTTTGGATTCAACTAAGGATTAAAAAGATATTTTATATTAAAACTAATCCAAATTTCAAGTAAAACCCTATTCTTATTGAAAATAGCAAATTATTCATTAAATTCTTTAAGGAAAAACATTATTATTTTATATTTTTAGAAATAACTTCAATGAATTCAAATAATATTTTAGCAATATCTAGCAATGCCTAATCATTCAACCCGCAAATTTTATTTTTAAGTAACTGAGATATTGTTTATTCAATAATAATTAAATAATTACTTTTGCTTATTACAATGTTTTCTGTATATATATCGCCGTAAGGAAAAAAAAATATGTAGATTTAATTTATTATTATTCAATACTTTTTATCATTTAATTTAATAATTTTTTATAATATTTTAAAGTACATTTTATTAAACATTAAACTTAGATATATAAAAGAAGTAATTTAGATAGCGTTTATTTGACAATTTTCTTTTCTTTTTTTTTTTAATTATATGACCTATTTAAGAACATGTTATTGAAAACAAAACTGAAGATTTATTTAGATTTAACTTATTATCCTTAAGAAATTTTCACTATTTAGTCTTACAAATTTTTAGTTTAGTAAATTGAGAATAATTCTTAAAGAAGACTTTATTAAGCATTCAAGCTACTGTATATTATAATAATTGGTACCACCCACTTTTTTTTTTTTTTTTTTTTTTTTTTTTTTTTTTTAATTCATGTTAAAAAAGAAAAAAGAAAAGTGTTATACAGTTTTAATTTATTGTTATGAAATAACTTTATTCATTAAGTCTAAAAATATTTAAAATGTACAAGGGTATTTTACCCTATCAAAACTTTTAAATTATGAAAATTTTTATATTCTTAAGTTATATGTCTTTTTTATTTATTTTACTGAGTTTTTAAATTCTAATTTAAACAATAGTTTGTTTTTTAGCATCTTCGTTTAAAATTACATATACCTTGATGTTAATTAAAAAGAAAAAATATATAAACTGCTTTAGCATCCTGAAAGTATATATATATATATATATATATACATTTATATATAAAGTAAATATCACTTATTATTTTTTTTTTTCAATTTTCTTTATTTGATATTTAATAGTTTTTATAATAAATCATTCAGATTTTGGTGTATATACACAAACATACACACATATGCATCTATAATTTGTTTATAGACATAAAAAAGTAAATAAAATAACTAAAAATGAAATAAAAGAATTAACTTAAAAAAAAAAAATTCAGAATAACCTTATTTTTTCTTTCTCTTTTTTGACAACGAAACAGTGATAGAAAATTCTGACGGTAGATACAACTTTTGAATTCTCTTTGGGCAACAAAACTGAATTTCACTCGAAAAAGAAGAAATGTAAAAGATCAATCCTCCATAGACTTATCGCATCACTGCATTTATAAACACAAAGTAAACAGAATCTGGGGGAAATTCAAATGCTTGACATCAAGTTGGCTTTATGGCTTTGCTGAAAGACAAGATCAGAATACTAATGAAATATATTCCTAAAACAAGAAAATTCCATTGTAGACACTGTATTCGTAAAATCTAAAATTTGTGTATAAAATAAATAAAAGAAGATTTTTAGAATTTCATTTTTAAATGTTATTTTCAATAGATTTGACAGTGAAAGATTTTGAAGTTATACTCAATCAATACTTTTCATTTTTTTTTTTACTTCCTTGAATAATAAACTATGAACTATGTTACTTTTATTCATGTATTTGATAATAAGATATTTTGGTAACTTGACAACGACGATTTTTGTTCAATGTAAATTTTTTAAAGATAAAAAGTGTGTAGGTTTAAATATATATACATGTATATTAAAAAAGGAAGAACGATATTGTTCAAAATTTATCGTGCATGCAAAGTTTACAATTTATTTCAAAAAGAAAACTGAATTATGAATGTTACGTTGTTTTTTACCATATACTTATATAGATAATGACGATGATAACCCTTTCCGTCCGATCCTGCCCGTACGATCGTGCGGGTTAGACATCCACGACATCCATTTACATTTTTGCATCTGGAACAGTCGTATGCAATAACATTAGGAAATAAACGATCGAGATAATTAGCATAAAGTGTAAAGTACAATTTTCAATCAACAAATGCTGGTTATAGTCCATATTTTTCCTTCAGTTTGCAAAAACAGAAGAATGTAAAGTTTTAAGATAAAAAAATTTCGGGTCGAAAGAGATAACATTAACATTATTCTATATAATCTTGTTTTCATATTTGGTTTAATATCTGGAAATTTGAATAGATACATATTTGTATATACATAGAAAAAAAATTCAAAATGTAATATGAAAAATGAAATAAATGGTCGATCTTGATTTACATTCTCTTTTATAGAAAGTTCTTTAAATTTTTGAATGCATCTATGAGTATAGAAAACTCAAGGAGACGCAACTAAAGACATGTTATTGTGATTCTTTAAAATACCTCTTCGAGAAAACTAAATTTGTAAACCTTTAAACCATATTAAGATAATATGATTACTAAGATATATTAATAAAGATAGTCTTTTCTCTTCGAATATACGTTTTTAAAGACGTAAGTGTTAATATGTATTGTTATTCATACAATTTGAAATATATGAATTAGTTGGTAAGAAAATATATATTACAAGAGAATTAATTATCATTTTCTATTGTTTACAGATGAAGCTGAACATCAAGGCCTGTTTTCTGGTCTTGGTGGTTGCTGTATATTATGTATCTGCGGAGCCTCAACCAGAACCTGAACCAGAACCAGAACCAATGCCAGAGTAAGTATACTTAATAGATATCGCAGAGGAACTGCTTAATATATAGTTTTTAAACACATCCTGTAAAATTTGTAAATCTGATAAACGGGATTACTCAATTATCATTAACTTTGCTTTGAAGAATATCACATTCAATAGTAAAAGTGAATCACTCGGGATTCAAGATACGATGATTTCATCAGCATATCGAAGTTAAGTAATTTGGGCACTATTAAAGATATTCTTCTGCTGTTGATGTCGTGTATATGAAAAATTCGCATAAAAGACTGATATGCTCATTAGATAAAAGAGAGCTGTAATGGTATGCGATGCTCTCCTCCAATAAATTAAAAATTTGCTAAGATAAACTTCTAGGATCAAATATCACTTCTTCTAACTAGTAGAAAAAGGAATCGAAATGATAACAAATTAAAATGGAATGCTTTTTGAAAAAAAAGCTACTTAAGAAAACATTTTTATGTTTGGTTTATCGTTTATAGTTATTTTTTGCGCACTCGTTCTAGGTAGACCGCAGCCAAATGCTTAAAGAGTATTCCGAACAAATGCCAATATCCATACCTAAACCACAATTCGAACCCGGCTCCTACTGACTGAAGGCCTCAGCGCTAACAAGCTGTCAGGTGGAATGGTTTTTTTTAAGCATACGGCCAACTCTGTTTTATTTTTTCATTGGAACTACCATCAATCAAAATTTCATATGAAGACTCGCTAATTTTCGTGAATCATTCTAAATCTTAAATGAATTATGCAAAGAAATAGAACATACGCATTTTAATGAAATTTCTTTTCTTTTTATGCTTGGAAATATTATAAATTGATTGAAAAAAAATCTCACAGCATTTCTTTTAATTGGCTTTACGATGCTAAATTTATAAACTTTTTTGCATGAGTGAACCTATGTTTGGAATAAAAAATTTAAATTTGCTTACTTTTTTTCTTAAATAAACTGTTGTATATTATGTAAATGCATATATATATATATATATATATATATATATATATATATATATATATATTAATTTTTCAGAAATGTTGATAATATTTAGTTACAGAATTTTTTTTATTTTTTTTATATATAAATAACAATTTTACATCATTAGGAATTTTTAAAAGAAAGATATATACTCTTTAATTATAATTTGAGAATATTACATCCTATCATTTAATTCTTTTTATTCTAAAAGTTAATTTTTGTGAAAAGTTTCTTTTTCGATTTTTCAAAAATCTAAACTATCCCATATGCATAATTATGTGAACTTGTATGAATGATCTTTGAAATACACAAATAAATCTACAAATAAATTGAATTTTACATTATTTTCAAATAATTATTGCATATCATTCTAAATTAGAAGTATGGTAAACTATCTGAATTTGCAGCTATGGCCTATTAAATAATTAAAATAAACATACAATCATTCTTCAAGTTATCTAAAATTTTCGAGTAAAAATTAAAAAATAAATAAATATTAAATATTAAAAATATGTATATACTTATGTGGAAATATATTCTTAGTAATGAATTTAAATTTGTACAAATTTAATTTACTAAAGGATAATTTTTAGTATTGTGCATTCAGAATAATAAAAATTAGTTAATAATTTAGTATCAGACACGTTCTTTAATTTATTAGTACGATAGAAAAAGTCTCTTATAACCCAGACAGCACATCGCCTCCCCAGAATATCTTCAAGATATCTTCTGGATGAAAAGGCATCCCAGAAACGTCCTTAAGATGTACTATGGATAAGTTAAGCCTAACTGTGCTGTTAGGGAATATATATATATTATAAATTAATAATTTGAATTTTTATATAAAATTTAATCCTTGTCTGCCTCATGCGTCACAAAAATTGTCTAAATGTTCGTTTTTTTTTTAAACGATGGCTGCTGTATGTTATATAAAAAAAAAAGCATGAAACATTATTAACTGCAATCTTTTATATTTTCAGTGAGTATGGGCATCATGATGACCATCACGGTAAACAAGTAATTGTGGTGAAAGATAAAAGCGAACATCATCATCACCACCATCACCATCATCATCACAGTCATGGGCATGAACACAAACATGGTCATGATCA
Organism: Salticus scenicus; assembly: GCA_963930645.1. Lineage (NCBI taxonomy): Eukaryota > Metazoa > Arthropoda > Arachnida > Araneae > Salticidae > Salticus > Salticus scenicus. The sequence goes on along the minus strand of OZ005649.1, from coordinate 263,571,677 downwards.
CAAACACGATCATAAACATGGCCATCAACATGAACACGGCCACCATCACAAACATGGTCATAAGCATGAACACGGACACAAACACGGACATGTCCACAAACATGAACATGGGCATAAACACGGACATAATCACCATCATGGACACCACCACCAACATGGACACCATCATGATCACAAACACGGACACCACCATGCACACAAACATGGACATCACCATGGACATAATCACGATCACAAACACAAACACCACCACGGACATCATCATGGACATCATCATGCTCACAAACATGGGCATCACCATGGTCATCATCACTCGCACAAACATGGGCATCATCATGCTCACAAACACGGACATCACCACGGCCATCATCATGGCCATCATCATGGACACAAACATGGTCATCACCATGGTCATCACCATGACCATAAGCACGGACATCATCATGCTCACAAGCATGGACATCAACACGGACACCATCATGGTCATCACCATGACCATAAGCACGGACATCATCATGCTCACAAACATGGTCATCACCATGGTCACCACCATGCGCATAAACACGGCCACCACCATGGTCATCATCATGGACACAAGCACGGTCACCACCATGGACACCATCATGGACATCATCATGGGCACAAGCACGGGCATCATCACAGCCATGGCCATCATCATGGTCACAAGCATGGACATCATCATGGTCACAAGCATGGTCATCACCACGGACATCATCATGGCCATCATCATGGTCATCATCATGGCCATCAACACGAAATCCATCATGGACATGGACATCATTACCCTTGAAAAAATGTGCTTCAAGTCAAAAATGATTTCTAATGAGGCATATTGCCATTTATGTCCTCTGAAGGTATGGAGCCAAATGACCAAGAGGATACTTCTTATACCAAATTTTAAAATGTTTATTCCTTTCATTCTATAGCAACAATGCAAGACGTACAAATTTCAGAGTCGTATTTTAGTCATAAACAACTGGTGATAAGTGTCTGATTATGAGATTTCGTATACTATGAAAGCAAACTAAAGCCCGTGAAACAGAAAGAAAATAATCGCACATATACCTAGGAAAATTTGATCAATTTACATATTTTCAATTTATAAAGTTTTAATTTAGGTTTAAATACAAAAATTTTTGTGCTACAGCCTTTTAAGAAAAAATAGAATTCATGGAAAATTTAGAGATATAGTTTAATTTACGAAATAAGCCTTTTTTCTTACAGAAAAATAAATTTTTAAAGGGAAAATTAAAGCTAAAAAAATAGTGTGACTTATAATTTTTTTCAATTAAAAATTTTATTCAGATTTATTTGAAAGTGTACTGAAATTCACCGCGTAAACAGATTAGATATTATGTAAAATTTTAAAAATAAGATTATAAAAAAAATCAGTTTTATTCTCAGAAACTCAGTTATAAAGCCTGTTATTTATTGAAAACATTTAAAAAAAAAAAAATTGTTTGCATGTTTTGTGGTAAGAGTGAATCCTGTTCGTTAATTAATTTATTTTTGTGTGGAGGTGTATGCGGAATATATTTATTGTTGTTGAACTTTTTGGCGCAAATAAAACTTATTCCTAAACAGTGTTGCTTTCTTTTCTCTCTTCTTTTCTTTTATTCTTTTTTTTTTTCCTCGAATAAAAACTTTACTCACCTGTAAATTAATTTTATTGAATATTATGTGTTTCACGCGTAAAAAATAGACATTTGCCTTTAACTTTTCACAGTAAATGCAATCAATTTAAAATCGAATTATGTGCCTGCATTTTATTAGATCACTTAGAATATTATGATTTGCGAATTTAAACAGATTTGAAGTACTATAAAATTTAATAAAAACTTTAGTTTTTTTTAAAAATTAATTTTTTATCTTAAAAATGATGAAAACTATATCATTTGATTGCTAAATAAATAAATAAATAAAAATAAATAAGTAAATATATTACCAAACATTTTATATAAATATATGTATATTTTTACTTTTACAGCTTTTTAAAATAAAACTAAAAATTCAGCGATTTGTAACTGAAATTTAATTCTAATTATTCAAAATAGTTTAAAGATGTAATAAAAGTTCTCGACATTTGAAAATTTTATTTACGTAGAAAAATTAATTAAAGTTCTTCATAAAACGCCTGAGAGATATATTTAAACAGGGTCAATTAAATTGTTCCATTGTTCTAACAAATAAATAAATAAAACGAAATGGAAGGTAAGGATTAGCATGAAAATATTTTTAAAAAATGCTATAAAATATCATATTACCTTTATTTAAGTCCTTTTTCTCATTAAATAATAAATAAATAAATAAGTACATAAATATATTTGGATACATAGTGTTTAAGAACGTTTTTAAAATTTTAAAAGTTGAAATGCATTTGCAAGGGAAAATGGCTTTGTTTTGAAATGTAATGATGAAAATAACATGGAATTTTATTATAGCATTAAACATTTCTTACATTTTTTTCATTTGAAGATTTGTGAGATTAGAGATGTAGATTTTAATTTTTAAACTATGAAACGTTTCTCTAATACATTCAAACTATATTTTTGTCGAAAAGATCCTATTCAAAAATTTTTTAACATTTTATTATAATTGCTTGAAAATGACACCACTTTTGAATATCTTTTATTGCATCATTTTGGAACTTTAAATCGCTAATCTTAAATGAACAATCAATTTTGTTTTTTTTCCCTTTTTCTTCTCAAAATAAAAAAAATCTCATGTAATACAAATGCTACCCATTAAATGAATTTAGCTCTTCTGCTATACAAGGATCTATTTCGACCTAAAATTGGTGTAGAGTAAAATGGGGTAAATGCAATAATATTTTCATTGTTCAATTTTGACCTCATTTTGCTCAATTGTCATTATACTTAGACTTCTGAAAATATTTAGATACAATTAATTAATACAACTAATTTTTAAGACAACTAATTGGCTTTAAATAAAACTCTAAGGTTTTTATAATTTAACAATAGGCCAGTTAAAGATAAAATAATGAAAATTTTATAAGAAAATTTCAAAACTTTGTTGTCCTTGGCGTTTTTTGTATTTGGTGATCGAAAACGTAATACGAAAATATATATGCCAGATGTACATTTTCGTAATATGTATTGTACGGAATATTGTTTCATATTATTGATTACTCGCTTAATATACGTTGTTAAAATAACCATCATTTTTAAAAAGAATTAAATATGTTCGCCAGATAATTTGACAATATTTTTTTTTCTGCCAAGGACGACAGATATCAAATCTATTCCGCTGCAACACACACACACACACACATACACATATTAATATTAGTATCTTATACTATCCTGATGGCATACCTTATATCAGATCCTTTATTTAGACATTCGAAAACAAATTTAATTTCAAATTATGATAGAATATTTATCATTTTTCTTTTAATTAGTATATATTAGTTGGATATTTATTCTATAAATATCACTCTTTGAAGTGAAATGTTTATGTTTACATCCGAAAATGGAAATTTGCCATTTTGTTTTAGAGTTTTGAAATTTAAAATTAAAATTTTATCAATTTTACAGCAAAAATAACTCAATCTAACACATGTAGATAGTAACTTATATATAACTATATCCAAATATGGTGATTAAAATAGGGAGATAATTTCCCTTAATTTTTAATAATTTTTTGCAAAAAAATCCAATGGACGATTAACATAGGAATTTTTTAGTTTGCCCCATCACTTCGCTTGCGTATATCTATGATTCAATAGAAAATTTAAAAACATGGTTACATAAAAAGTTTTTTTTTAAATCTTATAACTATTGAATTTTTAAGATATCTCAATTCGTTACGGAGTTGTGACATTTTCCTTACGCCTTCAATTAATACTTCATATCTTAAACTGTTTTAATTCTTCAACAAACCCTTGAAAAAGATCAGGATATTAGACTTCATTCAAAATTAAAAGGAAGAATTAAAAAGTAAACATAAAAAAAAAAAAAAAAAAAAAAAGGAGCAGAATTGTTTTGGACTAAACACCTTGGTTTTAATTACCCGACATATAAAATTTTTTGTATATATGTAAACGTAGAAGGCAAACCAAAAATCTTAAGACACAAAATTCTGAAGTCACATTCAAAATCTACATAAAAAACTCAGTTTTCTTACCTAAATATACCAGTCGGTAGAGCATCGAGCTCGTAATTGGAAGATTGCGGGTTCGATACTCGAGCGGCCAAAGACCGACGTGTACACTAATGGTGGCTGGCGCACGTAAAATCCATCGTAGCCGTAATTTCTTCCATGCTACCATCCAAATTACACCTCTGGAAGTCACCGAAGCGGGAGAGCCATCTGCTCCGTGGATGATTAAAATTGTGATGGCGTGATTTCGGACCATAATTAGGGGGTGCGTCTCAGAGTGTTGCCAGTTACCTATAGCACATTACTAGTACTACGTTAAACACAACACACCAACAAACCTCACCTAAAAACTGTGACTTTTATTTCATAAGTACAACAATGTTAAAACTTCGAATTTTGAGAAAGGCATTCGGTCGGAAAGGGAAATGCAAACACTTTTTCTAATTTCTAAAACAATCACTTTTTCTTTATGATTTGGTTTCCTAAGTCTATATATAACAAAGAAAGGTTCAAACAAACAAATATTTTGATTACTAAGTACAAATTCAGTTTATTAATTAAGTTATAAGCTGATATTATACTAAGTTCACTTCACTCTAAATTAAAATTCTCATTTTATGTTCAATTCTTTCTTAAAATAAAAAGAAAAAGGAAAAATTAGTTTAGTTCGAAGAGACAAAAATGAAAGTTGTTTTACTCATAAACTAGTTGGCATACGTGAACTCTGCTCAGTTCTCTGCTATATATTTGTTTTATAAATTTGTACTACAAGGCATAATAAATTCATGTTCAGAGAAATGAATTTTGCTAATTACTTGACAGGTTCGCAGATTGAAATTCCCCACCTTGTAGGCTACCCACCGTTCAACTGAACGCAGTTGCCTTATCCTAATTTTCTGACTAATTTTATTTAGGTCAATTTAGTACTTTAGTTTTCATGCGATTCCACATTATTTCCAATGCAATGAACTTCATAATGCAAGTTTATATGAAATATTCTTCTATTCTGCTATGTTATAAAAATCTTTAATTTCTAATAACTTGCCAAGTTTTAATATTAGATTATTCACAGTCAATGATGTTCAAGTCAGTAGCATAAATATTATATTTTAAATGTGATATGACATCTTTACGCTGAAAATGTTCCTCATAATGGATATTTATAAGAAATTTCGCTTATTTCTGTCATATTTAGAAAATTATAAGTTTCGAGTAATTTATGAATATTTTGAATTCGAGGATTCAAAGTCGATAATGTTTATCGACATAAATATAAAAAATGATATTTTAAAAGGGTCTGGCACCATTTAGATGTAAATATTCCTCAGAATGGATGTTTATGCGGAATTCCACCATATTCTGCAATGTTAAAAAAAATCGTAAACTTCGAATAACTTACAAAGTTTTCAAGTACAATTTTCATATTAATGATCCTCATGCCAGTTTCCTGAACGGTATTTTGAAAGTGGTCAGACATCTTTACAATGAAAATATACCTCAAAATGGACATTTATGCAAAATTTTGCCCTATATTTTGCCATATTAACCCGTTAACGCCCGAATCAATTTTGCAAAATATTATTATCTGATTATTCCACTTCTAAATTAATATGGACAACTGACAGTAAAATATATTAACTTAAACAATTCTTTTGATAGTTTTAAATTTAAAACCTATCCTCATTTATTGACGTTTAGTGTTCCAGCGAGAAAACTTCGAGATAGAAAAACTTTGAGATAACAGATTAATTTCCTGTTATATGTCGACAAAGATCTCAAAAGTTAAGTATTATAATATATATTATTATTCATCTTAATTTAAGTTAGTATACCTGCGCAAAAAGCAAATATATGTGCGACGAATGGAAAATCATAAAATGTCCATCCAAATTATGAAATAATAATTAATAGTAGGCACATAAAACTTTCAGGGATCATTTAGAGTGACGCGATAAAGTGTCACTAAAAAGCAGAAATCATTCCAAGAAACCACAATAAATATACGTGCCATTTTATTAGCTGTCCTCAAATGAGGCGCTAACGGGTTAAGAAATTCGTAAATTTCGAATAACTTACGGAATTTCCAAAGTAGAATGTTCATAGTTAATGATGTTCTTGCCAGCATCTCAGATCTGAAAAAAAAAATCGTAAATTTCGAATAACTTACGAAGTTTTTGAATTAGAATGTTGCAAATTAATAAGGCTCTTCCCAGTATCATAAGTGCTTTAAAACTGGTCCTATTTTTTACGACCACTTGTTCATTAGATATCATGTACACAAACTAACGAACTAACACACTAACACTGGTCACTCTACCAATTTTGTGATTTTCGGATTCCTCAGAATTAAAAACGCGTAAAAAAGTTAAAAAATCGAGGCTGAATATATTCACGAATATCTAAGTTATCTATACCTATAGCACAATAGGGAAATTAAAGGATCAAAATCATATTATATCACCATTCACATAACATTAAATTTTGCACTCTAGTGTGTGATAAAGATTTTTAAATATGCGAATATTTTCTGCTAACAGTAGTATTAATAGAAACATGATAAAAATTTCCATCAGCAATTTTATATTTCGAATGATGCAAAAATGTTTAGACATGAGTAATGTACACATTTTTGCAATAAACACAGTTTTGACATAAACAAATTGCCTTAAAAAAATTCTCATGATAGATTTTAAAATGTGTTATTGAATATCCGATTTGTTTTATATTAAGCCCAACTAAGTGATAATTCTATGAAAGTAATTTTTATGATAACCAGGGTGAAGGAATATAAAAAATTATAACTTATAATATGAAGTGAAGAAAATAGAAAATAGAAAAATGAGATTTTCCTTTTCTAGAGTCCTTTTTTCAATGCATCCACTCTTCTGTAAAAAGAGTAAAAGCTCGTGATGGGCAAAGAATTTTTTCAAAAGTAAATTACAAAATTACATTGTAAAAATTACAAAACTTTCTTCTATATCATTCTATTAAACAGCACCTCATAGTCTCTCATAATCAAAATTTTACATATGAAGTTTAGCGCAATTTTATATATTAAATGGTAAGATAGTGCCATCCGGAAAATCACAAAAAATGAGTAAAAGTAGTGCCATAACGGCAATTTACCATATCATGTTTGGCGCGTTTATACGTTATAGAAGCTTAGGTATAGTTTTCCAATAAATGGGAAAATATGCAACCAAAATAAAAATCAACATAAACTTACATAAAGTTCCAACCAAATATAAAGTTTTGTGAAATTACGTTTATTATTCGTGAGACACAGCCTCCACAAAATTTTGATAACACACAGGCACAGTCGCAGAAAGACATTTTCTGACAATGGTCAAATCGTATTTGGAAATCTGAAAACATGTAGATTTACCGGAAACCTGATGACAAAGATTTTCACATATTCAATACTTTCTTCCTGTACGTAAACACACACACACACGCAAAAAAAAAAAAAGAAGTTAAAAATTCAGTTAATTTTTTTTTTAACTTCTTCAAGTGATTTTAAATATACGCAAGTTAATGACTTAGGTTAACTGCAAAAAAAAAAAAAAAAAAAAAAAAACAGTAGATAAGTTATAAAGAGAAAAAATTTAGTAAAATGATAAAATGTAATACTATTAACACATATCAATACACTTCAAGTTTTCTTTTTTTTTTTTAATTTATTAAACAATTATAAATAAAGAAATAAAAAATCTATACTAAATATATATATCAAATACTTATATAAAAGAATATAAAATGCACGCATCTAAATTGATACCGTTTTTAGAAAATACATACTGTTTGAAAAGTATTGCACATTTACCCCAGAAAAAAAAAACTTTTGCTGTATTTTAAAGCACAATTTCCTACTAACTAAATATCAAGAATTAGTACAGTAAAAATTAAGAGACGGGAACGGTTCAAATAAAGTCCTGCATCCAGTATCTGATTGTACCCAAATCGAACATCGACCATTCTCTAACCGTAAGCCTCTTTCCGCATCAAAGTGGTTTAAGATTTGGTTTTGGTAGACTATTCTGAAATCGGATAAACGGCATTTATGTGTGTGGTGGGGGAGGGAAACCAAAATAATTTGTTAATAAAAACAGTATATGTTTGGATATAATCATTTATTTATACTTTTTATTTTATTAGTTTCACTAAATTCAATTTATAGGGAAACTTGTTAAGCAATATTGAAGCAATAAATAAATTTCTATTTTAAATACTTTCAGAATATAAAATTTAAAACTTAATAGATTCTGCGAAAATTTCAATTAAGCTAAACGAAAATAGTAAAAAATGTGGTATTGTGGAACAGATACCATCACAATAAATTTCATAAAAACTTATTAATAAAATTCTTTTAACCCCTATTATTAAGAATTTATATAACATATCATTTAAAAGAATATCAGATTTCCGAAATAATAAACTGTTGCTTAAGGCATAACAATAAAATCTTTTAAAAATCTCAAATTACAACATAAAGTTTGCTTTAATTTAACTTGAAATATTATTTTGCTTTACAGTTTCAGAAATTAAATCTTTTGTAATCTTTTCACGACTTTATTTGTATAAATGTGTATAAATTATAAATATCAGTTCCGTCTTGCCGGGTACATTCATTCTCTTATCATGATGACCTTTTCATACCTTTTATTTTGACAAAGAGAGAGTTTAGCTACCATATCCTATAATTCAACCAAATCAACTTATTCAATTCTAACCAGGAAAAACCACAGTTGCCAACATTTAAAAATTTTTAAGACTGTTTATTACCAGTATTATTTTAACAGAAATCTGTGAAGAAAGCTTATGATCTGCGATTTAATACATTTATTTTTACTTTTAAACTATGACCTTGTGTTCATCACAAAACTTTCTTCTATATTTTCTTTTCATCCAGTACAAATTATTTAATAAATTATTATTTATCAAAACAATTTTCCTTGAGAAATGCAGACAATTTTCATTTCAGAGAAGTATAACACTAAATGTCGCAACAAAGTCAATTTTGTGCCGGATAATAGAAACATCTGAAATTATTATTTTTTTTTTCTTTCTTTCTTTTCCCGATTTTTCTTGTTAAAAATAAATGAAGAAAAAATCAACAACTTTGTTTTAATTTATTAAAGATTTGTAATTAAACCCTTCGTTTTAAATGAATTGACGAGTTCTTTTGAAAAATACTCGTATTGAAAATTTATATCACCCGATGGGGGTGGGAAGAAGGGGATTTTCCCCACAGGAGGAGGGCAGTAATGTTCGTACATGTACAAAGTGTTTTCCTTCTTAACTATTACTATTCTAAGCAGCATTTTAAATTTCACGATGATTCGTTAGAAATAGTTCTTCTTATGCACATTTATACGAAGACTAGTATATTGTGATCACTATAGCAGTAGCCAATATTTCATATTAAAAATTATGAAAAGTAGGATGGCAGCGCCATCTGTCGGGCCGTTTTCACCAAGAATTGATAGGAATTAATTTATATCAAGGTGCAACTACTTTTTGCATTAGTTCTTGAGCTAAATCTGCCACAAAATGTTTGTGATGCTCACAGACAAATATATTCTAAAAAGTATTAAATCATACTATGGATCTCTGAAAACATATAAATACATCGAAACCTGAAGTCAAAATTTTTTACGTCTAATACCACTGCTCGGCATGAAAATTGCAACCAACAACATTTTTGCAAATTCTTACGTAAAATCACCTCCTGAATCCAAATATGACGATCATTTTGCCCTATCACCCAGCGATTTTTTGGGGATCCCCCCCCCCTATTTTTATCACTTTTTGGTAATTTTAGCTATAAATTTTATTTATAGTGGAGAAAAGAAATATTTTAACTGTTAAATATCTTCTGAGGGCCTAAAGAGGTTAAAAATTCTACAACATGAATATTTGCAGCAAGGGGAAAATTTGTGGAGGGGAGGGGGGGTTAATTGCACCTGAAATTATAAGTTAAATCTATTATATTTTATTAATCAATTATTATTATCACTTATTATACATCATATATATATATATATATATATTTAAGAGTTAAAATAATTATTTTCCATTCTCCAAATCAAATTTATGGCCACCAAATTACCGAAGAGTGATAAAAATTGGAGGAGAAGGTGACGTCCCGACAAAACGGTCGGTGATGGGGCAAAATGTGGGTCATATTCTGATTTAGGAGGTCATAAAATTTAATTTTACGTGTTTTTAAAGTGTTTTTAATCATAATTACATTTGAAAAAGATTACTCAAAAATTTAAGTGGTGTGGAAAAAGGGGCGTGTAATAATAATGCTACGGAATATTAATTACAATGTTGGCAAGAACGCACAGTTTTTATTGATTAAATAAAATAAAAATTTCCAATAACCAAAAAAGAAGTAAGGCAACTGTACTTTGCGCATTTTAGATTAGCTTAATTGTATTAAAATAATAACGAATACTTTTTTGATTAAGCGAAAAAGTAAAGAAACAAAGTAAAACAAATTTAAAAACAAATACAATGCACTGAAATAAATTTTCAATTTAAAAAATGATTATGTTTTTTCATTTGAGTGTAATAATATGAATATTTTATCTTTCACGAAATGTATGCATTTCACAAAATATTTCACAAGTCAATATATATATATTAAAAATAATGAACTAATAAAAATAATTTTTAAAGAGGACATTTTTAGGTTAATAGATAATTAATTAACTTTTTCAGGTATGTTTTGACATAAAATGCTTATACAGCAGTGTTTTCATAATTTTTTGTTTTTGATTAATCACATTTTGTGACAAAAAAATAATTTTACACGTATTAAAATCATACAATAATAATATAAAAAAGTGCTTTCAATGTTATCGATGGCTAGAAAAAATATATTTAATGTTTAACTTGAAGTTTAATTCACGAAATTTTATATTTTAATAGCATTATCTATTTTAATTCTTGGCATTTTGAAAAACATTGATCGTTTTTACTGTGCCGGTAGTGAAACGCTGTTGATCTTAAGGATTTGGTAGTTATTTTGTTTCACGAAGTATGATATGCAATATTTTTATAAGAATCACCATGTTTATAGAAATCACATCTATTAAATGCAATAATATTTCTATATCTATATTTATAAAATTCAAGTTATACTTAAATAATTACATACATTATACAATTTAATCCCCTTTATCTCAATTTGTGTTTAGAATTGAGATACATAAATGTTATGTCTGACGTAACAACGTATGCCTCTTTTTTATTTTTATTTTTATTTATTTATATTTTTTAATTTTTAACGTAAGCTTCTTGTTAGTTCATTTATAATTCTCTTTTAATTTATACGGCCTGTATACCACTTTTATTTAATAAAATTTATCGAAGATTCGGTCACAAGATTAAAAAACGTGAAGTGACTTCCACTCGACTTTCCAAACATCAAGCAATTTACAGTTATTTAAATAAATTAAAGTACGAGAAGTCTTAAATCAATCAGGTCAATCCAGTAAGGTGTTTAACGTTATTGCCCTTCAAATAATTTGAGCCCATAGATCATAATGATTAAGGATTTTTTGCCGTTTCCCTGGAAAAATCTATAAACAATAGATTCACCAAAATCTACATCATTCGTGCGATGGTGATCAATAACATATATATAAACTTACAGCACCATCGGATAAGGCACATCGCACTTTAAATAATTTCAGTCCATAGGCCATAACGATAAAGATTTCTTCATTGTGCCCTTGTAAAAAAAACTATAAGTGTTAGTTTAACCAAAATCTATACAGTTCGTGCGACGGCGACCTATAACGTGTAAATAAATGTTCAGTTTATTCAAGTAAAACGTTTAGACGCTAATGCAAAATTTGAGCCCATAGGTCATAATGATGAAGAATTTTTCTTTGTGCCCCTGTTATAAAAACAAACAAACAAACAAAAAACTATAACTACTAGTTTTACCAAAACTTATACATTTTATGCGACGGTAGCATATAAAATGTAGGGGAGACCGGGGCATAGTGGACCACTTTTTCACACTTAATTTTTTTTTTCACAAAAAACAGTAAAGCAATGCACTTGAAAAAAACAGGAAACAATCTCTAAGCCCTTCTTAACATGTCTTAATTTTTTTATAACAATATTTCTAATACATTATGAATTAAAAAATAAATTGTGAGCACTCGCAAAGTGAACCACTGTGCCCTATCGCCAGGATACAGTGGAACAGCCTCTTTTGTTTATATTATATAAATTACTTTTTTTCCCTCTAAAATTAGTTTCTTATACTATTCTAGTCTAGATAACATAATTTTAGCATTTTAATGAAATAAAATAACCAAATAATAAATCAAATCTCAGTAAGAAAATTTATTAAGTTTAAATAGATATTATTTTTTGTTTTTTATTAATATTGTATAAATCAAATATTTTTTTTTAAATTCAGATATTAATAAATATTATACTACTATTTAAATATTTAATATTTTTTTGATTATTTTGAGATATAATTAATTTACATTGTATTTGTGGGATAAATTTAAATAAAATATATTAAGCTACTTCTTTTGCTTTTCACATGTGGACTCTAAAAACAGCAAAAATAATAAATAATTACTACTATTTATTAACTTAGATTTTTTTTTTAATTAATACTACATAATTACGATAAGATTTCCTACAACTATTAACATACAGAAATCTTTTTCATGGATTAACTGCAGTATTTCGCGATTAATTATGGTAATGAATACTGTTAGAAAATATTGATGGAAGCGGAAATATCTCTGTGCGTCACTGGTGCTACATTTATATAAAATTACTTTACGTAATTCAGAGTAACTATTTTATTAATACCAGGAGACTTGGCGTTGGAATATTAAAACCCGAATAAACTACTACGTCAGAAACGCCAGAAAAAAAAAAAAAAAAAAAAAAAAAAAATATTGGAAATGCATACAGCTGTTTCGGTAGCCTAAAGCGTACCGTCTTCAGTGCAAAAAGGATTCTGAATCAGGAGAAGTGCTCGTATATATAGGAGAGGGGCCGTATTTAGTTCAACCAATAGGATTACGGGAAAGGTTGGGAGAGTGGCCAATAGGAATTTAGGAAAGTTAGCTGTGTAAACAGTAGAAAAATTAAGAGAATGTGGATTGAATATAAAATTTCCAACAGCCAGACAAATAGGGAATAGCGAAATCACAATTTACAAGGTTTTTAAAATTTTTATAAATATGAAAAGCTTCAAAGAAATCGAGTTCATGAACGGATTTAGGTCTGCAAATTATTTTAGATGAATTAAATTTAAAATTATGATTTTCCTCCCAGCAATATTTAGAAATAGCCGATTTATTGGTTTCTTGTTTGCGGACGTAATTCATATGTTCTTTTAGACGAAATTTAAGACTGCGTTTAGTTTGGCCAATATATGATAAACCACGCTGACAGGAAATACTATAAATTCTCCGAGAATTATGCATATCAATGGGATCTTTTAACTGAGAAAAGGTGAGTTTATTGGAAGGCGAAAATATTATTTTAAAATCATATTGTTTGAGAATTTTAGCTATGGTTTGACTGGATTTAGGAAAATAGGGTAAGACAATACTGATATTAGAAGGGACTGGTTTAGTAGACGAAATACGAGGGAGTTGTAATTTTTGGATAGCTTTGTCTATAATGGAAGGCTCATAACCTCTGTCAATTGCAATGGCTTTCAGGTATTTAATTTCAGATTTTAATAAAATAGGATTTGAACAAATATTAAGTGCACGGTTTACAAAAGTATAGAAAGCAGCCATTTTTTGGTTAGGTGGGTGACATGAACGCGCATGGGGAGGAAGGGAGACAGCAAATTTTTTTCGATAGACGGTGGTTGAAAATCCATTAGTCCAGTCAAAATAGGAAAATAGAAGAAAAAAATCGTGTAGTTTTGAAATTTTGCATACTCATAGCCGAGGGGGTCCTGAACAACATACTAAAAGTCCCCGCCCGTGGGGGGTGAGCGGGGGGCATTTAAGGAGGGCAATTTTCAGTTTTTATTACATATCTTAAAAACTATCGCATTTAGAGAAAACATGTCAATTACAAAATTAATCTACACAAAATGTCCTACAAAAATGTACATTACATTTTGTTTGTACGATCATTAGTTTAGAAGATATAGGGATATGAAATGACACATTTTCTTGAAAAATTCTTTTTTGCAATAGTAAAATCAACTAAAGTGTGCAATTAAAAGGGTTCTTGTCAAATATTTTCTAATGTAAAAAACAAATATATACATAGGGAATATGCAAGGATAATACAGCATGTTTTGTAAGTTTTAAATAATTTTAAGGCTAGCAGGTGCAAGTGGCGGTTTGAGTAAAAATCTAGATAACGAAGACCCAAAACCGATCAACATTAAAAAAAAAAATCGTGTAGCTTAGAAATTGAGCACAATTATAAAGTTAAGTGCCCTGAATAACATACTAAAAGTCCCTAACCATGGGGGGGGGCATTTAAAGGGGGCACATTTCAGTTTTTATTAAGTATCTTGAAAACTATCGCATTTAGAGAAAAAAAAATCTCAATTGCAAAATATCTACGTGAAATTTCCTAAAAAAATTTTATATTCTACTTTGTTTGTATGATCAATAGTTTAGAAGATATAGGGGAACAAAATAACACATTTTATTGAAAAATTCTTTTTTTTTTTTCAATAGTAAAGTCAACTAAATCGTGGAATTAAAAGGGTTCTGATAAAATATTTTCTAATGTACACAATAAATATATGCATAGGGAATATGTAAGGATAATACAGCATGTTTTGTACGTTTTAAATAATTTTAAGGTTAGTAGGCGCAAGTGGTGTTTAGGCAAAAATCCAGATAACGAAGACCCAAAACCGATCAACATTAAAAAATATCTTATAGCTTTGAGATTTTTTTTCTCTAAATGCGATTGTTTTCAAGATACTTAATAAAAACTGAAATGTGCCCCCTTTAAATGCTCCCCCCCATGGTTAGGGACTTTTAGTATGTTATTCAGGGCACTTAACTTTATAACTGTGCTCAATTTCTAAGCTACACGATTTTTTTTTTTTTTTTTTTTTTAATGCTGATCGGTTTTGGGTCTTCGTTATCTAGATTTTTACTCAAACCGCCACTTGCGTCTGCTAGCCTTAAAATTATTTAAAACTTACAAAACATGCTGTATTATCCTTGCATATTCCCTATGTATATATTTGTTTTTTACATTAGAAAATATTTCACAAGAACCCTTTTAATTGCACACTTTAGTTGATTTTACTATTGCAAAAAAGAATTTTTCAAGAAAATGTGTTATTTCATCTCCCTATATATTCTAAACTAATGATCGTACAAACAAAATGTAATATACATTTTTATAGGAAATTTCACGAAGATATTTTGCAATTCAGATTTTTTTTCTCTAAATGCGATAGTTTTTAAGATATGTAATAAAAACTGAACATTGCCCCCCTTAGATGCCACCCGCTCACCCCCCACGGGCGGGGACTTTTAGTATGTTGTTCAGGACCCTCTCGTCTATGAGTGTGCAAAACTTCAAAACTACACGATTTTTTTTCTATTTTTCCTATTTTGACTGGACTTATCCAGATTTTTACTTAAACCGCCACTTGCGCCTACTAGCCTTAAAATTATTTAAAACTTACAAAACATGCTGCATTATCCTTGCATATTCCCTATGTATATATTTGTTTTTTACATTAGAAAATATTTGACAAGAACCCTTTAATTGCACACTTTAGTTGATTTTACTATTGCAAAAAAGAATTTATGAAGAAAATGTGTTATTTCATCTCAATATATCTTCTAAACTAATGATCGTACAAACAAAATGTAATATATATTTTTGTAGGAAATTTTACGTAGACTAATTTTGTAATTAACATTTTTTCTCTATATGCGATAGTTTTTAAGATATTTAATAAAAACTGAAAATTGCCCCCCTTAAATGCCCCCCACTCACCCCCCACGGGCGGGGACTTTTAGTATGTTGTTCAGGACCCTCTCGGCTATGAGTATGTAAAATTTCAAAACTACACGATTTTTTTTCCTCTATTCGTCAAATTTTGGCCTTCGTTGCCTGGACTATACAGTGCGAGAGACGAGGGTATCAAGAAATGGAAGGGAGCCATTATTTTCTATTTCATATGTAAATTGGATATTACTGTCAATTGAATTTCAAGTTTCTAAGACATGGTGAATATTGTGATGAGATAAGCGTGAAGGTGTCGTCAACGTAACGGGTCCAAAAAGGAAAAGATATTTTCTTAAAAAGCTTGCTTTCGAAATAGTGCAAGTAAATATCTGCGAGAATTGGGGAGAGAGGGGAACCCATGGCTAAACCTTCAGACTGACGATAGAATTTATTTTGAAAAGAGAAAGTGGTTTGTGATAAACAAATGCGGGTAAGAGAGATTAATTCTTGTACTTCAAAAGATGTGAAACGAAACTCTTTTAATCTATTTTCGAGACAGCAGAGGGCGCTACTTATTGGAATCCAATGCTGAAATTACCAATAATCAATATTCTGTTCTCAAACTCAATTCAAATTTTGCCATTTCTAAACCTCCTTCTTTTCCTCAGGTTATTGCACCGGTTGAAAAAGCTTTCAAAAATTCTCGACTGACTGACCAACAGAAAGAAAATCTTCGTCATTTAATTCTTAATAATGCTAATTTCAATTCTAAAAATTTTAAATCAAACCTCAGCCCTGCAGAAAAAAACGCCTTGAAGGAATTAAAATCTAATGAAAATATCATCATTACTAAAGCTGATAAAGGTGGTCAGATTGTTATTTTGGATAAAAAACAATACATTGAAAGCGTTACCGAATTAATTAATGATGGCCCATATATTCCTCTGTCCCGTGACCACTCAAGAGTTAAATAAAATTAAATCTGCTATAAAATCTTGCCCCTTGTTATTGGACTCGACTAAATCTCATCTTATCCCATCTATTGCAAATTGTGCCAGATTTTATTCTTTACCTAATATTCACAAACCCAATATTCCATTTCGTCCCATAGTCTCTAATATCGGTACTGCTTCCTATAATTTAGCTAAATTGCTCACCACAATTTTTGCTCCCCTTCTTGCTGCTAATAGTTACTGTTAAGAATTCCATAAAATTCGCAAAAAACATTCAAAACTTCCCTCACACTAATCTCACTATGGTTTCTTTTGATGTAAAATCTCTTTTCACTAATGTTCCAATAAGTGGCGCCCTCTTCTGTCTCGAAAATAGATTAAAAGAGTTTCATTTCACATCTTTTGAAATACAAGAATTAATCTCTCTTACCCGCATTTGTTTATCACAAACCACTTTCTCTTTTCAAAATAAATTCTATCGTCAGTCTGAAGGTTTAGCCATGGGTCCCCCTCTCTCCCCAATTCTCGCAGATATTTACATGCACTATTTCGAAAGCAAGCTTTTTAAGAAAATATCTTTTCCTTTTTGGACCCGTTACGTTGACGACACCTTCACGCTTATCGACAAATCTCATTACAATATTGACCATGTCTTAGAAACTTTAAATTCAATTGACAGTAATATTCAATTTACATATGAAATAGAAAATAATGGCTCCCTTCCATTTTTTGATAACCTCGTCTCTCGCACTGTAAATGGATTTTCAACCACCGTCTATCGAAAATATTTTGCTGTCTCCCTTCCTCCCCATGAGCGTTCATGTCACCCACCTAACCAAAAAATGGCTGCTTTCTATACTTTTGTAAACCGTGCACTTAATATTTGTTCGAATCCTATTCTATTAAAATCTGAAATTAAATACCTGAAAGCCATTGCAATTGACAGAGATTATGACCAGTGCTGCCAGATTGAGGGAAATTTTTATTTAACACACACCACTAAATTTTAATTCAAACGGTTTGCTAATTGTTTGGAAAGATATTTTACAGAAATCGTCTGTGTAATTAGGAAACCGTTACAAGTAAAATTTAACGGTGGATGTTGAATAAAAATTTCCCTCAAATCTGGCAGCACTGGTTATGACCCTTCCATTATAGACAAAGCTATCCAAAAATTACAACTCCCTCGTATTTCGTCTACTAAATCAGTCTCTTCTAATATCAGTATTGTCTTACCCTATTTTCCTAAATCCAGTCAAACCACAGCTAAAATTCTCAAACAATATGATTTTAAAATAATATTTTCGCCTTCCAATAAAATCACCTTTTCTCAGTTAAAAGATCCCATTGATATGCATAATTCTTGGGGTATTTATAGTATTTCCTGTCAGTGTGGTTTATCATATATTGGCCAAACTAAACGCAGTCTTAAATTTCGTCTAAAAGAACATATGAATTACGTCCGCAAACAAGAAACCAATAAATCGGCTATTTCTAAACGTTGCTGGGAGGAAAATCATAATTTTAAATTTAATTCCGCTAAAATAATTTGCACACCTAAATCCATTCATGAACTCGATTTCTTTGAAGCTTTTCATATTTATAAAAATTTTAAAAACCTTGTAAATTGTGATTTCGCTATTCCCTATTTGTCTGACTGTTGGAAATTTTATATTTAGTCCACATTCTCTTAATTTTTCTACTGTTTACACATTTAACTTTCCTAAATTCCTATTGGCCATCTCCCCACCTTTCCCGTAATCCTATTGGTTGAACTAAATCCGGCCCCTCTCCTATATATACGAGTACTTCTCCTGATTCAGAATCCTTTTTGCACTGAAGACGGTACGCTTTAGGCTACCAAAACAGCTGTATGCATTTCCTTTTTTTTTTTTTTTTTTTTTTTTTTTTGCGTTTCTGACGTAGTAGTTTATTCGGGTTTTAACTATTTTATTATTTGTAGCAAATAAAGTCATTCAGGGAAAAATACGTTATAACCTAGTTAATTTTAGGAAGTAACTAAAGTGTCGGCAGAAAAAAAAATCTATGAAAGGGGTAAGACATATTTTATATTAAAATTTAGCAAATAGAGTCATTCAGGCAATGTAGCAAATAAAGGTATTCAGGGAAAAATACTTTATAACCTAGTTAATTTTAGGAAGCAACCAAAATGCAGGTGTCGTCAGAAAAAAATCTACGATGGGGTAAGACATATTTTATATTAAAATTTTTGCTTATGGCGAATGAGAGGAGAGAGTACTGTATTTTTATTAAACATAATGTTGCTCCCGTAATTTTTAATTAGTAAAAAAAAAGTTTTATTTTTAAAAATTTATAAAGAATAATGACAATTTATATTAATTATAGCAGTTTAACTTGCCCATACCTACCGTCGTCCATGCATATCACTCCTATTCATTTTCCATGTCCTTAAGAATTTTGGTAGTATTTAACAGGAATTTACATATATATGATCACCTACTGCATGATAAAAAAAAAAAAAAAAATTAGCACAGCAGGAAAAAACATTATAAAATTAAAATTAATCATGAAAAAGAACCGCGTATAAAGGTCTCTGAATAATTTTATGGAGTATGTCTTATTAAAAGGTTATGCCTACTTATTTTTAGTACGACAAGACTACTGCTTTCAGTCAGACATTTCGTTTCGTCATCATTTACTGTGTCTCACATCGAATGTCTCAGGATGATTTCCCCATTGCAACAAGTTAAAATGTATTAAATTAAAATTAGGATAAAAATTACTGAGAAAAAAATGAAAAAGAAAAGAAAAGAAAATTAAGGTTAAAAAAAAAAAGAATGGAAATCCATATTTTATGATAAAAAAGTAGTTATTTACATTGATTAATTAACTAATTTATTTATTTATTATAATTTTTTGTATATTTAGACCAATATAACATTTTCCTTTTACCTCTCTCATCTTGTTAAATATATATTTACCGGGTGATTCAAAATAGATGTTACAGCAATTATCTCGTAAACTAAGAAAGATAGAAACATACTTCCAATTACAAAATTAGAGCAAATTAAGAGTAGATTTCAAATATGGCATTTTTTTTTTTGTCAAAGGGGCTGTATACATATTTAATACGAAATTTAATTTTTATACGGCCCCTCCTATCATGTGACTTATATTTAGAAAAATATTCTCCTCGCTCTAACAAGCATTAAAAAAATAAAAAAAAAATCTCTCTAGGTCAAAATCTCGCTGAGTTATTGTAATTTGAAAACGATGACTTACACCACTTTTTTTTTCAATTTTGGCATCTATTTTTCGACGCCAACGGGGTCACTTTAGGGGAATATTCATGAGATGAGAAAAATTAAAA
This sequence comes from Salticus scenicus, assembly GCA_963930645.1. NCBI lineage: Eukaryota > Metazoa > Arthropoda > Arachnida > Araneae > Salticidae > Salticus > Salticus scenicus. The sequence goes on along the minus strand of OZ005649.1, from coordinate 263,551,286 downwards.
AAAGATCCTTTATTTTAAAATAGCAACTAAAACCGTTCAAACACGGGAAATCAATTGTTTTAAGAATTTAATGCAAATTTACATCATTTTGTATTGTTAAAAAATTTAATAGTTAAATTTCTTAGGGGGTCTCCTGCAAATTAAAACACGTTAAGTGAAAAACTAAAAGACTAGCAAAACCATGTGAAATTTTCGCGCTTTATTTTTACCACTTTCCATCATAGTTGATAAATTTAATGACTTCGGCTCTTTAATAATTCCAGCAAGATTGAAAAGTGTTAATGACTTCGATTTGTCTGTCTGTCCATCCGTCTTTCTGTGTGTCTGCGTTCTAACTCCCGTGAATATTCATAGAATTTTCTGAAACTGATATATGTTATTTGAGTTCACTATCGGATGTTCCTTATTGAAAATGGAGTGAATACCTCTGTTAGCTTGTGCACAGGGACACCCGAAAGTATTCCAAAGCATTGTGTTCTATGAGAGGTATTTTTATAAACCATATTTCAATACCTTTAGTTTATGCATATATTAATAAAATTGAAATACATTATTATAGTTTTCTATCGGATATTTTCTATAGAAAATGGAGTAAACACCATCACTGGTTTGTATACAGGGACACCCGAAAGTATTCCAAAGCATTGAGTTCTATGTGAAGATATTTCTATAAACCAAAATTTAATTACGTTGCACAAATATTAATGAAATTCAAATATGTTATTCATATGCACAAAAGAATGCTTTCTGTACTGTACGGTATGATTAGAATTAGATTTACAGGTCACACAAAAATATTCAGTTACGTTAAGGGTTATTATTGGACATTTGCTTGAATTGCATTTTCGTTTACATTAAACATTTTCTAACAACTTTTAACTGTGAATAAGATTTTAATTTGATTTTTTTTTTTTTTTTTTTTTTTTTTGTCTGACTGTCCATCTGTCCGTCTGCCCGCCCCCAGCGTCTGTAAATATTTTCAGAAATTTTCAGAAATGATATATGTTATTCAGGTTTACTATATGATATTCCCTATTGGGAATAATGACATTAATTAATTCTCTACAATTGGTTCATGTACAGGAACGCACAAAAAATGCAAATGTATTGCGTTTTGGGACAGATATTCTTATAAATTACATTTAAGTAACTTTAAACTGTAAAAATCATAAGGAAATTCATACTTATTGTTAATATTCTAAAATATTGTTTTGTATAGAATATGATATGGTATAGATGTATAATTCTATGTCAGAGGGGTTACCGCCCTTCTCAACCCCCGTTTAGTTATAGTGCCTATACTTATCAAAACAAAAATCAAGTCTGTTATCAATTTACTTGAAACTTGCAAACCTTCATCAACTTTTCAAGTGGCAACTAGATATGGAATCCAAAGTACCAAATTCGCATTTCCTGTAGTTATTACTTTCTCATACCCATAAGGTGGAGAAAGTATTGTTTTGGGGCCAAAAACAAGTGAGTTTTTGTTATATTTAGACGTTTTGCGGTCCCCTGAATATGAAAATCGTGTTTTTAGAGGTTGGTCTGTGTGTGTGTCTGTCTGTTATCAGTTTATCTCAAGAACAAATAGCAGCAGATATTCCAAACTTAGTATTTTAAATATGTATCATATAGGGATGCTCATTGAGATGAAGCAAATGGTTCGTGTACAGGGACACACAAGAATATTCAAATACATTACGTCTATGGGGAAAACTGCAGGTAAGTAGAGTTTAACACCTATAGACTGCACTAAACCAAATGAAATGAATATATATTTTTATATGCATAAAAACATGCCTCATGTAGAATATGGCATGGAAATCATTCACTGTTCATTTACAGGGCTACACAAAATAACTAGATTATAATGCGACAATAGCTGAAAATTGATGGAAGTGCATTTTAGGTTGTGCCTTATATTATTACTATAGGTTTATATTTAGGTGCACTTTGTGGTTTGTACATATTCTTCAAAAGATATACAGGGTTGCAAATATTTAAGCTATAATATTCTTTTTTATTGTTAGTGAAAGTGCTTTACTATAATATTTTACCATGTCCAGGAAAGCTGCTCAGGAAACGAAATGAATTCCTCATAGACATATGATAAATAATGTACGTTTTTAAGCTAAATATGCATCGCTTGTGTTTTGTGTATTTATACGTTTTAAGGCTTCCTTATTACCAAAGCCAAGTTTTTAAAGTTTGGTTATTGCCTGCATCGATCAATTTCAGGAAACGAATAATTTCAGGAGATCCCTCCTCACACAGAACTAATTATCATATAAAACTCTTCCGAAGCCTAATTTTAATTATTTTAACATAGGTTTACATAACAGTACTTTTATGTTACCTCTTAATTTCCAACCTGTATTTATGGTATTAAATTTCGGGGTAAGAGAAAGTCGTGTGAGTGGCACACCAGATTATTTTTCTTAAATTATGCTGATAATTCATATATATACAGATCAACGAATAAAAATTTACCTTTTGTATTCAGGAGGCCTCAAAATGTGATATTATACAGAAAGAAAATCGCTCTCCAAAAGCTACTTTGTTTACAGTATGGGTATGAGAAATTAATTTCGCGTTCTGTGTCAGCAGTGTTTTTCGAAAAAAATTGCAGCAAACACTTACACCAATTACATTTAATAATAATAATAATAATAATAATAATAATAATAAATGTTTACCTTAATTTTGGGTAGCCCTGTATATTGTCTATAAACTATATACACATGACTTTGTGTACGTAAATTTAGTGTTATATGTAAAACAAGTAACACAAAATGAAATACACTTCCAGCAATTCCCAAGTATAGCTTCAATATATCGAAATACTCTGGGTAACTCTGTAAATGAATGATGAATGGTTGCTATACCAGAATCTACATAAAACATGCTTTTATGCATTTAAAAACTATGTTCATTTCATTTTGTTTAGGTTGGCCAACAGATGTCACACTATACTTATGAGAAATTTTCCTCGTAGACGTAATGTATTTGAATTCTTTTGGATGACCCTGTAAACAAACAATTGTCTGATCGTAACGAATACTTTAGTGAAGCACCGCAATATGATACGCATTTAGAATATCGAATTTGGATTTTCTGCTACTATTTGTTCTTGAGATATTCTAATAACACATAGATACACACACACACACACAGAGAAAGAGAGAGAGAGAGACCAACCGCTAAAAACATAATTTTTGAATTCAGGGGATCTGAAAACGTGCAAATATAACAAAAGTAAATTTTCGGAAATTTGACTCAAAAACAATTCTTTCTCTACACCGTGTATATGAGTAAGAGAATGTATAAAGAAAGAAAAATGAATTTGAAAATTCCCTTTTAGTACTTAAATTATTCATAAATTTTATTTGTTAAATTATCAATGAGTATTCTCTTGTGTATTCACTAGGGGAAAGAGAGACATAACAGGTTAAAATAGTCGTCTTTCCCTGAAGGATTTCTTTCTTTTTTTCCCCCCAAACGCTGATCAACGTGTGCCTTATTACAAAAGCAATAGTAATTACAATTTCTCACTTTTGATACAACCCCTTAAGACTTGGCGAAAAATGCTAGAATTTTCAAATTGCAATAACTCAGCGAGATTTTGACTTAGAGAGATGATTTTTTTTTTATTTTGATTGTTAGAGCGAGAATATTTTTCTAAATATAAGTCATATGATAAGAGGGGCCGTATAAAAATTAAATTTCGTATTTAATATGTATACTGCCCCTTATACAAAAGAATGCCATATCTGAAATCTGCTCTTAATTTGCACCAATTTTGTAATTGAAAGTTTGTTTCTATCTTTCTTAGTTTACGAGATAATCGCTGTAACATCTATTTTGAATCACCCGGTATATATATATATATATATATATATTTAAAAAAATAACTACGCTATTTCGTTAGCTATTTTAATTCATCATCAAAGCAACAAAAATTTTAATGTCGAGAAGGGTGTCCTATACCAACGCCGTACCAAAGGATTTTTGGGAAATGAATACATCAATTGTTGTTAACGAACGCAGCACAGTTACTGCATGCCTTTATATGAAGTAATAGACTAAAAAAAAAAAAAAAAAAAAACCTGTCATACTAAATTATATTCTGTTTTTGTATAGAATTTAATATATATGCTTTAGAAAATATACACAATTTTAACTTTATAAACAAACGGAAATTTATTCATTGCAAAATTAAGCCTTATAGTTTTTTCATTAACATTTTAACTACTTTAAATACGTCTTAGAAAATAATTTTACAATTCTTCTTAGAAAACAATTTTAATACACAGAAACTGTGCATTCATAATAGAAATTCCATACTTACATGTATAAAATCATTTTAATTCGGATTTCATGATTACAATTTTGTGATTATTATTATATTTTTTTCAAGAGCATATATATATATATATATATATATATATATATATATATGTATAATCAGAAAAATTTGGAGATTTAAAAGTTTAGAAATGTCGAAATTTATGCAGTTTTCATGCAGTTAATTAATGTATGTTAGAAACTACCTTTTTAAAAAATATAATTCTTAGTAGATTTAAAATTAAATCAATGTAGATGCATCAATTTGCTGTACTATTATTATTATTATTATTATTATTATTATTTTAAAAAGGGGAAAAAAATAGATTTTTGAAAACAACTAAATCTGTTGTTTTAAAAGAACGAAGTCCATTGTTTTACAAGCGGTTCTGTGTTCAAAGCTGGTTGATGGGAAATGCCGGGTTCGATTTCAAATCGCGCTCGTCGACCAAGTTCTTCTGGATTTTCTGTGCTTTACTCTGAAAGTCGCATGAATACGAGATAGGATCCCTTAGAAATATCCCCCACGGAGGGCATCTTCCCTTAATTCCAGGTCCCAAGTGTACACCAACACTGTTGTTCTGCATATTTTAGTAATTTCGTCTAGAATAGATTCGTCTTTCCAAATATAATTCTTGTATCATATATATATATATATATATAATTTCCACTTATATATTCTTTAATAAATGTCTGAAAATGTTTAATTATTGACATTAGACATGTAGAGAATTTAAGTTTGATTTTTAAAATGATAAATTTTCAGCTAAAATTAGTATATTATATTGTTTAAAACTAAGTTAAACTGTAAACTAGAGCAAGTTCTTGTTGAGCACGCGATAGAGTAATTTCACACAATTTTATAATTCATAATACTAGAAAGGAAAATATATATATATATATATATATAATAAAATTATTATATTCACTCTGTTTCTCTTTACGCTTTCAAAGAGCGCCCTCTGTTGGTATTAATTTCAATTACTTCTTACTGCTTAAGGAAATATTTACGCTTTTCTTAAAATATTTAAAAAAATTTTTCACATTATTGTCATTAATTTAACAAGCATTATAAAAATAAAAAATCTGGTGTGAAACATCCACACGACTTCCATTACCCACTATTATGCGTATTATATGCATTTTTGAGAGATAATGTGATCAGAAAACATAAAAGTGACCTAAAGAGAAAATCGTTAGAGCCGTTTTTGAGATACAAACTTTTATAAAAAATCAATTATTGGCGAAAACAATAATTACATACAATAGGATATTTAAAAGTGAGTTAATATGGCGAGTTTGAAAAAAATCCGTACAGCCGTTTTTAAAGGAACGCGCTTGCAATACCTGAAATTGAGCTATTTATACAGGACGCCTATCAATTTTCCTGATCTAACCAACTATGTCATTCGAAAGGCCATCTAATAGTGTGTTTATGTAGCAAGTTTGAAGAAAATCGTTAGAGCCGTTTTTGAGATACGGACTTACGGTCCCACTTCCGGTTTCCGATATCCCACTTCCGGTTTTTCAATTTTCACCAAAATTTGGAAAGATCATCTGTACACCAGACGTATTTCAATCCTAAAGTTTCGTAGCTCTATCTTTATTAGTTTCTGAGCTATAATAGCCAGAAGATTCTCCACATACATACACACACACACACACATACATACACACTGACCAATTGCCAAAACCCACTTTTTTGGACTCAGGGGACCTTAAAACGTGTAAATCAGGTGAAAACCCGATATCGAATTTTCAGACCGAATACAATACTTCCATTACCTACGGTAGTAGGGTAATGGAAGTAATAAATAAAAAGGATAATTTTATAAGTTATTAAGGAATTAAGCAAATTAATGTTATTGCAGAAAATGGTCATTGCTTCATAAATAAAAAACAAAAAATCTTAATTTAATAAAATGAAACATTTTCTGAGTTTAAGTGATAAAATGTTATACAAATTTTATTTTATATAATCTAAAGATATTAACTAAACAGCAAACTAATTATTTTAAATACTTATATGTAAACGATATATTTTGTTAATTCTACCTTATGGGTAAGAGAAAGTAAAAATAGCAAACTGAATAATAACAATAATAATAAAATCTGGAGTAACTTCCATACATTACTGGAGTACTTTTCATACATTAAATAATTAAAGTAAATAAATAAATTAAAGTAATAAATTAAAGTAAGTAAATTAAGCATAAATAAATTAAAGTAAGTCAAGTCATTAAATATAAAAAAAGTGAAAATTATAATAGGGGGTTTGAGTATTTTTCCCCGTTGTTTAATTTTACGCTATTGCACTTCAAATAATTTGAGCCCACAGATCTTAATGATACAGAATTTTTTGTTGTGTCCCTGTAAAAATCTGTAAGGACTAGATTCACCAAAATCAATACAGTTCGTGCGGCAGTGACTTATAACATGTGTATAAATTTTCAGTTCTATCTAATAAGGCGTTTAGACGTTAACCACTTTAAAAATTTGGGCCCTTAGACCATAATGATAAAGAATTTTTCGTTGTGTCCCTGTGAAAAGAACTATAAATGCTATGTTCACGGTGATTTATAACGTGTATAATTTTTTAGCTCAGACGAATAAGGCATTTAGATTCTATCTCACTTTGAAATATTTGGGCTCATAGACCATAATGATAAAGAATTTTTCTTTGCGTCCCTATAAAAAAAAGTATTAGTTCTAGATTCATCAAAATCAATAGAGTTCATGCTATGGTAACCTATATCCTACGTACCAATTTTCAACTCATTGGAACAAAGCGTTGAGGTGCTATCGTATTCACTCTCTCTCTCTCACACACATACACACACACACATCATCCTAAAAATAGTGAAAATGAACTCATAGCACCTCAAAACGTATAGAAACTCCAAAATCTTAAAGTCGAATTTTTGACGTGATTACAATACTTTCCTCACATATGTATGTTCGGAAAGTAAAAAATATATTAAAATAAAAAATACAAAATTGGTTTAAAAGCACAATATTATTTATTTTCTTTTTTCAATATATAAAACATTTTTGGCATGTTTTACAACTATTATTATTTTATTATTATTATTTTGAACGCAATAGTGTTTTCTTTCTTTTTTACTTTTTCTGTTTAAACTTTTTATTTTTTCCCTAATAACTTAATACTATGCAATATTCCTTTAGCTTAATTCTATGGACTGTTCATTTTTGTATGTGTTTCGCATTTGTTAGCGGAAGACTCTTATTAGAGAAAATTGGCTGAAGACTGTAACTAATTATTAATTAACATCATTATATCCATAAAGCCATGTCTTTAAGCATCTGAATATTGTATATTAATTTAATTATATTAATTGCGGTGTAAAATTTAAAACTTTTCTTTAAAGGAATGCCGCCTATTGGCCGTAATGTCTGGAAATTCTTTTGTATGTCCCAGTACATAACACAGAAATATTGTGTATACCAAAAATTATCGAGCTAATTCTACGTAACTAATAAATATTTGCGCTAAATTACAAGTCAATCGGATGATTTTTGTGACCGCTATCCCGACAAATACAGAGAAAAGGTACATGCAATAGAAAATTTTATGTCTCAACAGGGATGTCTCACTGGTATTTCAACCATAACAAATGTCTAAATAATTACACAACGGTTAATTTAAGCAAAATACATGAGTGTAACATAAATAAGTAAATAAATGAAAAATAAATAAAATAAAAATATTCCAATGAATTTGGATTAAAAAAAAAAACTAGTTGGCATAGGTGGACTCTGTTCAGTTCACCATCATATTTATGTTCTCATAAATTTCTAGTGCGAGACATGTTATAATAATGTTAAAAGAAATGAATTTGACCAAAGCTTGATACAGTGACAGAATGAAATCCCCGCCTAATAGGCTATCCACCGTTCACATTGATATATTTATCCTATTCTAATCTATTAATTTATTTTATCAGGGTCAATTCCGTTGTTTAGTTTTCATGCTACTATTTCCAATGCAATTCAATTTCAAAATTCATAGTTATATGAAAAATTTACAATTTCGCTATGTTGATAAAATAGTAAATTACGAATAATTTACGAAATATTCCTATTAGAATATTTGTATTCAATCATGTTCAAACAAATATCATAAATGTAATTTTGAAGTTGCCTAATGTATTTATGATACTCAAAATGGAAGTTTATGCTCAATTTTGCCTTATTCTGACATGTTAAGTAAATCGTAAATTAAAATACAAATAACTTACGAATTTTTTAAATTCGAAAAATCATAGTCATTAATATTCATGCCAGTGTTCTAAATAATATTTCAAAAGTAGTCTGACATCTTTACGATGAAAATATCTCTCAAAATTGACGTTTATGTGAAATTTTTCCCTATACTGCCATGTTAAGAAATTCCTAAATTTCCAATAACTTGCGAAATTTTCAAAGTAGCATATTTATAGTTACTGATGTTCATTCCGGCATCAAAACTGATATTTTAAAACTGGTCTGACATTTCTACAGTAAAAAGTTTTCATTTAATGCACGTTTAACTGAATTTTTGTTCTATTCTCCCATGTTAATAAAATCGTAAATTTCTAATAACTTACGAAGTTTTTTAATTCGAATGTTGCAAATGAATAGGGTTCTTGCCAGTATCGAAAGTAATACTTGAAAACTGATCTGACCTCTCTGCGATCATTTGTTCGTGAGATATCGTGTAATCAGACTAACAAACTAACGGACAAACACACAAACACACTAACACACTAACACACTAACGGGCTAACACACTAACAGACACCCTACAGACAGACACCATACAAATTTTGTCATTTTCGGATTCCTCAGATCTGAAAACGTATAAAAAAGTCAAAAAACCGAGGTCGAAATTTTTCACGATTACCTAAGTTCCCCATACCTATAGTATGATGGGGAACTAAAAAAAAAAAGACATCATCAAATGCCAAATTTATACATAAGCTTAAAAAAAAATACATCCAGGAATAGTTAGAAATAGGAATTAATTCATAATATATACAACGTAATAAAATGAATTAATTTTCTAAAATTTAGAACAAACTTGGATTACGACGTTTATGATGATACTGAGTTGCTCTGTTCTTTTTAAAAATTATTTCGTTTGCTTTGTTTAAAGTGTGTAGGGCATCGCTTCCACATGTAATTATTTCTTGATGCCTTGCTAATTCAGGTCTTCCTTGCTGGTGTTTGATCACTATAAGGAATAATTTATATAGATTACTTTTCTTTTGATTTTTTTTTTAATTATATACTCTCTCATTTGTTTAATGATGAATATACTGTTAAATTAAATTGATTAATGACATGATTTTAATGGCATGATTTTAATAATCTTCTAACACATCGTTGATAAAACCTTTCTAAGACAAACAATAAACAAATAAAATATATTGTTTTAGAATACTTTTCTAAGAAAATATTACTAGTTAAAATAAAGTATTAAGTAGTCCGAAGTATTGGGAATTCTTCTATTAAAAAAAAATTTCTAACCATATTATTTTCTTATTATTTATAGTTTTTTAAAAATTCCACAAAAGTTATAAAATTTCGTATATAGTTTAGAATTGATTTTTGCTTTTATTTCAAGAAAAACTCGAGGTACCCGTAAATGCTGTGAATAGACGCTCAGAGCTGAATTTAGGCAGAATTTTATGTGTAAAGAAACTTTTTTAATCTAAAAAATTGTTTCTTACCCCATTATTTTAATTTTTTTCGTTAGTATCGATTGGTTTTCAGGGTGCTTGGATTATTCAATTCCTATTACACGAGATTTAAGTGCGAAGAAAGAAGAGGAAATTCCTATTTCTAATTTCTTTTGTTATTCTAAACTAACACATTCTAAGAATTTTCACACATCTATATTTTCTGATCAAAATAGACTTTTTTTTTTTTGTAAACCGTGCGTAGATGTATCTTCTAGGGATGCCATATCCGTGGTTAGTAGGACTGAGCGATATACCAATACATGAAATATCGATTTTAAATAATCATTACCGTTTCGATATTGCTATTTTTTTTTCTAAGTATCGGGCATTTTTATTTAAACGCAATGTGTACGATGTTGCGCGATGCATCGAAAACATTGGTGCCCACGCGAAGATTTCTTCCATCGCTATGCATACGATCTTTAGCGACTGTAGTAAAGAATCTGATTTCTACCTCCACCACAGTCAGTGCTGCCAGATGGAAACTTTAAAATTTCCCTCATTTCGCTTAAAAATTTCCCTTTTTAGCATGAAATTTCCCTCATTCGCGCAATATGCAAGGCTTTAACACAATTATGCGTAAAAACAATTTGCACTGAATACAGTGGCGGATCTAAGCACCCCCCCCCAAAAAAAAAAAAAAAAAAAAAAAAAAAAAAAGTACTGACATTCACAATTGAATATTACAACTGTAAACTTTTCATTAATCTGGAATAACATCTTAAAAAATATTAGCCCCCCCCCAAAAAAAAAGTTGAGTTCTGGTGTTCTGGATCCGCCACTGACTGAATATGGGGATGATATTGGTATAAAGAAGGTTAACGCAAATTATCCATATGTTCTAGAGGTTCTTGAATTGAATGCCGCTTTTTTTTAATAGTTAGCCTTAATTATTTAATCGTAAAAAACACTTCAAACGATTAGTGAAGTTCACTATTAAAAAATGTGGTATTCAATTAAGAGATGGCTAAAGCTGCTTGTTGGACTTAGGCCTGGATAGAATGCTCTGCATTGGTATCCTTTTATAGGAACCGTATAAAAATAGTCAGTATTCACGCTCGTTTCTGAGAAAATCAAGGAATGAGGAAAAGCTCAGAATGAATATAAATAAACAAAGTAGGCCAAATAAAGCTAAATCCCTAAGTTTCTTCAGAGCATTTTAGATTTATTACAAAAGATAAAAACAAAAAACTGTACTGATAATAAAAAAGGTCAAAAGATGAAAAATGCTGCTTTTAAGTTCTCAGCATATAGAAAAACTGGTTCGGATAGTTTAAATTCGAGGAAAAAGTATAAGAAATATGCTTTAAAACTGGCAAAGTAAAATTTCCCTCTTTGAGATGAAATTTCCCTTTTTCCCTCAATACCTTAAATCACATCAAAATTTCCCGCTTTGAGGGAAATTTCCCTCAATCTGGCAGCACTGACCACAGTTACTAATAATCGTATGTAAAACGATGAAAAATCGATGCTTTCAATGCATCGGAAAATATCGTTCATCTTCATCCTTGTCATTGCTTTCATCGAGGGCACATTGCAGTGTGCTTAATAGCAAAAGCAATGTGGTTTGATTTTGTAGTAGAATATCTGTCATAAAAATGTGAATAGATCTCGATTTTACAATCGTATAAAATCATACGTTGGTTTATCAGAAAGATTACGTCATCAGTTTTGTCGTTTATTGTTTGTTTCATTGAAAAGAAAATCATCAATTATGGAAACATATTTGGTCTTATAATTTACCTTTTCTTACATTAATAAATGGATGTTAGCGACTTTTTAGAACCTAGAAAAAAGTTTTCCTAAATAATTTCTTAAAAAAATAGAGCAACTATTTTTTGCAGATGTCCGCTTATTAATTAATTTAATAAATTAAAAAATATATATATTATGTTAATATGAGTTTTGTGTGAACAATATGTCTTTTCATCACTTTATGTACAAATTTTCATTATTTACTTTATATATTTAATTATTTATTTTACTTTTACCTAAACAAGTTTTTAAAAAATATCAATTAACTGAATGTTATTAAAATAAATTGCTGAAATATCTATCAATTTTTCAAAAAATATAAGGCTTTAAAAAAAAAAAAAAATTACTCATAGTGCATTTATTGTTAGGAAATATGGTAAAATAGAAGCAGTAATAATGCATTAAATTTGTGTAACTATAGATTAATTGTTATTATTGTATGTTCAACCGTTCGTAATCAAACAATAAAACTATTTATTTAGCTATTTAGGCTTATAATGAATTTTTGAAAAGCTGGCTCAATGTGCGTTTTAATTTTATTTTAATTTTCAGATATATTTAAAACTAGCAGGCTATGCCCGCTTCGCTGGTCACTATATTTAAATGAATTTTCGAAAGAATTGAATTAATATTGATTTTTTTTACACTACGTTATAGAAAAAAAGAATTTTAAAAAATGGGGGGGGGGGGGGGGGGAGAAACTGAAATTGCTCCAAACCTTGCTTCGGGTACCCGCTGTCTATGGCAGCTCTTTTCCTGCCCGCACTGCATCAGATCTAGGTTTCCCACGCCTGCAGAAAGATCTTTCCCGGGCACTTCAATCTGGATATTTATCGACGACAGGGGGAATCTGCTACTATTTAAGAACTACGATTTTAAAGATGACTGTATCTCAGCATCTATTAAATATTTTAGTTTCGAACCATGTATTTCGCCCATGCTATTTACACTATATTACGATTTGATTCCGACCAATGTAATAAAATAAAATTAAATTAAATGTAGATTAATATATATATATATATATATATATATATATATATATATATATATATATATATATGTATATATATATATATATATATATATGTATATATATATTTATGTAAACAAATTAATTTTAATCAATTTAATCCTTTTTACTATGTATATACTAACATTTTCCCCGATAAATACTGTAAATAAAAAAAAATAATTAATAAAAGTTTTTTCTTTTAAAGGAATTAATTAAAAAATGAAAAATAAGAAGTTGTTCTACTATAAAAAATTAAACATAACTGTTATAAATACGTTTTTAAATTTAAAACTAATTATAATTAATTTTTTCTACTGCATTACAATTTTGTTTGCTATAAATATAACAAATAATAATAATAAAAAAAAAACTCTCCTTCAAATGAATGTATTAAATAAAAATAAGTTGCGTAATAGCCGTTGCTAAGATACGCAGACGATTGAAGCAAAAGAATAAATCTATGAAAAATGAAACAAAGAAGCCAATATTTAAAACCGGAAAAACATTAATTTAATAAATTCAATTTCGAAATTTGAAAAAATCTCGGTACACACTTGCAGGGTCCCAGTTACCTATATGCCAAAATCTAAAAATTTAATATGTTTAATTTTTTCGACTGTATGTGTATAACTATTTGATTTCAATAAATATAATAAAAAAGTTTTCTTCGTCAAATGAATTTAAATAAATAAATAGTTTAATAGCCGTTGCTAAGATACGCAGACTTTTGAAACGAAATAAATTTCTGAAAAATGAAACATTGAAGCCAATATTTAAAATCGAAAAAATATTAATTTAAAAAATTCAAATTCGAAATTCGAAAACATCTTGATGAGGTGCACACATGCATGGTCCCAGGAACCTGTATGCCAAATCTGGAAGCTCTGCGATCAGTAGTGTGAGCACCAGAGCGCAGACACACACACAGACACACAGACACTTCTCTTTATTTATATAGACAAGTAAGAAATGCTCATCCAAATTCCAGATTTTCTATTTTTAACCTTATCTTACCAATGTATTACAGAGAAAGCATTGTTTTTGGTCAAATTTTCGAAATTTAGATCTTTATATATTAACAAGTTTTAATTCCTATTGAATTCAAAAGTCAGGTTTTTCGCGGTTGGTCTATGTGTTTGTCTACCTTTTATCACTATAACTCAAAACAATTAATAATTGCAGAATGTTCAAACTCGGTATTCTAAATCTGTATCATTTAGAGATACCACTTGAAACTTTTTGTATCTTTATGGTAAAAGTTTCTGGTAAACACAGTTTAACATTTTTCGATTGCACTTAACAAAATGAAATAAGTATATTTTTTATGTGTGCAAATTTTTCACAAAGAAAACCAAGTTCTTTATTTAGAAGTTTAAATTTATCATACAGAAATATAAAGATTTTTTTTTTTTTTAAACAATATTGTTATCACGTGAATAAATGTTTCGTAATCTAAGTATGATGCATTTGATTATTATAGACGAATTTTTTATATACGCAGTACAAGTTTTCAGCTACGAATATAAAAGAAAATTGAAAATTACTTACGTTTTCGTTTCTTTGAAAATATATTGTTGTGTACTCGGGGATCGCGAATTGTCTGTGAAGGAAAGGCGAATCTTGCAGAGACTTCAAAGTTTATTTACAGAAAATTCCAGAAGACTACAGGTCCGTAAGCCAAATGTCAACTTCAGTTTCACCAGAAATCACAGCTTATATAACAGCTGACAATATCAAATTCACAGTATAAACTGTAACAAAGCATTAACACGCAGCGATATGCTATATTTAACGAGGCTCATAAAACAGCTCTTTACGCAGCGATGCCGTGGCGAAAACGGACTTCCTTGGCTGCAATGCGATTCCTTATACAGTATCCTATAAACCCAGAATTTTCTGTTAATGTCTCAGGAAATCAAGTTAAAGCTTAGATATTTGAGATATCGATAATAAGGATTTTCTTGCCAAGGTTGCCAAAAAAGTCACCAAAGAGCGAAAAAGTCGCCAAGGTGCATTGATGAAACTTTTTAACGGGTTTTTAAAGGAAAATGAGCTGTTTTAACGCGAAAATAAGCTATAACTACTATTATTTACAAATTCGTAACAGTACATATAAATAAAAGAGTAAAAAATTATAGGCGTAACATGTTTTAACGTATGCTGTCAACGTAAGCAATTTTTCTTTTCCCCAAGATTCGTAGATATTTTAATATTTACTTAATATTCAGACATAAGTAAAACAACCTTAATCTTTCACACATAGCACAGGAATACTACATGTTTTTGAACTAACCACCCAAAGCTGAAGCTAATCTTTACACGTGTATCCTATGTTTAAATTATGTTACAAAACTCTTTCTTGTGAATGGCTTGAATGATTTCAAAGGCGATTAAGCATCATCAGCGAGTTCATTAAGAGGATTTTTTGAAGTATCCGTTATTCTTTTCTTTTATGAATTATAAGATAATTGTCATTAACACTTTCCTATACGTGAGAATCCTTTTCTTCTATAATGATAGTTCCTGTTTGTGGGAATAAGGATACAGATTTTACAATGCCAATTCAACTGATTATTTTAAATGCGTGTAATACTTTGCTGTCTTTCATGAATTTTAAGATAATTATTATTAACAATTTCCTTACATGAGTAATTTTTTTTTTTTTTTTTAATCGAAATGACTCTCAGTAAATTATTTTATTTTTATTTTTATTTTTATTATTTTTACTTTTTATTCAATAGATGAAAGAAAGCATTCTATTAGTAAAATATTTTGTTTTCCCGATGTTGATAGATTTATCCGTTTTCAGAGGTCCCGAACAAGATTTAACTGTTTTTAGAAAATAAATGTATGGGCGTGGAACATAATTTGTAGCAGCTACAGTTCAAGAATTAATGTACAGAGACTTTTCTATTTAGTTGCTTACACCTTCACATAAATTGTTGACTACCAGTTTTTGGTGCAAGCCATTCAATAGGGGGCCCACTGAGCTGAGATTTTTCTTATTCTCCCAGATTCTCATGTGCACTATTGCACCTAACTTGATATTCCAAATGGATGATATAAAATCTTTGTTGTTTCAATTTGGTTGCATATCAGCCGTCAGGTGGCGGTACTATGGTGCTATTTCATCCCAGTGTAGATAAGATTAGATCCATATAGAAAGATTATTAACATCTTTGGAGTACAAATACACCAAATTTGATATGTGAGATAACTATTATGACAACAAACGGGGATTTAATTTGCCTATATATCGGGCGGCAAGTGGCGCTGCTATTACTTAGCTTTTGGGATTTTCCACATGAATACATCTTATAATAGAGACTGCACCAAACTGCATATGCAAAAATCTTTAATGAGAAGCTATGATTAAATTTTTGTGGTTACAGTCCTGTAAATGGCGTTCTTATATAGAATGATATAGAAGATAGCTTTCTAATGGCCGTAAATTGCTAGTTTAAATGATAAAATATAAAAAATTTAAATTTTTAAATAACTGTAAACTATACAAACTTGTGTATAATAGTTAATAATAGTATGTATGTAAAATTTATATATATATTTTTTTAATTTGAACGGTTTTAAACACTGAAAATTTTTCTAAATTTTAATAGTTTAAAGTTATAAATGTAAATATTCTTTCTTAAAAAAAGAAAAAAAAGTACATTAAAATTTGCTACTAGTTGGAGTAAATATTTGATAAGTTTTTTATTTCTCATGCCGTTAAGTAAATATGGTGTTCGTTTAAAATAATTTTTAAGTGAAAAATTATTAAATATGCATTACTTAATTTCGAATAAATCAAATGAATATAATATTTTTCTTTTAGTTAATCTAAATAAATGCAAAATTTATGAGTGATATAATATATATCGAAAATAAGAGCTCGTTTTTTATTTGTGGGCGCGTTCGTAAATTGCACACTAAGTGCACTGGCAAAACTGAAATTAGTTGGTTGGTTACGGTTCTGTGTAACCAGTTTTCTATGAATTTACAAATGGTTTTTAGTAAATTTATTGTTGTTCTAAATTTTTTTTGTAAACTATTGATCTTTTTAATGTGTTTTGTTATTTTGAGTTTGTTTATATTTATATTATATTTTTGCTTTCATAAGGAATGTAGTAGTGAAAAGGGAATTGCTTAATTTGCAGATTTAAAAAAAAATAATTATTCGAGAACAAATAATGTATTAAAAGTTATGGTCTAAATACTGCAACGAAATAAACTTTTGATCATTAAAAAAAAAAAAAAAATGTTTTGTCTCGAGATAAACAATCAATGACATTTATTGAAGCATCGATGTATTTTATTTTATTTTATTATTTTTTTTTTAGTTACATACAATGAGCCATTCATGAAAACTTACTTTGAAAACTGCTTTTTAAAAATGTTTAAAGTTAAAATATCTGGTGTGTTACAACCACACTACTTCCATTGCCCACTATTATGAGCAGTATATGCACTTTTCTGGATATAATGTGGTCAGAAGACATAAAATTAATTTAACAAGTTAGACAGCTAACAATTTTCCTATGAGAGAAAACTGAAACATGTGTAAAGATGTATAAGCAGAGTTTACATAGCAAATTGAAAAAAAAAAAAAAAAAAAAAAAAAAAATCCGTTTTTTGAAATACTCATTTAAGACAACTAAAACTGACCATACCTAATCGGTACGACTGTTAGTTTTGTAATAACCACGTAATATAATACTATACCACCTATATAATCGCGAAAGGATATCTAAAAAGGGGTTTATGTATCAATTTTTCAGAAAATCGTTAGAGCCGTTTTTGAGATACCAACTTCCCCCCAAACCTGGCAAACTCAATTTGTGACCGGAAAACAACAAGTACATACGAAAAGATATCTAAAAGAGTGTTAATAGGGCGAGTTAAAAAAAAAATCAATATAGCCGTTTTTAAAGAAACGCACTTGCAAGACCTCAAATAGGCCTACTTATACAGAACGCCTATCAATTTTCCTGATCTAACCAGCTATTACATACGAAAGGACATCTAATAGGGTATTTATCTAGCAAATTTGAAGAAAATGGTTAGACCCGTTTTTATAATACGGACTTCCGGTTTCACGTGTCCCACTTCCGGTTTTCAATTTTCACCAAAATTTAAAAAAATCATCAGTTTACCAGACTGAACTCATTCCGAAGTTTTGTCGTTCTATCTTTATTTGTTTCGGAGGTATGGAAGTCAGAAGATTCCCCACACACATGCACACACACTTATCCATTGCCAAAAACCACTTTTTTGGACTCAGGGGACCTTAAAACATGTAAATCAGTTGAAAACTCGATATCGAATTTTTTCACCGAATACAATACTTCTGTTACCTACGGTAGTAGGGTAATGGAAATAACAGCTGAAAACACGATATCGAATTTTTTGACCGACTATAATACTTCCATTATCTACGTTAGTAGGGTAATGGAAGTTAAAAATCACTTTAATATAACTGATTTATGTATATTTTTTGTAAATTATTAATTTTGCTTCGTTTTAGAGTCATTTTCTTATAAAATCTTTAGTACAAGATTGACTTGCCATTACTCCTTAACGTAAAATAAATTTAATTATAATAAAAATAATAAACTTAATTATAAAAGTAACTTAATTATAGTAAACTTAATTATAATAGTAAAATAAACTTAAGTAATTATGAAAATCAGTTTGATGTTGTATCCTTAATCGAATGTATAAAAAAATTTCCATATATATCAATATTATATATATATATTATTAAGCTTAAAAAAATCCTCTTATTTATTTATGAATTTGTAAATCAGAAAATAAGTTAATTTATAAATTATTTTAGAGTATTTAAAAATGCATTTTGCTGAATTTTATTCGTTTAACTTTTAAGAAATGTTCTTCGCCATTTAAATTTGTTGAAAAAAAATGGTGATATTTTTCAAAGTTTGTTTCATTAAATAAAAGATCTCGTGTGAAACAACCACATGATTTCCATTACCCATTATTACACGTATTACATGCCTTTTTTAGAGATAATGTTATCAAAAGACACAAAATTGACCTAACGAAGTAGACACCTAAAAATTTTCCAGTAAGGGAAACTTGATACACATGTAAAGACGCATAAAGCAGAATTTACATAGCGAGCTAAAAAATAAGAAAAAATGGTACAGTTATTTTTTGAAACATCAATTTCCGAAATCTAAAAGTGACCTACCTAATCAAGATAACAGTTAATTTTCTTATAATAACCACGTAATACATGAGAAAGATTATCTAAAATGTATTTATATAACAATTTTCAAGAAAATCGTTAGAGTCGTTTTTGAGATACTAGCTTTTAACAAAACTTGGCATACCCAATTATTGACCGGAAAACAATAATTACATATAAAAGGATATTTAAAAGGGAGTTGATATGGCGAGTTTGGAAAAAAAAATATATATATATATATATCCGTACAGCCGTTTTTAAAGGAATGCACTTGTGAGACTTGAAATTGAGCTATTTACACAGGAATCCTATTAATTTTTCTGAACTAACAAACTATATCATTCGAAAGGACATCTAATAGAGTGTTTATATAGCAAATTTGAAGGAAATCGTTAGAGCCGTTTTTGAGATACGAGCTTACGGTTTCACTTCCGGTTTCCCATGTCCCACTTCCGATTTTCCAATTTTCACCAAAATTTGGAAAATTTATCTGTACACCAGACCTGTCTCAATTCTGAAATTTTGTAGTTCTATTTTTATTAGTTTCGGAGACATGAGAGTCAGAAGATTCCCCACGTATATACACACTCACACACTCACACACTGACCAATTGCCAAAAACTACTTTTTTGGACTCAGGAAACCTCAAACCATGTAAATCAGATGATACTGAATTTTTGGGCCGAATACCATATTTCTATTACCTGCGGTAGTAGGGTAATGGAAGTAAAAATTAAAAGAATTAAATACTCATTAATATTCACTCCTAATGAAAGCTCATATATATAAAACTAATAATTAAATGGAAAAGAATATTGTATGATAAATAAAATAAAATTAAAATTAAAATAAATAAATGTACTCCTAAAAAAATATTTTTTTTTAAGTATACGTATTTTAGTTTAGGTATAAATATATAAAAGAAGGGGAATTATTTTTTATTTTTCTAAGGAAATATTGTAAATATATACACAAATTCTCTATACATTTATTTAAGGGCATCAAACTGCAATACAAAATTTCTCAGTTTCAAAATCTTACTTTAATTTAATAAGTAATGAAAAGTTATATATATATATATATTTAAATAATTAAATTTGTTTGTAATAATAAAAAAAGTCAAATAGTTTAATTATATTTCTATAATTTTTTGTTTTAAAAAAAACACAAAATTATAATTTTCAAAAATGAAAATATATCTATTATCTTAAATTAGTTTAAAAAAAAAATCGTTTCTTAAACGACACAAAATTATAATTTACAAAAATGAAAATAAATCTATTACCTTAAAGTAATTTAAATTATTGCGACTTACAAAAATTAAAAATAACTTATAAAATATTACTATAAAAAGTTACATTAAATTAATAAGATGAATTAAATTAAATTATTATGCACAAAAATAAAAATATAAACACAAGGTTTTGAAAAATGTACGCGATCTCATAGAGAAAACAAAGTTACCCTTTGCACCCGTTTCAGTTTGTTCGAAGTAAATTGACCTTTTTTACTTTCTCTTACCCATGAGGTAGAAAATGTATTGTTTTGGGGTCTTTTTTTTTTTTTTACTTTCTCTTACCCATGAGGTAGAGAAAGTAATGTTTTGGGGTCAAATTTTTTTTTTACTTTCTCTTACCCATGAGGTAGAGAAAGTATTGTTTTTGGGTCAAATTTTCGAACGCGAGATTTTGTTATATTTACACGTTTTGAGGTCCCCTGAATACGAAAATCATGTGTTTAGCAAATGGTCTGTGTGTACGTCTGTGTGTGTGTGTGTGTGTGTGTGTGTGTGTGTGTGTGTGTGTGTGTCTGTCTGTTATCAGCATATCTCAAAAACAAATTATTGCAGAAAGTTCAAACTTGGTATTCTAAATGTGTATCATATAGGGATGCTACAGTAAGCTTTTCGTTAATATCAAGCAAATGGTTCGTGTACAGGGACAATCAAGAGAATTCTAATACATTACCTCTATGGGGGAAATTGCAGGTAAGTTGAGTTTAACGTCTATAGACTGCACTAAACCAAATGAAACGAATATATATATTTTGTAATAGAGATAGTTAACCAGGAAAAAAAATTTGTGTATGCAGGAGCCTCGCCTCCCTCCCTGGGGGGGGGGGAAGTCCCCCCTCGAGGGGAGTAAATTTTCATGATGGGTATCTTTCAAAAGAGCTGAATTACAAATACAATTACTGATTACAATTAGCTGAATTACAATTTGTGTTCTTTTGAAAATGTGTAAATAAAAATGAAATACGTAAACTTTTTTATTTAACATAAGTAGTTTTTGTTTCCTACGCGATTAGTAAATATTTCAATGTTTTCTCGATATTGATACATACAGAAAAAAATTAATATTTCATAAATAGTATAAAAACGCTTATTTGGAATTGTAACCATCGAAAACTGAAGCTATTTCTTACATCTGTATCCTATGTTAAAAATTACCTTACAAAGTTCTTTCTTATGAACAGCTTTGACGATTTAACAGTTTACAAGTTGCTCAAGAAAGACGATTAAAAACCATCAACGAGTTCATTAAGAGGATTTTTAAGATTATCAGATGTTTTGCTGATGAATTGTAAGATAATTATTATAAATAATTTCCTATATGTGAGAATCTTTTTCTTCTTTATCTAGTAGTTCCTGTTTTATGAAAGAATGACGCATATTTCGCGACACCAAATCTAACTGGCTATTGTAAATCTGTATATCTCATTGTTGTTTTTATGAAATGCAAGATAATAATTTACGCTTTCATTTGTGATTTTTTCTTAACTTGTAAATAGTTCCTGGTCATCAAAATGATACAGAATTAGCTTAAATAATTACAAGATAAAAAGAACTTTTTATATACCACGTTTTTAAATTTTCTGTTGAATCATATAAATTCGACAATTCTATGTATTAATAAATACTTTTTAAGAATTTTTTGATGAATAATCCCATGAACTTGAAAGAAAATGATCAAATGCGTAATGAAGAGTGCAATTATAAGAAATTTTAAAACATTTACTAATTGAATAAAGTTATTAAAAGAATGCATTGTCATCGTGTTCTGCGCTATTCTAAAAGTTTCAAATGCCTAGCTAGTCGGGAAGTTTGTTAAAAACCGATTGCAAGATTTGTACTGGACAAACAAAAAAGAAAGTGAATTAAAAAAAACACGGTTAAAAAAAAAAAAATGCTTATTGTAAATTTGTACATTTTGTTGATTATTTTATGAATTGTAACGATAATTATTGATAAGAATTTTCCGTATCCAGTTGAGAATGGATTGTAAAAGTAAAACAAAATTATATGAATAAAGAGAATCCACAAATTAGTTAGGGATTTATTTTTGCATAAATATTTTTCTTTCAGAAAGAAATTCCGAACGTGCCACAGCGAAAGCAAAACTTCATGATCTAGAAAAGAAGAGTGAAATAAAACAATAGGTTCTTGGACTATTATCAAATAGTCAATAGATTAATTTAGGATACTTATAATTTCCTTTTATTTTTTCATTTTAATAATTCTTTCTTTCTTTGATCATAATCATGAGAAAAATTGAAAATAAAACTAAATTATTATTGTTTAGATTTCAAACGCTATTTAATATTTTATAGTTTTTTAAAAATACACCGAGAAGTAGAAATATACCTCCTTCCTCTAGAATGAATAAGTGACCATTTTCTAAATCCCGTAACTAGAAATATGGATTTCCGAGCTATTCGTATAAGGTACGCCAGTAAACTGAATAGACGAAATGATCGAGAATTTCTAGTTTGTACATTTCTAGAAGGTGAAACAACATTCTCAATATTTCGAATATTCTGAATCTTTTGTATTGCGAGAAATTCTCGCTTGATTTTCTAGAACTGGGTAATAAACCAAGATTATAGTTGCTGAAACCCGCCTCTTGTAATCTCATTTATTTGCAATAATTTTTAAATAACTTTGCCCTCGAGAATATAGGCGAACGTTCTAGAATTATAATAGGAGCTTCTAGAACTTGCTTTCCAAGGGGACTAGAATTCATAAGGATGACATGGAACTATTTTTTCTAGAGTCACAATTTAGATTCTAGATGTCAGTTACAGAATTTTCTCTTTGTGTATGTTTTTTTTTTTTTTTTTTTTTTTTTTTTTTTTTGTATGGAAAAAAAAAAAAAAAAAAAAAAAAAGTTGCAATGACGATGTACAATGAGGGAATGCTTTTTTTTTAAATATATGAAGAGCAAACATTCAAATCGTGTTTTCTCTTTTGGATATGATTTTTCAGACAACACAAAAACTAATAAATTAAAAAATAACTAAAATTAAAACCTAATTATCCTTTGTTTAGATGTATTGCTAGATGCTAGGAAAATATGTAAACATGTCTAGAAAGATATGTAGACATAATATTTTTATGTTAAGTTTAAGGAAAAATCACTAACTCAGTTTTTATATTTTATTTTTGGAGAAAATACGGTTTAAATGTTTCCTAATCCGCTATACTAAGATTGTCTATGCTAACAGTTACACTCCTACACAATATGTGCTGTCATTGCAAATGGAAATGATCCATTACAATTGGAAAAAAAAAGATAGTTATATAACAAAATTGCTCATTAAATCTATTAAGAATGAATATTTGTGAAAAATATCTCATAGTGATTTAGCCTTCAAAACGTATTTGCTACATGACTAATGCTCCAGTTAGGTTATTTAAACAATATAGATTTTTTAATTAATGACATGGTGATTCACATTTTAAACGACAGAGTGTAAATAATAAACAATGGGGTCTAAGAAAATAAAAGTAAGGAATTTTTGTTGTTGTTTGTTTCTCTAAGGTCTTTTTAAATGAGTAAGACATACATACTGAAGTAATACATAAGTGTTTCCATTTTAATTATTTTATTATCATTGAAACCTCATAAATTACATGTATTATAATTTAGATTTCCTAGTATATGCTTTAGGAACACACACAAACACACACACACATATATATATATATATATATATATATATATATGATTTCCCAATAATCCGTTGCCGCTTTGTTTGTAGCACTAGTACTACTTTGTTCGCCTAAGGAAGGGTCGTGTTTTCTTTCATCTCGAAACAGTTGTTCCGATTTCTTGCCCTTTGCGGTATTTATTCCAAGATTTGCACTTATAAATGAAGATATATTAAATTTTAAATCTATTTTTAAGGGAACGTTTTGTTTTCGTTTGTACAAATTCACCTTATAAACAGAGTTCAAAGATTCCTATACTTTGATAATTACTAATTTTTCAAATATTTTTTTTTTCTTCTGTAATTGACAAAAGAAGGTATTAACTTCATAAACAAATTTTTGACTTCCGATTTGCAATAGATTTACACATTCTGAGAGGTCCTGAATACGATTTTACCATTTTTAGAAAATGTCTGTCTTTGTGTGTGACAAGTACTTTGGGGCAACTCTATCTCAAGAACCAATGATCATATTTAATTGAAATTTATATATGTTGTTGCACTGTGACATAAATTAGTGTCTATCAACTTTTGGTGAAAATTTCCCAACAGGTAGCATTGCCACCCCATTTATTAAAAAAATTAATATCGTAGTACAGGAGGAAATTACAAATAAATCTGAACAATGATAATCATTATAAAATAAAAAATAAAAATAAAAATATTTACAATAGTAATAGTGAACAAGGAAAATTTTTTGTATTCTACAGTGACGTAAATTTTCAATATGATTTTTTTTTTTTTTTTTTTTTTACGATCTCGCCAATACTTTTTTGCGATTTTTTCCCCCCATGAGAAAAACAACCTCTGAAATTAATTATATCAAAGCCCTGTTGACAGAGGTTACAATTATTTCTTAACTGAGGCTCTTTTTAGATTTCAACTTTCCGGTCCTTCATATCTATCTAGATTGCTTCCCTCTTTCATTATAAGTATTATTTTGTATTTTTGCATTAAATATAGTTTTGCGATTGCGAAAGTTTTAAAACAATATGACTTCAAAATAATTTTTTCTCCCACGAATCAACTTGCCTTTTTTATATTAAAAGACATCCTATTAGTTTTATTAACTCATGGCGTGTTTATCGAATACCTCGTCAATGCGTATATTGATCAAACATATATTGATCATATATTGATCAAACAAAACGCAAATTCATGTTTCATCAAAAAGAACACATGGGTTCAGAATTACGGTTATATTTCGAAACAAAAAGTAAGCAAATCAGCCATAGCTAAGCACTGCTAGGAGAGTAATCATACTTTTAATTCTAATTCAGCCAATCAGTAAGCCTTAAATAATTGCATGAGTTTGATTTTCTTGAAGCTCACCCCACTGCTAAAAATATTAATTCAATGTTTCATATTAAAGAAAAGTGTACATTCTTTTAATTTACATTTTTTAAAGGGTGAAATATTGAAGTATTATTTTTAACAGTAGATACTTATAAGGATCACAGAAATACCATTAATAGCGATACCCCCTAATTATACAATGAAATTTCTATTGTTTAAAAAAAAATAACCTACATAAAATCATTAATACTTATTGGGGTTAATCATAAAAAATGAATGACAAATTGATTGTATGAGTTACTATAATTAAAAATAGTATTTTATGTTTTTCTCTCGCCCCAACAAGGAAAAAGAATTTTTAAAGAAAAAATATAATCCATATTTTAATTATTACTATCATTCATGTCTGATAATACATAGAGAAAATTTATAAGAAAAATTTAATTAGTCAAATAGCGCTATGATTGAATAATCCTTAAAAAAGTCTTTAAAAATTTTTATAAGAAAAATTTCTTTGTTACATTTAAAGTTTTTATGCTTTACTTAATTTTACCTTGATAGATTGGTGTCGAAAACAGGGACAAATACGTTCTGCTTGAATGCTATTTTGATAACTCACGTTACCAAGATTGAATGGAAATTGCTAATTACCTTTCATATGAAAATAGTTATGTCAAATTAATATTTTCAAAACAAAATATGTAGAAAGAAAAAAACTAACATGAAAAGAGTACTAGAATTAGGCTTAGAAAAACATGGCTTATAATTTGATACATTTTTTATGTTTAAAAATCAGTATATAATACCGATGTTTAATAAAATCATAAAATTTAATCATAAAATTAGATTTTTTTTCTTAAAGTCTAAGAGATTTAAAGTAATTATAAATATAGTTACGTCTGTGTTGTGCTGCAATATGACGCTAGCAAAGCATAAATTTTATGGCGAAAATTTTATTAAATGTGTTGTAAAGAATTTATATGAGATTAGTATATATTGTGTATTTAAAGGATTAAATGATTTTAATGATATTTGAAACTTTTTCACAGCGTACTCTGGTAGTCAAAACAAGAATTTATAATCAGTTACGAATAAATAATATTTCGTATACATGATTAAGTATAATCAATTTATGAAAGGTAATTAGGATGTTAATGATGTTAAAATAGCTTAAACGCCCTTTAGCTTCAAAAAAGTTATTTGGTATGTTATAATGAACGGATTTGTGTTAGATAAGGATATGTATATTAAATCTAAGTGTTTGTAATATTAATTTTTTACACTGGTTCTCAGACGCCTTACAGCTTGCTAGTATTTAAAAAACAATAAATAAATAAATTAGGGGTGGGAATCGATTAAGAGTTTTAACTGGGTTAATCGTAGTTCATTAATCGATTAATCGGTCGATTAATCGGATTTTTAATCGGTTTATATATATATATATATATATATATATATAAATTTATTTCAATGATGAATAAAACTCTCATATTGTGTACAGTCGGTAACAAAAGTATCCGAATACTAGCATAAATTCCTATATAAAAAATATAGTGTTAATACTGTTTTGTTAAATAAATCCCTGTCAAATCATGTTCTTAAGGCTGTATTCACCAATAACCTCAACTCTCGGTTGAGCACGAAAACTTGAAAAGTGTATAAAGACAGGGTTCAACTCTTCAGCAACATTTGACGCGTTGCTTTTGCCATCTAGCGGCATTGTTATTTTCGGATTTTTTAGCTGAAAATAACAAATCAAAGGTTATACAAAATCTTTGACGCTAGATGGCAGAAACAGCGTGTTAATTATTGTTGGAAAGCTGCACTCTGCCTTTAGATGCTTTTCAAGTTTTTACGTTGAAGTTAATGGTGAATAAGGCCGTTAGTCAGTCTATGAACATAATTCGACAAGGATTTATTTAACAAGTTAGTACTTCTTTATCACGTCGGACTAGAACACAGAATGTTAGTATCTGTTTCTTCTTCAATAGTTACTATCAGTAATTCTGAACAGACAATAAATGCTTGAAGATATTGTGAAACTCTGTTGCTATTTTCCCCTTCTGAGAATACTATTGCCCTAGCCAATACTTTCTGTAGAATGCTACAGACAGGTGGTTTTGCTCCAGCATGCACATGAAGCGGCATTTTGTTTAATAACTGTCCTCCCCCTTTTCTCTATCAATAAAATTGCAACATCTTTTATGAGGTTTTATTTTTATTTATTTATTTATTATTATTATTTTTTTTTTTTCATTATTTGATGGATGTTTCTTAGAATGTTTGTTAGGTAAATATGTGAAAAAATATTTTGTAGGCAAAACATCATTTTTATTTTAATTCGTAGTTTGAAAATTTTAATCGGATTTTGACAATTTTTAATCGGATTAATCGATCCGATTAACTCGATTAAAAAAATTGATCGGGACTAAGCATTGATCGATTAACCGAACCGATTAATCGATTAATCGGCACAGCCTTAAAATAAATTTACTTAATTTCATACCAAAATTGGTAAATTTTCTTCTAGATTTTAGTAATTTTGCCCATTTCTATCTCTTACGAGATACGGTGAAGTATTCCATAATTTATGAGTGATGCGAGATTTTATTTTCTTATTTTTACTATAATCCAGATTTGTCTTGTTCACATAATCAAATTAAACTTTTCATTTCTACTTTCCACGAGATTTAAGTAGATTTGGTAGTATGAGAATGTTTTTCATTCTACTTTATTTCAGGTGGTTGGAGACAAAGTAATTGAAGCTTTTTCAAAGAAATAGCTTTCATGAGATAATAAGATATATTATATTCAGTAATACTTGTTTGAAGGCTTCCTTTTCTGAATATTAAAATGTTATAATTTCAGATTAGTTACTACTTAAACTAAAATAAAGGAGTGCTTGAATTCGATGTATTTATTTTTTAATATGAGCTATTATCTTCATGAAATTAATTATAAATCGGATTAAGAATGGCAATTTAACTTATTCAAAATTAAGTTTCCACCACAAAATTTCAAATATGATGCTGGTTCATGTTGCATAGTTTGTTAACAGGACAGTATTTATGAGAGATTTCGATATAATAAAATCACGAACAACTAAAATATAATATGTGCTATTTAATGCTTCATAATTTGTTAACAGATGGTATTTATGAAAGATTTCGGTCCATTCAATTGCAATAAAATCAGCAGCAACAATTCTTAAATATAACATACGGTATGTTTAATTTTGACTTTATTTCTCGAAATTATTATTATTATTTTAAAGATACGCAATAAATATAACAAAATTCAAAATTTAATGAACTTTCAGAAGAAAATTATTTATTTTTATAAAGTTGATAATAAACGAATACTAATGGAATAAATGTATTATTATACTTTACAATTCAGTCAGCATAAAAATTACATACAAGGGTGATATGTTAGTATATATATATATATATTAAAAAACTTTTATCGTGCATAAAAAAATATTATTATTATTATTATTATTTACCAATAATTTATAAAAAATAAGCAAATTATTGAGGTCAACCTAAGTTATTAATAATCTTCTAATTTTTTTTTTTTAAATTTCTGCTCTTACTCTTACTTTTACGACTACTTAATGCGTTTTTACCTCAAAGCATTCTGCAGTAAATTTTAATTTATTCTTTTATATATATATATGTATATATATATATATATATATATTTAAATAAGCTATATTAAATTACAGCGTAAAAAAATGCATAATTATATATGGTTGATTATCTTCTAAATAATCCGAGTTTGGTAAAAATTAATCAAAGAAAAGAAATTCACTTAAAATTATTACAGATAAGTTCCGTATAAGTCATTTTATCTATTTGTTGGACCTTTTCGTAAATTTTTTGGGAAAATCCGGTGGAATATAATTTAAATTTATGATATTTGCTCTTTAATTACAAAAGGGGGAAGTTTTCTCATTAAAAAATAGTAGAAATTCTTTTATTTATTTATTTGTTTTTTACAGTGCATAAGATTTACATTTTAAAAGTATTTGAAGAATAATTAAAATGAAGTTAGAATCGAAAAGAATACCGATGCAATTTTTGACCATGTGCATACATATTTTAAATGAATTGCATGAAAACACGTACACATTCATATGATAGTATGAGTTAAATACCAAACACAGTAGTGTTAAATTTTTGTTGTATAAGAGACAGAATTAAAACTTTATTATACAATACACAGTTCTGTTACTGTGGAACAGATATTTCAAATACTTAAATATTACATAAATATTACTAGTATTTATGGCTAATGATAACTAAAACTTTAGTGTACAATAAAATAAAATTTCAAATTTAGTAAAAGATACACTTTTAAAAAATCCACTGTTACAAATGTTTTGACGTATATAAATAAAGCAAAATATGGAAGGAAATATATATTGAAAAACAAATAATTTTTTCACATAAACTTTTAAACGTTAAGT
This sequence comes from Salticus scenicus, assembly GCA_963930645.1. NCBI lineage: Eukaryota > Metazoa > Arthropoda > Arachnida > Araneae > Salticidae > Salticus > Salticus scenicus. Next base: position 263,521,467 of record OZ005649.1, on the reverse strand, counting down.
ATTAATATTTACATAATTATAATTAAACTTGTGTTAGGAGTCAAGTTTCTTTAAATGAAATTAACACGGGAAGCTATAAATTACCGTAATAAGAGAATGCCATGAAATCTCAACATTCAAAAGGTTAGATTTATATACATATATAAAAGCATACAAATTTGTTTGAAGAAAAAATTTTTTGGGTCAGCAATTAATGCAAATCGAACCCGCAAAGCGGGTAACCGCGGGTACCCGACCCCATACAGGACCCTAGTAGGAACTCGTGGCTGTCAATATTTTCATTTAATCCGGAGTATTTTTATAGCCCCGCCTTTATTTCATATCACTTGTTTTTTAAGAGTAATTTTTTCTTATTTTATCGAAGTTACATATCGGAGAAAATTTTTGCGGTAAATAAAGTTGTGCAAAATAAAGGCGGGGCTAAAAATACTTCAGAATCAATTAAAATGTTGGGAGCTATGGAACTGCTAAAACATTTTTACTGAATGAAATAGCAAAAATATTGTGGTTTCAATGTTTGTGTATATTTGGGATCTTTCTCAATACTAAATTAGTAGAAAAAAAAAAAAAAAAAAAAAAAAAAAAAAATGAAAGGTGCCACAGCTTAGCATATAGTAGATACATGATACCCAACATTTACAATCCTAAAAGCAAAAAGTGAATAACACACGAGTACCCTAAAAGTTTTAATTTATAAAACGTTTTATTGTATTCAACTATGGACAGCATATTCTAATTCAATAATTTTTTTAAATAATATTTTTTATGTAATAGTGTCGAATTTTCTGTTTTATGCTTCTGGAATTTAATAAAATACATTGAAGTTTACTTACAGTTAAAAAAATATGTTATATCAACTGACGAAAGAGAAATAATAAATTTGCTAAAGAATATTTACCTTTCAATCTCTTGAAGTTTCCTGACGTAAAATGAAGTCAAAAGTTTTGAGGAAATTTATAAAGTTATGTTTGTTTACTTAAAACTGTTGCCGACACAATAGCTATAAAGCTTCCTTATGGGATGATTATTACCGTTAAGAAACGGCTTACTACTTTACTGTCTGAGGATGACATGTTAATAAGTTACCATCATTATGTATCAGGAAGTATGTATTTAGGTATCTGGCTCAGGACAATTACTTAATAATATACTTAAAAAAAAAACAAAGAAGTACTAGCCAGTTCCGAATATTGTTTTATAAGAGTTAATATAATTAAATGATTTTAAACAGAAATGTTAAGTTCTGGAACATGGGCTAACAGCGAGGGAGAGAACCAAACCCAATAATTTTAAAAATTTGTATATAAGACCTACCAGTTAAGGGTCAGTAATTTGACAAATGAAAACAACATTTAAAATTTATGATTATACTCTCCCGGTTGCATTTTATTACTTTTGAAAGTTCTTTATTTCTTAGCTTATAATTTCCAAGCAGGAGCGCAGCAAACTAAACGATAATAATCATACTTAATAAATAGTGATTATCTCCAAGTAATTATGTAGTTTTATTGTACACATAATTAACTTTGCTCTAAATGAAATGGATTTCGGAAAGTATTAGGGTTGAACTTTCTAATCATTAAGTGTTTAAAAACTCCGCTGTATATATATATTTTTTTTTCTCGGTTTCAAATAATAACAGTATAAGCTGTGCATATTTGGCATATCTAATAATATTAAAAAGTGGATTGTGTTTTGTTAAATCTTCGACAAAACTAAATTTCTAAATAAATTGAAAATTTGACCGTTGGATAATTTTTATTTTATTTTATTAATGAATATAAACGTTCAGATAAAACGAATGTCTATAATTTTCCCAGTATCATTTGGTAATAAATTTAATGAATGTCTGCATCATTAAAAACATATTAAAATTCTGCCTTAAACAGAATTTAATTTTGAACGAGATATTTTGTTTTTACTTATTTATTTATTTATTGCTTTTTACTGTATAATAATAATAATACTGAAAATACTAGACTAGTGCTTTACGCTCATGCTACTAGGGCGCTGCTTCCCTTGCGAAATAACTTGTATTTAAAGATTACTGAAACTTTAAATGCTTTTTTCGCGAAATTTTTTGGATAGTGGGTCCTACTTCTTTAATATGCTGCTGTTACCTTCATAGTGTACTACAATCCTGCACAATTTCGTCCCGATCTGAATTTTCCATGTCGTGACCTCTCCTTGTTAGACATGTACCGGAGCTCCGTATCCGTATCCTTATCCGCGGATATCCGAAAGAAAAAAAGATCCGTATTCGTATTCGGATCCGGATCAGCGAGGAAAAAAATCTGGATCCGGATCCGGATCCGGATCCGTTTTTTTTTTTTTTTTTCAACGGATCTAATACGGATTTTTTGTACAAATTTTCAGAAAATCAAGAAGAAACTGTTATAACTCATTATAAATTATCTTTAATGTATAACTAAAAGAAATGGAGTATAGCCTCGCTTTTACGTTCTCGGAATTTACGTTTTCCCGTATTTTACAATTTTTCTTTTAAATACCTTCATTTTCCCTATGTGTACAATGAACTCCCGTTTTTACTTTTACATTGACGAAATTTTGAATTTTCTGCCGTTTGCACTTAATATACACATCGTTTATAAAGGATATACATACTGTGATTTTATTAATATATATATATATATATATATATATATATATAATAAAAACATCTGAGAGATGGATTCAATAAGGCAGATGATATTATTCTTTAACAAATAAATAATGCACCAAGATGGCAATTGGGTAGCATGAAAATGTGTTTATACTCAAAGTGACAGTTTGAAAGCAGATGTTTAATTGTGAATCATTAGAAATGAAACACTCATTTTTATAAGATTGATCATGCATTATTTCTGAGACTGTAAATTTAAGAAAAATAAATTAATTATAAAAAGTAACACATATATTTTACATAATATATAATTTTCTCTTAAATTAATACTTAAAAAAATAAATACATAAATACAGGATGGCCCACAAGTCAGTAGACATTTTTAAAATTCATAACTATTGAATGAATTGATAGAATTGAACGCGGTTTGCGAAAAAATCATTCTCGTAGAGGGGAATTTTTTCTGGTAAAGTAAAAAAAAAATTTTTTTTTTTTTTCTTTTGTCGACGAGAGTTAGACAAATAGATAAATTTTTCGCACGAATGTGAAAGAAAAATATGCAAATGAAAGTCTTATAAATTGTGCAATTTTGCGATTAGAACTGTTTTTTTCTTATTTTGCCTCCTACTTGTGCCTACATGAAGTTTTAATTGCGATGCAGATTCGGTGGATAAAGCGTTATTGTTGAAGATGTTTTCCCTCAGGTAAGAACCACTGTCTGAAGATGATGTTAGTAGTGTTATAGCTCGTTTGCAAACTGTAATTTGGGGTAACGACGGATACGTAGAATAGGATTTATATGCCTGTAAACATTTGCATGCGAATAAGTACAGTTTTTCATGAAAATGTGTGATCTGGTCACGCACAGCGCCCTCCATCAACAAATAGCTTAATTAATAATTTTTTTATAACACCCCCCCCCCCCCCCCACACACACACAAAAGAAAAAAACATCCTTTCACGAGAATGATTTTTTTACAAACCACGTTTAATTCTATCAATTCATTCAATAGTTATGAAATTTTAAACGTCTACCGACTTATGGGACACACTGTATATAAAGTTGGAAATGTATAAATAATGAATAGTCACGTAAAATTCTAAACATTTAAATAATCCCATCTTTTTTTCAGTAAAATTCACATAGAAAAGATGAGTTGTATTTAATAAAATGTTATTAGTTCATTGTTTAAATGAAATTTTTGGTAGCAGATTTTTACTTTCTTTTTACTTTTTTGACCCATATATGTGGCAGAGAAAGTATTGTTTTTGGATCGAATTTTTTAAAATACAATTTCTGTTATATTTACGCGTTTTGAGGTCCCATGAATCCGAAAATCATGTTTTTAGCGGTTGGACTGTGTGTGTCTGAATATCTCACTAACAAATAGTAGCAGACAGTCCAAACTCTGTATTCTAAATCTGTATCATATAGTGATTCCACGCTAAATTTTTTTTGTTAGTATCAAGTAAATGTATCGTGTACAACGACAACCAAGAGATTTCAAATATATTACGTTTAGGGGGGGGGGGGGATATTTTTTAAGTACAGTGTAACATCTATAGGCTGCCCTAAACAAAATGGAATAAGCATATTTTTTTATATGCATAAATACATGCTTCGTGTAGATTGTGGAATGAAATCATTCATCATTCGTTGACATCGCTATTTAAAACATTTAGATATATTGGGACTATATTTGGAAATTAATGGAAATTTATTTCATTTTGTGTTAGGTATTTTTCAAATAAAACTAAATTTAAGAACACAATGCGATGTGCATATAGTTTATAGACTTTATAAAGGGTTACCTAAAATTAAACTTTGAACTTTTCTATTGAACGTAATTTATGAAAATGCTTTGCTATATTTTACTATGTTCAGGAACACTTTCTATAAATTTTCTTGAAGAAACCGACTAATACAAATGAACAGATATCTGAAAGGAACTTTATATAGCGACATTGAAAAAAATATATATATATATGTATTACAGCTTTGTTTTAAATGCAAATTTGTCTTTTTTCCCTTTCCCTTGTCCCATTTCCAGTTTTTTTAATTTTCACCAAAAGTTAAAATATAAAGTTTTAATTATAAAGTTCCGTCATTCTATCTTTAGATTTAGAAGATTCATCAGTCGTTGTCAGAAGATACACCCCTCCCCCCTACACACACATATACATACATATACAATGAATAAGGTCCAAAAACCACTTTTGGACCTTAAAACTTGTAACGCAGGCGAAAAATCTATATACAAGTCGAACTAATTACTTCTATTACCTATGGTAAACGGGTAATGGAAGCAAAAGTTGTTACATATTTACTTAATTATTATAGATTTTTCAAAGATCCGTATCCGTATCTGCGGATCTTGATATAAAAGATCCGTATCTGTAACCGTATTCGCGGATATATAAAAACTGATATCCGTATTCATATCCGTATCCGCGAATCACAGTTTTTGACGACCCTAGCGCGCACTAGCCACACAATTTTGAGAAAAAAAAGCCTTTAAAATTTCAGCAATTCTTAAGTACAATTTATTTCAAGATTGAGTCAACGCCCCAAGGGCACGCTTGGTAGGATAAGTGACTGCGAACCCGGACGTCGTAGGTTCGATGCTACCTACGGGATTCATTATTAATATATATTTATCTAAATATTTTATTTCATTTTATTTTTTACTTTATAATTCAATTCAAAATTTTCAATTTCAATAAATAACAATTATTTAAATTTTTTGAATTAAAAAAAAAAAAAAAAAGAAATATGTATGTTTTATATTTTTTTTATTTGGAATATATATAATTTTCCATAACTTAAAAAAATAAATTTTAACTTTGTTTCAACTATAAAATCAAGTAAAAATAAAGGGAACCTTAAAAAAAAAAAAATTCTTCGACCACATTTCATGAAACCATGGAAGCCTCTGCGCAAGTGCTAACTCAGCGTGTTCAGTGTTAAAATAGGGGCGACAGTCATCTGATTCAGAGAAAATAAGCGATAACACAGAGCGCCAAATTACTGGATGTTTTCCAAATCCCAACCTGGCGATCAAATTGGAACACCTCCAACCTTTGGACTCGTCCTCACTGCTAGTTTTAGCAAAAGTGGTTACACAATACAGGGTGTTCCGAAAGTCCCACCCCCCCTCCTAACTCGAAAATGATTTGGAATTTCAAAAAATGGCGAAACACATATTTAATGAATTCGAGAGCGACCTCTTTTGGCAAAAAAAGTTTGAGCCTGTGGAGGGGGGGGGGGGCTAGGGGTGTCGCTAGGGAGTGCAACTTTAAAATTTCAAACAGGAATATATATCTTGTGATACATCCCTGGAAACGTCTCTTCAAAACAATGAATTTGATACAAATAGTTTCGCCCTATGGTGATTATTAAAGGAGATACATGAGTATTTAGACATTTGAAATGTGAATTTTATACTTATGTATCCCCTTTAATAATCACTGCAAGACAAAATTATTTATAACAAATTCATTGTCTGAAGAGACGTTTCTAGGGACGTATCACAAGACATGCCTTCCCATTAGAAATTTTAAAGTTGCACTTTCTAGCGGCACTCCTATTGGCCGTTGACCTGGCCAAAACATTTTTTAGCAAAGTATGTCTTGTGATACATTCCTAGAAACTTCTCTTCAAGACAATGAATTCAGTATATGGGTGATTGCCAATCTAAAGGGTAGAAAACGAAGGCTAATTGGAAAATATAAAAATTTTACCAAAAAATTTTTAAAAAATTCCTTAATTCCTTCTTGACAACTATGAATCTAATTTACTTGATGAGCTATCTCGTTAGCTATTTTTTGGTTGGTAATTAATTAATTTGAAAATTAATGTTTCAACGGAGCGGACATCACTGACTACGGAGTGGACTCTTATAAATATTCAAGCCTGAAAGTTATGTTGCAGCTGTATCTTTTCATCCATATTGTTTTACTTGTGTTTTAGAAAATAATCAACAAATATTTTTACTTTAATTCTTTTGTAAAATGAAAATAACAGGAAAATAATTGTTAGTTCGGCATATTCTTTTCTTTTTCTTTGTTATGTGATTGATCTGATATGTTGAAGATACTTGTATTTCATTGCTATTTTTCCTGTTAAAACTTGGAAGATTAAGTTTCTTCTTTGATTTTGCGCCTTAAAAACTTTCTTTTATTGGCTCTTTTATAACCTCGCCAAAAATAATACATTTTTCAATTTCTTTTGAATTTGCTTCTGTGATAATTTTTTTTTTCACTTTTCTCTTGGGTATTTCAGAATCAATAGTATTGTTTTTGTATTTTTCAAGCTTCCTAACCAATTTTTTGTTTTCTTCACGAAGCCTTTCACTGTTCTTTTTCGACCTTTTTTTTTCCACTTTCTAATCTGCTAGATGATGATACAGATGGTCTTGTTGTCAGAGATGGATTAATTTGTGGTAGTGTTTATGGCTGCTGAATGAGGTGTCTCAGGAGGTGTATCATCTCTGAGATGTTCTTCAAAGATTATGCTGTTTCTTCAATCTCTCCCTTTGATTTCTGTTTTGGTTCTTCCATTTTTTCCTAACACTTCTTTTCATTCGTTCAGACATTTCAAATACAGAATTCTTCCTTCTGTAATATATTTATCTTTCTTTAGCTTCTCCTTCTTCATGTTTTGCGGGATAATTTCTTATGCTCCTATTATACACAAAGATGTTTCACGCGACTTTCATTTCATCCAATTTTTGGAAGCTGTAAACCAAAAGAATGTTACAATAGTTGAATCAAAAATTGTTCGAAAAACTAGTTTACCCGGTGTACAGTACATGTCAAGGCACACCTATTTATCGCTGTTTTACCGGGGACGACATGGGAGAGCGAAGAGAACAACGGTGAATGAATTCCCACCGGCGCTGTCTTTTCTCGGTACATAAGGAGCTTTGTTCTCACTGGTTTATCACAGTCTGACTAGCCAGAAAAAAAAAAATTCGTATTCCCAATCTCTATTACACTGGGCATTGACGTGATTTGAGCCAAATTAACAATTGTCTGAAAAGTTGTAGCGAAAACTTGTTGTGTGTAATAGGAGCATTAGTCTTTCTCTTGCTCTCTGCGTAAATTTTTTTTTTTTTTTTTTTGCTGTTCTTTACGTTTTTTTGTAGTTTGGCTGGAAAGTTTCTTTTTCTTGTTATTTTTCTTGTCTTTTTGATTTTTAACTGCACCTAATTTTCTTTTTGACTGAGTTTGAGAAAAGGTTTGTGCACATTTGTTTGTCCTGCATTGGGTTACATGTGAATTTCCATATTTCTTGAACGGCATAATAAATTTCTGGAAAGAAAACAAATATATATTTTAAGTATTGTTTTTATAAAAAAGTTATTCAATTAATAAAAATACAAAACAATTTTAGTTTTGCTGTAAGACAAAAATATTTTTAATTTTTTTTCTTCTAAAACTAAATTTAATTATATTTTTGCAATTATTTTTCTAAAGTGTTATGTCACCTTTTCTACATTTTACCTTTAAAAAAAAAAAAAAAAAAAAAAAGACATATAGTATACATAATTCTTTTGCATTACTCTGTAAACAACACTCATAAAACTGTTCTTAAATTTATATTAATACGAATTCTGTTGTTACATTTAAACCATGAAGAGAAATGCTTAACAGTTCAGTAAAAAATAACAAATACTGTTTTAAAGAAGTTGAAATGACATTTTTAGAAAATCACGAATAAAAATATAAAAGTTAGGAGGGGGGATATATTTCCATTACACCTTAAGCAATCAGTAGGCTAACAAAAGAAAAAAAGGATAAAATTTATTTATCAAATATATTTAAATTATTTTTCAAGTGTATCTATTTTTAAGATTAATTTTGAAAGTATGCACTCCGTGGAAAGAAGTGTCCACTCCGTGATCAAATGATGTCCACGTTGTGGAAGTCCACGGAGTAGACAGATTGTCTGATTTTGAATTTTAAGGAACAAAGCAACAATGTCAGGAACAATTTAACTTTAGTGTCGAATTAAGTCTTATAATCATTATTTGTAATAATAATTAGATAATAAATAATCCTTATAATTACCTGTATATTTCTGACCACGGAGTGGACTGATGAGATAGCCATACAGAGGTATCACAGATGAAATCTATTTTAACAGAACGAAATAAAGCATTGAGTAAGCACATGTAGGTGAAAACAAAGATGGCTTCCCCCTCTTTCTTCTCAGTTACACACTGGTGACAGGCAGTGCCATCTACTGAAGTTTATGGGAAATTAAATAGTTGTCCACGGAGTGGATGCATTTCATTAGGGACATTTGTTATAAATTAATTAAAAAAACAAGATTCATTTTATAACTCTAAAATTTAATAAATATATTTTTAAGGATAACTATGTTCTGTTTAAATCAAAATGTAATTAAAAAACATTAATACTAAGCTTGAAAATAATGCTATATTCTGCAGACTTTCTTTGGGAGTGGATATTCCAGGAGTGGATATTCCAGGTTTTATCGATAGATTTCTAAGAAAAATAAATAACATTAAAAACTTTTATAATAATATTGAACTAGAGAAAATCGTAAGAAATAGCCTAGCTGTAAATTTTTGTCTGATTGAAAATATTTTATATTTTTGAGGGCTAAGGGACATGGTTTCTACCCCTTGTGTTGGCAATGACCCATAAATAGTTTTGTCCTGCAATGATTATTAAAGGGGATACATAAGTATAAAATCCACATTTCAAAAGTCTAAAAACTCATGTATCTCCTTTAAGATTCATCGTAGGGCGAAGCTATTTATATCAAATTCATTGACTTGAAGGAACGTTTACGGGGATGTATCACAAGATATACCTTCTCATTTGAAATTTTAAAGTTGTCCTCCCTAGCGGCCTCCTTAGCCCCCCGGGCCCAAACTTTTTTCACCAAAAGAGGTTCCTCTCGAATTCATTAACTACATGTTTTTCAAAATTTCGACTCATTTTCGAGTTAGGAGGGGGGGGGGGGGAGGAGGAGGGGACTTTTGGAATACCTGTATATATATACTAGCAGGCTTTGCCCGCATGGCTGGTCACTATATTTAAAGGAACCTCTTTTTTATATTGCTTTATGGGGAAAAAAAAACTGAAATTGATTAAAAGCTCGCTTTATGTGTTCCCGCTGCCTGGCCCTACTGCCTGCGACAATGGCTAACCCGTCCCCCAATGGCTTACCCGTTCATAAACGATGCAGGCGACGCCCGCTTCGCTGGTCCCTATTTTTAAATGAATCACTATAATTACTGAATTCTCAGAATTGCATTAATTTTTATCACGTGAAAAAAAAAAGAGAAACAAATTCTGATTAGGAAAAATGTCGCACCGGGTTCTCACCGCCTTCGGAAAAAATTCCCAAAATGTTCTAACTCTTATTTCTATTTTTTCTCCTTCGCCCCACCACCACCCGTCTATGCTAATAATTTTACAAATTCGAAAATATCTGCAATCGATTTGTAAGTATCATAAACCTCTATGCACCAGTTTTGAACGATCTATCTCTATTTTTATTTTTTTGCCCCTCCGCTCCCTCCCCCCTTCCCGCCCCTCCCAATAATTTTAAAAATTCAAAAATATCCTCAATCGATTTGTAGGTATCGAAAACCTCTATGTACCAATTTTGAATGATCTAACTCTATTTTATTTTTTTTGCCCCTCCGCCCTCCCCCCTTCCCGGCCCTTCTAATAAATTTACACTTTCGAAAATGTCCCCATTCGACTTGCAGGCCTCTAAAACCTATCTGTACCAATTTTGAATGGCCTAAATGTATTTCTATTTGTTTTTGCCCATAGCCCCCCCCCTTACCACCCCTCCTAATAATTTTACAAATTCGAAAATATCCCCAATCGATTTGTAAGTATCGAAAACCTCAATATACCAATTTTGAACGATCTAACTCTATTTTTATTTTTTTGCCCCCCCCCCTCTCCCCTCCCCCTTCTCGCCCCTCCTAATAACTGTACACTTTCGAAAATATCCCCATTCGACTTGCAGGCCTCTAAAACCTATCTGTACCAATTTTGAACGGCCTAACTGTATTTCTATTTATTTTTGCCCATAGCCCCCCCTTACCGCCCCACCCCCTTCCTGCCCCTCCTAATAATTTTACAAATTCGAAAATATCCGCAATTGATTTGTAAGTATCGAAAAGCTCTATAAACCAATTTTGAACGATCTAACTCTATATTTATTTCTTTGCCCCCCCCTCTCCCCTCCCCCCTTCTCGAACTTCCTAATAACTTTACACTTTCGAAAATATCCCCATTCGACTTGCAGTCCTCTAAAACCTGTCTGTACCAATTTTGAACGGCCTAACTGTATTTCTATTTGTTTTTGCCCCATAGCCCCCCCCTTACCGCCCCACCCCTCCTAATAATTTTACAAATTCAAAAATATCCGCAATCGATTTGCAAGTATCGAAAACCTCTATGTACCAATTTTGAACGATCTGACACTATTTTTATTTTTTTGCCCCCCCCCCCTTCCACTCCCCCCTTCTTGCCCCTCCTAATAACTTTACACGATCGAAAATATCCCCATTCGACTTGCAGGCCTTTAAAACCTATCTGTACCAATTTTGAACGGCCTAACTGCATTTCTATTTGTTTTTGCTCCATAGCCCCCCCCCCCTTGCTGCCCCACCTGGGGCTGAATTTCTAAAACTTCAGAAATTGGTTTTTAGATAGTTGTATTAGCTATATTTTAGAGCAAAAATTTCACGTGTATCTATTTTTTTTTTGTTTGAGATATATAGGTTTATGCGAAATCACGTTTTACGCATGAGAAATCACGTTTTGCCCCCCCCCCCACCTCCCCCCTTGGGGACCGAATTTCAAAAATTCCAGAAACCAATTTTTAGACATTTGTATTAGATATATTCTAAAGCAAAAATTTTACGGATATCTGTTTTTTTGTTTGAGATATGAAGGATTTTGTGAAATTACGTTTTGCCCCCCCTCCCCCCTTGGGGAGCGAATTTTGTAAAATCGCTTGCGGCGTTGTGTTTCTCGGGTCGTAAACATTAACCGTGCCGAATTTTGTCCCGGTCGGTGAAACGGCCTAGGATTCTATAGCGGACACACACACACACACACACACACACACAGTCACACACACACACAGACTCTGCTCCTTTATATATATGTTACCGTTAAAACGCGAAATCCGTTATTCTGCAGATTACCTAGCTAATCTGCAGATTAACTAAAATAACCCGTTAAAGTGCGGAATAAAATGATTTCCGCAATTTAACTAGGTAATCTGCAGATTAACGGTTTCAGTATCGTTAAAGTTCAAATGTTTGTTTCGAGCCTTAGTTGTTTTACATTCACTATGACGTCAAACAGCCATGTGATACAGATACGCGAATGACCTTCAAACATAACTGAAACTTTTACCCCTTCCCTTCCGCACTTCCGCTACGCTATGATGATAAACATAAACCGATAAATGGCAAACGCAAAATGTGGCCATGGAAATGTGGATGGAAGCCATGATTAGGTTTATTATTATGACTAACACAAAATTTAAAGTAACAAGTAAGTTATAATTGTTTGAATTTTGATTTTATTTCTATCTTTTTTAATCCTGTCAATATAAGTTTGATAAGGGTCTGCATTTTATTAATGAAATGAAATCTTAATTAAAAGCTGTCTCTCGTGAAACTCCATCTTGAATTATGAATATTAGATTTACATTACAGTAATTATTTCCTTCCGAACTAAAACTATTAAACCATAACTTTTTAAAACTAATTTATTTTAAAATTGATTTAAATTACTATTACTTACTGAAAAAAAAAAAAAAAAAGATATATTAATTATTAACTTTGAAAAATATTATGGCATTTAATAAATACTTAATATGAAATTTTTGTACATTTTTTAGCATTTCATTACATTTTCTTTTTATTCTTTCAGTTTCAAGTTTCCTGTACATATTTTATATATCATGATTACATTTTTATTTATTTATTTTAAATTTTGTTCGCTTTTTCAGATAATTTCGTTGTAGTTTATCACATAAAATGTGTTAATAAAGTTTTTTTTTTTTTTTTTTTTTTGTAAAATTAATATATTTGCTAAACTTGTGCAGATATATGTATGCTGCAAAATATGGTTTAATAAAGCATTGAAAACTGTCATTTTAATTTTCATGCATCCTAAAAAATGTTAAAGCAGTTTTAATTATTTGAAGTACTTCTTAAATAATGCTTCTGATTTGTCTAATTTAATATTTCTAGTATTTAAATAGTAATAGCAATATAAGTTGTTAATAAAACTTTTTTTTTTTTTTTTTTTTTTTTTAATTTTAAATTGTTAAATATTTTTATTTTGAAAAGAAATCGTTACTGTATTACAATTCTAACATTCATTTATAAAATAGAATTTATTGAAAGCTATTAAAGCTATTATATTTCATATTAAAAATGCATAACATCTTCATATTGACAGAATAAAAAAGATGAAATAAATAAAAAATAAAACAAATATAACTTTAAAAGATATAAAAATTAAAACACATGCAGATTAAAATAAGTAAAGAAAGAAATAAAAAAGGAAATAAAACTATTTTTTTTTCCGAATGAAAAAACAAATACAACACAGCGTGCTGTAAAATTACAACACCAGATATCTTATTTTCACTTTAACTAGTGCCTAGTAGGTAATGTGCAGATTATCTAGGTAATTCACAGATTACCTAGGTAATTTGAGAAATAAAACAATTTTCTTCACTTTAACGGATCACCCTAGTTAATGTGCAGATTACCTAGCTAATCTGCAGATTAACTGATTTCTGCACTTTAGCGGTAACATATATATTATATATATATATATATATATATATATATATATATATATTTATTTATCTAAACATTTTATTTTATAATTAAAACAAAGCTAAAAAATTTTAAGTCATAGAAGATTATAAATATTACAAATATGAAAATTCAACTATATAAACTAATATGTTTTCAATTCACAAAAAATCAGTAATTATTGTTTATTAAGTTTTCAAATTTTGGGTTTAACTATTTAAAAGATTAAATTTTACAATCATCCATCCTTACAATCGTTGAAAACGACAGATTTAATAACAAAATAAGTAAATAAATAAAATAATCAAAGAAAAATAAAGAAAAAGAAAGAAAAGAATGAAAACCCTGAATAAGAAATGAAGAAATAAAGGAAAAACAGACGAAAAAATTAAAAAATAGATCGAAGTGTAAAATAGTTAGCAAGTGTACTTAAATCTTAATAACAGGAGACTTGGCGTTGGAATATTAAAACTTGAATAAACTACTGCCAAAAGAAAAAAATTTGCGATGCATACAGCTGTTTCGGTAGCCTTAAGCGTACCGTCTTAGGTGCAAAAAGAAACTTTTGCTCTGAAGACGGTACGCTTAAGGCTACCAAAACAGCTGTATGCATCGCAAAATTTTTCTTTTGGCGTTTCGGACGTAGTAGTTTACTTAAGTTTTAATAGTACTTAAATCTTGGTTTGAGCTTCCTGTACGGTTTACTATGTGTATTTTACGTAACCGCTTTTAACTTGTTAGTATTAGAGAGCAGCAGAAATTTCATTTCGTGCTCAAAAAGAAAAAAAAAAAAAAAAAAACGTGTTATTTTCGAAGGAAAATGTTCGTTGATTAATGTTTAAAATACAGATTTAAAGATGTCTTATATTTTAAACATCTGTTTGCCTGTAATAATTTAATAGCATCGGTTTTCTATTCTGTTAATCTTCAAGAAGCTATATTGATGGCAGAAGTAATTATTTAAATTGTTTGGATAATAATCTTTTGTACAATTAAAATCGTTATTTCTCTGTAACATTTTGAAATATCTATAATTTTAAAAACAGAGTTTAGAATTGTTTTAAATATACCTGAAATAAAGTAAAAATAAAACAGAATATTTAGATAATACTAAAAAAAAAAAAAAAGAAAAGAAAAAGAAAGAAAGAAAAAAAGAAAAAGAAAAAGAAAGAAAAAAAATATTCTAATTTTTACTTTATTTTATAATTTATTTTTTAAATTATAGAAAAATATAAGTATTACAAACAGAAAAATATAAAACCTACATATTTCTCTCTCTCTCTTTTTTTTTTTTTTCAATTAGAATATATATATATATATATATATATATATATATATATATATATATATATATATATATATTATTATTATTATTATTTATTGAAACTTTCAAATTTTGATTTTAATCATAAAGTAAATATAAAATGAAATAAAAGGTTTAGATAAATATATATTAATGAAAAGAAAAAGTCCTGTAGGTAGCATCGAACCCATGACGTCCGAGTTTGTAGCCGTTTTTTCTATCAAGCGCATCACTGGAGTGTTGGCACATTCGCGAAATAACTTGTACTAAGGAATTATGAAACTTTAAAGGCTTTTTTCTCAAAATTGTTTGACGAGTGCGCATTAGTGCTTTAATATTGTTGCGTACTTGGGGGTTGTTCGTGAGTTGTCCGAGAATGAAAGGCCAAGCTTACAAAAAATCAGTAATTTATTCACAGAAAGTTCCAGAAAAATACAGGTCTATAAACCAAGTATCAGCTTCAATTCAACCAGTAAACACAGCTTAAACAACAGCTGTCAGTAGCAAATCCACAGTACAAACTGTATAGCAATAACACTTAAAGCAAGTCTCTTTCAAAGAGGCTCAACACAATACAAGCATTAGCGAAGCTGGCTGAGATCTGAACTGAACTGACTAACTCGCCTTGGCAGGAAAACGCTCTTATATACCTCTGTAGAAACGTGTGGAAGGTTCCCGAAATTTCCGTATCTCATCAACCAATGAGATTAGAGCTTCCATATTTGGTATATCCCTTATAAGGATTTTCTCGCCAAGGTCACCAAAAAATCGCCAAGGGGGAAAATGTCGCCAAATTTGGCGCCAAATCCATTAGCTGCCTTATTGGGGCTTTTTAATGCGTTTTTAAGGGAAAATAAGGCTATTTCAACGCTAAAACGACTAGAAATACACAAAATTAGCACTTTATCAACTTACTAAGCCTCTTTAAAAGAATTTATACAGAAATAAACACGATTGCTTACAATTTCGTAACAATATTTTGTTACCTTCATAGCACACTACAAATCTACGCAATTTCGTCCCGATCTGAATTTTCCATGTCGTGACCTCTCCTTGCAAGATAAATGAAATTTATAATTTTATAAAAAGGATGAAAATAATACTATAAGTAAAATGCTGATATAAAATCTTTGAATCTATGAAATATTATATTAATGACATACACAAAAAGAAATTGACGATAAAGTAAAGACAAATTTTACGAAAGCAAAAACATTTTTTGAAAATTTGTTCAAATATTACCCTATATATATTTTCAGTATTCTTTAAACATTAAATAATATGAATATTGATCGTAACATAATTTAAAGGATAACAAAAAAAAAAAAAAAAAAAAAAAAAAAAAAGGAAAAGGAAAAGCCAGTTACGGATGGTTTCGGACCGATACCATATTCCATTGTCCTTTTCAGTAAATAGAGCATTTTTATAATTAAAAACTATATTCAAATAGGTATATTTGATTAAATACAAATACTGTTGTCATTGATGAACAATTTTAATTGTCTTTACTTAAAAGGTAATTAATTTTTTTAAACGCATTTTGCATTGTTTCTGGAACATTAAGTAAAAGTTTTTTTTACTTCCTTATACAAAGTATAAGGAAGTATAATAATCCCGATTTGCGAAATGGATTTTGTATTTCACATTGCTCGAAAACGAATGATCGCTGAATGTTGCTAATTTATACGTGTGACTTTCATGATGTCTAGTTGCACACCTGCAAGCGTCATCTTAACACGAGCTCTCGTTTTAGAGATATAAGGGATTTTACATGATTTTTCGTGACGTCTGTATGTGTGTGTGTGTGTCTGTGTGTGGGTATGTCGCATAACTCAAAAACGGTTGGACGTAGAAAGTTGCGAATTGGTTTGTTATAACATCTAGTTGTGCACCTCCCTTTTTGGACTTTCTATGATTTTCCGTTTTGGAGATATTTAGGAAAATTAGGTTCATAATGACAAAAATTTGGCCATAATGTATCAAAAAACGGTAATAACTCAAAAACGGTTTAGACAAATCTTGCAATTTAACTGACTTTCCGATTAGCTAGACATTTGAAACTTTCAGAAAAGCTCAGAACACGTTGACAATGCATTTTTTAAATATTTTTAGCCAACTGTTTCCGATACCTGCTGCCTTCAGCAGCGTTTATGCGATTCAACAGAAAATTTATTTAACTAACTTCCCGACTAGCTAGACATTTGAAACTTTCAGATTAGATCAGAACACGGTGAAAATGCATTTTTTAAATACTTTTAGCCAACTGTATAGGGTCCCTGCTGCCTTCGGCAGCGTTACCAGTTCAAATCTTGGAATCGATTTGTAACTAACTTCCCGACTAGCTAGACATTTAAAACTTCCGGAAAAGCTCAAAATACGGTGACAATGCATTTTTAAAATATTTTTGGCCAATTGTTTCGGGTCACTGCTGCCTTAGGCAGCGTTTACATGGTTCAACAGAAAATTTATTTAACTAACTTCCCGACTAGCTAGACATTTGAAACATTCAGAATAGTTCAGAACACGGTGAATATGCATCTTTTTAATACTTTTAGCCAACTGTTTCAGGTCCCTGCTGCCTTCGGCAGCGTTTATATGGTCCAACAAAAAAAAAATTTAACTAACTTCCCGACTAGGTAGACATTTGAAACTTTCAGAATAGTTCAGAACATGGTAAAATTCCTTTTTTTAATACTTTTAGCCAATTTTTTCGGGTCCCTGCTGCCTTCGTCAGCGTTACCAGTACAAATCTTGCAATCGGTTTTTAGCTAACTTTCAGAAAACTCAGAACACGGTGATAATTCATTTTTTAAAAATATTTTTCGCCAAGTGTTTCAGGTCCAATGTCAATGTTTTTTAACATTATGTATATTTCTAAAAGTGTATAAGGAAGTCATGTGGTGCCCACATCAGATTTTTTTTAAATTTAATTAAGATAAATTGTTACCTTATTTGCATATGTGTGTCTCTGTGGTAATTATATGGTTGTCTCATCTTCATTCTCATTCTTTTCATTTTAATCACATAAATTAAACATTATATATATACGCACATATACATAATATATAAATGTTTACTTAGAAATTTTGATTTAAAAAAACTGTAAAGTTTTTATTTTAAATTTTACGATACTGGTTTTGATTCGTAATGTAACAAGAACTATGAAAATACTTCTTTTGTAAATATTTACATAGCAGCAGGATAGAGACTCACATAATGAAAATGAAGCATTTTAGGTTGATTTCTTTAGAAATCGACCTACTGCAATCACTTCGTTTATCTATCTATCTATATATATATATAGAAATACATTAATATAATCAGTGCAAAATTTTTTTATGAAATTTAAAGATGACTCAACTCCAGTATCAAAACAATTCCTCGGATCACAAGCTAAGACTACCCATATCAAATCAAAGAATAATTAAAGAAAAATCGAAATAAATATTGGAAATTAGAATGAGAAAAAAAGCATTATTTGCATTCTAACGTTTTCAAGGGCCTGGTAGAATGCAAATATGCTAAAATATGGATGTTTTTCTGTAACAAAGAAAGCAAAAGCTAAGAATTTCTTTGTTCGCAGGCCCGAAACACCCATAGAAAATCCATTAAAGAAGAAGATAAAAATAAAACTATAACCTAATATGAGAATCCAAAACCATATAAAATGAAGATTAAAAAAATAAAAATACGAAAATTCAAATTACTGAATAAAATATTTGAAATGAACACAACTCAAAAAAGAAATAGACATAGTCAATACAGAAAAACGAAGATCATAATAAAACGACGATCATAATAAAACATTACCTAAATATGAAAAACCATAACCATTTAAATGTAAGATTAAAATAAAACCCATAAAATTGTAGAAGAATAAAGATTACTTTAACCTTTCTAAATGAAATTGAAGCAATAAACGTTGCACATGCAAAAATGTAACAATCAGTTAGCAGTTAGATCCACAGTTAATTAGTTCAAAATTGCATTGACCATGGAGTAATTTTTAGGATTCACAGTGGAATTCATGTAATGTAAGGATTCAAGTCCTTAAAATAATCAGATGATGATTCCTAATATTTAATCATGAATAGTGCTGCCATCTGGAGTAATGAGATGAAAATAATGGAAAAATACAATAAAATAAATAAATAATAAAAGATATAGATTATTAAAGAAGAAGAGAAAAAAAAATATATATATTTATAATGTCTGTACTAAATAGCCAAGAAGCATGGAAAATAATAAAAGAAGACCAAAAAAAAAATTATATATATATATATATATAATGAAAATTTTGTCATCACGATAACTCCCGAAATAATACTCGAAATGGAACCAAATTTGGACAGTGAACTGATCTTATAAATATCTTGGATGAGTTCGTTAACCAAGTTGCTCCGACTTTTTGTTTTCAAGTGGCAGCCACTTGAAATTTTCAAACCCACATTGTAAAAAGCATATTTAAAGCAAGATTTGCTTGAATTTTGTTGTAAATACAGGCCACATGAGGTTCTCAATGAAGTTTATTAATGAAGTTTATCCGCCATTTGTAATAAAGTGGCAGATATTTTAAGTTAAGTGGGACCACTTGAAATCAGGCTACCACTTGAAAATTTAAAATCACTATAACTTCCGAAATAATACTCCAAATCGATCCAAATTTAGAATGTGTCTTAACTTATCTTATAAATATCTTAGATGAGTTTATTAACCAAGTTGCTCCGCCATTTTGTTTTCAAGTGGAGACCACTTGAAAATTTCAAATTCAAATTGTAAAAAGCGTATTCCGAATTTGTTTGAAATTTGATGTAAATATAGACCACATAAGGGTCTCAATGAAGTTTATTAATGAAATTTATCCGTCATTTTTAATAAAGTGGTAGATATCTTAAGTTAAGCGGGGCCACTTGAAATCACTCTACCACTTGAAAATTTAAAATCAGAATAACTTCTGAAATAATACTCCAAATTGAACCAAATTTGGATAGTGTCTTAAGTTATCTTATAAATAACTCAGATGAATTTGTTAACCAGTTGCTCCGCCATTTTGTTTTCAAGTGGAGACCACTTGAAAATTTCAAATTCAAATTGTAAAAAGCATATTCCGAATTTTTTTTTATTTTGATGCATACATAGATTATACAAGTGTCTCAATGAACTTTATTTGCTATTTATAATAAAGTGGCGGATATCTTAACTTAAGCGGGACCACTTGAAGCAGGATACCACTTGAAAATTTTAAACCATGATAACTTCCGAAATAATACTCCAAATGGAACCATATTTGAACAGAGTCTTAACTTATCTTATAAATATCTTAGATGAGTTTGTTAACCAAGTTGCTCCGCCATTTTGTTTTCAAGTGGAGACCACTTGAAAATTTCAAATTTAAATTGTAAAAAGCGTATTCCGAAATTGTTTGAATTTTGATGTAAATACAGACCACATAACGATCTCAATGAATTTTATTACTAAACTATATCCGCCATTTTTAATAAAGTGGCAGATATCTTAAGTTAAGCGGGACCACTTGAAATCAGGCTCCCACTTGAAAATTTAAAATCACGATAACTTCTGAAATAATACTCCAAATCGAACCAAATTTGGACAGTGATATCCCAAGTAGCACAGGAACGTTCTGTGAACGTCTAATAACGGTTTCAATAGTTCAAACACCGTGTTTCGTGTCAAAAGAACGTTCTAAAACACGTTCAGAAATAGTATTATTTAGAACGTTCTGAAAATGTTTGATTTGTACCATCTATAAAACGTACAATTCTAGTTCTATATAGAACGTTCAAGTGTGACACCGTCATAACACGTTCTGTAACAGTGTAATTATAACGAATATGACAAAATGACTTTTTAGTACTATTGGTTGGGAAACTAGGTTAACCTTTAAAATTTTTGACTTCAGCTTTTGATTTTTTTACACGTTTTGTGGCGTGAGGAATCCGGAAGTCAAAAGGTTGGTATGGTATCTGTTAATGTGTATCGGCACCTATTAGTGTGATAGCCCGTTAGTTCATGTACACGATATCTCAAGAACAAATGATTGCAGAGAGATCGGACCAGTTTTAAAATATCAATTATGATATTGATAAGAATCTTATTGAGAGATTTGCAACATTCTAATTTAAAAACTTCGTAAGTTATTCGAAATTTATAATTTTTAGCATGATAGAGAATAGAGCATTTTTTACATTTTCAGTTTAACGTTTTGTTAGCACGTCAGTAAAGAATGCTTCCCAATAATCAGTAGCGGTGAGGTGAAAAAAAATTACAAAATTTTAAACTCATGGAAAAATTTTGTGGATTTTGTATTTCAGGAATCAATGTATGGAATTCGACCAAACTTGTTACAATATTAGATCTTGCCCTAAATTGGAGTTTATTTGAATTTCATTTGGGATATATCGCCCGATAGATTACGGTGCTATGCAATGAAACCCTCCATTTATGGGACGGCTATATCTCAGCTTCTATAGTGTACAAATGTATTAAACATGATATATTGGCATATATCATCATATCCTCTGCTAATACAATTTGGATGTATACATTGTCCAACAGGTGGCGTTGCTAATCTGCAATTTAATCATTTTAACGGAAAGGCAATATTTTAACTCTTGTGATTTAACAATAAATTTTGTGATACACTGAAGTTATAAGTGAAATCGATTTTATGTAAAGCTTTACTGGTCCATTTTGGATGCACATCGGCCAACAGGTGGCGTCGCTATGTTGCAATTTAATCTCATAACAGAAACGAAAAATCTCAACTTCTGTGATTTATAAATATTGTAAATTTGGTAAGTGAAATTAATATTACGTAAAACTCTACAGATTGCCTTTGGGTGCATATCGGACGACAAGTGGCACTGCCACGTTCCAATATTTTCCATTCACAGAAAGGCTATCTATCAGCTTCTGTAATATATATACTCACCAAACCTTCTGCGTGACATACATTTGATATATAATATTGATTCAATTTGGCTGTATAACGAGTAATAGTCAAACAGTTTTTTTTTTATTATTATCATTCATAGGACATTGTTTTTTCCCCTAGGAATAAGTATGCATCATCCCTGGGGGATGGGGGAAGGGTGGATAAAAATTTTCACTATAATTATCTTTCAAAAGAACTCGATATCACCTTTAAAACGAATAATTGAAACATCGTTTTCTGATGATTTAAAACAAATTTACCGTTCTTTTTTTTTTTTTTTTTTTTTCATTTGTAATAATAATAATAATAATAAACCCTTAGAAAAATACATTTTCTAAGATCTTCTATACAGCATAAAAATGATTGTCTTCTGTCATGAAAATCTATGCATTCCCCAGACCCAAAGTTTAAATACAAAAAGCTAATCACGGATGTTATTGAATAAGTAATATAGTGCTTTACGCGAGTTTCAAAGAAAATCACGGGAAAACTCCGAAAACCTAAGTCGACGAGCGTGACCAGGAATCGAAGCCAACACTTCCCGTCTGTAAGGTTCGAGAGTAGGACCTCGCGGTCAATACTCATCGGGAAGTTACAGAATGAGTTTTTTTCTTCTTTTCTTTAAGCATAATTTTAAACTTTTATTATATTTTATTTATGATTCTATTTAAGTTTAAATGTTACTGATAAATTATCAATATTGATAATGTTGTTAAATCGTTACTCTGTTTGATTGTTCTTATTTTATTTTATTTATTTTCACTGAATATTTTATTCCATACTAAAATATACACTAAAACAAAATATGCTTTTCCGTTTAATTCGAGATTTTAAAATGGAAAAATAAAGTGATCTCATAAGTTTTTCAAATACTTTATAAAAATTTAAATAATTGTTTAACTCAGCTCCATTTTTCCTTAAAATATTGACACTTTGTATTTCCTACAGCTATAAATGCTTAATAAATTTATGTTTCAAACGTTGAACTTTGAAACATGATTATTCCGGATGTAACAAGGGAAGAGCAGATGAAACTGACATCTGTGGATTGCTTTTATTTAATTCTCGCTGACCGAGCAAATTCAAAAGTCTTGGGAATGTCGTGCCGTTATGTGAAGCGGTAATTTTAAAACGTGTAATGTAATCTGTTTTGTTCAGTTTTCGCGTTATAATGACTTGGATAAGCTTTAGAAAAGGTAAAAATGTAATATTTTTAACCTATAATAGTCTCCATTTTCTAGTTATTAAAGTCTTATTTTAATATCAATTAAACAATCATTTTCATATCTGCGTAAGTTCTTATGCCTATCATTTGATACTTGTAAGTAGCATTGTATCGCAGAAAAAACTGCTCCTGTTACAGAAAACCGCTTAGAAATTATGGATTCATTTTATTAATTCAGTCTTCTGAGATGGAAATTGTTAAATTGACTATTTTTGGTTATTATGCTTCTGAATGAAGTAACATAAAGAATTTAAAAGATGAGAGCTAATTTTAAGTGAATGCCCTTCCAGACTGGTCATTATGTATTTTAAAATGCTAGTTGGAAGGGTGTTTTCTTGGAGAAATTCTTATGAAGAAAATGAGGAAGGTATGTAATTCTTTTTTTTTTTCTTTTCTTTTTAAATTCTGAAGTATTTATTTAATGTTTATATGATAATATATATACAATCTAGGTTATGCAAATTGCATATTTTTAAAATAATATCCTAAGTTTCACCGACTTACAATTTTAAATATCTCTTTACTATTATTTATTAAATTAAATATATGAAATTGTTTAACTGCATAATAAAACAAAGATTCAATTCAATTTTATTCCACATCTTTATAAAAAAAGATATTCTGCTTTAAAAAAAGGACGATTTACTATATTATTTATTAATACTAATAATATTTACATTTATCAATTATTTAATATGCCATGATCGCATAATTACATCAAATGAGGTAAAAATTGCGTTGACTCAATTTAAAGAAATTTAAACATTTAAAAAATACCAATTACATTGCCATGTGGAATAAATTTAAATACCTGCAAACATCATTGTTGTAAACTGCTGCTGTAAACTGAAAATATGTATGCACACATGCACTGAAATTTAAAAATATGAAGTATGTTAAATATTTTAGAAAAATATTATGATTAAATATATATATATATGTATTTAAGTATTTGGACATTTTAAAAATTTCCTCCTTCTAACTAATTTTTAATTTTTTGTTTCAATTTCTTATTATTATAAATTAACAATATATTCTAAACTCAATTATATATTATTTTAGCGGTGTATTGGTACATTCATTTTTGAAATTATTTTTTATGTTGAAATATTAAAACTTTCTATAAACTTCAGCATTCAAATATATTTATAAACTATCCATGGACTTACAAAGTAGTACCCAGAAATGTTTAGAATGTACAGGGTGCAAAGTCGAGAGCAGGCCTTTATTTGGGCAACAATTGGTCTCAAACGTCCTCCAATAAGAAAATGTATTAAAAAAAAAATGTAAGAATTCATTATATGACATGTTTAAATTTAAAAAATCAATTTACTAAAAATCACAAAAACTGATAATTTTTATACAATTTTCATGACACTAATAGTGTAAGTTGAGTTCTAACCTAAAAAATATAACACAAAAAGTTTCACTTTTGTGCACCCAAAATTGTCTGAGATAGTTAGTTTCAAAATTTAGGATTATTTCGCATTTTCTCGGGCTTTATTAAAAAGTCAATGAAAAATTCTTTAATAAACCCAGGGAAAATGCAAACAAAGTCCAATTAGGATTTTTAAAACGATCCCTTATTGAAGGCCGAAATATGTTAGAAAAACCAAACTTTAAATATCATGTTCCATTTTGGGAGAATAGAAATGAAACTGTTTGTTAGGATGAGTGTCAGTTTTCTAAATATGATTATAGGGATCTGGGACTATGTAAAAATTTAGTTTTTGCAATTTTGAAAAAATAGATATTTTAAATTTAAACATGTTATACCACAAATGCTCATATTCTTTAAAACATTTTGTAACTGAAACTATATATTTGCGACCAATAGTTGCGGAGATAAAGGTATTCTCGTCACAATGCTTTGCACCCTGTATTAAAAAAAAAAAAAACACGTATATATATATATATATATATGTATAAATGAATTTTTAATCTTAGTTAAAGCCAAGCAACAGATATAAGATCCCTGAAACCACATAGGTCAATGAGAACAAAATTACAACAAATTTAAATAACCTGGGGAGACTGATTGTGATTTATTGAAACATTTATATTTTATTTATTGATTTTTATTTTATTTAACTTCAGTCTAATCTTAAATTTATTCCTATATTGTTAGTTGCAATTTTAATAATTTTGCCGGTGCGTAAAAACCACATGAAACTCAAATCAAAAGATACAAACAAGCAACGAGGAAATAAAAAATTAAGACAGCATTTTAAACATTTTTTGTAGGAAAAGCTTAGAATGGTAGAAAAAAAAAAAAAAAAAAAAAAAAAAAACTCGTCAAGGGTGACCCTTTTCGTCGTTGAGCACCAATATACGATTTCGTTCGTTAGCAGCTATAATAGCAAATTGCTAGCGGGCACCCTATCGTACAAGAAATTAATTGAAGTTAGAAATGAAGAATAAATTGGAATAAATTATTTACTTCAAGAAATCAGAGAATCAAACAGAAAACAACCATGAAAAACAAACATTAATCATAGGATGACGCATTCGGAATCACAAGGATTAAAACAAGCAAAATAAATCAAGAGTTTAGTTGTATATAGCAGATGAAGAATAATGATACAACACAGCAACAGGGATATAAATTACTTTTTTTTAAATTCAAATATTGTTTGAGAAATTTTAACATACTTACTATTCCTTTAATTTCAACGTATATGCATGAAAAATTCCATATTTTATGACTGTAATTCCCAAAAAGTGTCATAACGTGCCTATATCCCTTTAAAAAATTCCTTAAATTTTTGCATTTTTAAAAAATTTCTTTTTTCCCCTAAGCTGAAGATAATGGCGTTATAGTATTAATTAAGAAACTTTGAATAAACACCATAAAATGCAAGAACTCGCAACTGCTACAAACAAAGCGGCAACGCATTCCACACACTCAACGTGCTTGTTTGCAGCTCTCGTGCCTACAATGTTCGCCTGATGAAGGGTTGTGTCTTCTTTTGACCCGAAACAGTTGGTGCGAGTTCTCGCATTTTATGGTGTTTATTCAAAGTTTTGTAATTAATACTATAACTTCATTATCTACAGATTAGGGAAAAAAAAGAAATTTTTAAAAAATGCAAAAATTTAAGAAATTTTTTAAGGTATAAAGAGACGTTATGACACTTTTTGGGGAAAGCTGTCATAGAATATAGAATTTTTGATGCATATACGTTGAAATTAAAAGAATAGTAAGTATGTTAAAATTTCTCAAACATTATTTGAATTGAAAAAAAAAGTAATTCATATCCCTGTTCATGTGTTGTATCATTATTCGTCATCAGCTATGTAATTTTTACTTCTAAACGCTCGTACTGAGGGGATTTTTTTATAATGACGTCACATTTTTTTTTTTTTTTTTTTTTTAACTACACTATTTTAGAACGTTTACAGTACGTTTTCTGGAACGTTCTGAAAATGTGTATAACGTTTTGAAAACGTTCTAAAAACGTTTAGAACGTTCTGAGACCGTATACATAGAACGTTCTCAGAACGCTTCTATAACACCGATGGTGATAGTTACACGTTCATTGAACGTTCTCTGAACCGTACTATTGTACGTCTTCAAGATGGACAGATAGACGTCTATAACACGTTCAAAGTGAACGTTCTTAGAACGTGTTTGCAGAACAATTTTTGAACGTTCAGAGAACGTTTCGGTGCTGCTTGGGATTATCATATAATTATCTTGAATGTTTTCACTGGGCAACTTGTCCCGACATCTTGTTTCTAAGTTCCAGCCACTTGAAATCACACTGCCACTTGAAAATATGCCATCACGATAACTTTTAAAATACTAAACGGATTCAAATAAAAGTTGGATAGTGAACTTATGGTTCAAATATCTAGGATAAGTTCACTTGGTGACTTGATCCGCAATTTTATGTCCAAGTGGCTGCCACTTGAAAATTTGTCAATATAGTAACTTTAGTAATACAGAATCGATTCGCATCAAATTTGGGTAGTGGATTTATCCTTCAAATATCTCAGACAAGTTCGCTGGGCATCTCATTCCGCTTTTTTTTTCCAAGTGGCGCCTCCTGAAAATTTCTTATGACGATAATTTTTGAAATACTGATTTAATTTGAACTAGAACTGGACAAGGAACTTATACAAGTATACTGGATGATTTCACTGGGCAAGTTGTTTTGCCATTTTGTTTCCAAGTTGCAACCACTTAGACTGCCACTTGAAAATTTGCCATAAAATTAACTTTTGAAACACGGCACTAATTTAAACCACAGTTAGACAGTGAACCTATGCTTCAAATACCTTGGATATGTTTGCTGGGCAACTTGTTCCGCTGTATTGTTTCCAAATGGCGGCCACTGGAAAATTTGTTATCACGGTAACTTTAGAAATACTTAATCAATTCAAATCAAAGTTGAAAAATGGATTTATCTTTCAAACAACAAAAATCTAGAAAATTCACGTAACTCGTGAACCAATCAAGGTATTGCGTCCATCTTTGGTATATCCATTATAAGTATTTTCTCGCCAAAAGTCGCCAAAAAAGACGCCATAGGGGAAAAGTCGCCAAATTTGTCGCCAAATCCATTACCTGCGTTGCTGGATCTTTTTAATGCGTTTTTAAGGGAAAATTAGGCTATTTTAGCGCTAAAACAAGCTAGAAATGCAGCAAAATAACATTTTATCAACTTACTAATTGAAAGAATTTCTACAAAAAAAATTATTTTCAAATTTGAAACGATATTTTAGATGAGGAACTTTCTCTGCCATTTTGATCGAAGTGCCAGCCACTTAATTTTCCAACACGATGACTTTTGAGATTTTGAATTAATTCGAACTATATGTTTACAGTAGACTTATCTCACAAATACATTTCATATATTTGTGAACTTATCTCACCATTTTGCTTCCAAGCGCCGGCCACTTGAAAATTTTAAATTCACATAAAAAGGTATTTATGAACCGATTTGCTTAAAAAACCATATGTGCATAGCCTACATCAATTTTCTACCAAATGCGTTAATAATTTGTAGCTGCCATTTTCAAACAAAATGACGGCTACTTGATAAGGAAAAAGAAATCAACCTACCCTTCCGAATAAGCCGGAAGGTCTTGTTTAAAATTACATCATTAAATTTTTTTGGTAACAGTATTTTTATAAATCGGAAGATGTTTTTGCGAATAATATAGGTTTTGGAACTTATGGATTGTTTACCACGAAACATTCCTGATTTCAGGAATTTCGCATTTTTTTCAATGATATATTTGATGATTATTGATGTATTTAAGGGACTTTAGACTGGTGTAAATTGAACAACTAATTGTCTAAAATTTCTGAAGAACTTTCCAGATTTTATTTATTTATTTATTTATTTTACTTTTATTTTATTTAAATTAATTTTTTTTTTTTTTTTTTTTACAGTGTATTGATTACGGAACATTTTAAATATTTGTGATAAATTCATAAAAGTTAATTCAAGCCATAGTTAAAGTTTATTAATTTTATAATTTTTTTTGTATATTTTCCATTTATAAACAGTTATTTGTTAATATGTAATTAGGTTTTAAATAAACATGTCTGCATAATATCTCAAGTTATTGGATTATTTGAGTCTATATTTAAATATATGTATATATATATATATATATATATATATATATATATATACACACATTAAAACTGTTTAAGTTTTCTTCAGAATTTATTTGAAGAAAATCTAATTCATATAATGTTAAGATTTTTTTTTTTTTTTTAATATAAGCTTAATAAGTGGGCAAATTAACTTAAGGCATTCCGAATGTATTTTTCTTTTAAAGATAATTTTAATGTTACTTGTTTAGGTGGTGTGAATGAATCACTAAAAATTAACTTCATGATATTAAATTCTCGTTTATTTTTCCGATTTGATTACTTTTTTAGTTATCCATTTTTAAATTGTTTTTCATATAGAATTACTTTACTTTTTCATACTTTGAATGATCGATATTTCTTCGATTATTTGAATTATTATTAATATTTTATCAATTATAGATATAAGTTATTAGGTCGTTGCAAAAGTTCGTGCGGATTTTTATTGCTTCATTTCATAAAAATACATAAAATCAAATGACAAATTTTAATCAAAATACTCTCCATTACTTTCTACAACCTTTGCCCATTTTTCGGGTAACAAATGGCGATAGAAGCTCTCGTCTTTGGAGGCAATAAAATGATCCGCGTCCGCACGAACTAATATTTATCATACATTTCTATGAACACCTAAGTTTTATTTTTCAGTTTATTCCCAGAATTTTAATTACTATTTTACGTCATAAAAAATTTGCACCGAAAGACATTCCCGTACGCCTCAATGAAATCTAGAGGTCACATTTAATGAACCATGGGCCTTTAAATTAGTTATTATAATTTAAAAAAAAAAAAAGTATCTTACTTCTATATAATAAAAAAAAAAACTTAAGGGGAGGGGAAACGCTAATGGCTCTATGGTTATAATAACTTTGATAACAGACATATCATATGTTTATTATTATTAGGCCTGCAGTTAAAATGATTAAAAGCATACTTCTATACTTCTATGCCCATTTATTTGTTTATTTTAAAAATAATAAATAATATAACATAAAAAAAAAAATCTATCCTTTACAGATATACCACACATCCCGAATTTTTAAAATGCGCTGGAAAAAAAAAAAAAAAAAAAAAAAAAAGAATATCTGGTGTGAAACAGCCACACGACTTCCATTACCCACTATTATAAGCATTGTTTGGAAATTTGATCAGAAAAGATAATGTGATCAGAAGCCATAAAATTTACCTAAGAAAGTAGAAACATAAAATATTTCCGGATTTATGTAGCAGTTTTCAGGAAAATCGTTAAAGCAGTTTTTCAGAGACCAACTTTTACAAAAACTTTGTATTCTCAATTATTGACTGAAAAACAATAATTACATACAAAAGGATATTTTAAAGGAAGTTAATATGGCGAGTTTGAAAAAAATCCGTACAGCCGTTTTTAAACGAGCGCACTTGCGAGACCTGAAATTTAGCTATTTATACAGGACAGCAATCAATTTTCCTGAACAAACTAACTGTATCAATCGAAAGGACATTTAATTGAGCGTTTATATAGCAACATTGAAGAAAATCGATAGAGCCGTTTTTGAGATATGGACTTCCAGTCCCATTTCCGGTTTTCTGTTTTTCCAATTTTCACCAAATTTTGGAAAATTCCTGTCTCAATTCTGAAGTTCCCTCGTTCTATCTTTATTAGTTTCGGAAGGTATAGCCACAAGATCCCCCCCCCCACACACACACTCACACATACACACACACTGACCAATTGTCAAAAACTACTTTTTTGGACTCAGGAGACCTTAAAGCGTGTAAATCAGGTGAAAACTCGATATCGAATTTTTGGAACTAATACAATACTTCCATTACCTATTGTAGTCGGGCAATGAAAGTAAAAAAAAAAAAAAAAAAAAGTTTTAAAGGTTAATAAATAAAAATCTTTGTATAAAAGCACCATAGATTGTAAAATTCAAATTATGGTGTTTGATTACATAGGTTTGTTTTTTATTACTGCAGAGAGCGTAAAAGTTTTAATCTAAAATTAATTTTCGAGATAGATAATTACGATGAATTTGACTTTATTTTCATGGAAAATTTTACAGATAGTAAGTAGATCTAAAGTAAAGCTTGCATTGAAGAGTTTTTATAAATGATGTGTCTAAACATTTTTTGTGTTGTTTTTCTCAGATTTCCAATCTCACTCTGTGTGTATATAGGGAGGGGGGGGGGGAATGCATGACAGAGGAATAAGCTTTATCTTATTGTAAAACTCTTTAAACAATCCAGAAAATAAGTTAAAAAGCATAACTTCGAAATTTGCGTCACATAATTATTTATTAATTTTCAAACTTATAAATATGTTTTATATTGTAATTTAATATATTTTGTGATGATTATGAATGGATCCGGAGAGATAGCATTCCAAATCTTAACCTCCATGGAAGGGATTAGTTTTCCTTGAAAAGAGAATTTTAGACGAATGCAAATGTCTCTCTAAATCTTAAAAAAATTATTCTTTTTATTTATAAAATTTTCAAGATATACAGGGTGATCGTAAATGGCCTATTCGGAGCATTCTGTAGCTGTAACTAAAATGCGGATTAAGTCTAAACTTTGCAATTTCAAAGAATGCGTGAAAGATTAAAAGGAAAAAAAATCTGGTAGTTCGTACATTGCAGTCAAAATGCTTGAAATGATATGTGATAAATAACTGTGGTTTATTTTAAAATTTTCAATCTTTACGACTTTTAAAAGTGTTATATTCACATTTTGAAGCATTATGACAGTACAAAGAATGATAGATGTGGCACTGCAATTGAAGAAGGAAACAATCTGCTTTGCATAAGCATATGGATTTAGTGTACGTTATGGGTATAAAGGTAGAAAATCGAATGACTAACATTCTTTCAGTTACGATGGCTTTTAGTTTACCAGAAAGTGTGGTAATCTTAGAATTGTTTTACGAAAACTTGGCAGACGTAAAGGACAATGTGCGACAGGTCCCTAGCGATCAGCTGCGTTTGGCTGTTGGTCTGACACTGTTCATCTGTTGCACACAAATAAATATGCTTTACACCGCAAAACAGTCTCTAGCAATAACAAAGATATTTGTAATAATTAAAAATGTACGTATTGAAATTTGTAGCTGATTTAAATTTTTATAAGCAAAAGCCCCTAGCAAAAATTTTTTTTGTTTTTAATTTTTTTTCATAATCTTTGAGCTTATCTTTTGAATTTTCTGTTTTACGATCGTCCTGTATACTATCTTCATGCTAATACTTTTAACACGTTGAGCGCTATGTCAACCAATTTAGATTCTAGACATTTTGTCATATATCTCTAAAAGTACTGAAGGAATCATCTTGAAACTTTAGAAGTGGGCAGAACATGTTATACTTCAAACATTTTAGTGAAAGTTTTACCTCGAAATAAAAGCAGAACCAATAAAAAAAATTAACACGTTGAGCGCCATGTCAGCCATCTCTTGGCTGACAGTGTCAAATATGATATAAAGCCGCGCGAACCATCGGTGGTTGACTGTGTAAAATAGGATATAAAACTAAAAATATTACATTGTTTTAAGTAATTATTGAAAATTTATTGAAAATTTGCTTAATTTTTATTTATTACAGGAGGAATCATTGCGGAATATTAATGGATTTCAAGAATTCGTGTGGTGCTCAACGTGTTAAATGAAGTTTTTTCATTAGAAAGATTAAAAGAAAAACTTTTTAGTATCGCATTTTTAAATTGAACAAAATTAGTTTACAAAACTAAATTTTATCAATCACTGTTAAAAATGGTTTCTCAAAAATGAGTAAAATTGTCTCAAAATATCTCCGAAACAATATATATTTAAATTTGAAAATCCCATGTACTCATGTTTGAGTATATTTGACATGCTCAAAAATGGAATTTACCATTAAGAATCCCAATATCCCCACTTTTGAGCATGTCAATATACTCAAAAATGAGTACATGGCTTTTCAAATTTAAGTACATATTGTTTCGGAGCTATTTTGAGACAGTTTGCTCATTTTTGAAAAACCATTTTTAACAGTGATAGAATCAAAGCACAGCGGAATTTTTTTTAACTTAAATTAATAAAAAAAAAATATGTGACATTCATTTAAACTGAATAAAGAAGGACATTTAATTTTTAACGTTACAATTTATACTATTTACATTGATTAATAACAACATTATATTCCATATCACACTCCAAAGATGTATGTATATTTAAATTTACGATGCATATTTTTACAGTTACGCAAGAAATCGGTTCATTCAAACTCATATTCATGACAATATCAGATTATTTATATAACCTGAAAAAATATCATTTAAACTAAGAATGTTGTTGTCGCCATCACTTCCAAGCAACATAACCCAATGCTCAAATAATTAGCGTCTTTTTGAACTTCTCGTTAATACTTTTTTCTTTAAAAAATCAGTCTAAAACTTTAATCATTAAAGGTATAAACAGCTTAAACTACAAACAAATGAATTATGTAATACATTAATTCTACGAAAAAGTGATACAAAACAAGTAAATGCTAGACACAGGTTGAAGTGAATGAAAGGGCCGAGGGATACGGTAGAGTAAGTATTCATCTTAAGACGATTACCATTTATCCACTGAGCTAACTAACATGTGGAGCAAAAAATTCTTATGAACGAGGAAGCAATTAGAATAACAGAAGGGCGCAGTGAGACAGATATTTATCTGAGAACGATTATGCCTTTAACATGCAATTAGTCCCACCTCAATTTCATTATATTTCTTGTAACATATCATTATCTCTAATCCCAAAATTATTCGCCAATAATGCGTCAAAGATGTATTTGCTTAAATAATTAATTGAATTGCTTTGTATATGTACACTATTTAAAGAATAGTACAGTACATAATAGTATATAATATATATATATTTATATATAAATGTTTTATATTACATTATAGGTAAAATATTTTAAAAGATGTCTAATACATTTAAAACTGTTCTATCAGAAGTGAAAAATGAGCCTTCTTTAATTGATCACAAGCTTTTTATTTTTTATTAAAATTGCACAAAATATTGTACAACGTTTAAGGCTTGTTTCAGCTTTTGAAAAGTTATATAAATAATACTCTTATATAATTACAATAAAAATGTATCAAAATTATTCAGTGTTAATCCAAAATCCATAAAATAACATAATTTAGAATTTGCGGATTAACATTAACTTGTATAAAAATATTACCAAAACTACATTCTATAGAACGAATCTCTTATCTCTAATACATTCAAGAAAAAGCTGCTGCCCGAATTTTTCGTCTGCGATCCCATCTCCTCGCGAGCAAGGGAGTCCCTAAAGTCGCAAAAGGTACCGATGTTTGCTAAATAATTCAAGGAACACATTTATTTTGGTTAGAAATTACTATCACTTTGATTTACGAAGTTAATAATTAAAAACTTCGTATTAAAAAGGATATTCTAATGGCAAACTTGCAAATACTTTCTTCAAAAATCATTGTTCTTTCACAAGAAAACGTTCCGCTGTAAAAAGAAAGGAAGGTAGAAAACTTTATGCATTTTTTAAAAGCGATCTCTCCATAACGGATCAAGATATGCAAAATACGTCTCTACCTTTTAAAATAATATTTATTTTCAATTCAAACGGAGTAATTGTTTTAAAAAATATGGATTTTTTATACTTAAAAAAATATTTTTTTAAGATGTCCGAAATGTCTCTTCCTTTAGATTATCACTTTTTAAATCACGCTGTACAAAAAACTAATCATTCAATATTTTAACAAAAGGTATCTTTAGAAAGGCCATTTAATATTCTTTCCAACCACCTAAAACTTTTAACAAAATACGGATTACTGATTCACATTTTTAAAATTTACGAAACATGGAATTTTTCACTAAACATTTTAAAACTCAAAAATTTTTCAAGATAAATCAGTTATTATATTTTTAAATATATATCACGATGAAAGGAAGAAATTCTAAAAAGACTGAAATCCGATTGCAAAAATTTCGCGAGTTAAGAATTTTTTTTTATGAAAGGTGCGCACGGATTTTCCAAAGCTCTCACTTTGAGTTCTGCTTTTAAAAACTTTGTTTTTACTAAATTCTAATTCTGCGTAAACGAATAAAAATATAGGAAATACATCTACACCATTCAAAAGCAGGTTTCTTCACAATTCCAATGGTGTAACTTAAATAATAACAACAACAATAATAATATTTTTTTAACATAAAAAAAAAAAAAAAAAAAAAACTCCAAAATTTACTCACATTCGCATATCTCTTTTTGAATCACCCTGTACGAAAAACGAAGGTTTCAATTTCTTAACTGTAGGCATCATCAGAAAGGTCGTTTAATTCTTTTTCTAATCATATAAAACTTTTAACAAAATACGGATTGGTTGATCATAACGTTTTTGAGACGTTAAACGTTTTGAGAGATTAAACGTTTTTGAGATAAATAAGTTGATTTTTCTCTATGTATTAAAAAAAGAAAAGTTATTGCCGCCACTGCTCTTTATTTCTTTTTCTTTATTTCTTCTTTTTTTGTCGAGCTGCGAATAGGCGTGTAAAGAACCGCAGAGTTAATGAGCAAAGTAAGTAGGGAGGGTCGGCGAAACCTCCTTCGAGGGTTGGTGAGCGGTGCGGGCCCCCTAGTGAATTAAAATAAAAGAATCACTATATTTTATACCGCTTTGTGCGACTAGGTTTAAAATAGTGATTGTAGAAACAAATTTCATTAATTATGTAGAAATTCTCAGGGAAGAATCATTTAAAAATATCATGCAAATTTAAAAAATGCAAAAATGCATGAAAATTATTTAATTAATTAATCATTAAAATTAATAAACTTTTTCAATTATCTAAAAAATATTAATTCATTCTAAATTGATAAAAAATATTTTAACATTTCACCCCCCCCTCCCACCCCCCCACCCCCCCCCAAAAAAAAAAAAAAAAAAAAAAATGTGTAACTAGATGCAAGTAATATTTTAGGAACAGTTTTATTTGGCATGTAATTCTGTGTGAGGGAGCTACGGAGTGCTCAAACTTCCGTTCAATTATAGTATCTACGTTTATTTAAAAAAAAAAAAAAAAAAAAAAAAAAGAGAAGAAAAGAAAAGAAAAAGAAATTTAAGGCATTTAGTAATTTGCCTTGAAACTTAGGAATCTTGATCGATTTTTCTAGTAGCAACTAAATACCAACTTCAAAATACCAAATTTGAATTTCCTGCAGCTATTTGTTTTTAGGTTATGCTGATAATATCTGTACATATTGCTAAATATATGAATTTTGTATTCAGTAGAACTCAAAACATGATATTAAACAAAAATATGTAGAGGGGGAAAATCGAACTTCAAAATATAGTCTATTACAGTCTATAGAACGTATGGGTGGGAGAAATTAATTTTTCTTCTTTCAACTTAGTAAAATGTAGCAAAACCCTACCATCAATCACATTCAATACAAAAGAACGATTAGCTTAATTTTAAGTAGCCCCGTATACTGTCTATAATTATATACATATCGCCTTGTGTACTTAAATTTAGTCTTAAATGAAAAATACATGGAATACACATTCAGCAATATTCTAGTATAGCCGCTATATATCCAAATACTTTGAGTAACACTGTAAATGAATGATGAATGATTTCCAAGCCACAATGTACGAAAATCATACTTTTTTACATATAAAAAAAGAGACGTTCATTCCATTTTGTTTAGAGCAGATTATAGATGTTACTCTGTACTTACCAGAAACACCGCCCATAGACGTCACGTATTTGAATTCTCCTGGATAGCCCTTTATACGAACCACTTTAGCATAGTTTCTCTTTATTATACAGATATAGAATACTGAATTTGGACTCCCTGCAACTATCTGTATTTGAGATATGCTGAAAACTGACACACAGACACACAAAGAAATACACTGACACACGGACCAACCGCTAAAACACGATTTTCAGATTTGGGTCATCTCCAAACGTGTAAATGTACAAAACAAACAAACAAACAACAACAACAAAAAAAAAAAAAACCTGAATTTTGAAAATTAGACCTCAAAACAATATTTTCTGTACCGTATATATAAGTAAGAAAAAGTAAATAATCTGTTGTATCACTCACACGACTTTTTCTTACTCTGCATTTCAATACTATAAAGAGAGATTGCAGATTAAGACGTAAGATCTGTAAAATAATGTAATGAAGTTCATTCTAGTTCAAAGATAATTTTAAACAGATTTAAGAACAGTTTTATCTGACATATAATTTTATGTGAGGGGGGGGGGGGGCTAACGCTCCCGTGAACCCCTTATCCAATTATAGTGACTATATTTATAAAAAAAAAAAAAAGAATGGTATTATTAATTTGCCTTGAAATTTCGCAATCTTGATCATCTTTTCAAGTAGTAACTACATGCCAAATCGGAAATACCAATTTGAATTTCCTGCAGTTATTTATTTTTAAATTATGCTAATAACAGATATACATACATACCAACTGCTGAAAATTTGACTTTCGTATTCAGGAGACCTCCAAAAAGAATATTATACAAAAGGCTAGATGGACTTTAAAAAATACTTTGTTTTCAGTATAGGTATGAGAAATAATGTTCTCTTCTCGAACAGTGTCCATCGACATAATAAAAGCCCTATCATCAATTACACCCAATACAAAAGAACGTTTAGCCTATTTTTGAGTAACCCTGTGTATTATTTACAGACTATATGCATATCATATTGTGTACTTAAATTTAGTCTTGCATGAAAAAAACGTAACAGAAAATTAAATGCATTTTCCTCAATTTCCAAGTATAGCCCCAATATATTGAAACACTTTGGGTAGCCCTGTAAATGAATGATGAATTATTTCCATAGCACTATCTACACAAAACATGATTTTATGGATATAAAAAAATGCATTCATTTTATTTTGTTTAGTGTAGCATAGATATATTACACTGTACTTACCAGAAATTTTGCCCATTGACGTAATGTATTTGAATTCTATTGGATGGCACTGTTCACGAACTCTTTGCTTGATCTCAATGAAAAGTTTAGTGTAGCATCATTATATGAGACAGATAGAGAATACCGAGTTCGGTTTTTCTACTACAATTTGTTTTTGAAATATGCTGATAACAGACACACAGATAGACAGTCTCGTAAACATACACACAGACCAACCGAATTTAGAAGACCTCAAAACGTTAAATACAATCTAAATGCAATTTCGAAAATTTGACATAAAAACCATACTTTCTCTACCTTATATATAGTCAAGAGAAAGTAAAACAGATGAAAATTTGAAAAAAATTTTTAGTGAAAGAAAACTAACGTAAACGGTCACACTTGAACAAGAATAAACACGTTACCTCTCGTTGATACAACAAAAATTACATTTTGGTTACAATTTAATCATCTTTACCATCTTATGTGATAAAAAATAGAAAATATTTTTTTTCACAAAAATAGACATTGCATTCGTCTTTTAAATGAGACAATAAAAAGAATTATTAAACGAATTACGATTACGCTGAGAATTTATGGAAATATGCATATACTAATTTTAGAAAGAGTTATGTAAAAAACAATCTTCTAACTACTAGAGATGGTAAATACAGAGAAAAGTAAACAATAATAAAGGGAGGAAAAAAAGTAATTGAATTATCTATATAAAATTTCTTTAACGTGGACCATTTACGATTAAATTTTGTTGAAACAATCGAATGACATAAGGTGCTATCTGATTGATTAACCCATTAACACCCAGCGTCCTCATTTGAGGACAGCTAATAAATTGGCACGTATATTTTTTGTGGTTTCTTGGAATGATTTCTGCTTTTTAGTGACAGTTTATAGAATCACTCTAAATGATCTCTGAAAATGTTATGTGCCTGCTATTAATAAATATTTCATAATTTGGATAGTTATTTTGTGATTTTTCATTCCTCCCACAAATATTTGCTTTTTGCGCAGGTATACCAACTTATGTCAAGTTGAATAATAATATACCGGGTGATTCAAAATAGATGATACAGCGATTATCCCGTGAACTAAGAAAGATAGAAATATACTTCCAGTTACAAAATGGGTGCAAATTAAGAATATATTTCAGATATGGCATTATATTTGTACAAGATACATATTAAATACGAAATTTAATTTTTTATACGGCCCCTCCTATCACATGCCTTACATTTAGAAAAATATTTTCCTCAGTCTAAGAAGAAAAAAAAAATAATAATCTTTCCAAGTAAAAATTTCGCTGAGTTATTGCAATTTGAAAATTCTAGCGGGTTTTCTTAAGGGTTTGTTTAAAAGCGAGAAATTGTAATTACTCTATATTTGTTGATAAGGCATAGATTGATCAGTGTGTGTGTGTGTGAGAGAGAGAGATTCTTTTTCATTTAGGGAAGCACGGATATTTTAATCTGCAATATCTGT
Source organism: Salticus scenicus (assembly GCA_963930645.1). NCBI lineage: Eukaryota > Metazoa > Arthropoda > Arachnida > Araneae > Salticidae > Salticus > Salticus scenicus. Next base: position 263,482,496 of record OZ005649.1, on the reverse strand, counting down.
CTTGCCCTGAGTGAATACACACGAGAATCCTCATTGATAATTAACAAAAAAAATTTATGAATAATTTATGTACTGAAAGCGAATTTTCAAATTTAGTTTTCTTTCTTTTTCTTCATACATTCTCTAACCCATACACATGGTATAGAGAAAGTATTGTTTCTGAGTCAAATTTTCGAAAATTAGCTTTTGTTATATTTACACGTTTTGAGATCCTCTGAATTCAAAAATCATGGTTTTAGCGGTTGGTCTTTCTCTATCTCTCTCTCTTTCTGTGTGTGTGTGTGTGTGTTATTAGTATATCTCAAGAACAAATGGTAGCAGAAAGTCCAAATTCGGTATTCTAAATACGTATCATAGAGGGATGCTACACTAAACTAACCGTTGAGATCAGACCAAGGGTTTGTGTACAGGGTCATCCAAGAGAATTAAAATACATTACGTCTGTGAGCGAAATTTCTCATAAGTACAGTGTGACATCTGTTGGCCAACCTAAACAAAATGAAATTAACATATTTTTTATATGCATAAAAGCATGTTTTGTGTAGGTTGTAGTATGGCAATTATTCATCATTCATTTACAGGGTTACCCAAAGTATTTGTATGTATTGGAACTATACATGGGAATTGCTGGAAGTCTATTTCATTTTGTGTTACTTGTTTTACATATAACAATAAATTTACGTAAACAATGTAATGCGTATATAGTTTATGGACAATATACAGGACTACCGAAAATTAAGAAATTTTTTTTTTCTGTTAAATGTAATTGACAAAAGGGCTTTGTTGCATATGTCGAAGAACACTGCTGACACAGGATGGAATATTAATTTCTCATAGCCATTACTATAAACAAAGTAGTTTTTGGATATCGTTCTTTTTCTGTATAATATCACGCTTTGAGGCTTTCTGAATACGAAAGCCAAATTTTTAGTGGTTGATTTGTATATATATATATATATGAAATATCAGCATAATTTAACAACAAATAACTGCAGAAAATCCAAATTTGGTACTTTGAATTCCACTTGAAAAGTTGATCAAGAATGCATGTTTCAAGGAAATCTATAATAGACTTGATTTTTGTTTTAATAAATGTAGGCACTATAATTAAACGGGGTTGATAAGAACAGTTACCCCTTTGACATAGAATTATACATCAATACCACATCATATTCTATACAAAACATTATTTTAGAATATTAACAATAAATATTAATTTCTTTATTACTTTTACAGTAGAAAGTTATTTAAATGTGATTTATAAGAATGTCTATCCCAAAATGCAATGCACTGGCATTTTTTTGGCTGTTCCTGAACACAAACCAGTTGTAGAGGACCTATTAATACCATTTTAAATAGAGAACATTCCATAGTAAACCTGAATAACATATATAATTTTTTTTAAAATCCTAGAAATATTTACGGGCGCTGGGGGCAGGCAGACGGACAAACAGACAGATGGACAATCATAATGCTCTAGACTAGCAGTTACGAATGGTAGCCACTGGCGACCAGAGTCATAAAAAAGTGGTCTCCCTTTTCGTCCTTTAGATAAAAGTCTACTGGCAACACAGAAAGTAACTATTTCTCTGTCAGTGATACGATCAAGTTAAGATGGAAAAAATATGATACACAACAAAAACATATTTTAAAATTTTAACAGATTTTTTTTTTTTTTTTTTTTTTGCTATAAAGATACATAAATGCAGGGTTGACTGTGAACTTAAGTAAAAAGATCTCAATAATTTAAAACGATATAAAGAAGGTAGAATTCAACACTATAAGAACAAACCCATAAATTGCACTAAATTTAACAAAGAATTAAACTGATATTGCGCTATCCACCCTAATATTATAAAATAAATACAGTACTTCCACGTTTAAAAGCACTCGAAGCTGCAGCCTCTAAATTGCGACCCGCATTAAAATAAAGTTAAATTTATGTTATAAAATACTGAATTAAAATTCTATAACAAAAAATACATTTATAATATTAAACAGATTTTCAGAAAATTAGATATTACATAAAAATATTAGAAATATATATGTTTAATCCCTTAAGGGCGGTAGGGATGTATTTTATATCACCTACTTTTTATTCTCAACTGCAAAAACTGGAAATTTTTATTTATTTATTTTAATCTGACGAAAAAGTTCATTTATTTCTTTTCTTCTTACTTTGTTTATGAATATTGGAGGCTTTTCATTTTAAATAACCGTAATTACCTCACCCCTGAAAGGTTAAATGTAAAGAAAACTTTAGTTTACATTAGCGAAATTTCAAACGTATTTATTAATAAAAACTTGACCCGCACCATGATTGGATACCCGATCCAATGCAAGACTCATTTTTGACCTGAATTAATCTAACAACAGGTTTATAAAATCTTAAAATTTTGGAATAGAGGTCCCTGATGAATGCTTGAAAAATTTTTATTAAAATAGAAAAAAAAAAAGAAGAATTGTAATTAAAAACGCGTAAGTCCCTCCGAACATTTTCATACCGTGAAGTCATTTACTTCGTATTTCATTAAAATCGATAAATTATTAATTAAAACAGGTATTTACTTTCTAAATATTAATGAATAATAATAAAAAAAAAAAAATATGCGTAAATATTATGACTTTACAGTTGGCATTTAAAAACAACTTGGTTATTTCGGCATTTGGTTCCTTTACCAGAAGTTTTCTTTTTCCACCACCGTGACCGCGATTATTATCCATCTTTGTATATTTCTTACTCCTTTAGCAAATAAAATGGCTTTAAATATCAAAGAATGCCCATCTCAACTGAAGTGGAAAACTGTGCTTCGAAGTTCGAAGTCATAGAATCATGCTATCACGCACGCACGCGAAAAGTTAGAAAGGAAGTCTCTCTGTGGAGCAGTAACGTCATTAGCGGTCCTTGTGGTCTTTTCTTTTTCCCCCGTCAAACTATTTGTTGCGCACAGCTAAAGATCGTAGGATCCATGCTTTTTTTTTTTTTTTTTTTTTTTTTTTTTAATTTTAATCAATAAAATGTTACATGGTTGCCCTTTTTGGCGACTAGGGTTTCACTTTTTGATAGCCATTTTCAGTGTAATGGTCGTCAGTTGACGACTGGCGACCGCTAATCTAGAACTTTAACATTCGAACAGACAAATACGCAAATCGAAATCATATCCACAGTTAAAAATTGTTAGAAAGTATTAAAAACGCTTAATGTAAACGAAAATGGAATTCCAGAAAATTTCCAATAACAACCCTTGACGTAAATGAATATTATTGTGTGTCCTGTAAATCTAATGCTAATCGTGCTGTACACTATAGAAATCTTTCTTTTGTACATATGAATAACATATTTCAGTTTCATTAGGATTTATATAAAGCAATTAAAATTTGGTTTATAGAAATATCTCTCATAGAACGTAATGCTTTGGAATACTTTCGGGTATCCCTGTATACAAACCAGTGGTGGTATTTACTCCACTTTCTATAGAAAATATCTGATAGAGGGCTTGAATAACACATTTAAATTTTATTAATATTTGTGCAAATTAAAGGTATTAAAATTTGGTTTATAGAAATACCTGTCACAGAACACAACGCTTTGGAATGCTTTCGGGTGTCGGGTGTCCCTGTACACAGCTAGCAGAGAAATTCACTCCATTTTCAATAAGAAACATCCGATAGTGGACTCAAATAACATATATCAGTTACAAGAAATTCCATGAATATTCAAGGGAGTTAGATCGTGGACAGATGGACAGATAGAAAGACGGACGGACAGACAGACTGAAGTCGTTAACACTTTTCAACCTTGTTGGAAAGTGTTAAACAGCCGAAGTCATTAAAAATTTTCAACCATGTTGGAAAGTGTTAAAAAGAAATCGCGAAAATTTCTCATGGTTTTGCTAGTCTTTTAATTTCCTTCCTCTCTTAACGTGTTTTAATTTGCAGGTGACCCCTAAGAAATTTAACTATTAAATTTTTTTAACAATACAGAATAATATAAATTTGCATTAAGTTCTTAAAATTGTTGGTTTGACGAGCTTGAATGATTTTAGTTCCTATTTTAAAAGGATTACTTTTTATCATCTCACAGATAACCCGCTAAATTGAGCACTTTGGCGTAAAAAAATAAATGCCAAATTTGAAAATAAAGTGGTATAAGTCATTATTTTCAAATTGCAATAACTCAGCGAGATTTTCACTTAAAATTATTATTATTATTATTATTATTTTTAATTTTTCTTCTCAGAGCGAGGAGAATATTTTTCTAAATAAAGTAAATGGTGCAAATATGGCCAATGCAGGTAATATGGCCAACCCTCAATAAAATTATTAATTTCAGTGAAATCCGAAAGATGGCGCTTAAATCTAGTCGGTCAAAGTAAAAAAAAAAAAAACACAGTTTAGTACTGCATTACCCGTAAACATTGATCAAATGCACGGAGTGTCAGTCATTATGTATTTGTTGTTTGTTGCAATGGCATTTTATAAATTTGTCTCATGTAAAATTGTTACTTTTTTGGTTGAAACAAAGTATTTCTATTTAATGTTATGCATAATATTTTAGCTAGTTTAATGGTCTTTCCAACTGTATAAATGAATTTCAATCCGCGTTTGTAATGATCGATAGATGGCGCTTTTTCAGCTTTTGTTGTTAGTAAATATTATAGCCCCGTGTATTTATTATTGTTCTTTTTGTTATTCTACATAATATTCGAACTATAATTTCTCCGCCATTACATCATGGAAAATTGATTGCTTTTGGAAAATAAATATTTCAGTTTATTCAAAGTTCGATCGGAAGTAGATTTTTAACTGAAGTTGAACAAATATTAGTTTCAAATCATCTGATTAATTCTTTACTTCCATTAGCCGAAGCAACGGAAATTTTAAATTTGTCATTTGGAAATAAATGGAAGCTTAATTCTGGATTTCTTGGTCCTTTGGAGTTACACTGGAGCACACAACAGTATGTGTTATCTTTTTTACCGGATTTATTCATTTTTATTCAATAAATATATGTGAAACTAAACATCGGCATGCAATGGTTGCTTGATGAAAGCCGAATTAAAGCATATTAATTGTAATTTCACCTTAGCCCACCAGATGGCGAGCATTTCATTACAATCGCGGATAGCTGAGATTTCAGACAGAATTATGAACGGTTTTTTAAAACTCGCTATTGTTGGCAATATGCCCATTGGCATATTACCTCCATGTATCAAAATTTGAACCACAAAGGTGCTGTTTCCAGACCTTTGAGGGGGGTCAAGTTCCAACTTGATTACTTAATTCGGGATGAGGCAAAAAAAAAAAGACATTCTTCTATTTTGTTTACTATCTAATACAATCCATGAGCTGCAGCCTTTGGATAAATCCTGTTTTGGGCCATTTGAGCAATTTTAAGACCAAGAAGTTCTTTTGTTTTTGGAACAAACTAACTATGAGAGCATTAAAAAAGCTCGATTTGGAAGAATATTTTCTCTGGTTTGGGACAAAGCTATGACGTTGACATTTTCAACGTTAAAGGGGGATTCAAAGGGACAGATATCTATCGTGTCAATTCTATTCTATCTATCCTGTCAATGTGATTCCTGAAGACGATTTTGCTCCAAGTTCTGTTTTTTAAAGCCCACCTTCAACAAAGAATAGTGCCAAGAGTTTAAAACAAATTTCTTCTCCAGATACCTCTTTTGAAAACAGGTTCGTCATACTCCTTGTCCCTCAAATACTGCTATCATAAAACCTGCAACGAACTATCATGCTCTAATTCTGAAAAAAGATCTATTTCTCAGAGCTTCTCAAAGTAATACTGAATATACTAAAACATCACAACGGCGATTAAAAAAATCAGTCTGTGAATAATAGCGGAAAAGTGATAAAGAAATTTTGGTTTAGCTGTATTTACAACAAGGAAAAAGTTATGGATATGATACTATGTGTTGTGTGTCATAATTATGTGCACGAACGAGGAATGTGTAGGACTTAACGAAAAAAAAAAAAAAAAAGGAAGTTTTTACTTCCCACATGTGTGAAGTCAAAATAAATTAAAAACATTTTTGACCGTTAATGTTTAACATTGCTTAAAAATTTGCTGAAAATGGCTGAAAAATGTTTAAAATTGCTTAACAATATTTTCTAAATTTTCTTTTTACATTTCTTTTCATTATATTTTGTTAAGATTAAAAAATTAAATTTGGTTTTTTAACAATTGATGTGTTTTCATGCTTTAAATATGTGTTGTGTTAAATATGTTTATTATGTGTTGTGTCATAATTATGTGCACGAGGAATCGCACTAGTATATAATTAACTCGCTACATAGCAAGATACATTTCGGAGGGGATTGACACTCCCCCTCAACCCCTCGTTGCCTCTATCTATCTATATGTATATATGTATTATATACAGTGAATCCACGTTTAACCAGATTGACCCTATTATTTCTGCAATCATTAGTTCTAGATTTATACTTCGAATTACAAAATTGGTTCAAGTGAAGAGTAGATTTCAGATATGACATTTTTTGAGCAAGGGGCTGTATATGTATTAAAATACGAAATTTAACTTTCATATAATGCCACTTTTCCAATGATTTATACTTAAAAAATGCTATCCTTGGTCGAAAAGGGAAAACAAAAGAAACCTCGTGACTCTAGTAAAATAGTCTCCCAGTTATTTAAATTTAAAAATGACGACTTATACCTCTTCACCTGCAATTTTGGCATTTAATTTTTGATGCCAGCGTCCTTACTTTAGGTGACGACGATAAAAATTAAAGATCCATTTGTTTTAAAATGTCAATTAAAATCATTCAAATACATGAAATTAGGAGCATTAGGAGCTTAATGCAAATTAATATTATAGTGTATTGTGAAAAGTTTAATAGCAGAATCTTTAAGGGGACGTCACCTGCAATTTGAAACGCTTTAAATGAGAAAGATGTATTAAAATATATTAAAAGACAGATAAAAAAGGGTTTAGCTCGATTTAAGGTGTTTCATAAGTCTGGATACACCAAAATATCTCGAAAGGCAAGCAATTTGGATGTCATAATTTATATTAAAAGTTTCGTGCATTCAAATGATATATCAGATTACTTATTATACGTAGGCCCTAGGAAGTTTCTATACTTTTATTCGAACATCTCTATTTGTGTAGGGTTCCAGCACTATGACTTAAAACTTTGAACTTGTATTTCTCCGAGAACATTGGTCATACAAATATCGAACTTTTAGATTTTGAAATGTTTTTACATGGACAAGATTTCCCTAAATAGGAATGTAGGGACCTGGGGCTGTATACAAATTTAGATTTAGATTTTGTATTTTCGCACTATTTTTTTCCAGCTTCAAACTTTTTATATCTTCACTCACTATTTAAATTTGTCTTTTTCTTAATTGGAAGTATGCATCTAGGACTAACGATTGTGAAAATAAAGGTCATTCAGACTATACGTGGATGTTATGTATATCTCCTTTTAACACAAAACATTATGTTATTCCATTATAACTCATAAATACTTGTGCCAAATTTGATGCCAAATGATTGCATAAAATATTGAATTTTTTTTTGTATAGCCTTGTAAACTAATTACTAATTCTATGTCTACCATTTTCTATAGAAACTAGGCTTTTAAACATTCTTTTAACATATATTTATTTCACTATGTATAAATGAGTGTGTTAAAATTCATTTATAAAAATTCTGTCTATAGATCGCAATAGTACGAATCTTTTTGTGCGTCTCTGTTCATCAGCCACAAATAATACATACACCAATAAAAACTATACAGCTAATACCTTGCAACTCATTAATATTTGAATCAAATGTGACACAATTTAAATGATTACGGAATGCCACGAGAATTCTTTTGAGTGCTTATGTAAATAAATTATTTAGCTTATGCGTACCTTCTTTAGAGAAAACATGCTTTAAAGCATTCTAATAATATATGTTTATTCTATTTTATTGAATGCAATACAAACGCGTTCAAATGCGCTTATATGAAAATTTGTCCATAAGTTCTAATGTTACGAAATTCTCTTTTGTGTACTTATAAACGAACCAAACATTATATACACCAGTAAAAGCTATAAAACTTACTTTATGTAGCTCTTGAATAATTTTACGAAATTTTATATAATTTGAATGAATATATAACATTGTCGGAACGCTTTTGTAATGTCTTCTAAATTAATTAATAAGTCTATGCACACATTTTATTACAGAAAATATGCTTTTAAGCATTTTAATGATATATATTAATTCTATATTGTTAAAGCAGTGTAGCCATGTTAAAATGTGTTTAAAGGAAATTCTGTTCATAGGCCTTAAGGATGAGAAATAATTTAATGTGTACGAATCATGAACAACCTACACATCAAAATATATATAGGTATTTTTAGATGACGTGTGAACATGTTTACCAATTGGCATGCCAATCGGTGGTTTTGTAAAGAGCTGTCCCAGTACCGACAAATTCTATCCAATGATCGTAATAATACGAAAAAAAAATAATAATCGTGTGTCCCTGTATATAAATCACAAACAAAATACACACCCAAAAGTATACATCTATTTATGTGGGGCTCATGAACATGTGTACCAATTTGCAAGTCAATCGGATGAGTTTTGAGGCCGCTATCGCGGTATATACACCGACAGAACTCAAAGCTTTTTCTGGTCTCCACTGTCGTTTCGGCAATAAAAATAGAAAAGTAATTTTATCGGATTTCTGTAAACAAAATTTTGAATTTTAATGGAGTTAAGTTAAATGGGGTTTTAGGTCACAAAATTTGTTTATCATCTTAGCGAGGCCCAATTTTTAAAGTGAGAGAGCGTCTAAACGCCTTATTCGACTGAGCTGAAAATTTATACACATGTTATAGGTCACCGTCATACCAACTGTATAGATTTTGGTGAATCTATCATTTAAAGATTTTTACAGGAACACAATAGAGAAAAATACTCAAACACACTATTATAATTTTCCTTTTTGTTTATTTAACGACTTGTCTTATTTTAATTTATTTGTACAACCGTTAATTACTTAATGTTCGAAAAGTCGAGTGGAATCACTCCATATATATATATATATATATATATATATATATATATATATATATATATATATATATATATATATGTATATTTCTTTCTTTCTTTTTCTTTTTTTTAACCTTTCATTATTATTCTTTTCAATAAGATTATAATGCTTAATGAATCGTGAATTATTATTCTAATTATTTTCTTTTTACTCTATCTATAACAAAAAAAAAATGAAAATTAATTCGCATACTTGCTTTTTATGATGCAGATCATTAGAATACTGTGAGTGGTGAAGGAAATATGAAAATTTTTCTTTTCTAATTAATTTTTGATATTTTTCAATGCATATTACATTTTTTAGTGACATTCGACTTTGTTTTTAAACAGTGCATAAAATAAAAATACCATTTAACCAAAACTAAACTTGTGAGACTTTTTTTTTTTTTTTTTTTTTTAAGAAAACGAGTAACTTCTATTTTCAAATAAAAGTTTTTCTTTCTTCTTTTTTTAACTGTGTAATAAATCATTATTTTTGTGTTATTCATAATTTGATTGTTATGACATACTTTCTTTAAATAATTCGTATAACCGCCAGAACTTTAAATAAAATCGAAATACTGTCATTTAGTATATATAAGTAAGCCTATAAAGCATATTTTTATTAACCGACTTCAAAAAAGAAGGAAGGTTCTCAATTCAAACCGTATGTTTTTTTTATGTTTGTTAGCTCATAACTTCTGAACGGATGCTCCGATATTGATACTTTTTGTTTCGTTGAAAAGGTCTTGGACTGAAATAGGTCCAATTGTAATATCTTTACGATCTAAAGAAAATACAGGGTGCCCAAAAAAATCAGTCCTAACTCTTTTTGCTAAATTGCTGCTGCTATAGTGATAAAAATGGTATGTAAGTATAGAAAAGTGGCCATGCAGTACAAGGTTAAACCGCTTGCAGCGCCACCTGGTGGAAAATAGCGGAGTTAGTGTTCCTATCTCGAAAACGGTTCTAGAGAAAAAAGTGAATTGCAAAGATGAAGAGTATCACCGATTTAGTACAAAAAGATAGTTTAGACATTCATGCTAGCGTTCCTATCTCGGAAACGTTTTAAAACAGGGGAAAAAAGTGAATTATAAAATTGCAGAGTACCATCGATTTAGTACGAAAAGATAGTTTAGAAAGATAGTTACATTACACATGTTGCAGCGTAGCTGGTGAGACATACGCTATATAGTTTAAAATACGGTTACTTGATACTTGTTTTGTTACATATAAAAAAGGCGGAAGAGATAACTAAGTTTAAATTCTGAAATTCAGAGGTCATATTTTAGAATACTATTTTAATTATATATAATTTTCTTCTTGCAGCAGCAAATAATCAGTCATTCATATTCCACCATATAATATAATCAGAACTAAGTTAAGAAATGTAGGTATAAGTTCAGTTCAAAATCACTAGCAAAACTTAAAAAAATAAAAAGTAAATAAAAACTAATAAATTTTTATTATTGTTTATAAAAATAAACTTTTATTTTAAATGAAAATTATAAGATCCCTGAATATTTATACTTGCATATATAATTTTTTATATTTTTTAAAAGTATTTATATTGTATATGTTTTATATATATAACAATAATAATAACTCATTATAACAATCAAACACAAGGAAAGAGACTTCAATTAATTAATAAATAATTACATGGGAAAATGAAGCTTTATACAAAGAAAAATATATTGAAAAAGTTAATGCAGAAAAAATAACTTTGAAATTTCCCCAAAAACTGCTATATCTTTGTCAAGAACAGTTATAGCAGCAGAGTAATAATAATAATAAAAAAAAATGAATTGTTTCTGGGACAGTGATACATGAGATCATAAATAATTACTATCATTGCTCAAAAACTCAAACATTTTAACAATTAATTGAAAACATTTAAGAAGTTAAAAGAAAGCTAAAAGTTGAAATTAAAAAAAGGAATTGCCAAACGTCTTCTATTTGTATGTTAATATTCATGAAGCAAGAATAATATAAGAGTACTGAACACGATAAAAAATTAATGTAATAGATAATAAGATTAAACTTTTTAAACAATTAACATAGTGATAAAATATATTTATATACACTCAAAACCCAGTCGGGGTGTCCTCTGCTCCATTCTTCTTGTTATTTCTGTTTTATTTGTTTGGATTTTGCTCTTGTTTCACACAGTTTTCAGTTTATATATCAAATACATATATCAGACAAAGTTCTATAACTTTGTAATTTATATACACTCCTTCTCATTTTTATAAGGAAATTTTATATTTTGAAATAACTAATGTAAAAATAATTGTAAACAAGATTATAGTAAGTGCACTTAATATATCTAGTATTCTAAAAACCAAAACTGTTATAATTTTTTAAATATAAAACAAAATTAATAAAAAATAATGCAAAATGTGTTTTTCTCCACGTTTTTAGATGATCATAATTATAGGGACAATCCAGATTTTTTCGTTTTATTTAACTTACTAGCGGATAAATTACAGTTGACATGCGAATTTGTTAACTACTGGGCTGGATTAATTCATATATAAGCCTTCAATTTTTCTTGGACGGGCATTACTGATAATTCCTCGAAAAAAGAACGTTCAAGTAGAGAAGTATGATAAATGTGTTTTTTAAGTGGAAGGGTAATTTCAATCCGCAAAATTTCTAATGAAATTCGAAGGTCTAAAATTGCTGAAGGAAATGTGGTCAAACGTTGAACTGTTGGTTCGATAGGAGAGAGGTCTGATGCAAAATCAGAGTTGTTTTACAGAGGTCGAAGACTCATAATTCCTCTTATTGTTCTACTCATAATGACTGCTGCTGTATTTGCTCGTAATTTTTAACGAAAGGTTAGGGTCCACATTTATGCATGTTTAAAATAATTAATAATATGTTAAAATGAATAAAAAATCTGTAATAATCAATCAGCATTTAATGGGGGAAAGAACGTCTGTGTTAAAGTTGAATAAAGACAATATTAAATGGTAAAATGTTGCATTTTCGGATGAAAAACATTTTATTCTTGATTAACCAAATGCTTTTAACAGTTACTGGCACGATCTTAAGATAGCGAAAGACAGAGCAGATTTTTTAAAGGCAGATATGAATCTATGGTGCTCTGGGGAGCTGTTTCTACTGAAGGCAGAATGAATTTAGTAATTTTTTTCTATTATTATGAACAGCAAGAGAATATCCACAAATTTTAAATGTAGAAGTATCAGATTTTTGCTAGATTTTGGGGAGTAATAATATTTTTTTCAACAAGACTTACATTTTCGCTCTACTTTTAGAGCAATAGGAATTAGTTTGAAGAAAGAAACTTCTGTTTTATTGCCTTTCCCATGGCCTAAAAGTTAAAAAAACCTTCACTTATGATTTTAGAAAGTGCATGGAAGTGGAAAGCAATTTTAAATAGGTTAAATGTATTAAGAATATCATATATGCTATATGAAATGGTATTGAAACCGGATATTAAAAAAAATGTATATATATATATATATATATACCAGAGAGAATGTGTGACTGTTTAACCCTAAAAAGAGACCCCATAAAATATTAATTTAAAGAATAACTGAAAAAAATTACTAAAATTCGAGCTGTCCTTATAATTGTGAACACCTGAAAAATCACCTTTTTACCATATTTAAAGTTTTTTAAGATAGAAAAACGATAAAACTTTTTAAATATTGTCTATTAATGAAATTCAAATTAATAAGCAATTTATTTGTTTAAATAATAGTGTTCAGTGTTTAGTTAATATAGAAAAACGGGTGTCCTTATAATTATGAGAAGGAGTGCATATATGTCAAGTTCATGCCAATTTTGAGAAATATTGAAATAATTTGAACTACATAGAATTAGAATGTTTGCATTTAATGGAATTAACCTTTTCGCTACGGCGCGGTAAACCTGTCTTATCAGCAGAAAAATATTACTAGGGTACGGCGTTGGTACGAACGTTCGTACCAGTGTCTTTTACCTCTCTTTCAAAGCAAACGTCATTATTCATCTGTCACACTCCTGTTACTGAAAGCGAGAAATATCCTCCCACAAAGAAAGGGGACGCGATGGTGTTTTCTTGGAGATCTTTGGCGATAGCTAGTTTCTGCATTCCAGGACTCATTTCCTTATTATCAGTTGAACTGAAGATAGTACATTTTCTGTTTCTATATAATATATCCCGACGAATTCATCTTTCTCTCTTACTAAAAATTATCCTATCTTTATTTACATCTATTTGAAGATATAAGTATTGTATCAAAAAATAATCATGTGTGTGTGTGCTTTTTTTTTTTTTTTTTAAGTCTATCTGTTAATATTGATCCATAAAAATTAGAATTTATAAAAAATAAATAATAAATAAAGGGATTTGACAGACAGAGGATTTTCTAAATCATATGAATATTTCCAATTTTCATGTGATAAAATAGTTCCCATCAGATTTCAATCGTATAGCTCGATTGCTAAATTTTGGCGTAAGTTGAAAAGATCCCGGTTCAAACCCCGATTTATTCATTTTTCTCTCTTGTTAAAAATTATTCTATCTTTATTTACATCTATTTGAAGATATAAATATAGTGTCAAGGAATGTTCACGAGTGTGTGGGATTTTTTTTTAAGTCTATCTATAATTTTGATTTATGAAAATTGGAATTTATAGAAAATAAATAAAAAATAAAGTCATTTAGAAGACAGAGGATTTTCTGGAACAGATGAATATTTTCTATTTTCATATTACAAAATAGTTCCCATCAGATTTTAACTGTATAGCTCGATTGCTAAGTTTTGGCGTCAGTTGAAATGACCTGGGTTTGAACCCCGATCTATTCATTTTTCTCACTTACTAAAAATTATTCGATCTTTATTAGCATCTATTAGAAGCTATAACTATTGTGTGAAGGAATGATCATATGTGTGTATGTGTTATTTTTTTTTATTTTTATTTTATTTTTTTTTATTTTTTTTTTTTTAACAATGCAAAAATTAAACAAATAAACATGTGATAGTATATTTGTCTAAAAAGTAGAAATTAACTCTGTTTTAAAAACTCTAACTTTAATATCTTGTTTTTATTTTTATATTTTTACTTTTAACTATGTTTCTTTTCAGTATTGTTTTAATATTTAATAAAAGAAATTAATATCGTTCAATTATTTATCGATTATCCTTTATTTTTTATAGTCTTTTGAATATTTAATTAAGAAATTTATTATATTCGACATTCCAGCGTATGCGTATAGATATTTAGTGTTCGGAATTCAATCCGCTTGATTACGTTTGGTCCTAGGTCTGGTAGATTGCAAACAGTAAAGATCTTTAAGGAAACCTAACCAGTATTTATCCGAGTTTTCGTGAGAACCACGGAAAACGCACAATGAGTAGGTCAACAAGCACAACCTGGATTCGAGCCGGACGCCTGCTATCTATCACTTTAGAGAGCAGAACCTCTGCGCCATTCGTGGAGAATTGGGCGTATATATTACAAAAAAGTATATATATATTATTTTGGAGATTAATAAAAAATATACCGTAATGTTTAATTTTAGTATGTTAGTGTGCTGCCATAATAAAATAATTCATATTCAGTTATGAAGTACTTCATATGAATTAAAATAATATCTCTCGCATGAGCATTTCGTTGCCGTACTTTTTATCTTAAATTGAATAAATACGTTGAAATATAAATGACCTATACGACTTAAAAATTAGGTCGTCTTATTATATTTTTTTTAATAAAAATTTATACCTTCAAATAAGTATTAGAATCGTGATTTATTTTAGACTTTAGGGTGTAAATATTTATATTACCAATATATATATATATATTTTTTACTTTTTGATGTTTTTCATTCCTTCATTTAGCTGTTGTTAAAAAAACAAAAAATAATAATAATTTGAAAATTTTTAAAGTAATATAAAGCATTAATATGTTTCATGATTGTTTTTAAAAACAATCCACATATTTTCTTCTTAGTGAAAACTAAAATATATAACAAATTTATTTCACATAATGATATATGTATATATATATATATATATATGTATACATGTATATAAAATATTTCCACATTTTATTTTATTTTTTATTATATCTGAAAATAAATATGTAAAATAAAGCAATATTAAAATAATTGAAATAAATATTATTACAAATATATGCTGTGATCCGATTCACTCTCCTTGTAAAAGCCAAAATTTAATTACCAAAATAAAAATGTTCACAATATATTATTTTGGATAACAAAATGTTGATAAAAAAGATTACTGACAACCCCTGAACTATTTTGCAGCATCACAACAACCCTTGCTTCCAACACACGCCCAGCTTTTATCAGTATTTAATGATGTTCATCTGTTGTATATTTGATTTTCTATATTCAATCGACAACTAGAAAATGTGAATCGGTGTTTGTGCTCAATAGAACGGCAACAAGGGATAATTTTTGAAGCCCTTGAAATCTGCAGCAGAAAGATTCTTCTATTTTGTTTTATGTCCACATCGATAGATAGAGTACTGTTTAGATTTCAGGCTAATAAATTTTCTCATCCACTGTTCATTATAAAATTTTCAGTATCTTGTAATTGATACTCCAAGATATTTGAATAAGCACTGTGAGTTCTAATATTATTTTTAAAGTTTAACTTTGATTTAATTTATATATTTAATAGAGTTTAAATTCACATTTGAAATTATTAATAGTATTTAATTATTTTGTTTTTTCATTTATATGATTCGCGCTGACGCCATTGGTCCTGACCACCGGGGCAAGTTTTACCACTCAGAGCGAATGTAAATCCGCAAATAATCTTGATGCCAGCAACTAATGACATTACGTTGCGTCCTAGGATATTAATTTATCTTAAAATTTTGTTGATTAAAATGAACCAGAGCAAAGGGTCAAGACATGAGCTTTGAGAGCATATTTTTTGTATAGGGTATTTAAATAACCTGCACTGCAGATTAACAGGATGATTCTTTCGAGGTAAGAGGGACTAATATAAGCATTGTCGATTTTGCAAAGTAGAACTTTTAGATAAAGTATGACATCGCCCCTTATATGTCTAGTGATAATAGGGAAGTATAATCTAAATTGTATATGTTACATTTATGTGTTTTAGGATTAGAAGATTGTTGTTGTTTTTTTTTCTTAGTTCATTCAAAGCATTTCGTTAGTTTACCACTTCAGTCAAAGAAATAACTGAATGTAATATTTATAAAGAAAATAAAACTCTCCTTAAAAAATGGCCGTTAATTTACATATTTAACTCAACGACAGAATCTCAATTATAATCGTTATTTGCGCGAGGAAAAATTTAAAAATGCATCAGAGCTTAAAGTGTTAAAAATTCAACTTGCACCGTTCCGTGAACAAAGAAATGTGAATATACGAAATGTATGGACTATAGGTAAATTAAAAGCTTCTCCTTTCAACCGGAAGCGCCCTCGCTTCTACCTCATTTTAGACACTTAGTCAAAGAAATAACTGAATGTAATATTTATAAAGAAAATAAAACTCTCCTTAAAAAATGGCCGTTAATTTACATATTTAACTCAACGACAGAATCTCAATTATAATCGTTATTTGCGCGAGGAAAAATTTAAAAATGCATCAGAGCTTAAAGTGTTAAAAATTCAACTTGCACCGTTCCGTGAACAAAGAAATGTGAATATACGAAATGTATGGACTATAGGTAAATTAAAAGCTTCTCCTTTCAACCGGAAGCGCCCTCGCTTCTACCTCATTTTAGACACTTAGTTTAACGTATTGAACTTTTTTTTTTTTTTTTTTAACCATTATCTTAAGTAATATTTTAACTTTTTTGCCCGATTGTTATTTTAACTTTTGCTGAAATTTTGTTAGATAGCCTGTGAGGCATAAGCCTCATCCCATAGCAGGGACCCTTTTCAGGGCCTATTGGTTTGGCCAGAACTGAACGGACTGAGTTGTGTCACATGCAACTCTGGCGTCGTAACAGCACTTTAGAAATAAAATCGTATATATATATATATATATAATGTATGGTCACTGTTAGGCGCCTCTTTTTAGTCAGATTTTTGGGCCTTCCCTTTTCCGTCCTTACCCCGACCTCTGGTTATTTTATTTTTAGATCTATGAACCTTACTTCTGCATAAATTATTTTTTAACTTAAATTTTTATATTATTTTTCCTAATTTTAAATTTACTCATTTTTAAACTTAATTTAATATTTTTGTTAACCTTTTTATTTTTCGCAGTTTACCTGCTCAAGCAGATTTTTTTTTTTTCTGCAGTTATACTTTATTTGCTGGGCTCTATATAAATAGCACGACAATTATGCATAGTCTGGCCATAAAGTAACTAATTACTAGGCAGGCCATCAACGATTAATCCAAATCTAGTTCTAGTAAATTAATAGCATATATTTATTATCTAATCATAAATATGTTATAACATTTACTTTTCTTATGTAATTTTAATGACAATGCAACGACACAAATTCACGTTCTGATCACTTTAAGTTGCAACTTACTTTTCTTTTTCTTTTATATTTATTTATTTATTTTATTTATTTTATTTCTTATTTTTGCACAAGATCTGGATATGCTATACATGTATGTTATGTTTGTTGTAAATTTTTCAGTTTTGAATGCAATATAAATTTTGATAGAGTAACAATATATTTATAAACATAATGTTACTCTATTGTTTATGGAAGGTTATTATATTTACTTTTCTGTTTTAATTTGCATTATAAGAAAATATTCTGACAGTACTTCTCATTACTCATATTTCATTGTTTTGTTAAAAAACAAAAGTTTCATTTCACTTTTTAAATCTGTGGAAATCTTTTAATATGTCAAGAAAAATATCCAAAAGTTCTTTGTTTGAATTACCGTTTTTTTTTTCACTTCATTATAATCCTTTAATGATTGCTTCACAAAAAAAAACTAAAATTTAAGTCCTTTATGGTCATCTCGGCTGATTGGCTTCGCAAAAATTTTAGTTGACTGTGTCATGCACGACTAAATACCGAAACCTCTTTCTGTGGTGCGTCACTTTTGCCAACGAATAAGGAGAATTTGCTTCAATTTCTTCAAAAGTATATAAATTCAACCAGAGACTGAGATAACATCACTTCGGCAATTTAGATGCTGGTTGGTGGTGCAAGAGAAGTTGCTATATCTCTTGGATAAGTCTATACAAAAATTTATAAAGGTAATGTATGTTATTAAATTATATTTTATTGTTTATTAATAATACTTAAATTTTGTATTTAAATTGAGGAAAACGCATTGAAGTCTGAAATAAAATTAAATTAAAAGAAACTCTTTGTCCAACTAAAATAAAATCTTTTCCCTCCAAGTTATATTTGAGAATCTATATCTATGTCTATCTAACTAATTTTAATTTTATTTGTTTCATTATTTTTTAAAAGTAAATTTGCTATAACAAAAAACAATATATACTAAATTGAAGGAAAATAGAATCTGAATTGATATTTTTTCGTTTTTTACGAACAAATAATTTAAGGTTATGTTACAGTGAAAGATATTTTGAATTTTATTAATATAATAAAATTTCGATGGAAAGTAAAAAAAAAAAAAAAAATACAGCCTATTATTATTAAATACAGTTTTATATGTTTTAAGTTTAAAACAGAGAATTTTTTTCAAGGAATATATTTCAGAAATTTAAAGATTATATTATGAATGATTAATGCGCCTTATTAATTCTATAATTAGAATTGCACCGATAATATTGTTGTCTATTGGTGCTATTTGGAAGTTATGAATATTACTAATCTTTATTAAATATTTATTGTACATAGATAAATATCGTATGGTCAAACAACATCATCGTGCTTTAATTTTAAAACTTTTTAGTATATAATTAAAAAATTCACTTTACACTTTCTCTATTTTTTATCGCATGAATAATGCGCAGTGTTTTTTCCTAGAACAATATGATGTTATACTTTCAAGATGCACTTCTATTAGAAAAACATATTTCTAAATATAAGTATAAAGTAGCATGCATATAACACAAAATATATATCTATATAGTGACATAAAATTCGTAAATCTATATTAAAGAAGTTAACTTACATTAACTAATTTTATATCTATTGAGACTAATTGGTTATTTTTCATTTATAGATTTTAGAATATAAAATAATAATAAAAATTATTATTATTTTAAAATACAAGTTCCAAATTATTATTTTTTTAAAAAAGTGTTACTAAATGTAGATTTTTGAAAATATCTTACAGCGTGAAATTAATATTACGAATATATTATCAAAACAATTCCAGAAAATGTAATACGAAAGTATAATTTATCATATCGTGTAACTTTATATATTAAAAAAAAATCTTTTTTATTTTTCTTTATTATTATTATTATTATTATTAAATTAATGGGATCTCTCCTCTGCTCGTTTCGCTCACCAGCCTCCGCTGTATTTTACTTAGCAGGCTTTGCCCGTTTCACTAGTTGCAATATTTATACGAATTAAAAAGGAAGGAAAAGAATATAATTTATACGTTTAAATAAATATATTACGATTGTAGACTATTCTCGCAATTTAAAAACATGTCCAAATCTTGCTATATATACCTGTTAGTGAAATGTAAATGACAATTATTTGTGTTTGATTAAATTGATTAGAAACACGGTCAATTTAAAATAAAATAAATCTCTATTTAAATTTGTTTCTGGATGATAAAATCAAGAAAATAAAATGTAAAATGTCATTTGATTATTTGGAATTAATATTTAAATAATAAATAAATAAAAAATAATATTTTAAAGCTATTAAGACGTCAGTTTTATCAGAAATTTTTAATGATACTGGTTTAACTTTTCATAAAAAAAAAAAAATTTTTTTTAACATTGGAATAGTTACTTTTTAACATTAATAAAAAATAAAACATTTGAATATAACTTATGAGTTGTGCCACATTTTTCTCGGATACTATAGAAGAATATTTTTTTCTAAAATGCAAATGCAAACTACACACAATGGCATAAAACACTAACGAAAACACAAAAAATAGCAGAAAAAAATTTTTTTTTCTTAATATTATAAACCTAGTCATTAAGACATGTTTTTAGTAATAAAAAAAGGCATATTTGAGGAAAGTTTAACTAAAAGCTCACTTAATAATACGAACGATACTTTTATGCAGTAAATCCTAAGCATTTTGAGTTCGTTGAAACTTAAGACATAAAGCTTTTCCTTTACAAAATGTCGATTCCCAAACAGAAGCTTTAACATTATAAATGAAAACGTGTAATTTTTTAAGCGTGAGTCAAAGTGCGTATGTTAAAATATCCTTTCAGAATTTCAGTCAAATCGACAGCTTTCAATAGTTGTTGAAATTATATAGAAATAAAATAGCGTTACTATTATAAGAACTGCAAAAATTTTTATTTATAAAATTTTAAAATTACTTCCTTAAATCTGGCTTTTTAAGTTTTTTTTTTTTTTTTTTAACTTCTTCTATTTGATGCATTTTTATTGATACTATTACGCGGTAAAAATAAAGCTCGAAGATTAAAAAATAAAAATAAAAAAATAAAATAAAATAAAATAAATAAACGTTTCAATTTAGATAAAATTCGCTGCTTTTTCTTTCGTTGAAAAATTAAATTTTATTTTTTAACAGTGTATTTTGTGAATTTATTATTAAAATAATAATAATATTAATAATAATAGTAAAATAACAATGAAATAAATAATTGTAAACAATAAGAAAAATAATTTTTTTTTACTTCGAGAAAAACCTTCCTTATTTTACTTTATGTATGAGATAATTATTGCAAATACTTCACACATTCAATGCTAATTTGATAGTTATTATTGTTAGAAAATAACGTTGGAAGCAGAAATATCCCCGTGTGTGACTGATATTAAATTGCAATTCATATAATGAATTACATGCAGGATAATCACTAACTAATCTTTTAAATATTTGAATGTGATAAAATATGTTTTAAATCTTTGTCCATGTCTTTAATTTATTTATCAATTTCTGTACTTTCAAAAATAAAAATGGTTATGCCTTACAGAAAATATTTTTAAAAAATAATATACCAATAAAAGTAAAGTTCCCTATCTCAACAAAGAATTGGTACCAATTTAGTCTGTTTTAGCTGCAATTAATATTTAAAAAAATTTAGTCCCAAGTTTCTTCATTTTAGTAGGGATTATTGATAAATTAGAGTTACTAAAATGAAGAAACTTAGCACCAAATTTCTGATTTTTTTTTTTTTTTTTTTGTAACTAAATTGATGTAAATTGGTACCATTTATTTTATGAAATGTTGAACTTTATTATTAACAATGTAGTTGTATTAAAAATATACTTTACAATTTCTCTTACCGTGAAAGAAATATGCAAATGAAAGATACACTTCTTATGTATATTACTTGAAAAACTGATTCATAGAATATTTCTTTACTTATGTTTTCTTTTTCAGATGGGTTTCAAGACCTTTGCATTGGTCTTGATGATGGTGGTTTGTTATGTTGTTGCGGAACCTGAAATAGAACCTGAACCTAAGTAAGTTTAATATGTGAAAATTAAATATTTAATGAAAAGCATTTAGACAGTCATAAAGAAATTTGTAATACCAATGTTTATCATGTAATTTACTCTTTATTCGTTTGCTTCTCAAATAAATGTCAAATTTAACTAAAAATTACGAAAATTATTTTTTGTATAATTTATGCGATATTCGGAATAACTACCGTTCGGAACGATTAACAACAATAAGAAAAATTTAAGGAGCAAATAAATAGAAATTCTCCGAGATTTAATTTTTGAGAAACAGCGTTATTAAAAGCACTGTAAATATGACATTAGAAATGCAAGTAAAAACGTAATTTGTTATACATTAATTAATAATGTGCATAGAGAAATTGTCATTAATGACTTTAATTTATTATAAAATATTAAGTTACACATATATACGACTAATGTACATTATACATTTACATGAATATTTTTTCAAAATATTTTAGTATATATTTTATTACTTGGAAAGGATTTTCTTATAACATACTTAAATGATTGTTTTAATATGCACATTTGTAAACAATTGTTTTGCAACGTATAACAGCACTGATTTCCTAATAATAAGGTCTTTTATATCATAATGATGTATGAAGATGTATAACTATTTTTTAATTTCATTTAAAAAATTTTCACTATAATAAATTTCATATAATTTCTCTCTATGTGAAATTTCACACAGTGCACTTTCAATGATAATTTTAGAATGTTAAATTTAGCAAATAAAGTCAAATTTTATATTCTTTATATATATATATATATAATTGTACATGATTTTTCAAAAAAAAAAAAAAAATATATATATATATATATATATATATATATATATATATAATTGTATATGATTTTTCAAAAAAAAAATATATATATATATATATATATATATATATATTTCTTATACCTTTTACATTTAATACTGCAGTTTATTTCCTTATATTTCATTATATATGTTAAACATTTTAATATATGTATAACTATAGGAAAGTTTTTGGATAAAATTAAAAGCTATTTTTCATTCAAATTCAATTTTAATAAGATAATTTTTTAATAAATGAAAAGCTAAATAACAGATTTTTCAGAAATGTGAAAGGGCCAGGTATCTTTGAATGGAGTAAAGTTAAGCAAAAATTGACCATAACTTTATTTTCAGTAACACAAAAAATATATTGATTTAAAACTTTTATTACTTAACGAATAAAACTTAATTTTAACAAGTGCTAAGAAAATATTATCTCTCTGTGTTAGAGCCTTTAAAATATTTCCACATGATATATATATATATATATATATATATATATATATATATATTATAAAAATGTCTAAGCAAATTTTTATTGATGCATAATCTTGTGTGAACAATACCTCTGTGGTGGTTAGCCAGAATTTAATAAAAGTTTAAATTTTTATATGGTATATAAATATATGAAAGGACGAACCATTAGCCTTTCATCGTTAAAAGTTTTACATTTGTAAGCATAATTATGCCAAAAAAAGAGAAAAAATTTTCCCAATAATATTTCTTTTTTTTTTCAAAAGAGTGGAGCTTTCCAGCAAAATTATTTTTCATCATTTTAATCAGAGAGTATTTTCCCATGTATATAATTTTTGTTTAGGTTCATGTGATGTATCATTTGCATATAATACCTTGCGCAAGACTTATATTGACAAAAAAATAGCTCTGACATTTTTAAGGGTAAAAAAGTACCATTATCTAAATTCTGTATTATAAAATAAATAAAACCTTTCTCAACACTCATTAAAAATTACAAGTTTTAAAGTTATCGTAAGTAAAATTATGATCCCTTTTTGTTGATATTTCCAACGTTCAAAAGTACCTGGTCCTTTAATGAAATTTAAATTTAATGCAAATGGCAGTATGAAATGTTCAATTTGACATTTTAGCAAGTTTCATAATATAAGAATTAAATATAATAAACATACTTTTGTTGAATTGTAAATATTGGTAAACGTTCCATTATTTATCATATAAATTTTCTTGTTTAACAATTTAAACTTGACAAGGAATTTTTAGTTTGAAATAAAAGTTAAGTACACTGTTAGTATCTGAAAATCGGACGGTCACAACTTAAAAAATATATTACTATATTTCTTTTTCTAACGTACGAGTAAATATAATTTACATCAAATATAACTATTACATTAATATTTTAAATAAGTATATTATTTATAAAATCTTCAATTTATGATTTTCAGACACGGACACGAACATGGGAAACAAGTGATTGTGATTAAAGACCAAGCAGAACATCATCATCACCATCACCATCACCATCATCACAAGCATGGTCATGATCACAAGCATGGACATGATCACAAACACGATCATGCCCATGGTCATAAACACCAACACGGGCATCAACATCAGCATGGACATCAACATCAACATGGCCACCAACACTCCCACGCTCACAAACACGGGCATCAACACCAACACGGACATCAACATCAGCATGGACACCAACATTCACATGCTCACAAACACGGACATCAGCACCAGCATGGACATCAACATGCACATCAGCATGGCCACAAACACCAGCATGGGCACAAACATCAGCACGATCACGCTCACAAACATGGACACAATCATAACCACAAGCACGGTCATCAACATGCACATCAACATGGGCATCAACATGCTCACAAGCATGGTCACCAGCATGGTCACCAACACGGTCACCAACACGGTCATCAACATGGTCACCAGCATGGTCACCAACACGGTCATCAACACGGTCATCAACACGGTCATCAGCATGGTCATCAGCACGGCCACCAACATGGTCACCAACATGGGCATCAACATGGTCATCAACATGGACATCAACATGGACATCAACATGGCCATCAACATGGTCATCAGCATGGTCATCAACATGGGCATCAACATGGTCACCAACATGGGCATCAACATGGTCACCAACATGGTCATCAACATGGTCATCAACACGGTCATCAGCACGGTCACCAGCATGGACACAGCCATGGTCACCAACATGGACACTCTCATGGGCACCAACATGGTCATCAACATGGACATAACCATGGACACAATCATGGTCATAATCATGGCCATCAGCATAGTCATATTCTTCTTGGAGGAGGTGGTGGCGGTGGAGGACACCACCATAAGTACGGCCGATAAAAGAAAATTAACTGATAAGTTATTGTTATTTCAAATAAGGCTCTTTTTGTTCCTATATGGAGTTATTTTGCCAAAGACAGAGAGCAAAAGATCAACTCAGTGGAAGTGATTAAAGAAAATGCTAATTTATCAAAGATCTTCTGAATAATGCCAGCACGTTGAAAAAAAATTGTATATGCCTATTGCTGAAGATTATGAGCTTTAGGTAATTTTTGTGAAAACCAATGAATATATTGAAATGCCAAAGATCGAGAGTATGATATCAGATTGATGAAAATGAATATGTAACATTATAGTATTCTTTCACTTATTTATTTCACTATATATTTTGAAAAACTGGATTTATCTCTAGTGATATGTTTATTTATTTAAGTTAGAAAGTTGTGTGCTATTCGTGTTAGTTGATAATGTTTTAAATTTATCTATGTTTTGATATGTTAAACACAAAAATATTTACCTTACAAATAACGCGTCCTTCAGTTAATTTTTTCCTTTTTGAAAATATCGTTTGTACATTTAACCTAGATACAAAACCTCAAATATTTAAAAGCTAATGTTTAGAAATATTTGGGTGTAAAGTGCGAGAACAAGCACTGATTCCAATTGAATATTTTAGGATATAAATTATAACAATTAGATTAGACGAAAATATAAATCTTAGGGATTTTAAAGTCTTTTAAAAGTGTATGGATGGGAGTATAGCTAGTCTGTTTTGATTTAAATTGCAGTGATTCATTCTAGAAAATTTAGGAAACTTAATGAAAAAATAAAATAAATTTATTAGATTTTTTTTTTCATTTACAAGTACAAAAATTTATTTGTTTGTAAGATATATTGGAATTGTTTCAAACTGTATCTCTAATCTTCGATTTCCTTGAAGAAGTAGAGCTTTCTGTTATTTTTTCTACTCTACTTTAAACAATTCAATGAAGAAGTTTCGAGATGCTGTCTCTAAACATACTTAATGAGAACTTGTTAAATTTATTATAAAATCTTACAGCTGTGATATTTTTTAAAACATAGTTAGTGATAAAACATTATTTAATATAAAGTTTCTTCAACGTAGTCTATATGTTGAGTTCTTGTAGTGTGTATGTGCTAATTTCTCTTGAGCTTGCTTAATTAATTTATAAAAACGGTGCGCGGAACGCTTTTGTGTTTGTAACAATTTGTTATTATTTTTATCAAATGGTATGCATGTAGATAACTTTTTATTTATTATTTAATGTAAATAAAATATATATCCCGTGCAAAATGTTTTTGTTTCACTTATGTTTTCTTTAAATGAACTTTTTTGTTGTTGTTAAAAATCATGTATTTTACAGTAGTCACATAATCAGGTGTTCTCCATTTGCAAAAATGTATATCAGTAATTTGATGTGGGAGTCACACTACTACCTCTTAGATTGTAATTTAAAAGAAAAAACATAATAATAATAACAGCTCTACATATTTAATTTTATTACGTAATTCAAAGCTTTTGCATCGATAGTTTTTCTGGTAATGATTTAATTTATTAAAGCAGTTATATTAATTACAAAGAATAGAAAAGAATATATTCGCCTAATTTCATATGTCCTTCCATATCGCCTATAGATTGTATACGTTATGCAGAGTAAGCAGTTTGAGTATACTGTAAAACACCGTTTATACATCTTTAACATTTATACATACTTTTAGCGAAGTTTCGATTCATTCTTATTAATTTTAATTCAAAATTCATTTATTTATACACCATCAATCGCAGTTATACATCTTTTCCACTTTTTAAAAATTCGCAAAGGTTCTGGGTAGGTCATATTTTTCTGTACTAAATAAACGGAGCTTTTCCTAGAAACCATCTGTAGCAGAGGAACATAGGAATAATCGAAATCAAAGACCTTAATTATAACTAGAGGGAACAAATGGACAGCTGAAAGGTTATTGTGATAAGTTTTCGAATTTCAGCCTTAGGATAAACGAGGTTTTTCTCAACCGCTGTTCTGTTCTGATTTTTATTTAAAATCTTAAACTGGCTCGAAAGCACAAGACACCTTCATTGAAAAATAAAATTGAAAAAACAAACAAACATACAAAGAAAACAAAACAACAACAACAACAACAACAACAAAAAATAAGAGGAGGGGGGGGGGGGTCAACAAAAGCTAAAATGACAAAAAAAATAAATGTAATATACATTTTAATACTCAAGATGGGTTCATAAATTATTCAAGATATGTAATACAATACTCAAATCATGCATTAATAGTATGATTTTTCTCGCTTTTTATAATAAATTACTTTTTTTAAATTTAATTATTATCCTCAGATATAAACTCTACTAAAAACAATATAACAGTTATTATCATAAAAAACTTTATTAATTAGTATTTTCGCGTAAATTTTGCTTCAGTGGTATTGAATTTGTAGCAATCAAAGTTTTATTATTATTATTTATTTATACGTCTTTTCATTTTGTGCCAGTTCCTTGAAAGACGTATAAACAATAATATAAATCTTTACACAACGTTGAAAACGACAATGTCAAAATATTAGGTGAAAACTTCAGTTTCGGTAGCGTAATGAGTACCGTCATCAGTGCAGAATGACGAGGTGAATTATTGCTCTTATTTACAGATATGGAAGCGAATAGAACAATAAGAGCAATAATCCATATCGTCATTCTACACTGATGACCCTACGCAAAACGCTACCAAAACTGCAGTTTGCACTTAATATTTTTACACTGACGTTTTCAAAGTTGTGTAAAGGTTTATATTTCCGTCCCGCCTCAAGTCTGATTGTATTTTACGAATAAACAGTACTTTACTGTAAAAAGAAAAATGTACAATATTACTTGAAGTGCTTTTCGTGCAATTTCCAACTAAAAAGCTTTATATGTTTCAAAGTATTGAGCTCATAGTCCAAAGTATTGAGATATTTATAGGAAAATCCCAAACAAATATCGTGTTAATTCAAAAAGTTTTATGCGATCGAATGAACTGAATTTCAGTTCCTCTGAAAAAAAAAAAAAAAATGATAAGGGGAGTTTTAGCAATATTTATGTGCAATTAACGAACACTACATTACCATAGATTGAAAAAGAAATGAATAAAACCCCTTATACTTTATTTTATTTATTTACTTTTTCCTTTTTATTTTTTAGGAGGAACTGAATATTAGTTTATTCTATCGCATACAACTTTTTATGAAATTACTTTATATTCGTTTGGGGTCTTCACATAAGTAACTCATAAATAGTACTTTGGTCTATTAAATTATGGAAATTAAAATTCGTTAAACCTTACGCATGCGTAGTTAAAAATTATTTAGTAAAAATTCTCATATTATCTTAGATATTTAATACTTTTGCATTCTGAATGCGGTATACTGTGTATAATGTAGTATGTCAAGTTTCCTAAAAATCGATTTGCACTGGGTTTAATACCCTGAGTATTATAATTAAAACAAGGCATTTTTTAATGCAATTTTTTAAAGAAACCGTTCTACCTACATGAATATATGTGGTGGCGTCATAAAAGTTCAGATAATTAAAAGAAGCCTCATAATCATACGGCACAGCCAGAACACATTTAAAGCATTTGTTTTTACAGAATGATGCCAAATATTTTCCTTCTTATTGCTTTTGGTACAAAACTTTCGCTGATATATAGGCATAACATATTCTGTGCAATCTTGAAACTTCAAGATGATTCCTTCAGTACTTTTTGAGATATTTGGCAAAATGTCTAAAATCGGAAGTGTGGGGTCATTTATAGAATGGTAGTGCAGTTCATATATACATAGATTTCGAAAATAATAATAATAATAATAACATATATTAAATTTGATAATTAAAAATAATTGGGAAAGGCTTTTTGAAATAGTTTCTTGAAGAAATACTTGAAATATAAAGAAAAAGAAAAATATATTTATATAATGTAGAAATTTATTTATCTCTAAAGTTATATAATTGAGAACGGCTATATAACATCTCTCAATATTAAACCATACTTTAGTGTTCTTCGTCTGTCACGGGAGAGGAACTGAGCTCAATTCCAACAGCGGAGGGAATATGCTTTTTTTCAGCATCAGATAGTTTCACTCACATCTGGTCTGATTTTACTCAAAAATAAATTATTTCTATTGGCTCAAATCTGAGCCGCTCATAGCTGATCAATAGTTCGAGAAAATTTCTCTCAACGCGATAAGTTGCCTTTCATTACGACGAATAAGTGAAAAATGGCTCAAATTGATCCGATTTTCCTTTTCTGTTTTAAGAGAGCAAAAAATTTGTATACGAATTATTTCTCTAATATTAATAAAAATTTTCAAGTAATATTTCCTTATGATAATGATTTAAAAGACTGACTTTGGACTTTCATTAATATATCTTTTTGAAATATGCTGATGATAGACTTATATACACACATAAAGACAGAGACAGACACGTGGACCAATAAAAAAAAAATGATTTAGGGGATCTCAAAATGTGTAATTGTATAGCAAAAACTAGGTTTCTGACATTTGACAGAAAAGGAATACTTTTTCTATGACAAATAGGTAACAAAAAGTAAAAATAATGTAGTCGTCATTTGAATGATTAATAACTGCAGTTTGATTAAAGAAATATGAAACACAATAGAAATATTTGTTAGAACATTATAGACTCCGAAATTCATATTTAATATTAACCTAGAAACTTTTTCATTTAAAGAACTCTCATTTTCCGTACGTGATATGTAGATGTATTAAACTCAATTGTTTCCGCGTTCTCGCCACACCCTGCGGGTTTAAATGTAGATGTATCTTCTGTATCTTTTTCGCTTCTGTAAAAACTGTTTCAGTATATGTATGTAAGTGCCTCTCTAAAGAACGAGCCGCGAGCTCGTTCCAAAAACACTACATATATTTTAATAAATATTCCAGAAATCACATCAACGATTAATTTCACTTGAATATATATCACCAGAGAATAATATGAAAGTGTTATAGATTTATTTACAGAATGCAATGTGCTGAATTCCAGAAGAAATGAAAAATTGGAGAGTGCTGACAAACATGAGCCAAGTAAGATAAAAAAAAAATTCCAGTAAGAAGATTTACAGGTAAGCGAAATTTTACTTACCTAATATCTATTTGGCAAGTGATATATTATTGAAATATCAACAAAAATATCTCAAAGTAAAGGTAAATAAAAGAGGTAAAATCTTACTCACGCCATATATATAAGTGAATATTTTATTAAAAATCAAATAGATTATGAGCTTGATTTCAAAATAGAATTATAAAAAAATAAAAAAATAAAAAAAATAAAAAAAATAAATAGTTGATAAACTGTTTTTCTAATAAACTGTTCTTGGTGAAAAATAAATTACGAACACTGATGAACTATCTAAAAAAAAAAAAAAAAAAAAAAAAATAACTGTCTATTCATATGCCTATATATTAACGAATTAAAACAAACTGTTATATTTTCAAACAGACTATTTTGGAGAAATAAATTAAATAAACAAAATGAACTTATTTAAAGATACCAATATTGAAGCACTAAATGCAAATAATTATGATATTTGGAAATTTAGAATTGAAAATTTGTTACAAAAAGATGATCTTTTTTCAGTTATCACTGACGAGCCTCCTACACCAATTACAGATGCATGGAGGTCAAAAGATCGCAAAGCGCGTGCAATTATAAATTTATTAGTTGAGGACACTCAAATAATAAACGTTAAGAACCTCTCCACAGCTCGTGAATGCTGGGAAGCTCTTAAAAAAATACATGAAAGGTAAACTCTCAAGTAAACTATTTCTCCTTCGCAAATTATACTCCATTAAATTAACTGAAGGAGGGAGGTAATATGGCAGAGCATATCACTAAAATATATCAAACGCGCGACAAGCTGATAGCCATTGGTGAACAAATAAACGATCAGCATCTCTCAGCTTTAATGCTTTGTTCTCTGCCACAATCTTACGATGTATTAATCACTTCTTTGGAAAGTAGAGATGAAGCAGACCTTTCCCCCGAGTTTATCCGATCCAAACTAATAGACGAATATTTAAAGAGAGAAGAAAATAAACACGAAAACAATATTTCAGCTTTGAAAATAACTAAAACAAAAAATGAAAACGTGAAATTCTGTAAGTTTTGTAAAAGAAATAACCACAATATTGATGAATGCTGGATTCTAAAGAGAAAAAATAATTCGAGATCCCAACAAAATAATAGATATAACAAAAACAGACAGCCCTTTAGAACTGCAATGTGCTCTCATGATAGAGATAACGCAGACAAAACACAGATTTCGGTAACTGATAAAAATACATCAGACAAGGTGTTTACATTATATATGGGTATGAAATCAGATAATTGGTATATTGATTCAGGCTGTTCGACACATGTCTGCAACGATAAAAGTAAATTTTATGAATTCTATCCTAGCTCCTCCTGCCTAACGATCGCGAATGGGCAGGAAATAAAATCGTTTGGACATGGATCTGTAAAATTACATACCATAAATTCAAATAATACACAAAACACCATACTGTTAAAAAATGTCTTGTATGTACCGGATATTGAGACAAATCTCATCTCTGTGAGAGGGCAACAGAAAATGGGTGTATAGCAGTATTTAAAGATAGATCATGCAGAATAATGC
The DNA here is from genome assembly GCA_963930645.1 of Salticus scenicus. Taxonomy (NCBI): domain Eukaryota; kingdom Metazoa; phylum Arthropoda; class Arachnida; order Araneae; family Salticidae; genus Salticus; species Salticus scenicus. The sequence continues at coordinate 263,451,061 of OZ005649.1, read as the reverse complement.
ATGAAGGCGAAACATGTATTGAAGGGTATATCAATAATAATTTATATGAATGTAAAATAAATTCAGATACAACACACACCATAAACATTGTGAAAACGTGCGAAAATAAAAACTGCATAGACAAATGGCATGTTAAATTGGGTCATAGAAATGTTAATCATATAAAACAGTTAGTAAACAAAAACATGGCAACAGGGATTAAACTAGATGATTGCAAACATGATAGTGTATGCGAAACTTGCATATTATCTAAGTTAACTGACAATCCTTATCCCAAAAAGGCTCAATTTAGGGCAACAAAAGTTTTAGAGTTGGTTCACAGCGATTTATGCGGGCCGATGAAAACCCCCACGGTCGGTGGAAAGTATTATTTTTTGACGTTCACAGACGACTTTAGTCGATTTACCGTTATATACCTATTAAGAAATAAGGACGAAGTTTTATCAAAATTAAAACAATACATAGCAATGACCTTAAACAAATTCGGGAGAACTTTGCAGGCAATCCGCTCAGATAATGGAGGGGAATACACCGGAAAAGAATTCGATGAATATTTAGGAAAATTAGGAATAGACCATCAATTCACAGTCCCCTATTCGGCTCCTCAGAATGGCGTTTCTGAGCGTAAAAATCGAACTTTGGTTGAGATGGCACGTTGCTTATTAAAATATGGAAATTTACCGAATTCTTTCTGGGGTGAGGCAATTAATACCGCTGTTTACTTACAGAATAGACTCCCGACTTCCGCGTGTGAATCAACACCCTATGAATTATGGACGGGTCGAAAACCTGACCTGTCAAAATTAAAACCCTTCGGTTGTCGTGCCTATGCTTATGTACAAAAAGTACACAGGGGAAAATTAGATGATACCGCCCAGCAAGGTATATTTGTAGGGTATGATAATAGAAGTAAAGGGTATAGAATCTGTACGAATGGTAAAAACATAATTATAAGTCGTACTGTAAGATTTATAGAACATGAAAATAAAGAAATAATAAATAATGAAACATTAAAAAACAATGATGAGAGACCTGATAACATAAAGCTATCACCAAATCTGCAGATAATAGATTCGGAAGCAGAAAACACAGATGATAGCAGTTTGTCAGATAATTCACAAGACTTACCGCGAAGATCGCAAAGATCTAATAGGGGGGTACCACCTGATAGATTTACGTTCACAGTAAACAATAAAAGAATTGAAGAACCGAAATGTTGGGACGATATAATGAAAATGAAAAATCCCATAGAGAAAGAAAATTGGATTAAAGCCACGTTAGAGGAAATAAACTCACTTAAGGAAAACGACACATGGGAATTAGTAGAAGCCTCACCAGGAACTAAAGTAATAGGTAGTAAATGGGCATTTAAGGCAAAATTCAATAATCAGGGACTAGTGGAAAAATATAAAGCAAGGTTGGTAGCCAAGGGATTTCCCCAAAAATATGGCATTGATTATGATGAAACCTTTGCACCTGTTGCATCACACACAACCATAAGAAGTTTTCTAGCAATGTCCCTGTACAAAAATTTAAGTTTAAGACATGTCGACATTAAGACGGCTTTCTTACATGGGGAATTACAGGAGGATGTATATATGCAGCAACCAGAGGGTTATGCTGCACCAGGCGAAGAGCATAAGGTTTGTAAGTTGAAAAAGGCCATCTATGGGTTAAAGCAGGCCGCGAGGGCTTGGAATCAGAAATTAAATGATACATTATGCAAATTAGGTTTCAATCAAAGCCAGTACGATAAATGTCTTTATAAAAGAAAACAAAATAATTCAACAACATATGTTCTAGTCTATGTTGACGATTTATTAATTGCGGGTGAAAATAAAATTATAAACATGTTAATAGACAAATTGAAAGAAGAATATCCGTTGACAGACTTAGGCGAAGCTAAGTATTATTTAGGTATAAATTTAGAAAGACCCAGTAAAGGCACGATAACGCTCGACCAAACGAACAAAATAATGGAACTAATAACCAAATTTGGGCTTGAAAATGCGAAACCGACAGATACTCCCATGGAGCCAGACTACATAAAGTTAGTCGATAACGAAAACCTTCTACCGTACAACACCCAATACCGACAAGCTATCGGAGCGCTACTCTACATAGCCACGGTATCGCGACCGGGCATTAGCGCTGCAGTGGGGATTCTAAGCAGAAGGAATGAGTGTCCCAGATTAAAGGATTGGGAGGCGGTTAAGAGAGTCATACGCTATCTAAAAACAACAATTAACCTAAAATTAACATTTAGCAATAAAGAAGAACCTATCCTGAGGGCATATGCAGATTCAGATTGGGCAAATGATGCATCCCATAGAAGATCAATCGCAGGAAACCTGTTCATGGTCGGAAGAAATCCCATTCAATGGAGCTCAAAGAAACAAAATTGTATAGCTATGTCCTCCGCTGAAGCTGAATATGTGTCCGCAGCGAACGCTGCACAAGAAATAATATACATTAAGAATTTATTGCACGAACTAGATTTAAATCAAGAGGAACCAATAACTTTGTATAAGGATAATATGTCCTGCATCAAATTAGCAGAAAGCGACAAGTACCATCATAAAACGAAGCACATAGATCTACGATACCATTTGCTTCGTGAAAACATTAAAGAGAAAAAAATTCAAATGGTTTATAAGTTTACAGAAACTATGATTGCTGACATCCTCACTAAGGCTTTACCCAGAACTCTCTTTGTTAAACATAGAAACAAACTATTAAATTAGAATAGGACTTTCAGAGTCTAAGTGGGGATGTTAGAACATTATAGACTCCGAAATTCATATTTAATATTAACCTAGAAACTTTTTTTTTAAAGAACTCTCATTTTCCGTACGTGATATGTAGATGTATTAAACTCAATTGTTTCCGCGTTCTCGCCACACCCTGCGGGTTTAAATGTAGATGTATCTTCTGTATCTTTTTCGCTTCTGTAAAAACTGTTTCAGTATATGTATGTAAGTGCCTCTCTAAAGAACGAGCCGCGAGCTCGTTCCAAAAACACTACATATATTTTAATAAATATTCCAGAAATCACATCAACGATTAATTTCACTTGAATATATATCACCAGAGAATAATATGAAAATGTTATAGATTTATTTACAGAATGCAATGTGCTGAATTCCAGAAGAAATGAAAAATTGGAGAGTGCTGACAAACATGAGCCAAGTAAGATAAAAAAAAATTTCCAGTAAGAAGATTTACAGGTAAGCGAAATTTTACTTACTTAATATCTATTTGTCAAGTGATATATTATTGAAATATCAACAAAAATATCTCAAAGTAAAGGTAAATAAAAGAGGTAAAATCTTACTCACGCCATATATATAAGTGAATATTTTATTAAAAATCAAATAATATTAACATCATTTAGTACTAAATATAATCAAAATTTCATCCGATGTATAAAATGCTAAATGCAAACAAATGTTCAGAAAGAGAATAACATCACAACATTTCCCTTATTTTAAATAGTAATTTTTATTTTGCAATGTTTTTCGGTGGAGGTTTGGAAAACTTTCCGAAATTTGTGTGTCAAAGACTGTACTCAAAGATAGATTTATACACAGGGATCGAACATTTCCTTTTCTGTCTAACCAAAATCGAAGTTTAGCTTAAAAGAAATATTTTATTTCAGGAGTAATTGTACTTTTGCTACCAACTGTACTAATGACTAGGTTATATATATTCCTTGTCTAAATGTCAGTCTATTTTCTTTCTTTTTTTAACATGTTTCAAAAATATCTGACCGATTGTTCTTTTATTAGTATAACATAGCAGCGCAAAGTTATATTGTTTGACCATTTTTTCGTCTAGACTATAAGTGAAACTAAAAATAATCGTAAGAGCACAATTAGTCTAATTATAGATTCTAGTTAGAGTCCAGCGCGGGTCGGGAAAACTTGAGCAACACCCAACCTGCAAAATAACTTTTGACTCGCAACCCGAACCGAACCCCTAGTTTCAGACCCGCCACCCGATCTACGACTTGCATTGTTAAATTTATGCTATATAAGAAACTGAATTAAAATTCTAGTACACAAAATACAGTTGTATTATTGAACAAATCTTTCAAAGAATTAAATATGGCAAATTTAATACTACTGAAGTTTTGTTTATAATTAGATTAGAAATTTTTATATAATTATACAATTATATTAAAAATTGATAAAACCCCCTATCATTTTTCTTTGTTTTCGAGAAGGACTGAAATTCTGTTGATTCTATCGCTTATAACTTTTTGAATATACACAATACTTGTTTGCGGTTTTCATATAAGTAGCTCAGTACTTTTGGTTACTAAATGATGCAAATTAAATTTTTAAAAATCATATGCATGCGTAGTTAAACAAACATTTAGTTCAACTGCTCATATTTCGTAAACTATTTAATATCTTTGCTTTCTGATTGCTGAATGCTGTGCCTAATATAGCACACCAAGTTTCTTAAAAATGGCTTTGCACTGGGTCTAATACCCTACGTGTTATCATTAAAAGAGTGGATTCTTCTTGCAATGTTTTAAAGAATCCGTTGTATGTTCATGAATATATGTGGTAACCTCATAATCATTTATACAGATAATTAGAAGAATCTTCCTAATCCCATGCTACAGTCGAAACGCATTTCAAGCATTGCTTTTTACAGGGTGATCCAAAACATTTTGATTTTTGTTTAATTTTTTACTGGTCCCCTTTTTCTCTCCAAGGCAAAATGTTTGCATAAATATATGAATATATAACATGTTCGATGATATTTTGCTAAAAAGTTTTTAGTGTCAAATAGAAAAGAAAATATGGGTATGCGTTTCGGATTTCAAAAAAATAAAAAAAGAAATAGAAGAAGAAAAACAAAATTTTTCCCTCATTTAAGGGACACCTTCCTAATATATATATATATATATATATATCGTATATCTTGTTCAGATTCCATTATTTTAAACAAGTCAGAGTTTCGAGTTAGTTAAACAAGTTTTAATAAAGATATAAGATTATTTTTGTTATATTGTAGAGGACTGTGAAATCTAATACAAGTAATTTGGAACTTTCGAAGTTTCTCGCGTTTGTCTTCGCTTGTGTTGTGTGATTCAGTAGGTTAGGAAGCTGAAAACAGGAAATATAGGGGTTTAGAAAAAAAAATCGTTTGATGAGGAGCTACTTTGTTGAAAGATTTGGATTTGGAATTGACTTTCTAAGTCATTTTCTGCATATTAAGGCAGAGACTCCAACATCCTAATTAATATTCCGTAGTGTTGTTAGTCACGCCCTTTTTTACACACTAGTAAATTTTTAGAGTAATAGTCTCCAAATTCAGTTACGATTAAATAAGAAGAAAAATACTCTAAAATGATACTGGTGTGATAAAAAAGGCGTGGCTAACTATACTACGGAATATTAATTAGTGTGTTGGAGTCTCTGATTAAGGTTAATTAGACCAGAGCCTGCAGCTTAAAGTGGATTTTGAACTATTAAAATCACTCATTCCAGAACCGAGATTCGAACTAGGTGCCTGGAAATTTAGTGCCACAATGCTGACCATTTCTCCACTAGAATAGCAGGTTTGGTGAAGGAAGACGTTTTTATGAATTCTACGAATTTTGAGTGAAGGCATGGTTTTCAGCTGAGTTTGTCGTAGTTGTTGGATTCGACAGTATTTTCTGACTTTTAGAGCAAAGGAAAAATACTAAATTGAATCTCCAATGTATAAGTAAAAATAAATTTCGAAAAATAGAGTGGGTGTGAAAGAAATATGGATTTGGATATGAAACAAGTCAGAGTTAGTTCAGCAAGCTCTACCTCAGAATACGTAAATAAATTAAGCTTGACTTGTTTCATAAATGTAATACTGTCGAACCTCGTTAACGTGAATAAGGGGAATAAAAAAAAATTGGTTCTTGTTATCAGTAGTTTATGCTATCAGTAACTAATCTTCATATAACTAAAGTAATCTTCATTTTGACGGGGATTGTGGAAACAGTTCATGCTAAAAGTAATTCACGTTAACACAGTGTTTACGTTAACGAGGTTCGACTGTAATGCTTAAATAACATAATCTGAACAAGACATTCCGCACCCATAATCTGTTACATAAGTAAATTTTGTACTTTTCTTTAAAATTCTTTTTTAAATACTTAAGAATTTTAATTTGCATTGAAAAAATTACATATAAAAACATTAATAATGGTAATATTATCAAAAAAATTAATAAAGCACATACTGTGAAGCATACTATATATAAAATATGCTTATAATTTATTAATGATCATATTAAAAATAAGTTTTTTTTTTTTTTTTTTTTTTTTTGAGGGGGGGGGGGGGGAGATAAAATTAATAGTAATAAAAATGTTCTCCGATCCTTCATAAAAAAGAAGGAAACGAAAAAACGTTTAATAAAGTCTTACTTAAAAAGAGAGAGAAAAAAAAAAAGTAATAATAGCTAAAACCTTTATTTGAAGGTCTGCGGTAAAATTCACTAAAAAGATTTATCTAAAAAAGCAACAAGCAGGAAAGTGCTTAAAAAGTTATCAGTGCATAAACTGTACCTAAATACTGAAAATTACTGTAATTTTACTGCATGAAATTATTCGTATAAAATTTTTAACCACTGTTTCTGTTTTATATCTGTAAGAAACAGCTGATTTTGGCACAGCGAGAGTTTGAATTATATATATATATATATATATTATAGAGGGAGAAATAAAGAAATTTTAGCAACACTGCAATCATAATAAGAAATAAATTTATGTTTCATAGAAAAAAAAATTATATATATATTTATTTCATTTTTATTTTTTCATTAACTAAAAGAGTTTTCGAAAGCATGCATTCAAAAATATTTTATTTGCATAAAAACTTGAATAATAAATAAATAAATAGATCCACCTACAAAAAGCAATTATAATTATTATTCAAATTACTGAAAGTAAATGTTAAATTTACATAAAATGAACTGAAAACTGAGCCTAAAAATATAAAATAAATTCCTTCCCCAGACAAAATAAACATTACTGTTAATCATAACTTTTAAAACCAGCACAAAATTAAAGATTGGCACACTTGTAAAGATTTGCTTTAAGATCATTAGCTAAAAACGCTTGTTTTCTTGAATGATCCATCTTAGCACCTTACTTTATTATTTTACCACTGTGTACAATTGATATACAATATCCTTAGCATTTAGGGATTTATGTTTCTACCAAGTTAGTAGAATTTTTGCTTCTTGCGAAATCTGCTGTATTTTGGAGAGGTTTAAATGAGATATATATTTTGAATTAAATATAATTTGTGTACAGGCAAAAAAATATATATATATACATATATATAAATTTTTATTTAATTTTGTTCCAATTTCAAAAGTTATGATTAGAGTTCTGTTATGACTAGTTCTATTTTTAGATGCAATTTTTAATTTAATTTTATGTTACTTTTGAATTTTCTTGTAGTTTGAATAATTATGAAAAAGTACTAAATAACTTTCAGCATATTAATCTTAAAAACTTTAATAAATTCTAAATCCAACGTTTCGGCTAAATTCCTTCATTAGCCTTCTTCAGGGAAGAATGATGTTAAAAACACATAAAGATAGAAAATTTAAGTTACTACATGATATCACAATTGTGATATCATGTAGTAACTTAAATTTCTATGTTTATGTGTTTTTAACATCATTCTTCCACGAAGAAGGTTAATAAAGGAATTTAGCCGAAACGTTGGATTTAGAATTTATTAAAGTTTTTAAGATTAATATCCTGAAAGTTATTTAGTACTTTTTCATAATTGTAAAAACAGCATATATATATAAAAAAAAAAGTGGAATTAATATTTCTGAGTTTGAATAAGTAATTAAGTATAGTTGATTTTTGGACATTTTTCCCTTCTTTTCAGTAAAATTCATATTGCACAAGGTGGGAAGACTCTCAAAGGCGGCTTTGCATTAAAAGCCAAAAAAAAAAAAAAAAAAAAAAAACTCTGATGTGAAACAACCACACGAGTTCCATTATCCAATATTAAACGTATTACACGCATTTTTTTTGAGATTATGCGGTCAGAAGACATAAAACTGACCTAAAAAATTAAACACCTAAAAAATATCCGGTAAGAGAAAGCTGATAGACGTGTAAAGACATATAAAACAGATTTGTTATATATTACTTCTTTATTGAAGTGTCTGACTGTTGCCACACAGTGGCGGTTACATCCCCCTTAAAACATATAAAATAATTTATTAAACTATTTAATTTTTATATATATACAAAAAAAAAAAAAAAAAAAAAAAAAAACTAATTTATAAATTTAAGACAGGGGTCGTATTCCCCACCATTTTCTTATTATACTTTCAAAGGTGAGAACATTTCACCACTTTTGCCACCACTTATTTCATTCACAAATCTTCATGGTATTTTTATAGCAATGTGTTGTGATTCAATAGGATAGATATTATTGTATAAAAATAGTGGAACAGCTACCAATATTTTAATTTATTCCGGAGTATTTTTAGCCCCGCCTTTATTTCGCACCACTTAATGTATATATAAAAAAAAATTCTTCAACAGATTACTTCCATGTACGAATTAGTGGCGGGGCTAAAATTACTCTGGAATAAACTAAAATATTGGCAGCAAAAAAAAGAGGAGAGTACGACCCCTGATTTAAAACGAAAAAAGAATTGTTAAGAAGAAGAAAAAAAAAAAAAAAAAGAAAATCATGTTTCATGGCTTATACGCCTTAAAGAAATCATAGAATTAAAGAGATTTTAATATCAGGATTTTATCAAAGTAATAGTAGTTTATTTTTCCTTGAAAGTATGATGATTTTCTGTTGAAGCAAAAATAGGGTATTTGTTGTTTGGCAATACTTTAGAACACAAAATTTATTATCGGAAGGAAAGTTGCAATATTTTTTGTATTCAATTGAAGCTGAACAATCCTGTCGTAACAATCACATTTGTAACGAATAAATACTTAAATAAAGTTGACATATTAATTTTAAAAATTTAGATAATTTTTGAAAATCTTGCATATTAGGATTTAAAACAGTTATACTGTTATACATACAGTTTAACACTTTCGCAACCGCATGATTTTGAATTTTTGACAGTAAGGTCCGTCTGTGTTCGTTATTCTCCTGTGATATTTTAGAACAAAATTTTCTGTATTCACATTTATATTAGAAATGTATGTACATTATAATTATATTCTTTCTAATTAAAGTATTTGTATCCATAGTATATTTCATTGTAAAAATATGAATATTGGTTATATATTTAAGAAATAAATTGCATGCAAATTGCGAAAGAAACGTCTACTGGTGGAGTTACAGATTTTCACATGACATGAATCTACGTCAGCGGTCGCGAAAGTGTTAAGATGCAAGTAGAATGATATTTAATTTATTTAATTTTATAACTAAAATATTTATACCTTTTTTTTTTTCGGTTAGAATCTTAATAAATAATTCCCTTTCTATGCGAGATCATAATTTAATTTTTCTAATTATACGGAAGAACACCTAACACATTTTCGCTTGTAATTCTTTTAAGAATTAATTAAAATTATATAAATAGTACCATATTCTGAACTGCCTTGATCTCAGAAATTCGAATATGGAATCACAAATGGGTGTTTTTTTTTTCTAAAACATAAAGGGGATTCAAGTTTTAATATGTAGATGACCCCTAATTAGATTTTAACTATTGTATTAAAACCCAGACGTTATTACCAGTCGATCCACTTATTTGTATGATGATTTGCGGAAAAATTAATCGGTGTGTGTGTGTGGGGGGGGGGGGTCTTTTTTTAAAATATTTTATGACTGTATATTTTTTACAGTAGTTACTACAAAACTTATTGAATGAATTTTCTTTAATCCATTAAAAGTTTCATTTTTTATTTTTATTTTTATTTTTTTATTTTTTTTTCTTAAATTACAAAAGTCTTAAACTTAAAAAAAAAAAAAAAAAAAAAAAAAAAACCTTAATGAAACAACAGATGGCAGAGAATGATATAAAGAAAAATATGTGTAAAAAAACAGGTAGTATAATAAAAAAAATGTCAATTTATAATTTACAGAAATATTTTTTCTATTAACTATTACTAAAAGTTGAAAAAAATCTGTTAATTAGAATTTGTCACATATGTATAAAAAACTTACTTTTATAATGTTATTTTTATAATGATATTTTATAATATTATTTGTTAATTTAATTAATGTTATAAATGTTATTTTTTGTAATCTGGCTGTACTCCAAAATACTGCAATTTCAACAATTACAAGTTGTCGAATTTATTTCGCATGCTGTAACGTCTTTTACTGAAATAGTCACGTAAAATAATACTTATAAATAGGTAAATTACAACAAGTAAATAATCTATATCAATTAACTGACCATAATTTTATTTTCTATATTTTATCAGTTTTTTCGTAGTTTTGATAGAAAAACACGAATATTTATTATGATAGCTTCCGTGCTGTAAAACATTATTAAGGATGAAAATTTATCTAACAATAAAATAAAATAAAAATATTTTCACACTTTTGCAAATGCTCTTTTTCTGTTTGTATCTATAAGTGCCGTTATTATCCTTAAATTATTTTTTTATGCACTTATACTACACAGTGAAACTTAAAATATTTTCTTCTACAAAAAGGATAAATTGTTTTATTCCAATATTTACATGATTTTATTAAAATGCATGCATAAACAGAAAATAGTATATAATTCAAAATAGGAAACACACATATATTTTATTTTGGAAATACATTTTAAAAATTACGTCTACCGGAAAATTCTGTCCGTTCAATTTAGAAAATGACATCGGAACTTTGTGTTTATGCCTGTTATCAGCATAACGTAAAATCAAATAACACAGGCCGACAAAAATGAAGTTGAAAAATTTGATTTGTTCATTTTAGCTGATTTTATGTTATTTCATGTGCTGAAACCCAAAATGCAGTTCATTTTCCCCGATCACGCACAGATTTTTCTCAATATAGGATGTTCACCGACACAATTTCTTACATATACCATCATAACAGTAGGTTGGTTGGTATGGTTTTACATCGCACTAGCGCTGTGCTATTACAACAATAGGTATCCATGATTAATTAATTATGGAAACATACTATAAAACTTACCATATTATTATATAGGTGGAGCAGTAATGGAAGAAATTGTATAGGTAGGCACCCTTTATTGCCAAAATCTATACGTGATAGGGAAAAACTAGCTTCATTTTTGGTTTCAGCACACCAAAAAACATACAGATCAGCCGAAATTATATAATCAAAATTTTACATGTCTACCTGTGAATTGCAAGAAATTTAAATTTGGTCTTTTGAATGTCATGTATGAGATTGGCACTTGAAAGTTCGATTAAAATTGGTTGTGTTTGAAAGTTGCCCGGATAATTTGGAATAAACTATTAAATTTAATAACATTCTTACATTTTTTTTAGAACCTAAATACGATGTCCAAAAAGGTTTGAGGGGGACAATATCCATCATAACATAAAAATGCATGTCAAATAAAAGTGTTTTTAAAACTATTTTGAACTGTTTTTAAAATATGTTCAAACATACAGTTTATACTATCTTACACCATGATGTGTGATTCGTTTTTATAGAATTTAAATTCAAGGTAAGAGAAAATCGTTTGAATGTCACATCAGATTATTTTGAACATATTTGCATTTTTATATAAACTAGTATCGCCCAGTGGTCGAAATTCGACCTTTTTTTTTTTTTTTTTTTTGCAAAGCAAGGCAAAGCAAAGTTTTTGCCTTGTCTTAACGGAATTAAATTGCAACGCAGCTGCAGCAATTGTTTGCCGATATGCACTCTCTAATTGAACCAGCAGAATTTTACTTAATATATTTCTCTCTGTAGATATTGAGCCTTTCCTGAAATGAGAGAAAATCGCAACGTGAAAACCCCCTTGTTGGGTGATACAACACAAAATCTAATCGGTACCATATCAAACCAAGGTCCAACCAAATATCAAATTCTGTTAAATTAATTCCATTGGTTCATAAATTACAGTGTTTGAACTCAAAAAGAAAGATATTTTGCAAAAATGGTCGAATTGAGTTCGGGAAATTTCAAAACGTGTAACTTTATCGAAAACCAAAAATCTAAAATTTTTCTGAATCTTATACTTTCTTCTTATATATGCAGAGGAAAGGATAATAAATCTACTTTTAAAAAAATAAGTAGTCAATTTCAGTTAATTGAAATGCCAGGGAATCTCAAAACGTGTAAATTCATCGAAAATCGGAAATCAAAAGTTTTTCCGTATCTTCTACTTGCTTCTTATACACACAAAAGCAAGCAATAAATCCACTTTTTTAAAAATAAGTAGTCAATTTCAGTTCATTGAAACGTAAGGAAAGCTCAAAACATGTAAATTCAGCAAAAAACGGAAATCAAAAATTTTTCCGTATCGTCTACTTTCTTCTTATACATGCAGCAGTTTGTAATAAATCAACTTTTTTAAAAATAAGTAGTCGATTTAAGTTAATTGAAATGCAAGGAAATCTCAAAACGTGTAAATTTATCGAAAACCGAAAATCAAAAGTTTTTCCGTATCTTCTTCTTTTTTCTTACTGATGCAAAAGATATACGCAAGCGAAGTGTGATGTCATTGACCATTCTTGGGGCTAAGTAAAAGATTTTTATGTTAATCGTCCATTGGATTTTTTGTAAAAAAATATTAAAGACTGGGGAAAATTATTTCCCGATTTTAATCCCCATATTTGGATATAATTATAAATTAATTATCTTGCACATGTGCTAGATTAAGTTATCTTGCTGTCACATTGACAAAATTTTAATTTTAAATTTCAGAACTATGTCGTCCTTGGCGTTTTTTGTACTTGTCGATCAAAAACGTAATACGAAAATATACATACCAGATGTATATTTTTGTAATATCTGTTGCATGAAATATTGTTTCATATTATTGATTACTCTCTTAATATACATTGTTAAAATAACCATGATTTTTGAAAGGAATTAAATATGTTCGCCAGATAATTTGGCGATTTTTTTTTTCTCCCGCCAAGAACGACAGATATCAAATATCTTTCGCTGCAACATATTAGTATCTTATATCAGATACTTTATTTAGACATTTGAAAACAAATTTAACTTCAAATAATCTGGTGTGTCACTCACACGACTTTCTCTTACCCTGAAATTTAATACTATAAATGTAGGTTGGAGATTAAGAAGTAAGATAACGATGTTATGTAAACCTATGTTAAACAATTCAAATTAGGCTTCGGAAGAGTTTTATGTGATAATTAGTTCTGTGTGAGGAGGGCTACCGCCCCCCTTCAACCCCCCGTTTCATTAATGCACCTACATTTATATAGAATTTAACTCGGTTATTAAAAAATAATTCTGTTTTTAAAAAATAATTTATTAAAATTATTATTTAAAAAAAATATTTTTTATGATAATACTGACAATTTCCGTATTAGAGAAGTAGTATAACACTAAAAAACGAAAAAAAGTCAATTTTATTCTCAGTATTTAAAAAAAGAAAAAAAAAAATCGTTTTTTTTCTGTTTTTTTCGTTAAAAGTTAAAAAAAAAATCGATAACTTTGTTTTCGCAGATCGATGGTTCAACCATTCGTTTTAAAGGTATTGGCGAGCTCTTTTGAAAAGTACCCATCATGAACATTTACTCCCCTCGAGTGGGGACTTACCTCCCGGGGGGGGGGGGGGGAGGCGAGGCTCCTACATACACAATTTTTTTTTCCCACTTGACTATCTCTATTACAAGAAATATATATTCGTTTCATTTGGTTTAGTGCAGTATATAGATGTTAAACTCTACTTACCTGCAATTTCCTCCATAGACGTAATGTATTTGAATAATTTTGAGTGTTCCTGTACACGAACCATTTGCTTCATCTCAACGAAAAGCTTAGTGTAGCATCCCTATATGATACACATTTAGAATACCAAGTTTGAACTTTCTGCCATAATCTGTTTTTGAGATATGCTAATAACAGACAGACACACACACAGACACACATACAGACAGACACACAGACGCATACACACAGACCATTTGCTAAAAACATGATTTTTGTATTCAGGGGACTTCAGAACATGTAAATGTAACAAAATCTCACTTAATACTTTCTCTACCTTATGGGTAAGAGAAAGTAATTATGATAGAATATTTACCATTTTCCTTTTATTTAGTATATTAGTTTGATATTTAATGTGTAAATATCACCCTTTGAAATGAAATGTTTATGTTTACAATCGAAACTAGAAGTTTGCCATTTTTTTTAATACATTTTGTAAATTTTAAATTAAAATTTTATCAAATTTACAGCAAAAATAACTCAGTCCTAGATTCATCAAAATCTGTAGACTTCATGCTATGGTAACCTATAACATATGTACCAACTTTTAGCTCATTCGAACCAAGCGTTTAGGCGCAATCGTGTTCACTCACATACATACACACACTCATACATCATCGTAAAAATAGCAAAAATGAATACAACAGATCTCAAAACGTATAGAAACACCAAAATCTCGAAGTCGGATTTTTGACAAGATTAATAACACACGGCTCAACCTGAAATACACTTCTATCAATTTTCAAGTATTGTCGCACTATAAGCTAGTTCTTTCGTATAGCCCTGTAAACAAACAGTGAATGATTTGCATACCATATTCTACACGAAACATGCTTTTACGCATATAAAATATACGTTTCATTTGGTTTAGTGCAGTCTATAGATGTTAAATTCTACTTACCTGCAATTTCCTCCATAGACGTAATGTATTTGAATTTTCTTGGGTATCCCTATACACGAACCATTAGCTTAATCTCAGTGAAAGGTTACAATACTTTCCTCGCTCACTATAGTGTTCAGAAAGTAAAAAATCTGGAGTGTCTCCACTCGACTTTCCGAACATTGAGTAACTAACAGTTTTGTAGATAAAATAAAGAAAGAGGAGTTGCTAAACAAACAAAAAAGAGAAAACCATAACAGAGTGTTTGAGTATTTTTCTCCATATATCACTCGAGGTTTTATTTAACGCTACTGAACTTTGAGCCCTTAGATCATAATGATAAAAAATTTTTCGTTGTGTCCCTGTAAAAATCTATAAATGCTAGATTCACCAAAATGCTTATAGTTAGTGCAACAGTGATTTATAATATTCATACAAATTTTCAGCTCAATTGAATAAGGCGTTTAGATGCTATCGCTGGTCTCATAGGCCATAAAGATAAAGAATTTTTCTTTGTGTCCCTGTAAAAAAACTGTAAGTGCTAGATTCACCAAAATCTATACAGTTAGTTCAAATGTGACCTATAACATGTGTACAAATTCTTTAATGAGATTAATAAGGCGTTTAGACGCTATCACACTTTTAAAAACTGGCAAATAATTTTTCTTTGTGTCCCTGTAAAAAAACTATCAGTGCTAGATTCTCCAAAATCTATACAGATTGAGTATCTGTGACCTATAATATGTGTATAAAGTTTTTGCTCAATTGAATAAGGCGTTTAGATGCTATCGCAGTTTTAAGATTTTGGTCCCTTGGCCATAATGATAAAGAATTTTTCTTTGTGTCCCTGTAAAAAAACTATAAGTGCTAGATTCACCAAAATCTATAGGGTTCGTACTATGGTGACTTACAATATCCGTACCAACTTTCAGCTTATTCGAACAAAGCGTTTAGACGCTAGCGTGTTCACTCACAGACATACACACATACATACACACATACATACACACATACATACACACACACATACACACATACATACACACACACATACATACATCATCGTAAAAATAGTGAAAACGGACTCGTTGGACCTCGAAACGTATAGAAACATCAAAATCTCGAATTCGGATTTTTGACATGATTACAATACTTTCCTCACTATAGTGTTCGGAAAGTAAAAAGTATTATGGATGATAAAGACAGTTTAGACCAAACTTCAAAGTCTAATAAGGAGACTACCACAGCGCCCCACCCCACTCATCTCGCCGTACCTGCCAGCGCCCATATCTGCCAACATACTAATTAATATTCCGTAGTATTATTAGTTTACGCTTTTTTTTTTCACACCAGTTCTTTTTTAGAATATTTTTACTTTCCAAACACTATAGTGAGGAAAGTTTTGTAATCATGTCAAAAATCCGAATTTTAGATTTTGATGTTTCTATACGTTTCGAGGTCCCCTGAGTCCGTTTCCACTATTTTTACGATGATGTATGTATGTGTGTGTGTATGTATGTGTGTGTGTATGTATGTGTGTATGTCTGTGAGTGAACACAATAGCGTCTAAACGCTTTGTTCGAATAAGCTGAAAGTTTGTACGTATATTATAAGTCACCATAGTACGAACCCTATAGATTTTGGTGAATCTATCACTTATAGTTTTTTTACACGGACACCAGGAAAAATTCTTTATCATTATGGCCTATGGGGCCAAATTTTTAAAAGCGCGATAGCGTCTAAACGTCTTTTTAATCTGAGCAAAAAATTTGTACACATATTATAGGTCACAGTTGCACGAACTGTATAGATTTTGGTGAATTTAGCACTTACAGTTTTCTTACAGGGACACAAAGAAAAATTCTTTATCATTATGGCCTATAGGACCAAATTTTTAAAAGTGTGATAGCGTCTAAACGCCTTATTAATTTGAGTAAAAAATTTGCACACATGTTATAGGTCACAGTTGCACCAACTGTGTAGATTTTTTTTTATTTAGCACTTACAGTTTTTTTACAGGGACACAAACAAAAATTCTTTATCATTATGGCCTATGGGACCAAATTTTTAAAAGTGCGATAGCATCTAAACGCCTCATTCAATTGAGCTGAAAATTGATATGAATATTATAAATTACTGTTGCACTAAATATAAGCATTTTGGTGAATCTAGCATTTATAGATTTTTACAAGGACACAAATAAAAATTCTTTATCATTATGATCTTATGGGCTGAAAGTTCAGTAGCGTTAAATGAAACATCGCGTATTATATGGAGAAAAATATTCAAACACTCCACTATTGTTTTCTCTCTTTTGTTTGTTTAACAACTCCTCTTTCTTTACTTTATCTACAAAACTGTTAATTTACTCAATGTTTGGAAAGTTATTTAGTCATAATTACATTTCGAGAGAATTACTCTGAAGTTGTTTAGAAAAAGGGGCGGTTACTAACTGTATAACTGGATATTAGTTAGGATGTTGGCACCTGTGCCCATGAAGAGTACTTATTAATTTTAGTATTTATTAATTTTAAGAGTATTTATAAGAGTATTTGTAAGAGTATTTATTAATTTTATCATAATTGTTTAAGCAAAATGTAACTATAGATTATCTCTAAAAAAAAAAAAAAAAGAGTTAAATTGAACACGTGTCATTTGTTAATTATATTAAAAACACTTTAAACACACGTAAAATTAAATTTTATTTAAAAGATGTTAAAAAATTTATCCGAAGTTTTACGCTTTAATAGTAAAGTGTTATCAGGGATTTTTATTATTCGTTTCCAATGAGCAAACGAATAATAAATTTCGAATGTTAAATATTTTTTCTTTTCACAGACAACAGTTAAGTCTTTTAATAACGTGAATATCAGCAAAGTCAACATGAAGTCCGGTAAAGGTAACTATTTAAACAATTTAAGAGATTTGTTAATTTTTTTTTAATTTATTGCATCAAGGAAATGTTTTGTCAAAAAAAGTTTGATTGTAGAAAGAGAAAAAATAAATAATAATGATAATTATAGAGAGTTTTTCTAATTTGTATGTAATAATATAATTTGAAAAGAACAACTGTCAAAAAATACTTCAATTTGTTCTGAATTATATAACATTTTAAATTACGTCTAAACGTTATTGATCAGTAAGGTATTAGACACAATTATCTCCTTTAATTGAAAACAGGTTATAAGAAAGAGGTTATAATACGGACAAATATATGGACTTTATTCAGAATCATTAAAGCGTGGTGATTCATAGTGACGCTATATATTAACATTATGGATTGTGAAAGAGAAATACTATTTCTCAATAATTAGACTATCAGAGATAAATTCCTTTTAACCTTTAAACGTAGAATTTATTAGAAATGAAATAATGCATTTTTAAGTAAAGCTGTTAAAAAACGAATTTTTCAATTAACATTATTTCACTATTTCCTGCTAAAATGGAAACATATTTAAAGTCGGCAGAATAATTTATGGTAGGTATGCGGAAGAATCATTCGTTTTTACTGTAGAAATTCATGGAAAGGAAATTTATATCGAAAGAAAAATATCTTAAATAGAGATCTTGACAAATAACGTTGAATAATTAGCATTCATTATAGAAATAATTGCATTCAAAATTATAAATCTACTGTAAATTTTCTATGAAATACTCATTTAAAAATTAGTAGAAAAAATTCATAATACGAAAAACTCAAATTGCTATGAATAAATGTACGTAATCTCAGATTGAAGTATCCGTCTACACATGCGAAACTAGTAGGGATTGGTGGGCTCTGCTCAATTCAATATCACATTTTCTTCTCAGAAATTTTTATTATAGACTATATTATGTCCGAGCTCGAAATCTCTGCCATTTTTTTTTCGAGACACCTTCAGGGATGAGAAATTTTCGTCTTTCATGCTACCACTATATTTATGCAGAAATTTTTATCAAATTTTTATAGTAACGTGTTAAATTGCTTAAACAATATTGTATAAAAATAGTGATAGGAAAAAAAAAAAAGACGGAAATTTCTTATTCTTGAAACTGTCTTGAAAAAAGGGTGGAGACTTCGAGCACTGACTATGTTCATGAAAACAACAATGTACATGTACTCAGTTGATGGGCAGGATCAACTGGAGTCCGAAATGCCCCATCCTTTAGGTTACATTTCTTTCAATATAGTTTTTTTATTTTTTCTTTCTTTTAATTTTAATTTACTGCGTGATTTCATTGGTAGCAGTTTTATATTTTGGCATACCTTTTCTAGAAATATTTAGAAACATTACTTTTATTTCTCAAGCTTCATAAAGTGACTACTGATACACTACAATGTATTTGAATTTTATTTTCTTTCGGGTCACGCTTACAAACTCAAGTAGAACAAATGTGCCAGTTTTGAGGTGTAAAAAGGATTGTTTATTTACTGTTGTTCTGTAGGATTACATTTTAAATCTCATCGTCCGTTTTCACAAAATTGACTCATTATCTATTTCCCTTTGTAAACTACCTATATCTTTTCTTTTATTAATCTGCTATTATAATTTTGCGCAAGAAATTTTACTTCTTTACATCTATAATGACACTGATACAAATTTCCTCCTCTTCAATCATTTTGTATATAGAAGCAGGAAATTGGTTGTGCAAGATTCAACTCTTTTATTATTTATGATTAGTGAATATTTTATACTCCAATACTACACAGGCAATATCTTTGCATTGTAGACACTGGCCAATACATTTCGTAGACCGTTTGTCGCACGCTCAAAATTGGTTTGAGCTAACATCAAAATTTTATGCTAAGTATTCGTTTATACATATATGTATAACAAAACGTATATCGGAATCATATATATATATATATTTAATAATGAGTAAAATTTAACATGATATCTTTAGCTATAGATTTATTTATTAATTGGTTGCTTTAAATCATGAATATTATCCAGTTCTAGATCTGCGCATTGTAAGAAGGAAAAATGCTTTCTTATTACTGTTATATTGCAATATATAAGTATTTTGCAAGTAAATCCTAATAATACCTTAAGAGGTAATACTCATGAGCTACATATGAAGGCACAAGATGCACTTAAGTTTTAAAATATCAGATTTAGTATTTTAGTGAAATCGCTTGCATTTTTATTTAAGTGACACATATTGCTTTATATTATTTATCATATATAAAAGAAAAAAATGTTTCAAAACATATAAAAAAAAATCGATTATGCGGGTTTTTTACACAGTACCCGAAAATTTTAACCACCTCTAACTAAAGAAATTGAAAAAGACTATCATTTCAGAACTTAGAAAAAATGTAATAAATGTATTCAGTTAAATATTAAATGGTACACTGCTGTATGCTTTTATAATGTCAAAATAATAATTTTATCATCACGAAATTAAGATTAAAAAACTAGGACATCAAACCTTCAATATAATTTAATAAATAATTTGTACTGCGTGAATTTATATAAGATATTACACAGAAGAAAGTCTTGTAGTGGCAACAACATACTAGTACTTTTTTTTAAATGTGTTTAAAAGTGTTTCACTCTTTTATTCTAAAATTTGCAATGTTGTACCAGAAGAAAATAATATGTAAGGTTGGTTGGGTTTATCGTCGCATTAGTACTGCACAATAGGTAATTATCGACGGTCTTGGACGTGCCCTTAAGGATTGTCCAGAGACATGTCATCACAAGTTCGATATGCCACGGAGGGGATGGCTCTCCTGCTTTGGTGACCCCCCCTAGAGGTATAATTTAGACGGAAATATGAAGAGCATGCGACCACGGATTTTACGTGCATCAGCTACCATGAGCGCACACGTTGGTCTTTGGACCGCTCTAGTATCGAACCCGCAATCTTCCAATTGTGAGGTCGGCGCTCTACCGACCGGGGTACCGCGACCCAATAATTTGTAAGAAATACAGAGTGTCCTAAAAGTTCCAGTACTGACGCTAATGTATTTTTTATTTACAAAACAACAAACCTTAAAACGATTATTTTTATGCTAATGATAAAAGGCACATTTAAAATAACGGAGGAAAAAATACAGAACTTACATTTATGATAAACGTTCAAAATGTTCTTCCTTTTCTAGGAGGCAAAGCTGAACTCGTTTGCGCATGTATTTAGAAACGCTTTTAACATGCTGGGAGTGATTTCTTGTAGAGAAACCTGTACACACCTGCACAGAACCTGTATTACGAAATTGTCGAACGAGCTGATACAACATATTTTTACTCGGTATTGCATCATCTGGATATTTATATCGCCAAACATCTTTGCACCTTTCATGCGATTTACATTCAAAATAAGCTTCAAACAGCGTAATTCTCTGAATGCGTGATAAACTCATTTCACTATGAAGAACAAAATAACATAAAACTTCATTCACACACAACTTGAGCGAGAAAAGAAACAAACGATAAAAATTAAAGAATATATGCAATAATAAGCAGACGATAAAATTTAATATTTTAAAAAATATCATGGACACGATGAATTCTTTAAGTTGGAGTACTGGAACTTTTAGGACACACTGTATTTTGTCAAAACTGTTTCACCCATCTCTACTCTCTCCTATATGTATATAGCAACTTTCTGTAGAATACTTTCTTCAATGTTTATGCTGAATAAACGCAAAACAACCTACAATGCAGTAAGTAATTATTTGTAGAGAACATCTCATCCCATTGTAGGTCGTATTTGAATCAATCTATGTAATACCTGTGGTAGAATACACCACAGGTATATACACCACCTGTGGTGGTGTCTGAAATATTTGTAGATATTTTTTAAATAAGTGTAAAGTGATTCAACGATTTCAAAGAAATAATATTAGATCAAGCCTGAGCACACTGTTATTTTCCCATCAATCACGATTTACTATCTCTTAACGTCTAGGGCAGAATTACTTTATTTATTTAAATACTTATTCGCTTCATTGGTAATCACTTTTAAGATGATAGATATCTTTAACTTAAACCCCCCTTTGTCCGACTTGGAAAAAGTTTTTGGACTTTCCGATAACACACATCTTTCCTTAAACTCATGGATTAAGAAAATTATGTAAAAGTGCATTTGAGCGTGCAGTGCTTTGTAAGTAATTATTTGTAGAGACCATCTCATCCCATTGTAGGTCGTAATTTGTCAGATTTTCCGGATATGTTTGAAATTTCCTCTCCCCTTTAGTCATGCGTTATTGTTTTCTTGTGTCAAAGGAAGCAGAAGATTTTCAGATTCACTTCCTAATTGATTTTTAGAGAAATACTTAAGATTCCTCCCAGTTTCTAATTTCCTCGTGTTTTAAAACAACTTCGCTAAAATGTTATTTATTTATTTATTTTTAATTTATTTTTATTATTTATTTTTTTATTATTTGTCTTTTATGAAATATGAATTATTTTTTTATAGAATTGTTAGAAATTTTATCTGAATATTTTATTAAGTTATTTATAATCTCAATGATTTCTTTAAGAAGTATTTAGTTTGAAATATTTGACATAAATATTAATTCGAAGCTGGAATTCAGTTAATTGTAAATAAAGACTCAAATTTTGTTTGAGGGTTTAAATTTCGTCTTTCAAGTCATTTATCTGTTCATTCTTTTTTTAAAATGATTGAACTAAGCAACATATATATAATAAAAGCAACATAAGGTCATTGTGCCTAAATGCGATAACCCATAAATGCGACAAAGTTCTTCTACTGAAAATCTAAATGCTTAAATCCCAAACTTATAAATCATAATGGAACATACACATTTCAAGAATGGTTCGGGAAACTTTTCATTAAATTTTAAAAGTTTTTTCTAGTAGAATTTACTTTTGCTATAAACATTGTCATTATGGCTTTCCCCCATCTTTTCCTAATTGCGATGAAATACTTTCAAATAGTAACTGTAATTTTATCCTTTCATCTTTCAAGGTCAAATAACCACTGTTACGTCATGTGCTTGAATACCCTTTATACCTACCAGAAGAAAAAAAAAAAAAAAATACTACATTTTTTTAAAAAGAGGGGTTTAAAATTTTTATCGCATTTAAGGGTCTGTTTACACCATTTTCCTAAATGCGACAAATTTTATCCCTTAAATGCGGCAATTTTTACAGTTGATATATTAAGGGACGTTTAAGCATTTTTTCCTTTTTAACACTTTCCAACAAGGTTTAAAAGTGACTTAGGCTTGTCTGTCCCTGTGTCCGTCTGTCTGTCTGTCTGTCCGCGCTCTAATTCCTGTAGGGACACCCGAAAGTATTCCAAATCACTGTGTTCTATGAGAGGTATTGCTGTAAACCATATTTAATACCTTAACTGTATACAAATCTTAGTGAAATTGAATCATGTTATTCAAGTTCACTATCGGATGTTCCATATATAAAATGGAATAAATACCACCACTAGTTTGTACACAGGGACACTCGAAAGTACTCCAAAGCATTGCGTTCTATGAGAGGTATTTCTATAAACCAAATTTTAATAACTTTACTTTCCACAAAGTTTAATGAAATTGAAATATGTTATTCATATGCACAAAAGAATGCTTTGCATAGAATATAGCATGATTAGCATTAGATTTACAGGGCCACACAAAAATATTCAGTTACATTAAGAGCTGTTCATAAAAATTTGCTATAATTTCAATTTCGTTTACATTAAGCGTTTTTAACATTGTCTAACAATTTTCATCTGTGAATATAATTTCAATTTAAGTATCTGTCTGTTCGTTTGCCCGCGCTCTAGCTCCAGTAAATATTTATGTAATTTCTTGAAACTGATATATGTTATTTAAGTTCACTATCGGATGTTCCCTATTGAAAAAGGAGATAATATCTCTACTGGTTTGTGTACAGAGGCACCCAAACCTTTTACAAAGCATTGTGTTCTATGAGAGATATTTCTATAAACCATATTTTAATACCTTTACTGTACACAAACCTTAATGAAATTGAGAAATGTCATTCAAGTTCACTATCGGATGTTTTATATATTAAATGGAGTAAATACCACCACTGGTTTGGGCACAGAGACACTTGAAAGCATACCAAAGCAATGCGTTATATGAGAAGTATTTCTATAAACCAAATTTTGATAACTTTACTTTCCACAAAGCTTAATGAAACTGAAATGTGTTATTCATATGCACAAAAGACTGCTTTCTATAGAATATAGTATGTTTAGTATTAGTTTTACAGAGCAACAAAAAAATATTCAGATACATAAAGAGCTATTAAGAAAAGTTTGCTGGAATTGCACTTTCGTTTACATTAAGCGTTTTTAACATTTTCTAACAATTTTTAAATGTGAATATAATTTCAATTTGTGTATCTGTGTATGTGTTTGTCTGCCCATCTGTCTGTCTTTCGGCGCTCTAACTCCGGTAAATATTTATGGAATATCTTGAAACTAATATATGTTTTCCAAGTTCACTATCGGATGTCCCCTATTAAAAATGGAGTGAATACCTCTACTGGTTTGTGTACAGGGGCATCGGAAAGTACTGCAAACTATTTTTTTTTTCTATGAGAGGCATTTCTATAAACCATATTTTAATACCGTTACTTTACACAAATCTTAATGAAATTGAAATATGTTATTCAAGTTCGCCATCGGATGTTTCCTATGTGAAATGGAGAAAATATTACCACTGTTTTGTGTACAGGGAGACTTACAAGTATTGCGTTGTATGAGAGGTATTTCTGCAAACCAAATTTTAATAACTTTACTTTGCACAAATCTTAATGCAATTGAAAAATGTTATTCAAATGCAAAAAGGAATGCTTTTTATAAATACAGTATGATTAGTATTAATCTTACAGGGCCACATAAAAATATTAAGTTACATTATGAGCTATTAATAAAAATTTGCTGTAATTGCATTTTCTTTTACAATAAGCATTTTTAACACTTTCTAACAATTTTTAAGCGCGAATATGATTTTAATTTGGTTATCTTTCTGTCCGATTGTCTGTCTTTCTATCTGGCTCTCGTCCCGAGAGTTCTTAAATATTTTCAGAATTTTGAAAAATTGATATATGTTATTAAAGTTCACTATGGAATGTTTCCTATTTAAAATGCCATTAATATGTCCTACAGAACGTGTTTGTGTACAGGGAACTTCCAATGCTTTGCGTTTTAGGGCAGACATTTTTATAAATCACGTCTAAATAACTTTCTACTGTAAAAATTATAAATAAATTGAAATGTATTTTAATATTCTAAAATAATGTTTTGTATAGAATATGATATGATCAACCTTCAGATTTACAGGACTACACTAAAATATTCAAATACATTAAGGGAAGCAATTATAATCTAACGGCTGGATTTTCTTTTGCATTAAGCCTTTTTAACGTTATTCAACGATGTCTGAGAGCGGTTTTAAATTGAATTAGTCAATCTGTATATTTTTCTGTGCTTCTCTCCTTTGTTTGATAATGCAGGCAAAGAATATTGAAAGTTATACGATACAACAAGCACGTACAATTGGAGAGTATTAATAACCAGTGCGTACTGCATGATTTTTCGTTCTTTTTTTGACACTTTCCAGCAAGGTTGAAAAGTGTCAGTGACTTCGGTTTGTCTGTCTGTCTGCAGTCGAACTCCTGTAAATTTTCATGGAATTTCTTGAAGCTGATATATCGTATTCAAGTGCACTATCGGATGTTCCCTATTGAAAATGGAGGGACTTCCTCTTCTGATTTGTCTACTGGGACACCCAAAATTTTCCTGTTCCATGATAGATATTTCTATAAACCGTATTTTGATACGCTTACTTTAAACAAATTTTAATGAAATTGAAATATATCATTTAAGTCCACATCTGGATATTCCCCATGTAAATTGAAGTAAATACCATCACTGGTTTGTATACAGGGACATCCGAAAGTATTTAAAAGCATTGCGTTCTATGGAAGGTATTTCTAAGCACCAAATTTTAATGATTTTACTTTGCACAAGTCGTAAATATATATATATATATATATATATATTATTCATATGCACAAAATAATGCCAATTCATATGCACATTATTCATATGCACAAAATATGCTTAAAATACAATATTATTAGCATTATATTTACAGGGCCATACAAAAATATTCAGATACATAAAGAGGTATTATTGGAAAATTGCTTGAATTGCATTTTCGTTTACAATAAGCGTTTTTATCACTTTCTAAATGTTTTTAACACTTTCCAATAAAGTTGAAAAGTGTTAATGACTTAAGTTTGTCTGTCTGTCTGTCCGTGCTATATCTCCCGTAAATATTCATGGAATCAGAGTTACACATACACTACTCAGAAAAGAAGAGTTAAACACGGAGTTACACACTCTGTTATAAAAAGGCAAAGTTACACACACAATTACACACAAACTGGTTAATAAAAATGCAGAGTTACACACACACTGTTAGCAAAAAATTAGCGGTACACACAGCGTTACACACATTGTCAAAAAAAAAAAAAAAAAAAAGATATTTACATACGGAGTTACACACACTGTTAATAAAAAGGCGGAATTATACACAGCAAAAAATCAGTGATACACGCAAAGTTACACACATTGTTAAAAAAAAAAAAAAGAATTGAACATTGAATTACACACACAGAGTTAATAAGAAGGCAGAGTTGCACACACACTTTTAATTACGTACAGGGTTACACACACTGTTAGTTACACATAAGTAAAATTACACACGTTGTTTGCTAAAAATCAGCGATACACACAGTGTTACACACACAATGTTAAAAAAAACTGTTAATAAAAAACAAAATTACACATGGAGTTACACACACTGTTAATAAGAAAGAAGAGCTACACACACACTGTTAATTGCATACAGGGTTGCACACACAGTGACAGTTTCACATAGCGTTACGTACACTGTTAGAAAAGTTCAGCAATACACACAGAATAACACACACACTGTTAAAAAAAAAGAAGAGTTACACACTGTTAACAAACAGCAGATTTAAACACAAAGTTCCACACACTGTTAATAAAAAGGAAGAGTTACACACACTGTTAAAGGCAGAGTTGCACATAGAGTTACACAACATTTTATTTTGAAATAGTTATGTGGTATTAAGTATTTTATAAACTATAAAAAAAGTACGAAAAATCATGCATTACGCTATGATTATTAACACTTTCCAACTGCACGTAATTGTTGTATCTTATAACTTTGAAAGTTCTGTACCTACGTTATCACACAACAAACAAACAGTAGTTCTGAAGGCATACAGACAGACTAATTGAATTCCTAATCATTCTTAAACACTGTTTGAAAGTGTTAAAAATGCTTAACACAAAGGAAACCGTCGCCCTTCGATTGTAATTCCAGCCCCTGAAAATTTCAGTGTAGCCCTGTAAATTTGAAGGTTAACAAAATCATATTTTATACAAAACATTATTTTAGCAAATTAACAATAAATGCCAATTTCTTTATGATTTTACAGTTGAAAGTACAGTATGAAAGTTCTTTAAATATAAATTATAAAAATGTATGTCCTAAAATGCAACGCATTGGCATTTTTTGCGCGTTCCTGTACATAAACATGTTGTACAGTACCTATTAATGCCCTTTTTATTTGGGAACATTCAATAGTGAATATGAACAACATATATATTTTTTTAAAAATTCAGAAAATATTTCCGGACGCTAAGTGCGGTACACGGACAGATAGACAAATGGAGATTCGGGCACATAGATACAGAAATTGAAAACACGTTAAGACTTAAACAAGAAAGAAAAATCATGCAGTACCCATTGATTAGTAACACCTTCCAACTGTACGTAATTGTTGTATCGAATAACTTTTAATATTCTTTGCCTACGTTGTGAGGTTGAGACGTCAGAACGTCACCACAGTTGTTTTAATTAAGCTGGATCCAGCAAAGTAGAAAGTGGGGACGGTTAAAATCGCTTCGTCGCCAGTGACTCGGCGAAAGTTGAGGTCGAGTTAGCTTTGTGTCGGCAGGGTGCTGCAATGAAAGACTTAGATTTTGAATGTTAGATAAATTAGAAGAGATTTTAAAAGGACGGATTGAAATGAAGAGAGAGGAGGATGTAGGAAGAAGTATAAAATGGCGATGGTTTTAGTTGATGGGAGTGGATGTTGGAGTATATTATAGTGGATGTTGGAGGATATTATAGTGGATGTTGGAGGATATTATAGTGGATGTCGGAGCATATTATAGTGTGGATATTGGAGTATTATAGTGGATTGTTGAAAGTCTTACTTTGGCGAATATTGAGTAGTAGAAATTTAGAGGAGTGAGGAATAAGTCATGATGAGTGTTAGTACGAGTATTTGCTAGCGCTCGTGAAAGTGAATTTTGATCTGTAGGGAATCCTCTGATCGAAAGTGAAGTCGCAGCAGTGGAGTTACGAGTGCAACCGTCGCTACACCTTCAATTACTTGCTGGGGTGAGATATTTATGATAATCTAATTTAATTGTTGATATATATATTTTGATTGAGTAATACACTGACTGAGCTAGTTTAATTGCCAGGCCACCCTCCCCATTAATCTGCTCAAATAAACTTTAGTTATTGTTAATTCAAGTCTTGTGTTCTCTTACTTATCCATTTAGTGATCTAATTAAGTTAAGATGGAGTTTGCGTCAACGCAAACTTTACAACGTTATCACACAACAGACAGAAGGACTGAAAAATATACAGATAGACTAATTGATTTTAAAATTACTCTTAGGCATTTTGGAAAGAGTTAAAAAGGCTTAACGCAAAATAAAATGCAGCCATTAAATTATAATTACAGCTTTTGATCTCTCTGAATATTTTAGTGTAGCCCTTTAAATCAAAAAGTTAATCATACCATATTCTATACAAAACATTATTTTAGAATATTAACAATACATTTCAATATTTTTATGATTTTTGCAGTAGAAAGACTTAACTTTCAAAAAATTCTGTCCTAAACCGTAATGCATTGGCATTTTTTTTTTGTTGTTGTTGTCCATGTAAACAAACTAGTTGTGCAGGACCTATTAATGTCGTTTTGAATGGGGAACATTCTATAGGAATAAAGTTTATAAAAATAACACTCATAAAACACAATGCTTTCGAATGCTTTTGGGTGTCCCTGTACACAAACCAGAAGATATATTCACTCAATTTTCAATATGGAACATCCGATAGTGAACATCAATAAAATATATCAGTTTCGAGAAATTCCATAAATATTTACAGGAGTTAGAGCGCGGGCAGACAGATGGACAGATACACAAACTGAAACCATATTCACACTTAAAAATGTTAGAAAGTGTTAAAAACGCTTAATGTAAACGAAAGTGCAATTCTAGAATTGTTTTATCAGTAGCTCTTAATATAAATGGATATTTTTGTGTCACCCTGTAAATCTAATGCTAATCATGATATATTCTATGCAAAGCATTTTTTTCTGCATATAAATAACATATTTCAATTTCCTAAAACTTCGTGGAAAGTAAAGTTATTAAAATTTGATTTATAGAAATATCTCTCATAGAACGCAATGCTTTGAAATACTTTTAACTGTCCCTGTACATAAATCGGTGGTGGTATTTCCGCCATTTTATACAAGAAACATCCAGTAGTGAACTTGAACAACATATTTCAATTTAATTGAGATATGTCTACAGTAAAACCAATAGAAATACCTCTCATAGAACACAATACTTTGAAATGCTTCCGTGTGTCCGTGTACACAAACCAGTATAGGTATAAACTCCATTTTAAATAGGGAACATCCGATAGTGAACTTGAATAACATATATCACTTTGAAGAAATTCCATTATTATTTATGAGATATAGAGCTTGGTCAGACAGACAGGCAGACAAACAGGCGGACAGGCAGATACACAAAACTGAAATCATATTCACCCTTAAAAAATGTTAGAATGTGTTAAAAACGCTTAACGTAAACGAAAGTACAATTCTAGCCATTTTTTTTTTTAATAGCTCTTAATGTAACTGGATATTTTTGTGCCACCCTGTAAATCTAATGCTAATCATGCTATATTCTGTGCAAAGCATTCTTTTGTGCATATAAATACCATATTTAAATTTCCAAAAACTTCGTGGAAAGTAAAGTTATTAAAATTTGATTTATAGAAATATCTCTAATAGAACGCAATGCTTTGGAATACATTTGAGTGTCCCTGTATATAAAACGGTGGTGGTATTTCCTCCATTTTATACAGGAAACATCCAATAGGGAATTTGAATAACATATTTCAATTTCATTAAGTTATGTCTACAGTAAAGGTATGAAAATATGGTTTATAGAAATACCTGTCATAGAACACAATGCTTTCGAATGCTTTTGGGTATCATGTGCACAAACCAGTAGAGGTTATAAACTCCATTTTCAATAGGGAACGCCCGATAGTGATCTTGAATAACATATTTCAATTTCATTAAAATATGTCTACAGTAAAGGTATGAAAATATGGTTTATAGAAATACCTCTCATAGAACACAATGCTTTGAAATACTTTCGGGTGTCCCTGTACACAAACCAGTAGAGGTATCATATTCACCCTTAAAAAATGTTAGAATGTGTTAAAAACTCTTAACGTATACGAAAGTACAATTCTAGCCATTTTTTTAATAGCTCTTAATGTAACTGGATATTTTTGTGCCACCCTGTAAATCTAATGCTAATCATGCTATATTCTGTGCAAAGCATTCTTTTGTGCATATAAATACCATATTTAAATTTCCAAAAACTTCGTGGAAAGTAAAGTTATTAAAATTTGATTTATTGAAATATCTCTCATAGAACGCGATGCTTTGGAATACTTTTGAGTGTCCCTGTACATAAACCGATGGTGATATTTCCTCCATTTTATACAGAAAACATCCTATAGTAAACTTTAATAACATATTTCAATTTCATTAAGATATGTCTACTGTAAAGGTAAGAAAATATGGTTTATAGAAATACCTCTCATAGAACACAATGCTTTGAAATACTTTCGGGTGTCCCTGTACACAAACTAGTGGAGGTATGAACTCCATTTTCAATAGGGAACTTCCAATAGTAATCTTGAATAACATATATCAGTTTCAAGAAATTCCATAAATATTTACGGGAGTTAGAGCGCGGACAGACAGACAGACAGACGGACAGACAGACAGACAAACCGAAGTCATAAACACTTTTTAACCTTGTTGGAAAGTGTTAATAACAGTTTTCAACCTACTTTGGAAAGTGTTAATAACATTAAAGTAGCTCCCATGCATTAAATGCATTATCGCATTTAGGGAGTTTGAACATCGCATTTAGGATATAGTACCTTAAATGCGACAAAAATTTCCTAAATGCGACGCTGGTATATATTACTGATATTTTTTTAATTTCTTGAAAAAAAATGACACAAAACACTAGTTTAGAACTATGAGTATAATATTCAACCATTTTTTCTTTCTTATCATAATTATTTGTTTACTAAAATGTCATAAGTTTCCTAAATGCGATAAACTTACCAAAAATCACGTCGCATTTAGGCACAATGACCTTATATATAATTCTGTTTTTTTTTTTTTTTTTTTTTTACAAATTTATTTCTAAAATCTAAAAATGTTTAATACGTGTATTTAACTTAATGACTTTTTTCGACATTTCCGACAAACTTTTAAAATTTTTATTATTTATTTTCTCATCATCTAATTGCTCTCGAAGTTAGTAGATGGAAAATGTCGGGCTAATGCTCGTCGTCCTGGGTGACCAGAGTTTTCTGTGGCTTTCTCCGAATGTGGAATAAATACGGGCTAGAACCTTTAAGGAAAAAACCCACGGAAAGCACATCACACAGATTTAGTCCTGTCGTGTAGTCAAATGGCCTTCAACACCGAACATCACCACCTTATCATCTAATCAATTTATTATAAGTTTGGAATTTACATGTTTTTTTATTCATAAATTTTAAATATTTGAAAAACAAGTTAATATATAAATAATTATTTTTTTAAATATAAAATTTCTCATCACGTTTTTTATTTATTTGCAATAGTTTTTAAATATAGATCTTTTTATAAAAAATTTCTTTTCAATAATTTATTTCTCTACTTAATTTTTTTATAAAATTATTGATAGATAAAATATATAAATTCTGTTTTTAGTCGAAATAATATATGTAGATCTATTTGATTTTAAAGTGTTAGAAAATATACAGATTTTTTTTTTTTTTTTTTTTAAATTCTGTTTTGGAAAATATTTTTTTCTGAAAATTAATACATTTTAATAATCTGTTAAAGATTTCTACAGAGCACAATTCTATTAAATATTATTGCCGAAACGTCAGTGGATATCTCCATGTGGAGACTCAAAAATATTTTGAGTTCTGTTTGTGTGTCTGTCTGTCTCCCAAATTTTGATCAATTATTCATGAACAACGTAGAATAAATTGAATAGTTTTTAAACGTATATACAACGTTTATGGTTCGTTTACATAAACACACAAAAGAATTTAGTGACATTGAAGCCTAAGGGCAAATTTTTATCTAAGTGCATTTTAACGCGTTTATGCTGCATTCGACATAATGATTAAACTACATTATAAAGATGCTTAAAAGTATGTTTTCTGTAAAAAGAAAAAAAAAAGTATATATAGACTAAATAATTTATTTACAGGACCACCCCAAAAAATTTCGTACCATTACGGTCTATAGACGGTATTTCTTAAAAGTGTGTTTTAACATGGTTACACTCCATAAAATATAATGAGACGTTATAAGAATGCTTAAAAACATGTTTTTCTGTGGAAAATTTTGGGCATAGAATTGGTAATTAGTTTACAGGGTTACACAAAATTATTCCGAAATTTTATGAATCATTTTGCTTGAAATTTGGTTCACGTATTTATGAGTTAGAAGGAAATAATACAAGGCTATCAGTTACTAGTAATATATATCTATATACATATATATATACAGATAACTATAGAAAGAGAGATAAACAAGAGTTGAGGGTTGCGGCAGCCTCCCTTAGAAACTTATCTGTTTGTATATCGAGTCAATATACATAATATATGAAAAGGAATAAATAAAAATGATCTCTTGATGTGTGATGCAAACAAGACGTTGAGGCTCCTAATCTGCAGATCCACTAGTTTTATTTTTATACGTGAAATAAACTAGATTTGGAATACTTTTTTAATGGGTTTTAAATAGGCTATTTCGAAACACTATACAGACACATTCTTAGCCGACACTTCCCTTTCAATAATAAAATTTTTACATTAAATTGTTTAAATATATTTATAATTACATAACATATTTTAAATATTTTTTTATTTATCTAAAACACGGAGTTTAAAAATTAAAACTCTTTTCTCTCTAATAGGCATTTAAAATTTCGATTATTAAACATATCATTGTATATTGGAAATAATTTTTTCACTCAAGTATTTAGGAATATTTTTACAGAATATTTACTACATATATTTTATATACTATATAATTTTTCTTTTCAGATAGTTTTATATTTTGATATGCTTATTTGTCCTTTTTGTGTTTATAATTTGGCGTTAGAAATTTGTGTTCACTAAAATCGCCGGAAAAAAAAACAAAACAAAACAAAAAAAACATAGCCCTAAAAACATTTAAACACTTAGGCCATTTATT
The DNA here is from genome assembly GCA_963930645.1 of Salticus scenicus. Taxonomy (NCBI): domain Eukaryota; kingdom Metazoa; phylum Arthropoda; class Arachnida; order Araneae; family Salticidae; genus Salticus; species Salticus scenicus. Next base: position 263,417,660 of record OZ005649.1, on the reverse strand, counting down.
TTATACAAGAATACAGCTTTAAGAAATTTTAAAAATATTTATAATGGATTTTGTAAAGTTTTTATTTATAAATGTTTATAACCGTGTCTAGACGAAGAAAAATTTTAATCATAATAAAAGAAAATGAACATACAGAACATTTTCAGTTTTTTACACTTCCTCAGTCTACACAGGAAAAACAATTTACTTATTAACTGATGGATATTGTTGAGTTCATATGCAAAGATAATTATGTATATTATTGATTTATTTAACAATAAATGAAAGAAATACAATTCACATCAAATACATCATAAATACGATGATTCTTTTAGATAATAATCTGCTAATACCAGGCAATTTATCACAAATCCACATGTTCAAGAAGATCTACTTCTAGACAAAATGCATGTAAATTGTCCAAGTATTTCTTAATCATAAAATTACTGTTAAAGTAAACTCTCAAGTGGACAGTTAAAGGCAATCAACCGTGAAAAATACGTGCGGCTGAAACGTTGCAGGGAATGCAAACCAGTGTAAAAACACGTGTCAGAAGTGCAATTAAATGAAATTGCATTGTATGAGTTCGAACAAATTTACCAGACTTAAACATTTGTCAGTTTAAAATTAAGTGTTTTTTCTTTTCATAGAACATAGTCCTCACACACTCGGTTGAATATGTAATTAGAGCAGAAGTAAAATGAGTTATAGAAAATGAGTCACGTATGAACAGCTTTTTCGTATATCGAACAATCCATAAATTACCTTAGATGGAAATTAACCTAGACTGTAACCTAAGGTTATGAGTCTACCTTTAGCTGAACTTAATACTTGATTAGGACTAAAAAATTAGGAGGATTATAAAATTCTACTGCAGTTAAAGCTTTTTAAAACATTGCAATTATATACTTTCAAATTAAATTTGATATTTACGTGAGATATAGATTCAATGTTTACAAAACAATTCTGATGCCTATTTGTATAAACATTAAAGGATATTTAAAGTTTATTTACGGGATCGCATCATTGTTGTTCAAAAGATTCTTTTATAAATATATGACATGATAGATATGTACACGAATGCTTTATTTTATTTATCTCTCTATTCCAAAAGAAAATTTACTGCTGCCTCTGTTCATTTTGTATGTCTGCGTCCCCATCTCTTTATGAAAGAAAGGGTCTTCAGTATCGTGAAAGGTATCAACATTTGCAAAATAACTTAAGGAACTTGTATATCTTTGTCAAGAATTTCTATCATCTTAATTAACGAAGATCAACTCAAAAAGCTTCATTAATAAAGGTATTCTATTTACAATTTGCAAATACCTTTTGTTACTCGTTATGTTTTCAATCAAGAACTCTAATCCGAACTAGCTTCGATTCAATACCAGAAACGCTTTGTATCATTCCTCATTTTTAAATTGTCATCCCGTCTCTGTAAAAAAGAAAAGACTAACACAATCGAACAAGCTAACTCTATCTTCTTTCATGGTTGATATATATATGTATATATGTATATATACAATATATATATATATATACTAGTTTTTTTTTTTCGTATTTTTTAAACATTTATTTAGAAGTAGATTTTTGAATGGTTCAATATATGTAATTAATTTGAACGGTTCAATATATGTAAGTAATTGTGCAATCCATCTCATTGTTATTATTTTCGAAAGACTCGATTTTTCTCTTTCTAAAGGTATATTTAAACATTTAAACATGCAAATATATTTATATTTGAATTAAAATCCTAGTGACTTCGAAATTCTATTAATTTCAATCACACTCATTTTTGAATTAAGGAACTAGTGAACAATAAATATTTAACCATAAAAACTTCTTAACACACCATAAAATAAAGGGAAGCGCTTTTAGTGCTTTCCTTTATTTTATGCGGTCACGATTTTACATACAACAGCCACTATTAGTGTACCCGATACTCTTTGGCCAGCTCGAGTATCGAATCCACAATCTTCCATTTACGTACTCGGTGCTCTGTCGACCGGGCTATCACGGACCGTAAATAGGGTGGGAAAACAAATATTAAGTAAGTTTCATATTTTTCGACCGCTTAAAACTATTTTAAAAAGTGTCGCGGTTGCCTGATTGGCAGATTGTAGGCCTCAGAATCTTAGAGGAATGATATAAGAGGATGATATGACGTTTCAGCATGTAGGGCAAATTAAGTTAACTGTTGTCTTCTGATGGCTGCTGCAATAGCAACCAAGGCTACCGCAGGAACCGTATTGAGTCTACCAAACCTTTGGCTAATACTATGTTATTTTATTTGCTTGATATTTATTTGGCAACTTTGAGACCTATAATTATAACGATTTTCGACTTGAATGATACATTTATCTAGCAATAGCGATGCAGATTTTTTTTTTTTTTAAATTGTAGGACCATCCCAAGGTTTGAGTCTCAGACCGCTGCATACTGCTCATTACGCAGCACTAGTGCGACGTTAAATTCTACCAACCAACTAACTTATACAGGGTAGTTATAATCAAAGTGATTCTATTCAGATCCCCTGTAGAAACCGATCTACCTATCAGATTTTGATGAAATTTGGTATGAACGTTATATGGACCATGGGGAAACAATTACTGCAATAAAAAAATAGTTCAAATTTTAACCACTAGGGGGTATTGTGGCGCTTAAAAAATTACAAAAAAATGTAAGAATCATTAAACTTTATTCAATTATAGAATGTGCTCGTACTCGAATGATATCAATTACGTGTTGTAAGCACATTATTGCGTGTTCAAAGGTATCGCGAAGAAACTCTCGAGGGATTTCAACAACATGGCGTGTAATGCTGGCTTTGAACTCAGGTAAAATTCCAATTCCTCTTCTATAAACACTGTATTTTAGGAATTCTCAGAACCAGAAATCACAAGGATTTAAGTTGGGTGAACGAGGAGGTCAAGCATATGGGTAATCTCTGGATATTACATGATTCGCCCCAAAGTTAGCACGAAGCAGTTATTTGACTTTGCGCTCAATGTGGGGAGTTGCTCCATCTTGCATGAAGACAGTGGTCTGCAAACATTGCCATTTCTGTAAAGCAGGAATGACTTGCTGTCGGAAGAGCTCACTGTACCGTACACTCGTAACAGAGCAAATTTATAATTTTGAGAAGTGACAGTTTCAAAGAAAAACGGCCCGAGAATAAAATCCGCAGTATATCTACACTATGCAGTCACGTAATTAGAATACAGTTGTTGCTGGTGCAAGACATTAGGAGGTGAAGTGCCCCATATGTGGCAATTTGGATTATTCGATTATCCACATCTCCATCTAAAGAAAAGTGTGCCTCATTTGACCATAGAATTTTCCAAGACCGCGTGTCATCAGAAACCATTCTCTCGCCAAAAATCGGCAAACAAATTCTGAGCGTGTTCAGTGGTCTTGAGGTTGCAGCATTTGCACCATGTGGATATTATACGGATACCATTTTAAAATGGATCGCAGAATTTTCGTACTGTCAACCTAGGAATGGCCAACTCTGGTGATATAGATCGAGCATTCGCTGAAGAATAGCGGGAACCGGAGGCTCTTTCAACAACAGAAATGGTGACTTTTTCGACAGCTTCATTCGCAACCGATTTTCGCCCTTTCCTGGCAGCACACCAATTCTCCAGTCTCTTCAAATTTTCTAATTTTTTTCAAACCATTGTTCGACATGGGCCCTTTTTGCAATCCCTTAAACGACGATATTCACGCAGTGCAACAAAGCTATTGATGCCGTTTTGATAAAAGTGTTTTACCAGTAACGCTCGATCTGTCTTCTGTAAGGGTATGATCAACGATGACAAAGACACACAGAATGATTTTCTGGCTCTGAGTGCAACTCTCTTTATAGGTTTAGATAATTTGCATGAAAAATCTTTCAAAAATGCCATCTGGTAGAAAAATTTTAACTATTTTTTTCATTGCAGAAATCGTTTCTGCGTGATTCATATAACGTATATATCAAATAGCATCAAACTCCGATAGGTAGAATGCATACTTACCAGCCATCTCATTATAAACCGTACAATTTACCCGCCTTTGTTTTCACACTAGCCATTTTTTTTTTTTTTTTGAGAAATTTTATTCTTATTTAATCGTAACAACATTTGAAGAAAATTACTCTAAAAACAAAACGGTATGAAAAAAGGGGCTTTTTTTCAATGGGCGTTAACAATTGTACGGTTATTAATGAGATGGTTGGCAAGTATGAGAATGGTTCTAGAGGGGTCTGAATAGGATCACTTTAATTATAACCAGCCTGTACAGTTGTGTTACATAGTGGCTTCTGCGGTTACGATTTTAGCTGCCTATTTTTCCGGACATTTTCTCCTTTTATATCATTCCTCCCAGCTCATAATCGAAAGATTGCTGGTTCAATATTCGAGATGACTAGAAACTGTTGCGTACTGTTAGCTAGTGCACATAAAATCCATCGTCACTGCAATCTCCTCCCTGTTCAGCAAATTTATAATTTGGGTTATCGAACAGTGTTGCCAGATTTTGGGACTTTTTAATTCAATAGCCACGACTAAATTTTAAATGTAGCGGTTGCTTAATAACTTCGAAGGTTAATCATCTATTATGTATATAAAATATCACTTTTCAAAATTATTGTTGACTACTGAATAAAATAGTAGCAAGATCTGACAACACTGTTATCGAAGCGGCAGAGCCAACCCCTTCCCAGAAGATCAAATTTGTTATGGAATGTCTTCAGAGCATCCTTAGGATTGAATCCCAGTCCGCCTTCAGAAGCCCACTGTAAAGTTCTAGTCTTCTAGTGCGTCCTAAAATCTACTTAACCTTAACCATATAGTAAATATAAGGCGATCATTTGAATGTACGAAAGATGATCTAAATGACGATGTAATTATCAAGATATCAAAAAATCCATTACTAAGCACCTTAAACACAACAATTTGTAAAATGAAAAAAAAAAAAAAAGAAAGAAAGAAAGAAAAGAAAAGAAAATAGCATGTTGTTGTCACCACAATACTTTCTTCTATATATTCTTATACAAATTCACTCAGTTCAAATAATTCGCAAAAACTGTTATTTATTAAAATTATTTACCATGATGAATGCAGACGATTTTCATCTTAGAGAAAACTAACACTAAATATCCAAAGAAAGACAGTTTAAATAACATCATAATGGTTATCTCATGTATCAAGTTTCGTACAGTTAAATGCCATAGTAGTTAAAATATAGCATTCCCGTTCTCGGGGAAATTTGCACTACAACCAAAATATCCAAATAAATATCCAAACTGAATCGACATAATGTCTCATAATGGCTTTCTCACATATCAAGTGTTGATTGATTATACGCATTAGAAACTGAGATACAATCTTCCCTTAAACTGAAGAAATTTCTGCATAGCAGCGCAACCTGTTGAGAGATTAATACCAAAAGTTGCTTCGCATTAACTTGTTTCAAAGTGCTTCCACATATAAATTTTTATGCTATTTTGCGCAGTAGTTCCTGAGATGTAGCCCTCCCTAAAATTGTGAAAATCGTTTCCTTGCAGCTCCACTTGTTGAGTAGTTGACACCAAAATTTAATTCTATTTAATCAAAATTTATCAAAATTTTTTTCTATTTAAATAATAATAATAATAATAATATTAATTGTTTGGAAAGAAAAATGAAACTTTTTTATGATACAAATTTTCTTATAAAAAATTTTTGACCAAAATTTTTCAACAGTTATTTGTGCGATCTGAGATTAACGAAAGACAAAGCAGGTCTTTTAAGGACAGATATGAATCAAACATTTTAAGGTGGATCTATGGTACTCTGCGCAGCAGTTTTCGCTGAGATTTTTGCTCAACTTCTAGAGCTGTAAAAAATTTGTGTTTTACTTTTCTCGTGGCCTAAAAGTTGAAAAATGCCGAACATTTGCATGCAAGGGAAAGTCAATTTCAGTTTATGTGAAGGTACTGGAAATATCATCTATGCTGTATGAAATGGTATTGAAAGTAAATATGGGAAAAAAAAAAAAATAAAGTAAAACTGTGCCAAGCAGAATGTCTGACTGTTTCACTCTAAAAAGATGTCCCGCAAAATATTAATTAAAAGAATAACTGAAAAAAAAGGTGAACAATCGAACAGATAATTGTTTTGACTGTATTTTAAATTCTTTAAGATAGAAAATTAATAAAACTTTAATAAATATCGTCTAAATATAATTCAAAATAATAAAAAAAATATATTTATTGCAATAATAGTTTAGTGTTCAATAAAAGTATAAAACTAGTATCCTTATAAATATGAGGACCACTGTGTGTGTGTATATATATATATATACAGGCCACACCTTCGTCCTATCTTGGAAATGCGTCGGCATTTTTAAAAATGGCGTAACATACGTTTAATTAATTCGAGGAGGACCTCTTTTGGTGAAAGTATTTTGGAGCTGCTAGGGAGGATAACTATAAAATTTCAAGTGGAAAGGCATGTCTTGTGATACAACCCTGGAAAAATGTCTTCCAGACAATGACTTTGATATATATCATTTTGTCCTGCGATAATTATTAAAGGAAATACTTGAGTTTTTAGAGTTCTGAAATGTGAATTTTATGCTTATGTATAAATGAAAAGGTAAATAAATAAATAAGGTATCTATTATTTTCTACTTTCATAATATAGAGGAATTTATTTTAAATAATTAGACGAAAGTAGAGCAAGTGAATATGGAATACCATTTCTATTAGAACTCACCATAATAATTTGAAGTATTTTGGATCTTTGTGGATTCAACTACTGCAAATTTGCAAGTGTTGTTATGTGTTTTGTAGGTTTATGTTGCAAGAAATAGAGTTTACATGCAAAAGATTTAGCTGTTAAAAAAAAAAAAAAAAAAAAAAAAAAAAACATTTTTGGGGTAATAGGAACCAAACCGGTAATATAGAATAGTTATGAAAAGAAATATGGAATACCCATTTCCTTAAAGGATAACGTCGAACAGATAAGCATTTTTACAGAAAATCATTAATAATTGCAACGCAAACATTTTATTTTGAAATTTTTATTGAAAATAAACAGTACTGAAAAAATTATCAATATTCAAGTTTTAGAAAAGTTGCATACAATATGGAGCAGTTGGTATTCCATATTACCCGAATCGCCATCTTGGAGAATAAATGAACCTCGATAAGTTCATAGTAATCAGAATACTAACCAAATCAACTACTCTATATGACACTAGGCTTTCACCCGTAAATAGATTACAGATTTTTTAAAATTTACTTTAAAAAAAAGTCTAAATCTTTATAAATCAAAGAAATTGTATGACTCAACAACTGCTCTGCTCACTGACACAAAGTGAACTAAAATTCATATTTGAGGCCCAATGAAGACGATTGGTGTGCTTCCGATAGGTTGTAGCCAGAGGTGTTTGTGTCCCCGGAAATTGCTACCAGAATTTTTAAATTGTGACATTATTTTTAGTTTTTTAGTAATTAAATATAAGCAAACGTGCAATTCCTAATTACTGGTTGGAAATAAAATAAAAAACCCAGAACGCAAACACCCCTGGTTGTAGCTCTATTCAGGTGATATAGAACGGTATTCCATTTTACTAAAGTATTCCATATTCCGCATCATTCATCAACATATGTGAGGAAAATATTGTACTCAGGTGAACTAAAATTCATATTGGAGGCCCAATGAAGACGACTGATGTGCTTCCGATAGGTTGTTGCTTTATTCAGGTATTATATATCGGTATTCCATTTTACCAAAGTATTCCATATTCCCCATAATTCCTCAACATAATGTGAGGAAAACATTGTACTCAGGGCAAAAATTCGACTCTGAGATTTTGGTGTATTAATAAGTTTTGAGGATACCTATGTTCATTTTTGCTATTTTCATGGTAATTTATGCATGCCTGTTTATGTTGGTATGTATATATATATATATATATATATATATATATATGAGTGAAAACGATAGCATCTAAACGCTTTGTTTGAATGAGGTGAAAGTTGCTACAAATATTATAGGCTGTCGTAGAACGAACTGTATAAATTTTGATGAATCTATCACTTAAAAACATATATATATATATATATATATATATATATACATATATATATTATCATTATGGCCTATGGTCTTAAATTTTAATGTGAGATAGCGTCTAAATGCCTTATTTTATTGATATGAAAGTTTATATACAGATCACCTTTATAGGTCGTCGTTGCACGAACAGTATAGATTTTGGTGATTCTAACACTTACAATTATTTTACAGACACACGAAAGAAAAAAATTTCTTTATAATTTAGGTTCAAATTATTATGTGTGGTAGCGTCTAAACGCCTTCTTAGACTGAACTGAAAATTTCTATACATATTGTAGGTCTTCATAGGACTAACTGTATAAATTTTGTTGAATTTAGAAAAAAATAGTTTTTTTTTTTTTTTTTTTTTTTTTTTTTTTAAATAGGGACACAAAGAAAAATTCTTTGTCATTATTGCCTATGGGCTGAAATTATTTAAATTACGATAGCGTCTGAAGGTCTTATTCGATGAAGTTTTAAACTTATAGACATGTATAATTTACAGTAACACAAACTGTATAGACTTTAGTGAATCTAGTATTTGTAGATTTTTACAGAGAGAGAACGAAAAATTCTTTATCATTATGAAAATTAAATTGTTTAAAGTACAATAGTGTTAAAGTAAACAACAGAGAAAAATACTCAAACATCGTATTATGATTTTCTCTTTTGTTTACTTCTCTTACTTTAACTTATTTACACAACCGATAATTACTTAATATTAGGAAAGTCGACTCCAGATTTTAAAAATTGATTTCAAATTTGATTCAGAAAACTTGCTGAATCTTATTGCACAAATATTCAGTACTCCTGTATGTTATCTATAAATTATACTCATAACAGACAATGTACTTAATTTTAGTACAAAACACACACTCACAATGCATGACACAATTGAAATGTGTTTCAAGCTATTTACAAACTTAACACTAATACATTGCATTCCGTTTTGTTGAACTGTAAAAGAATGATAAATGTCTTTTACACTTTTTTTATATGGATCTTTCATTTGTGCATATAAAGAATGTGCACCAAATTTATATTTTTTATGCAGTGATAAACATAACTATACATTTTCTCTTATACGTAATGTATTAGAATATTTTTTACGTCATTGTAAACAAAACACTGGACCAATTTCAATGAAAGATTTTATGTAACATTCTCAGATAACACAAATTTTGAATATCAAGCTTGGACTACTTGCTAATATTTATTCTTGGTGTACTCTTATAACAGATTTCCAGACTGACAGTAGTCATACACACAAACCCACTTATAAAAACCTGACTTTGCAAAGAATTCAAAATGTATATTTCTTCAGAGAATTCAAAATGTATAATTGTTGAACAATTTTTTTCAATAGAATCTAAACTGTTTCATATTTCTTTTGATGCTAAATTTGTTAAATGAATAATGAATATATTTTTAAATTCTGCTAAACTGAATTGAAATTTTAAGCATTATTATTATTATTATTATTATTATTAAGATTTAAATAACGATAACCTAATCTGTCCGGGAAAAATATATTTTTTCAGGTATGTTTTTAACTATAGTAACTGATTTTTCCGCTTCGCCGGTCTTTAAATGAATCATTTTATAATCATAAATCTCAAAATTTAAATCTTATATTTACTAATAAGCCTCGATTTACTACAAATAAATTATTTTTGAAATAATTTATTACATAACTCTGGCAAATCTCTTAAAAAAGAAGAATATCTGTTCTAAGAAAGAATTTATTATTATGCAGACAAACAAAATATTTATCTGTAATAGGCAAAATCCTTCTCATTTATAATTTGTAGTTAAGGGGACTTGGTACCTTTGACTTGGCACTATTGAAGGTTTCATATAAAAGCTTACATTTTCATTTTAATATTTATAAATTGAACTATATTAGGTTTTGTTCGATAAAATATATATTTATGCAACAATTCTAATGATTTTTAATATATTTTTTACAGATTTGAAATCATTAAATTGTGTTTTCTCACTTTGCATTTTTTAATGTTTTCATGGTATTCAAAATGCTTAAACTTCTATAGATATTTAAGAAAATACTTAATTTTATTTTATTTATTTATTTTTATGTTAAACAGAAGCTACATAAAAGAATTAGGAATGGATTATGCAATATATTTAAAAGAAAAAAATATTACACTGAGAAAAATAATATACCGCCTTTCTCTAGAATGAATAAGTGGCTATTTTCTAAATCCTTTAACAAGAAATATAGATTTCCGAGCTATGCGCATAAGGCATGCCAATAAACTAAATAGACGAAATTATCGAGAATTTCTAGTGTACACATTTCTAGATGGTGAAACAATATTCTGAATACTCTAAATATTCTGAATCATTTATATTGCGTGAAATTCTCGCTTGATTTTCTAGAATTTGGTAATAAACCAAGATTATAGTTGCAGAAACCCACCTCTTGTAGTCTCATTTATTTGCAGAGATTTTTTAATAACTTTGCCCTCGAGAACACAGGCAAACGCTCTAGAATTCAAATAGGGGCTTTTAGAACTAACTTTCCAAAGGGACTAGAATTTATAAGGATACATGGAACTATTTTTTTCTAGAGCCACAATTTAGATTCTAGATGTCAGTTACAGAATTTTTTCTCAGTGTAAAAATAAAAATATAAAAAAAAAATATGTTTTTTGCAAATTTTTACATAGACATGCAGTTTTTAATTTTTTTTAGAAAAACTAATTAATATATTTCAGAATCTCTCCTTTCCACTTTAATTATTTTAAGTAGTTTCTATTAAATATCCCCCCCAAAAAATATTAATCCTTTTTTTTTAAATATCTGTGAGATTACTATTTCTTATTGTTTAGTCTAGCGCTAGTAAATAAATATCTCGCACAATCATAATAATGCGTAGTAAGTTCCTCTATGAAAATGCACGGTTTCCATGGAATGGTTTAACGTAAAGCTAGGACAGTTTACGCACAATTCAACAAAATGATACCCCCCCCCCCCCCCAAAAAAAAAAAAAAAAAAAAAAAATCAAATATTAATTTTTTGCTAAATTTTTGGTGCATAACTTTGAAGTGATCCTTCTTCTATGCATTTCTATTGCTACTTTGTTGCTCTGTTGTAATTTAAAACAACAGTAGTAGTAAAACCAAGAGAGCTATTTTACGCAATCTCTCCTTATAGGTAGGAGCGATTGCGCACATGGGTAGGAGAGATTGCGCTTAATTATAACTACAATTATTATATTATAAATAATAATAAGTCACTTAAATGACATTGTTGTAACGTATTTGCAAACAAATATTTTTGCATTGGGAGTGGATATTTCAATTCAGTAATTTAAAAAAATCAGAAAAATAAAAGAGATTTAAGAAGAACTTTAAAAATTTATTTAAAGAAAAAAATGTTTAAAAAAAAAAAAAAAAACCAGAAAAAAGAAAAAAGAACAAAATTAGATAAAGAACAAGACCAGAAAAAAAAAAAAATTAAGTTACTAGTTAACACGTTTAACTCAAAATTAGTGCATTACCTTTTCAGCTAGGATGGTTTCTTGTTTGCTGACCGAATCTCTCGTTTTACACAATCGTTGCACGTATTGCACATGTGAAGTTATTGTGCATCCACCTGCCGCAAATGGACATGTTCGGGATGGTGTATCCGTCTCGAACAAGCATTTCCGAGCAAAAAAAAAAATTAGCACATCGTGCGTGCAATGATATGTGGCTACCATTTACTATTTATTAAAGTTTTGTTCCTCAAAATCTTCCGCCAAAAACTCCTTTACGTTTTAATATCATTTACGCTTTAAAATCCTTTACATTTATTTTATTTATTTTATTTTATGCGAATTTAGACGGTTACATTCCTTGAAAAGAAGATTGAGTACGCTGATATTTTTTCCTTGCATTTAGTTTCATCTCTTCTATTTAAGCAGCCGACCGCTGCACAAAACCTGAGCATTATACTTGAAAATATTGCAAAACTAAACAGATATATACAATAACATTTAAATCCTTTGCGATAAATTTCTCACAGGCTACCAGCATTCTAGAGGTAAATCCCATCAGAGGTGGTGGCTTTTGTCGATTGTACCACTCCTGAATAATGTTCAATTTCAGATTCTGTGGATAGTCTCCATAAAGGTGGTGCGCCCTCTCGAATGGTTTGAACTAGTTCAATGACTTATGGAAGTTAGACTTTGGTACAGTCCCAGGCATTGAACAAACTCATCACCATTGTCTTGTTATGACCTATAAGCTGCGAAATTTCCGCTAGTACAGAATTTTAAGCGCATAAGCTCTCCTAAACAGCAAAAGCGGAAACTCTCCCATTTTGGTATAGGAGAGATTGCGCAGTGTTTTATTAAATAATTACTCATATTTAGAGAAAATCGTGGTGCTTGTACCGTTAGTCTAGGTCAGTAGGTTATGAGAAATTGTTTAATTGAAAAATATTTTATCTTACTACCATTGTATTGAAATTCTTAGGAAGGGTTATGAAAATTCAAACATTCATTTTTGAGAACCAGACAAATTAACTACGTTTTATCTTAAACACTTGAAGCAATCAATATGCAAATTCAAGTCGGAACTTCACTACTGGTGTTGTACAACCACATAAAATTTCAATTCACCCACTCTACTCTTTCCCCCCGATCCACTATGTGCGCAATCTCTCCTACCGCGCGATCTTTCCTAGCTTTACCTTATAAGAAATGCCATAATTATTAAAGATAATAGTACTTCATTTGGGATATTTTCTATTATTGACGTCATTGTAACATGTTAAAAAAATTATTTTGATATTAATTGTATTAAGGTACTACTTCACTTTCACGTATTCACTGTAAAATGTAACAATCGCATGAATGAAATTTTGGCAAAAGCGTATCTTTTGAATGGATTTCTTTTCTTTTCTTTCTTTCTTTCTTTCTTTTTTTTTTTTTTAATCATTTCACCGCTTTTTAAATTTGAATTTTTAAAACCTCTATTTTGAGATAATGTATACTTTAAAAGTAGCCAGAACATCAAATATGAAGTTTCTCGCAGCAATTACTATAAGAAATAATATAAAAAGTATTATTTTCCAAAGGGTCTACCATCCCATGGCGTATGCGCTAAAAATATCAGACTCCCTGGCCATAAGCACTAACTGTGTCTAAATTAATTGAAATCGATTCAGTGGTTTGGGAGGATTGGGTTATGTACATTTGTTTAGTGTTTATCACAAATCCTTTTTAATATTTTCTTCTTGAGGCTAGAAATGTAAAAATTTTCTTAGTAGTAATAATTTAAAGTATTTACTGTCATTTTTTCAGGTCATAAATCGACTTCTAAAAAGAGTTGAAAAGATAATTCGACTACAGACATTAGTTTTAAGCACATATTCGAACTTGCGGTTTCGTTTTCACTTGACCAACTTTTTTCAGCATCAGTAAACAAAAACGGATAGACAGGTCAGATTCTTTCTCCCTAAATAATAACAAATAATTATATAAATCTACTAATGCAGTTCAGTTGTCATATTTAAATATAATTTTTTAGTATTTCTCCAAGCAAATGATTTTTTGCAGCAAACAATTAATTTTTATTAGGTTACAATTTTTCTTACTGGCAGCAGTATACCAAATTATGATAACGTTTTGAAAAAAATATGTTTAGAGATAGAAAATTCAAAAATAGATATTTTTTAAAAAAGAAATACGATAAAAGTATGTATCATCACAAATAAAATTTACTAAATATTATAATACAATAATTTTTGTTCATTCATTCTTTAGTTTATAATAATATTATATAGTTTTAAAAAATTAAACAACACGCTTTTATAGAAGACGCTTTCAAATAAACTCAAAACGAACAGTACCTATTAATGACCTCTTGCCATATTTCTGGTAGGAGATGAATCCCACGGCGGTAAAATTCCGGCGATTTCGAGTGTAAAAAAGTCTTGGATGGCAGTTTTCACAGCATCAAGATCATCAAAGATTTTATGACTTAAGGAATTGTTCAACGCACGAAATAGGTGATAGTCAGTTGATACCAAGTCAGGAGAAGAGGAAGGGTGGGGTAAAACCTCCCAACCCATGGACGTACACTATGGACCGCCGACGCTGTGTTATCAAAATAGCCCCATTTAGGTTGTCCACTTCAATCTTTAAAGAGCGCTTTTTCGCAGAATTAAATATAATATTTAATTAATTACAAAATTTAGCTGATACATTTATATATATATATATATATATATATATATATATATTTGCAGGCTGTTAATTAATAGATCTGGTTTCTTTACATTAGTGTATTTCATCCACTGATGATTTTTTTTTTTTTTTTTTTATTATCTTATTGGTCATTGGTGTTTCAGTGATCTTGTATCTGTTGCTTGGCTTCTACTATGCTTAATAGACCATCTTTATTATATTTACATTTAAAATTAAACCTGCTGCAATTGCGCATAAATTTTGAATGTATTTTGTGTTTAATAAAACTTATTGCTTTATGTCATTTAAATTATCTAATATATGAATTTCATATATACATATATATATATTTATTTTTTTTCATCATCCCCCACAAACATTAGAATATCACATGTTATTAAATAATCAAACATTCTGTAAGATTATTTTGTATAAGGTTTTTAAAATATGAAAAATTGTAAAAATGTTTATCCTGTTTCTGTATAGTTTTAATAATGCTAATAGAAATAAATTACATTTATAGATAGATAATAGATAAATTGCATATCATACTATCTAAATGAAATAGTTTTTTTTTTTTTTTTTTTTTTTTTTTTTTTTTACATTCTCACACACTACCTAATAAAATAAAATACTTTAAATTATCTTACTTTTTAACAATTCATAGCAAGCAATTAGATTCAAGAAACTGTAGAAATATTCATCAACGTTTATAATTTGGGAAATTTGATAGATAAATAAAGCGAATTTCCCTGTGAATAAGTTAAAATAATAATAATAAATAAACAAATCCAATATATATATATAGGGGAGACCCGTGTACCTAGGGCCGCTTTTTTTCAATGCCCAAAAACAGAACCTTTAAACTATTTAAAATTATCAAACTGATATGTGCATATCTTTAGGACTAATTACTTCCAATTGCGATTAATATAAATACTTAAAATAACAAATTCTGACAAATAGAAGGTTTTTAAAAAAACTTCACTTGTGGCCCTAGGTACAACACCCTCATTGTACCTGGGGCCAGACCTCATTGTACCTAGGGCCATTCTCTTAAATTTATATTTCACTTTCTAATGAATGGAAAATAAGCATATAAACATATATTTTATATTAATATATATATACACTGATGGAAAAAAAATCCCAACACCAGGAAGGAGCTGTGCTAGATAAACAAAATTTGGTAGGCGTGTTTATACATCTGAAAGATGACGTCGATTCAAATTTCGAGCTACGCGCATAAGTGTGGCGCTAGTAGCCACACTATGAACATGCAAATGAGGTTTGCTTTAAATAAGCGCTGTAAGGTTCCTGATCGTTATTTACAGTTGAGATTTGACGTAGTGGGTTAATGTTAGTCAAGGATGCCTCTAAGAAGACGAAGAAGCCATTATCAACAGCTCACTGAGTTTGAACGAGGTCGTGTAGTAGGGCTACGAGAAGGTGGGTTTTCTTTCCGCGATATTGCAGAAAGACTTGGCAGTAATGTATCCACTGTGCATGAGTGTTGGCAGCAGTGGTCAAGGGAAGGTACTGCCTCAAGAAGACCGGGTTCCGGGCGGCCACGTGGCACTACTGAGAGGGAAGACCGCCGTGTTCGGCGTATGGCTGTGGCTAATCGTACTGCGTCTGCAGCTGAAATTCGAGCTGCAGTTGGCACCACAGTGACACAACGAACTGTTACAAATCGGTTACTTTAAGGACAGCTCCGAGCCAGACGCCCTGTAGCGTGCATTCCACTGACTCCAAACCACTGCGGTTTGCGACGTGAGTGGTGTCAAGCTAGAGCTCATTGAGGACGGAGTGGAGATCTGTTGTGTTTTCTGATGAAAGCCGGTTCTGCCTTGGTCGCAGTGATAGCCGTGTGTTGGTTAGGAGGCCAGGTGAACGCCTGCTAGCGACCTGTCTGCGGCCTAGACACACAGGGCCTACTCCTGGAGTTATGGTTTGGGGAGCAATTTCGTATGACAGCAGGAGCACTCTCGTGGTTATCCCACGCACCCTGTCTGCAAATTTGTACGTCAGTCTAGTGATACAACCTGTTGTGCTGCCATTCATGAACAGCATTCATGGGGGTGTTTTCCAACAGGATAACGCTCGCCCTCATACCGCTGTTGTAACCCAACATGCTCTACAGAGTGTCGACATGTTGCCTTGGCCTGCTAGATCACCAGATCTTTCTTCAATCGAGCACGTATGGGACATCATTGGACGGCAACTCCAGCGTCATCCACAACCAGCATTAACCGTCCCTGCATTGACCGCCCAAGTGCAACAGGCATGGAACTCCATCCCACAAACTGATATCCGACACCTGTACGACACAATGCATGCACGTTTGCATGCTTGCATTCAAAATTCTGGCGGTTACACCGTTTACTAATGTACCAACATTTCACATTTGAAATGGCTCTTCTCGCCAATGGCTCTACCTGTGATCTTGAAACTTTAATCAATTAAGTATGTTACCTAGACAAATGTATTGCTGAAATTTCATTACTGTACAATAATTTTTTCTTGGTGTTGGGATTTTTTTTTTCCATCAGTGTATATATGTATATATCAAGTAATATATTGATTTATTATATAATAACTATCAGGTTGTTGCCTTAACACGAATTTTTTCATTCTTTTTTTCTCTTTGGGATATTCTAACAGAACGTTTTTTTTTTTTTTTTTATTTCTTCAATTTCTTTTTTTTTTTTTTTCTGGAGTGTTTCTTGGATTTCTAGATCTCTCTGGTTTCCGGTCACATCTTTTCTTTGATGTGGGACGTTTTCCTTTAGGTAAAGGTTTTGCTTAGATTCGTACCTGTTAAAGCATGACACACGAAAAGATGTTAGATGTTGAAGGTTTCGAAATTTCAACAGGACACTAAACAGAGGCATCCAGTTCTATCATTGTTGGTTCACTTTCTTCCTGGAAAAACTTTTTTATTTATTTATTTATTTTATTTATTTATGGAAGGATTTTGTCTTTCAGTCACATTTGAACTTAAATAATCATACTCAGTGAATGTGTTTTGATTCATTGGCCATATGCCGGATACACGAAACCCTGATAGAATGTTTACAGGCGGATAGGATTTGCCAACATTTTCAGCAACGTCATATATAGTAATTGGTTTACCAGAGTTTTTCAGCAACCAATTACTATAGGCTATACTGTGTTTCTTAACACCGCTGACGTAGATTCACGTCATTTGAAAATATGAAACTCCACCAGTGGGCTTTTCTTTTGCAATTTGTATATTATTTGTTTCGAAAAACTATACACAATATTTGTATTTGTACAACCAGTATGCTATGGATGCAAATACTTTGATTAGAGAGAGTATGATTATAATGCATATCCATTTGTAATGTAAATGTGAATACGAAAAATTTTGTAATGAAAAATCGTAACTAATGAGAAAAACACCCACAGGCGGACCTTTCTGTCAAAAAGACAAAAATATGTGGTCGCGAAAGTGTTAAAAGGTCCAAATACACTGGCCCTAGGTACAAGGCTGCTATGGGGCCCTAGGTACAAGTTTTGGTAACTTCATTCAAAATGCCTTCCTCTAAAAAATCCACATGCAGAGAGGACTAATTAAATATCTCATTTATTACTCAATATAATAAGCAACATTATACACTAAAAATGAAAGAAAAATATTTGACTTGCTTTTGTAAAATAGCAAAAGAGATGAGCTGCAAAATTTTACTTCAAACCATGTAAATTCGTTTTCTTCATGTAACTTGTCAAAACTTTCTCCTCAAATGTTCCAAAGTAGTTGTGAAAGTAGCAATTGGTGTTGTTACTCGCCCAATTGAGTATTAAAACTTAAAATTAAATATTATTCAAATAAAGTGGGGTGGCCCTAGGTACATGATGGCCCTAGGTACACGGGTCTCCCCTATATATATATATATATGCAAAACCTTTTCAGATATTTCACAGGAAGAAAAAATAAAGCTATGAAAAAAATGGAATTATTATTATTATTATTATTATTATTATTTTCAAAATCCAAGAATGAAAACATTCATTATATGTAAATATATCTATAAATATAAACAATTCGCTCCCCCACCCCCACCCCCAATAAGAAAAGACGAAATAGTATAATGACAACATATGATATTTAAAAAATAAATATGTATATATGAATTTTCGTAATTTAAAACAATGAATGTATTTCAAAATTCCCAAATTATTCCAGCATTTCCAATTTTAAAAACAATTTTACAAAGTGTATAAAAAAGAAAATGTTAAAATTGTATTATGATTTTTTTACAATTCCAATTTTTTCTCTTCTAATACTCCCACTGGTGGTCGAGCGATTCTGCGCTAAAAGTTGATAGACGGGAAGTACCGGGTTTGATCCCAGATTGCCGTTTCAGTTTGAACTAGCCGTTTGGAGTGTTCCGTGGTTTTCTCCGAAAATCGCGTAAACACGAAATGGGACGCCTTATAAAGAGTATACCACCCAGCCCATGACCTTAACGTTAACACTAACACCTCTTCTGAGATATCTTAACAGTTTTCTTTGAATAAAAAATAAACATACTTCATAAACAGAAATGGGGCCCACCAGTGGCCGAGTGGTTCCGCGCTCAAAGCTGGTAGACGTGAGGTGCCGGGTTCGATCCTAGGTCGCGCTCGTCGACTTAGCCATTCAGAGTTTTCCGTTGTTTTCTCTGAAACTTGCGTGAATACGGGCTAGAACCCCTTAGAAAGATCACCACGGAGGGCACTCCTCCTCAGGCCTAGGACCTACAGCAGACAATCGGCCTTATTCCCAAATCCAATCCAATCCAATCCATAAACAGAAATACAGCACTTTATCATTTTTGTCATTATTTTTCATTTTAAAATTTTCACTTTAAAGAGATTTTCAATCTTTATTACTTGCTACTCATTTAAAGCAAATAGTTTAATTAAAAAAATAAAATAACTTATATATATATATTTAAATATGCGCGATATAAAAATCAATGTAATGAAAAGAAGAGTCAATCATAATTATTTGAGGATTTCCTTTCAAAAAGCTTCATGAAAGAAGCATTTTTTAATTAATTATTTTATTTATTTATTTTTGGAACCAAAGCCCATAATACTGTATGGGGAATTTTTTTTTATTCTGAATATTTCCTTCTAAAGTATTCGAAAAATGCTTTTAGATCATTCATCTGACTTTATAGCTTAAAATCAATGTTGGTGTTGGAGATTAAAGCCATTTGACTGCATTAGGGTCCATGGCGTTCTTTATAAAGGGTCTTAGCACATATTACGCATTTTAGATTAAAAACAAAACAAAACACGGAAAACTCCGAACGGCAAGACCGATAAGCGCGATCTGGGATCGCACCCGACACTTCACGTCCACCAGCATCAAGAAGCCAATTTTTGAAGAACTAGAACAGATTTAATGGTCGAGAAATTTCTGAAAGTGCAATTGGAATTATGAAAAATATAATGGATAATGTAATTCTATGAACATACATCTTTGTGACAACCAGTATGATACCATTGTTTCTTGCATGTAAAATAATACTCTGTTCTTTAACAACATTATAACTACCTGGTACTCATAATTTCTAAAATATACTCTCAGCTTTTTAATATAAGTACCTATAGTAAGATTTTTAATTAAAAACTATTACTTTGAAGCTTAGAGAATATTTTTCTCCTTCTAGAATGCATTTTTTTTTTTTTTTTTTTTTTATCCTACTTGTGCAACAGGGATTGAATAATAAAAAAAAGTGTCATAACAACATAATTAAAAAGTAATGATTGGTTGTAGGATTAAAGGCTGATTGCCTACGATAAGGTCCTAGGCCAGTAGGTGGAATGCTCTCCGTAAGGGCTTTTCTAAGGGGTCTTAGCACGTACTTACGCTAGTTTCGGATAAAGCCACGGAAAACTCCTAACGGCTTGGTCGATGAGCGATATGTATGATCAAACCAGACATTTCTGAAGGTAATAAACATTACTCTAAATAATTTGATTCAATTTATAAATTGTTGAGGAGATTTCTTTCTTCCTTTCTTTCTTTCATTTCTTTATTTGTTTTCAAATATAAGGTTTGCCACTATGTATTATACAATGTGTCCCAAGGAGAGGATATATGCTTTAATTCTTAATTTTTATAAATAAATGGGCAATGTGACTCAAGTGTGTTAAAAATAAGATGTTATTAAAATTTTCATTTTCTTAGTTTAAAAAAATTACGCTTTTACTTTTATGCTACTCTTATAGACAAACTTCGTCAGTTAGAAAATTTTTGCTTTTACTGCAACCTCCGCCCTTTCCCCCCATAAAAAATAAATAAATAAAAAGGAGAAGGATACTTGCATCACTGCAAGTTGAAATCTGCATATATTAAACGTAATCGATAATTTAATGTTTGTACTTAATGATGCTACGCCAAAATAGAAATGTAAATTTGTGACACGTTATAAAATGACAAAATGTATGATAATATTCACATTAAAAATATTTTTACGTGCTCACAGTATAGGGAGAGAGAATACAATTAAAATAAATAAAGGACATCCACATTTGTGGCCACTGACTGTTAATAATAATTTATAAGTGAAATGATTAAATTCATTCTAAGCATACTAGTTAAAACACTATAACTGCAAAAGTTACAAAGGTACAAATTTAATTATAAAGCTAAAAAAAAAAAAAAATCGTTTTAAAATACAAAAAATATTCCAATAAAATCATAATAATATACATATTTGAGAGTAATTTAATATATATATATATATATTAACAAAGGAACCTTTTAAAGTGTTCGCCATACTTGAAATTAACACTAAGCACATTTTATGCAGTTTTTAATGCTTACTCAAAATATGCAATCAGTTTCTTGCAAAACTCATTTTTAATGCAATTATTACCCTCTTAAATTTGATGAATTGGCGACTTCTCTCATCTTGGAGGAAAATTCCAGCACATAATATTTTCTAATTATTTAAACTCATTCATATCTACCTGTGGCTTACAGAACGAGTGAAAAAGGAATATATATATATATATATATATTTATTTATTTATTTATTGTTAGTAAAAAATAATAAATCTTATCGATAGATTAAAAAAAAAAAAAATGTATGAAACTTTCCTACCTTTTTTTTTTTTTTTTTTTTTTTTTTTGCCAAATATGTTACGTATACTAATACTTAAATATGTTGTTAGTATAAAATCCTCCATATATAATCTTGTTGAAATTATATACTGCTTCAATTTTGTGACATAATGAAAAAAAAATCTAATTTTAAAAATAAATTAAAATTAAAACTGAAAATAAAACTAAAATTTCGTCTGCACACAGTGCTATTCTACGGCGTCAGCGGACCAGTCAGAGAACACATACGACCTTTAGCGGCGAATGAATAATAGCGACCATCTAAGGACCATTTTCGAGGGAGAGCCGCCGATGAAGAAAAGAGTCCTTCTGTATGCGTCCATGCTCCCAACCAAAGCCAAGTAACTTTTGGTGTGTGGTGACAGCAGCATGTGGCCTGGCGCTGTCGTGACGAAGGATAACACTGCGACGATTGATGAGACCTGGCCACTTTGCTACCAAATTTGAATGCAGCCTGTTCAACTGTAGACAGTAGAAGGCAGCATTGATAGTTTGGTTGAGTGTCAGGACCTCCCAGTGAATTATTCCCTGTACATCTCACCACACACTCAATAACACCTTCTTAAGATAAATTTCAGCTTTCGAAGTCGTTGCAGGCGGATCAGAAGGCGACACACAGTACAACGACGAATTACGTTACGGTACATAATCCAATTCTCATCTCCTGTCACAATTCGTGTCAAGAATGAGTCATTTTTGTACCGGGAAAATAAGGAAACACAGGTGGCGATTCGGTCATCCCGTTGATTAGCTGTCAGGTTATGTGGAACCCAACGATCCAACTTTCTCGTAAAACCGAACTTAACCAGCCGTCTCTCGACTATTGTCCGGTGTACGTTGAAGTTCTCCGCTAATTATTGCACGGTTGGGTTGGGGTTGTTAATTATGGCTTGGTCAATATCGTCGTTTCCAACGTGTGATGGATGGCCGTCCACTCCTAGCCTGATATTGGTAGCTTCTGTCTCCTTCCCTAAATTTACTAAACCATCCATGACATGTGCTTTCGTCTATTGCATCCTCTCCATATACTTACAAACACTGCGACATGCTAAGGCTGCCTTGCTGTTTTATCGAACTCGTATAACAAACAATGTCTTATATGCTCCTTCCCGTTTTCCCTGTTACATCCTCTGATTTTTTTTTTTTTTTTTTTCAGATGATTAACTTTGTGAGACACGATGCATTTATGTGTGAGGTATCCATACGTTTGATTGGCCGACGATTTGCGTCATTACAACGTCGTGTGTGACGTCAATTCCATTGCAAATTTGCATATCCGAAAACGGGTAGAACTTTCTCACTCACCCAATATAATTCTACAGTTCAAACAGCCAGGATCGAACCAATGTCCATCGCATAGTAAGCGAAGATGTTACTACACAACCACGGGACGAAATTTTATGCTGTTACATTGCACTTCTAAAACTGTTTGATGTCAATTTTTCGTATGCAAAATAGAATAAAATATGTAGCCACCATATGATATCTGTATCCATGGTTACATATTTTATCGGGCTACAGAAATAAAATGTGTCTTTTGGCAGATTGCGATGTAATTTTAAACTAAATTTCTGCTGTTTTAGAAACAGAAATTTTCTGTTACAAACAGAAAGTTGCAAAAGTTTTCTGTTTCTAAGCTTTTATTTATTTATTTTTTTTTTAGTGTAGACGAAAATTATTGGCATTTATGAATGCTATTTCTAAAAGTTCCAATGAATTACAAATGTGCAAAAAAATAATGTTTATTGCTCTCCATGGCAATACTATAAACTTCTTCTTTTAAACGACTGCACATTTAATTCCAAACGTACTAAGGATTTAATGTATATTTTAAATAAGAAAAATATTAATAATAATAACACGGAAGAACAAGAACAGCAAGTTATTTATTTATTTATTTATTAAGTCAGTACAAAAGTAAATATTTAGTGCGTAATCCTTTAAATTGATAAAATTTCATTGGAAACGTTGATTATCACGAACAACCAACACTGATGAAATCAGTTTTATGTTTAAGCTTTTAATATTGAAGTTATAAAAAACATTCTGATTTTAATTTTTTCCTAACATACTCTTTGTCCCACATTCTAAAATTAAATTAAAAATTAAAACAAAAATTAAAAAAGAAATAAATTAAAAATTAAATAAATACTTTTCGAATCGCAAGCTGAAGTAGCGCATGTTTACTTTCCTTCCGCCCCCATTTATTTTCCGTAGCATTTTCAGAATTTTTCAATTTACATTCTTTCAATAAGCCATACATTTATAGAAAAATCTCCCCAGAATGGGGGATCATATGTTGAAAGAAAAAATGAATCTCTCTTGAGTCTTCAGGGAGTAATAGCTTCGTGGTTCAGGTCAATTGCCTACACGTGGGAAATGGACTTAAAGGGGGAGTCCATTTGAAGCAGTCTACAAGACGACAGATTTGGAAAAGTACTGTATTTAGTAAAAAAGCATATGAAATCGAGATATAATCTTGCTATAATTATTTCAGGAAGGCTACTTTCTTTTCTTTCTTTCTTTTTTTTTTCTTTTCCTTTTTCTTCTTCTACTTTATTTATTTATGTATTTATTTTAAATAAAGAATACATATTGAAACAGAAATTGATTTTTAATAGTGACTCCGTGTCTACATTGCATGTTTCAGTTCTCAATTTAAGGAAACAAGGAAATATGAATTTTTATTTAAAAGTTTTTCAGATGAAAATTATTCGATAACGTGTCAATCAATGTCAAATGAAAGGTTAACTATTTAAACACAAGTGGAAAAAAAAATGTATCTATTTCATAACTTTCTTATGATACTTTTTTAAAAGTCCAAGTTTATTATGTATATATTTTTTCAATTAAACCTACCTTCTAATATCAAATTATTATTATTATTATTATTATTATTATTATTATTGAAATTTCTATTTTTTTTTTTTTTTTTTGTATTTTAGTAGTTAATCATATTATGGAGACATTATATTTGAAATCAATAATGCAGCAATTCTGTGTTCACTTAGCATTTGTGCTATCTTTTTACCGCTTGACGAAGTTTTACTTGCTTTGATCCAAAACAACCACTGCAATTTATGGTGTTTCTAATAAAGTTTTAGTCATCATTTATACTTGATTTTCTATGTATGTAACTGCAACCAGAACCTGATTGAGACAGGAGCACACTAACACATTTGTTAACAATAAATATTGATGTATGACAGTAATTCCTAAATTATTTAGGGAATGATTTTCATAAGAAATTAGTTGTGTCTTAGAATCGAATTTACACATTGTTTAATAGGCAATACTATTTTATAAAAGTTCCATTTTAATGAAGGATTTTTGTCTATTATTTGCCAAAAAAAAAAAAAAAAAACTAGTGATAACAGACGGTAGGTTTCCCGGTCCTAATCAGGCCTTGAGTGCAATATTAGAATCTGAATAAAACAACAGATCCTCAATACAAATATGTTTTTCATTATGATTATTAGTGAAGTTCCGAGATTAACTGTAAGAGCAGGAATGCTAATGTCTCATGTCTCACACTGTAAAAAAATAAAAAAATAAATAATAATAATAATAAAATAAATAAATAAATACACATAAAACCCGATTATATATATATACATATACATATATATATATATATATATATATATATATATATATATATATTCTGGCATTAAATTTGGCAGAAAATATCCTTATGCTATGGAAAAAGTACGTTGACAGAAATCAATACAATAAAAAAATATTCAAACACAACAGATATTTTTTCCATAAGGCACAATGTAAATGAAACTCGCATTAAATATAATTCTGCATTTCCAACAGCCAGAATTGAACCAAGGTCCAAGATGTTACTACTCAACCATGGGACGAAATTTTATGCTGTTGCATTGCACTTTCAAAACTGTTTGATATCAAGTTTTCCGTTTGCAAAATAGAATAAAACATGCAGCCACCAAATAAAATCTGTATCCATGGTTAAATATTTTATCAGGCTACAGAAATAAAATGTGTCTTTTGGCAGATTGCGATGTAATTTTAAACAAAATTTCTGCAGTTTTAAAAACAGAAATTTTCTGTTACAAACAGAAAGTTACAAAAGTTTTCTGCTTTTAAGCATTTTTTTTTCTTCTTTTTTTTCTAGAGTGTCAACGAAATTTATTGGCATTTATGAATTCTACTTCTGTAAGTTCCAATAAATTTCAAACGTGCAAACGATTAATATTTATTGCTATTCATGGCATACTCTAAAATTCTTTTTTTAACGATTGCACAGTTAATTCCAAACTTACTTCTGATTTAATGTATATTTTAAAATAGAAAATAATAATAATAATAATAATAATAATAATAATAACATGAAAGAACAAGTACAGCAAGTTTTTATTTATTTATTTATTTATGTATTTATTTTTGAAAGTTAGGATAAAAGTATATATCTAGTACATAATCCTTTAAATTAATAAAAATTCACTGAAACGTAGATTATCACGAACAACCAACACTGATGAAATCAGCTTTATGTTTAAGCTTTTAAAATTGAAGTTATAAAAAACATTCTGATTTTTATTTTCCCTAACGTACACTTTGTCCCACATTCTAAAATTAAATTAAAAATTAAAACGAAAATTTAAAAAATAGAAATAAATTAAAAACTAATAAACAATTTTCGAATCTGAAGCTGAAGCAGCGCATGCCCATTTTCCTTCCGCCCTTATTTATTTTCCGTGGCATTTTCAGAATTTTTCAATTTACATTCTTCCATGAAGCTATACTTTTATTGAAAAATCTCCCCAGATTGGGGGATGGTATGTTGAAAGAAAAAATGAATCTCTCATGAGGGGGTAATTGTATTGGGGTTCAGGCCGTTTGCCTACACTTGGGAAATGTTCTTAAAGGGGAATGCCCTCCTCGGGGTCTTTCTAAGAGGTCTTATCCCGTAATCACACGAGTTTCCGAAAAAATACTCCGAACAGTCGACGAGCGCGACCTGGGGCTTCGGGGGAATATATATTTCTATTAAAATCTCGATCTAGTGTACCTTCTCTATCAATTTTTAAAATTTTTACAGATTGTTCATGATAAAGTTTTACAGATTTTTTTTTTTTTTTTTAATCATTTGATACAATAAAATTTTTTATTCATTTTTCACATACTTATCTAAACCCATCAAATCTTAATTATGTATTTCACTGCATATCAGTAACATCGTATAAGATCTACTTATTGAAAATGAATAATGGAAATAATTTTAAACTCAGTGTTAAGTCAATTACCATGTTTCAATAATATCAGAATGTTTTATCTGCTTTCATAAAATATTTTTTAATAGTTATGCAGAATAAATATAGGGTTTCGCTTCTCGTAGTACTTTAATGTATTTTGTTTTAAGAAATTATTTGTTGAAGATTACTAGCCGTGTCATGCACGAGCTAACTCCAAGACCTCGTTTATTCGAAGCTTAACCGCTTGCTGAAGAAGGGGGAGGAGCACCCACCTTTTAAAGTCATCTATAAAAGCAGGGCTCATCGACGGATAAAACAACATTTCCGTAAATATTCT
Source organism: Salticus scenicus (assembly GCA_963930645.1). Lineage (NCBI taxonomy): Eukaryota > Metazoa > Arthropoda > Arachnida > Araneae > Salticidae > Salticus > Salticus scenicus. The sequence goes on along the minus strand of OZ005649.1, from coordinate 263,390,695 downwards.
GATGGTGGTGAATTAACTGTAACATATCCTTCTTTTGGATTATTGTTTCGGCGACAATAACTACCAAAGGTAAATATCTTTCTCGGATGTTAATTACCAGAATCCGTCATATCCTTGTGCACTTTGAGAAGAGAAAAGTTATTTGGTTATTTCTATAGATATTTACTTTTAAACAATTATTTCGTATTTAATAATAATAATAATAATTAAAAAAAAGTAAAATAAAAAAATAAAAAAAATAAGGCCTTGCCTTTGAACTGTAAAACAAAATGAGGAAGAGATGACATAAAAATTTTTTGGTATATTGTAAAATTTGTTTCCAGAAGTAATTTTTTAACGATAGCATTGGTTCTCGGATTATTCCAATATTTTTTATTTTCTTAAAAGTTTCCTAATGTTTGATTTTTTCTTCTTTTTTTCTAAAATTATGGAACACTTTTAACTTTTTTTTTTTTTTTTTTTTGTTATGTAAATTTTTTAGTGTTGTCAATTCAATTCTAGACATTATTAAAGAGTCACTTCACATGAAATCAATTATTTGAAGGAAAATGTGCTTTTTCAGTTTTAACAAAAGAATTTAAAAAATATTTACGTCTTTCTAATTGTTTAGTTTTTAATTTAGTTGCGCATTTAGATTACGCAAAATTTTCCGTTTCATGTAGAGAAGAAAATAAATTTTTATTTGATGTAGGAAAAAAACTAAAATGAAAATTCCCTTTTTCTTTTTTTCGAAGGCCATTAAAAGTCAATTCATTTTCCTACGTGCAGAAAAAGGTTTTTTTATTTCGGAATTTTTCTTATAACAATGCCTAGTTGCCAAATACAAAAAAGTTGTCAGTTGAGAATGAGGTTATTTTCGATTAAATTGGAAGGAGGGGGGGGGGGGGAGAAAAAAAACTTTAGTTTTATGATTTAAAATAACGTAATTTTATGAGCAACTGTGTTTTGTTCTTACTTCATTTCAGAATAACTTTAATTTATCCAAATTAACTAATTGATATACCATTGATTTTGGTGAAGAGCAGTTTTGGTGAAGTTTCCTAATGTTTGATTTTTTTTCTTTCTTTTATCTAAAATTATGAAATACTTTCAAACTCAACATTTTTTTTTTTTTTTTTTATTTTTTAGTTATATAAATTTTTCAGTGTTGTCAATTCAATTCCAGACATTATTAAAGATCCACTTCACATGAAATCAATTATTTGAAGGAAAATTCAGTTTTTCAGTTTTAACAAAAGAATTTTTAAAATATTTACGTGCTTCTAATTGTTTAGTTTTTAATTTAGTTGCGCACTTAGATTGTGCAAAATTTTTCGTTTCATATAGAGAAGTAAATAAATTTTTATTTAATTCATATGATGTATGAAAAAAACTAAAATGAAAATTCCTTTTTTTTTTTTTTTTTTTTTTTCCGAAGGCCATTAAAGTGCAATTCATTTTCCTACGTGCATAAAAAGATTTTTTATTTCGAAAATTTTCTTATAATAACGCCTAGCTGCCAAATACGAAAAAGTTGTCAGTTGAGAATTAGGTTACTTTCGATGAAATTAGAAAAAAAAAAAAAGAATAGTTTTATGATTTAAAATAACGTAATTTCGTCAGCAACTGTGTTTTGTTCTTATTTTATTTCAGAACAATGTTAATTTATTCAAGCTAACTAGTTGATATACTATAGATTTCGATGAAGAGCGGGATCAATTTCTGCAAGAGCGAAAAACAGCCAGAACAGGATACAAACTTGGATCTGTCAGTTTGATGCACCAAGCTCTAACATCGTTTCAACAACAGATGTATTTCCTAGTAAATTTCCCTGTTCTAAAAATTACTTCGATTTTTTTTAAATTAAATAGTACATATATGGACGAAGTTGCAATCCTAATCAACCGTTTTCTGTTTAAAAAAAAAAAAAAAAACATATTTTAAAACTTTATTGAGGTGGTGAATTAATAAAGACAAAATAACCTCAAACTAGTTCATTTGGTTTATCTTTTCTATCTACAGTAATGATCTAATGTAATAGCCACTATTTAAATTTATTGATAATTTTTTACTAAAACCTAATTGTTTTAATAGATCTTGAAATTTAATTCAAATATTAAAATTTCAAGAATTGTTACTACGCAATAAATCTTAAACATTTTCGTGTTCGTTTTCATTTCTGTTCCATTACATTCCCGAAATACAGATGTCTAACACAAACGTTTGTATAATGTAATTGTTTTATCAATTCTTTACATCTTTTCAAAATTATAAAGTATTTATTTTTATAATTTATTTATTGTGAATCTATTAAAGATATTTTATAATAATTGTCTTTTTATAGTCTGTAAAAACAGTTCCCAATTCCGTGGAAAAATTAAAAGAAAGTAAAATTTTCATCATGCGTTTTAATATAGCTTAAAATAAATTTTTGATATTTAAGGAAAAAAATATGTGCGAAAACTTTCCTAACGAAAAAGATTTTTTAAGGAAAATTTTCAATGTTGACTCCTGCTAATGTTGAAAAAAGTATGCACAGGTTAGTAAAAAGTTAGTGTTGAAAAAGTATACACGAATTATTATTAATGTTTTTAACAAACTGTTTAATACAAATGCAAACCAGCACTTCATTTATTTATTTGTCTATTTGTCTATTTATCTTTAATCTGACCTGCATCAATGTAACTGTAAAAATGTCTCTTGAATTCGATTCAACTTTTTTAGCGCCTGATTCCGCCGGTGTTACGAATATATGTCACTTAACCACTTAACGATTGTCATTATTAGACTTATGGTAGATATTAAAGTTGTTTTTAAAGAGTAGTTTATACGAAATTATTCCTTGAAGATATATGATATGTTTAGGTATTTCAAAAACAATTTCGGTATAATAAGTTTTAAACTTTTTTTAGTAAGAAGAAGAAGGAATAGTATTAGTTTTCAGAATAAATTTTATACTTTGTCTCATTAGTTTCACTTTTTTAAGTAACTTCTACAGAACAGTGTATTCTTTTTCATCTTCTCTCTAAATAAATTGCTCATATACTAAATAGTGCACAAGTAAATGTAAAAAAAAAAAAAAAAAAAAAAATCACGGAATAATCTGAAAACTTGAGTACACATACATTTACAAGATTAAAAAACCCCTTTCTTTTTTGTTTTAAAGAAAAATGAAAAAAAGCAAGCTATCAACAAACCTCTACCCTCCTCGCTCCTTCACACACCCATTCTATACCAAATTTTGAACATTTCAACTAGCTGCATTTCTTTTTTATTTCTTTCTCTCTTTTTACGTTTTTTAGATTTCACATTATAGGTTGCATCATCTGAAGTTTTCTAGACATCTCTAGAAAACTACAAATCAAGTTAAAAATGTACATTTTTTGTGAATTTATTTTTTATTAACTAAAATTTAGTTTCAGATAAATAGGATTTGTCACGAACACCTAAGAATTGCTTACAAAAACATGAATAATTTAAATGTTCTTCTGTGGGAATCTTTAAAAATACTGTTCGTCCGTATTTCACATATGACGTGAATTATAAATGCTACCTTAATATTTATAATAATTTAACAAGAGTTATTTAAAAATTTTAATAACCTAAAAAAGAATAAAAACTGTTTATTAAGAAGACTGAATTTTTACAATGCATATAATTGTGGCGATCGTCAAATTTTTATAAGTTTCATTTTATATATTAATTTAGTCATTTCTTTGGTAAAATAAAACATGTCTGCAATAAACGTAATTATTTCGTACTTAGTATTATTATTATTATTTAATTCTTTGTACTTTGATTTGTGCTTCACAGTCATACACTGAGTAAAAAAATATACCACTTTCATCTAGAACGAATAGGTAGTTCTTTTCTAAATCCCTAAACTAGAAATATAGATTTCTGCGCTATGAGTATAAGGCACGCCAATACACTGAGAAAAAATTCTATAACTGACATCTAGAATCTAAATTGTGGCTCTAGAAAAAATAGTTCCATGTCAATAAAAATAGTTCCATGTCTTATAAATTTCTTATAAAAAATTTTCTTTTCCCCTTCGAAAGCGAATTTTAGAGACCTCGATTAGAATTCTTGAGCGTTTGCCTATACTATCGAGGACAAACCTATTTGAAAATATCTCCAAATAAATGCGAATACAAGAGGCGGGTTTCAGCAGCTATAATCTTGGTTTATGACCCAATTCTAGAAAATCAAGCGAGAATTTCTCGTAATACAAAATATTCAGAATATTCAGAGTATTGTTTCACTATCTAGAAATGTACAGACTAAAAATTCTCGATGATTTCGTCTATTCAGTTTATTGACGAGCCTCATGTGCATAGCTCGGAAATCTTTATTTCTAGTTTAAGGGTTTAGAAAATTTCCATTTATTCATTCTAGATGAAGGTGGTATTTTTTTTTCTCAGTGTATGTAAAATTGTTATTTAATATGCATCTATTATCACAATTCTAAAGTATTTGCCTGATTCAAAATGGATTATTCTTATTAAAAGTCCTTGATCAGATACCTTCCTTTCTCCTTCCTCATGTAATCCAATAAGATTTTTCTTGCTTTGTATTATCAATATATCTCGTTCAAAAATACAGTTTTTCGAATTCCACTCTCTGAACATGCCCTCCTTTATTTCAGGAAACAATTTTTTAAAAATAATAATTAGCTAAATATTTCTTTTTGAGATTTAAAATGAGACCTTTAAGTTCGCTTAATGAAATAAAATATTTAAATTTATTTATTTTTTAATTGCTCCTTAAGGAAAAAGGCAATATGCTCAAAGAGTGAAATTGAAAAAACAGGATCCAAAAAACTTTCTTTTGAACGAGATATCCTAATAATACAAAGCAACAAAAGTCCCGTTGGACTACGTAGGGAAGGAGAAAGGAGAGGGCTGTATTTCTATTTTATTTATTTATTTATTTACTGCCTCAATGTTCATTGTGAAATGGATACATTTAAACAAATTATTTTAATTGTGTCAGCTTATGTAATGCAATTTAACATTTGTTTCAAACAGATGAAATTGATAATCGCTGTCAGTGTTCTGGCTTTGGTGCTAGCAATGAATTCTGCTAACGCCGATCCTTTACCAGAACCTAAAGCAGAACCAGATCCAGGACACGGGTGAGTACATCTTTCTTAAATAATAATAACAATAGTAATAACAATTGCAACAGTAATAACAATAGTAATAACAATAGCATTAATAATAACAACAAATGCTTAATTTTGATGATTGTATCTCGTCAACAATTTTGAAGAATATTCTTTTTCTGTTTTATTTGCTTTTTTAATCTGACAAAATTTACTTATTTTCATCCGACTTATAATTATTACAAGTTTACGTTCCTTGTATATTTTTTAAATTAAAATTTCTAAATATCCAATGCATTTTTATTATTTTGATTAAATATGATTTTTATACTTTTTTGCCCCCTGAACTGACTTTGTAAAAATTACAATTACTTTACAGTATCGTGTTTAAAAACAATAAGAGAGGAAAGTAAAGAAGAGCAGGCTGTAAGAAGATTGCTTAAGCTTAAATAACATTATCCCACCCAGACAACATTTTAAAAAACATTTTTAAATGGCATCATAAAAATTTTATTAACAAATATTTTTACTATGGCCGATAAAAATGTCAATGTTTAAAGTTATATAGGCAGATTTTATTTTAAACTCATACGCATTTTAACTACCGAAAATTCTTGGATCGCTAAAAAATAAAAAGAAATTATATAAACAAATATTATTGTTAATTAAAAAAAGAAAGATTGTTTTATATGTGTATATAGTCACACATGTTTTATACATATATTACATTACAAATTAAACGCTCATTTGAATAGATTATCTGTATTTCAGTTTATTATTATTATTATTAATATTGTGATAAAGAATCAAATGAGTTTGATTTGTTTTTAATATTACGTAAGTTTTGCATTTGACAAAAAATTTTATTATTGTTATTAATATTTGTTTTACTTATTTTTTGCATCGAAAATCTAATAATAATAATAATAATAATAATTTATAATACACATACGTGTATTGTAGATTTTTAAACTTTGATTTTTCTGATTTATTTCATTTTTACGTAATTGATCACTATCCATGTACCAGTTAATAATATTAATTATGATGATGGCCATTCTTTCAATTGCAGTGTTTCTTTTCTCTTTCGTTCAGCACACGCCAACTGAATTTAACTGGATTACTCCGTCATCTTATAAAAAGGAAAAAAAAAAGAAAGTATGAAAGAAAGAAAATAAAACTTAGTGTAAAGATATTAGCAATTTAAAACAAATTTTTATTATTGTCAATAGTAATAATATACAAAACAAAACAAAATATTACAACCTGTAAAACGCTCTGTATCATACATATGTTATTCTAGCTTTGTTATTCTACTGCATTTTTTTTTTCTTTTTTCAAAATTTGCATTTTTTTTTATAATCATTTCTGAAAGTTCCTTCTTAGCAGTAGTTCATCATTTGATTAAATTCTCACAGTGAAATTCTTTTCTGTGGGAAATTTACAATATAATGCCTTAAGTGTGAAAACAATGCACAGTTTTATATCTATAATTTATTAAATGAAAAAAAAAAAAAAAGAAAAGAAAAGGAAAGAAAAAAAAGAAAAAGAAAAAAAGCCTAACATTGTTACGAAGTTTTCTGTATGTATATTACTTCTTCTTATTATTATTTTAAATATACATATGTTAGATAAAAACATATGAATTTTTACAGGTAAAAAAACATATAAACAACTAAAGTAATAATATTTTTCAAATGTAGTAGTTTATTTTAATTAAATATCAGAAATGTGTATCTTCGAGTAAAATTTGCACTAAATATTATGTCTAATATCAACAATGGTGATTCGTAAAACAAACTTTACTTTTATACTAATAGTAGTATACCATATCCTTAAAAATAATTTTAATTATAAATTTTAAATTAAAAAAAAAAAAAAAATTCCTTTTCTTATACGAAAGCTCAAAGAAAGAGTAAATAACAAATCAATTGAAATTACTGAAAAACTTAATTCTTTAAAATTTAAGCAAAAATAAATGGGTTGCCAGACACTGGCTTATCCTATAAATAAATGTATAACACTTCCACCTTATGTTAGTTTTAAACTAAACAATTTAAAATTCTGATATGTATTTTTAAATCACTCTTTAAATCATCTTTTTGTTATGATTTCTTCATAAAGCAAAAAGAAATACACAAGTAAAAATAAAATAAAATAAAAGTAATAAAAGCTGATACAAAACTTCGTAATTTATTTTTAAATTTTCATTGAAATAGTATTTAATAGAAATCTCATTTTATCAAAAAGTTTGCAAAAAATGCTAGGTTTTATGAGTTTACTTACGTGGATGTATCCACGAGATTTTAAAATTTTATAAGGTACATTAGCTTTTTAACGTAAAAACAAACAGGAACTTAAATAATAAAAAAATAATTTAGTAATGCCATATTCTTTCATTTCAAACATAAAGATTTTAAGAAAAAATCCTGTAGATACTTGACCAAGATAATTCAATATTTAGTTAATAGATACTTTTGTTTCAGGCATGAAGGAAAACAGGTTATAGTTGTCAAGGATGAGCAAGAACATCACCACCATCACCACCACCATCATCACCACCATCACGACCATGGACACAAACATGAACATGGACACGATCACAAACACAGTCATCAACATGGTCATCAACACGCTCATCAACACCAACATGGCCATAATCACCAACATTCTCATCAACATGGTCATCAGCACCAACACGGACATCAACACAGCCATGCTCACAAACACCAACACGGACACAAACATCAACATGGACATCAACACAACCATGCTCACCAACACCAGCATGGGCATAATCACCAACATGGACACCAACACAATCATGCTCACCAGCACCAACACGGCCATAATCACCAACATGGTCACAACCACCAACATGGTCACAGCCACCAGCACGGGCATAACCACCAACATTCTCACCAACACCAACATGGACACCAACACCAGCATGGTCATCAACATGGTCATCAGCATGGTCACCAGCATGGTCACCAACACGGTCATCAGCACGGGCATCAACACGGTCATCAGCATGGTCATCAACATGGACACCAACATGGCCATCAACACGGACACCAACACAGTCACCAGCACGGTCATCAACATGGACATCAACATGGTCATCAACATGGACATAGCCATGGTCATCAACATGGTCATCAACACGGCCACAGCCACGGTCATCAACATGGTCACTCCCATGCACATCAACACGGGCACAACCATGGTCACCAACACGGTCACTCTCACGGACATCAGCATGGACATAACCATGGTCACCAGCATGGACACAATCACGGCCATCAGCATGGACACAATCATGGACACAATCATGGACACAGCCATGGACATAATCATGGACACAATCATTTCTTCAGTCTTGGTGGTAGTGGTGGTCATCATCATTCTATTGGTGGATTCAAATATTGAAAAATCGAGTGAAATTAGGAAGTTTTCAAGTCTTCGGAGTTTTTGTAATTTGGGGGAAGCCTATCATACAAAGGCAAGAAGGAGCCAGAAATCCTGTTTTGGATTCCTAAAAAAAAAGCATGTTTATAAACTGCTTTTTATAATCTTGTTTACTCCCCCCTCCCTCTCCAACATTTAGATTAGTCTAAATGTACATTTTAAAAATGTATGTGATATTTACGAATTATTTTAATTTAGTGTCAAATTTGAGGTAGTAAATTATTTTTATCATTTATTCTGCATCTTATTTCGCATGTCTCCCATATTGCTCAACAGAGCTTTTTTATTTTATGTTTATTTTTTATTTAAAGCTTACTTATAAAATTTATACATTAAATAAATTATTTTCTCTAATGATGTATTACTGCATTGTGGTTTAGGAAATGTAATAGAAATACTTTGCTTAAACTTTAAATAGGACTTTTGTTTGTAATTCAAGAAGGAAAAATACTGTTAAAATGTACCAGAAACAGTGCGATAAAAATAGGGGTTTATTTATATATATTTTATACTGCTTGTGATAAGGTTTTGATTTTGTTAATTTCCTGCCAGGAACAAAATTGTGCTTTTTATTTATTTATTTATTTATTTATTTATTTATCTATAATTTTGGAATGCATGCAGAAGTTTCTTTTGTTGATATATTATGTAAATAAAACGTTATTTTAAAATAAGACATTTATGTACATCTTTGTTTTTTAAATCACGAATTATATATTTTCGTTCAAATCAACTGTTTATGACAAAGGCATCAAATGAAGAGTATAAGGCTTTTATTTAAAAAATAAATAAATAAATAATTAATATATATATATTTATCATACAAGCACCAAAGCTGCCAACCCATCGGAATTTCTCACACCTCTATATTTTTGAAGTTATCTTCTCCTTTTTTAATCACAACATTTCGTCATTAATGTAACCTATTTTTTCTTTAAAGATGTTATCGGTTTTAAAAAATCTGGAGAGTTGGCAACTCTGCTAGCACTATGTAAAATTTCTTTTCTTTTCTTTTTTTTTTTTTTTTTTTTTTTTTTTTTAATCTGATATATAATTTTATTCGTTGCTTACTGATCATTAGATTCTTGAATAGTTACATCTCTCTAAAAATGGGGATCCGGACATAATCTTTCGGCTAAAATATCTCGGGACAAAATCTCGCCGGAAAAAATCTCGCACGGACTAAAACTCGTGCGGACAAAATATAGCTAGGATAAAACTTCGCAGGGACAATATCTCGCTTCCCAACTGGACAAAATCTAGCAAGGACATAATCAAATGAAGACATAATCTCGCGTCCACAAAATCTCGCCTAGATAAATGAACGAACGGCAAATTAATATGAGTGATGGCTGAGTTTGATATAAATTGACATATTTTAGAGCATGTTTCTTAGAATAATATGGTAATTATGAGTAAAGACCAGAAATGATATTTATGCTAGTCAGAGTATCGATACACAGACAAACCCATTACAAAAGCTCTTTTCAATTTTGCAAAAAAGAGTTAAAAATATTAAGTTTATTAGCTTGTGAAGACCAGTCATAATGAATTCAATCGTAATTACAAATTTTATAATTTCTAATTGAGGTTTATGACCAATGTTAAACTTTCATATTATTAGTGATGTATTGTATTACTTTCTTGTATATACAATAGAAGAAAATATTGGATTTGTAAAAAATTCCGACTTCCGAGTTTCGATAGATTTCACGTTTTGAGAGTTTCAGAACACGGTTTGACCATTTTTAGAAGATGTCTGTCTGTGTGTGTGTGTGACAAAAATTTTCAGGCGACAATATCTCAGGAACTACTGAGCAGACTTGCATATAAACTTATATGCAGATGCACTTTGATATAAATTAGTGCCTATCAACTTTTGGTGACAATCGCTCTACAAGTGGTGCTGCTATACAGCGATTTCTGCAATTTAATGGAAGGCTATATCTCAGAAACTACTGTACAAAATTGCTTGTAAATAAATATTCAGATGCACTCTGACATAAGTTAGTGCCTATCAAATTTTGGTGCCGATCGCCCGACAGGTCGCGCAACTATAGATCGCATTTCGTAATTTAAGGGAAGGTTATGTTTCACGAACTACTGCCCAGAATTGCAGATAAATTTATATTTACATGCACCTACATAAATTAGTTTATATCAACTTTTGATTCAAATCGCTGAACAGATGTCGCTGGTGTACAGTGATTTCCGTAATTTAAGAGAAATTACTGTATAGCAGCGGAAGGTTAAATCTCATGTTCTATTGCGTATAATCGAACAAAACTTGATATATGAAAAGACCATTATGAGATATCATACTTATTAAACTGGGTGCATATCCGCCTATAGGTGGCGCTGCTATAAGGGAATTTTCCCCGAGAACGGAAAGGATATCATCTACATTGTAAAAATTATCTTTCATTGGACAAATAGTGCAATACTTCTCTGGGATGAAAACCGTCTGCATTCATACTGGATAAAAAATAACAAATAATTTGTACTGCGTTAATTTTTATTGGAACATATAGAAGAAAGTTTTGTGGTGAATATTTTATTTTTAGAGTGAGTGTATTTTGAATGGTGGAAAACAAATACAATTCTCGCTGCTTATTAAAATTACATTTGTTCTGATCCAAATTGATTTTATTAAACAGCCGATTTTTATATCCGGCGAACGTTCCTGCACTTAAAGAAAAGGTATAACTTCCCTGAATCTGAAAAAAAAAAAAAAAAACTTCAAAAGGTAACGAATGATGGAATTAGTAAACAATATTGATTAATTCTTGATAGATAATTAATTAATTGTTTTTCGTCATAAGTAAATTAAGCACATTCCAATTTCCCATGCACTTTCGTTTGAGGAAAATCATCATTACTTTACCAAAAATCCACGCTGTTCTTGTAAGTTTAAAAACGTTTAAACCACATGAATTACAGCAGTTTCAAACTAAGAACTAGAAATTGTTTTTTAATAGTTAGAAATTTAAAAAATGTATCATTTCAAATCAAATTTGTAACTTATTACTGCGCTTTGGAGAATGCATATGTTCCTTGAAATTGTTTCGGAGATAAGTTATGGGGCGTGTTTAATTTGTAACTGTGCTGCAAGTATAAAATCTTCGACAATGAGCGATAATAGAGGAATTGTTGGGCTTTAATATTTTTTCTATTAAAAAAAAAAAAAAAATCACGAAGTAAATAAAGAAAAATTTCTGTGTGCATAAATGAGATTTTTGACTGCTGAGGAGATATTTTTAAGTTTTTTAACAGACGATGCTGATTTTATTAAGCGGCGGCTTTAAAAGTAGTTTGTATCGATTTGATGCCGGTCCTGGCAATTTGATCAGATCTAACGGCTGATTTTATTAACCAGTGAATTTATTAAGCGGCGGTTACTGTTATAAAATTAAATAATATAAAATTAAATAAATATCTTAAATAATTATTAAATTTTTACATATTGCTGTCGCGTAAGGAATATTCGATAGTAGAAAGTTTTGTGATGGTGCCAGTTTACTAGCTTAGAAAATGACTGTATGTCTGTGCCTAACAAAAAATCTCGCAAAATGTTTTTGTGTTGGTGGAGCATCGCTTACCCCAGGGGGTGTAAATAGTCAGTATGACTAGTTTTCCAAAAAAAAAAAAAAAAAATCGTCAATACTTTTAAAACAAATGGTTGAACCATAGATGTGTGATAATTTATAAAAGAAATTTATCGAGTTTTTTCTTTCTTTTTTTAATGAGTAATATTTCGTTGTTACCGTCAGGGTTCATTGTAAAAAGCTACTTTTACACTTGTTTATTTTTATAAATGCCACATTTTAAAAAAGTCTGTTTAATCTGAGTAATTAAAATTTCATTGACCCAGTAATTAATTCTTTTCATCGTAAAAGATTACTACATTTCTGATTTTCCATAAAATACATACAATTCGTGCTACGGTGATCTATAACATACGGAACAACTTTCATCTCATTCGAGCAAAACGTTCTGACATTATTGTGTTCACTCACACAAATACAGACATACATCATCGTAAAAATAGCAATAATGAGTTCAGGGGACCTTAAAACGTACAGATACATCAAAATCTCAAAGTTTTGTCATGATTAGAATACTGTCCTTACGTATGTATATTCGGAAAGTAGAAAACGTAATATGTTTGAAAAATTAAATTTGTGCCGCGAGTGACCTCTGGCGGAGGCCAAAGGGCCCCATAAATACAGTGCAATTTTACATTATCATATATATTTATATATCATAGATTGGAATTTCATTATTTTATCTATATTTAATTTTGAGATTCTTTTTATTTTTATTTATTTATTTAATTAATTATTATTTGCTTTTCAACATTCAAAATACACTTTGAAAACACTGTGCCAAAAGTAAATATTCTTAACAAACGTGAATTTAAAATTATAAAATTACATTCCTTTCAAGCTAATAAACATTTTATAACTCTTAAACAACAACAACGAAAAAAAAAAAAAAAAAAAAAAAGAGTTTGTCTATGTGTCAGTGTTCTGACTAGGGAAATATGTATGCCTTGTCAAGAAATTTTATTTAATATTTTTCATAATTACCACATTATTCTAAGAAAAATGCTATAAAATGTGTCATTTTATTTGTTTCAAACTCTATCATCAATCACATTATTTTGCTCTCTATTCATTTATCTAGGCGAAATTTTGTCGATGCGAGATCTTGTCCTCGCGAAATTTTATCCAGTTGGGAGGCCAAAAATTCCTATGTAAAAGAAGTACACTTGCTACAGTTTTGTTAAATACTAGTCAGTCTAATAACATTATTCGACAAGGATTTATTTAACAAAACAGTATTGAGTGTACTTTTTTTATATAGGAATTTTTGCTAGTGCTCGGATACTTTCGTTGTCGACTGTAGCTATATTTTTCCCCTCGAGATTTTGTCCACGCGAGCTTTAGTTCGCGCGGTATTTTGTCTGCGAGATTATGTCCTCAAGCCCTAAAAATGTAATACACTTACATTTTACATACAGTCGGTAACAGAAGTGTCCGAACACTAGCAAAAATTCCTATGTAAAAATAGTGCACTTCATACAGTTTTGTTACATAAATCCTTGTCGAATCCTGTTCTTAGTCAGTGTAAGAACATGATTCCATAAGGATTTATTTAACAAAACCGTATGAAGTGTACTTTTTTCACATAGGAATTTCTGCTAGTGTTCGGACACTTTTGTTACCGACTGTACAATCGAGAAAATGGTGATGGAAAAATACATAAAGGAAACTACATTACTTTTTGAACTTTTATACGATGAAATCTTGTGTAGCATTCAATTTGCATTAAATGCATTTCAAAACAATCATAATTCATCAAATATATTTATGGTTAAGGATATACGTCATAAGTAAATATAGTAAATTTATATTTCAAATATTATTACTTGAGATATAATTATAAAACAACTTCTGATCTTCAGTTTTAAAAAGAAGAAAATTCTAAAAACACGTATTGGTCAGCTATTTTTAAAACACACTTTACTTCAGTACTGTGGTACCACCATAAAATTATGGCGAAAAGCTTTGTATTTTTAACATGTATTTTTAATCGTACATAAAGTCTAATTTTTAAAACTTTTATGTGTGTTAAAGTGTATTTTTAAAATACTTGAAATACAATTAATACATACTAATTGTTTCTTAATGCTGAAATAATATCTGGATATATATATAAAATGGTTCAAAACTCAATGTATGAACTTTAAAGGTAGGTAAAAAACACAAAACCAAAATGGAATTACTTAGGACTGTAAGATCAAAAACATCAACCTGATCAGTTAGAGAATAATGTCAGGTAGAAATGACAAGGAAAAGTGTGAAAACTTTTTAGGCAGAGATATTTTACTTTAGTATGTGTAAACATTTAAAATCACAACAAGTGCTCAAAGTTCTTACCATCCACAGTTATGCACGTTTGAGAACTATCTTTGTCAGCGTTGCAGTTGAAATGCAGTCCTAGTTACGATTGCTTATGAAGAGCATGGAACAATTTATGAAAGCTGAAATTATAGAAATGTATTTTGTATTGTAATACCGAATTTTCGGTAAATAATGCGCAGGTCAGATAAATCAGCTTTGTACCAGAAATTCTATTCGATAGATAAAGTTATATTTGTTCGAGCTTTTTCTTCAAAAGAGTATAGAATTCTTTGGCAAATAAAATTTTTGGTAGAAAAATGACCTATTTTACCAGCGGATTATACGCCAGAAATTACGGTAAATAACGTACGTAAACAAAAATGAGCACCTTGTAACATATTGTTACATTAAAAAAAAAAAAACTTCCACTTATTAAGGGACTTCTTCATCTTCGTTTATCCTCTAGCGGATCAAGTTAGGGTTACCTGTTATAAATTTTTATGTGTTTCCCTCTCTCTCTCTCTCTTTTTTTTTTTTTTTTTTTTTTTTTTTTGTGTGTGTGTGTGTGTTTTCTCCTGTCTGTATGCGATAACTACAAGATTTTCTCAATGCATAAATAAATATATAATATAGATAGATACAGAAAGAATACCTGATAATTTACATATATATATTAATGGTGCAGCGCTTGCTACTTGAGCATTCTCAGGAATATGCCGCATTAACGACTATTTGTGAAAGGGCACTCGATGGGCGTTCGTCGCCCTAACTGAGCTAACCCTAACTGCTTGGCGCACCCCTAACTGAGGCAGTTCAGTATGAAATATTCATGCTTTTATCGGTACTCGAGCTCGGACCCGCCGTATGGGAGTCAGGGACACTGACCACCACGCCCTATGGACAGCTGTTTACTATATATTGTTTCTCAAACTTCATGAAATAGTCAAATCATTCAATTCACATTTGGAAAAGAATTTCGAAAATATTAAGTAAATCAAAATTCATCAAACGGCTGTCCGCAGAAAAATCTGGACATTATTAACACAGTTTAATGATATATATCTATATTAATGAAATCAGACTTTTGTCTGCAAATTTGTCGGAATCGAAAAAATTTGCGATATCTTCACGTTTCACACCCCATGAAAGCCGAAAATGACTTCAGAAAATTTTGCCTGTGTGTGTGTGTGTGTGTGTCATCGTGTCCGAATGTCGCTTTTTTTGTCCGGGCATCACTTGAGAACGGCAGGACGAAATTCAACGGCGCTTGGCAGGGATTTAGGTCTTCACCCAACTTAAAATTATATTTATCAACTTTTCAGAAATTCCCCCCCGTTCCCCCCTGGGGTGTAAAAGACTAAAACACGTTTGTCCGGGCATCACTCGAGAACGGCTGGACGGAATTCAACGGCGCTTGGCAGAAACTTAGGTCTTCACCCCCAACTTAAAATTATATCTACAGAAATTTTCAAAATTCTGATTAGTGTTTAAATTGTGGGTAAAAAACGCCTGCGCATGCGCCATAAATATTTTTTCTCTAAAATGCTTTGAATGGAAAAATAAAATGCAAAAATAAATTTTTAAGATAAAGACTTTTTTTATTCGCGTGATTCGCACTACAAATTATGAAAAGATTGAAATGAAGTTTTGCCATCTGAGTTTCATACTTTAATTAATTTTAAAACATCTAATTGTCGTATCGAAAAACTGTTTACACCCCAGGATTCAGAAAAATCACCTCTTTCATTTGGTACTGAATTTGTAATGATAGGTCTGATACTTCTAATTTATTTTCCCCTTTTTCCATTTTTCCGTCGCCACTTAAATTTCATACTTTAGTTATTATTTAAAAATCTAATTGTCGCATCGAAAAACTGTTTGCATCCCTGGATTCATAAAAATCACCCCTTTCATTTGGTATCAAATTTATAAATATAGGTCTGATATTTCTAATTTATTTTACCCTTTTTCCGTTTTCAACGCGGATTCGGTAAAAGGGTAAGTATTTATAAATATGCATTTATATATATTTTTATTTTCGAGAAATAAAAATGAAATATTTTTAATTTCATGTGAATAATAATAAAAATTAGAGAGAAAAATACCTACAAAAGTTGGTGATTTTTTTTTTTTTTTTTTTTTTTTTAATGAGGAATTTGCACGTAGATAAATATTTTCATAGAGATATTTGGCATTAGTTTAATATTTTTATTTAATTAAGCAGTACTTTTCTTTCCAGCAGTAAAACAAAATTTTTTGTTGTTATTATGTACCTTATGAGGGTTTTTTTATGTTCTCCCATTAATTGTAAATGATTATAATTTGGATTTTATTAAGATTTTTAATTTTTATTTTGTAAATATCAGAAAAGATTTTTTATTTTATTTTATTACTAGCAGGCTTTGCCCGCTTCGCTGGACACTATATTTCAATGATTTCTTTGTAACTGAATATATTTCGATTGGCGACTATTTTCGTCACAGCTTTAGTATGGGACCTCCTTGGCAATATTAAACATTTTTTGAACTTCTCGAATCTGTACAAAAAAACTATTATTAAAACAAATATTTTCGAAAATAGTCCAATAGCTGGTGTTAATTCTTCGAATATTCTGGAAACAGTTGAAGCTGTTACTCGTACACAGTATAAGTCATTATTCGATGAATGTTCTGGGACAGTCTAAAAAATAGTCACTTGTTCCACAGGAGTAAAGCAAATAACATCAACTACACCGGAGCAAAAATTTTCAATCACTCACGAAAAATGTCCAGTTGCTTAGAGCTCAATCCCTAAAGTGCAATGACTCAGAATAGGTCTCTGAATAACTCTGGATCGCAGTAACTACATACTCTTTCGCAAAAATCAACTCACGCCTACTTATAACTTTTGGCGATGGGGCTTGGAGATGACTCCATCGAGAATCCCTTGGTAAGCTCAAGGTATACGTTCCCGTGTGTCGGAGAGCTTCGAAACATCGGGAACCCTAGACTGTCATTTTTCACCAAATTTGGTTGCCCACTCGCCAAGTTTGTCTCCAAGACTATGCTTTCTATTAAACATATCTTTATTTAGTTATTTAAATATTAATTTGAATTAATCAAATATTTCTGCCCGACAGCGTGCAAGTGCAGTCACACACAGCAGCTCATTTATTTGTATGTTAAATTAGCGTAGTGAATGGTATATAAAAAAAAATACGTGTGGCACTCGAGGACTGCCGCGGTAAAGCTATTGCATAGCATTTTTTATCAACTTGTGCAATTATAATTATTTATTTATTTTATTTATGCAGTATTTTTTTTTCTTTGATATTAATTCAAGTTACACTTTTTGAGCGTGGTGACCGATAAGAAAACAATTTTTTTTCTTTTATTGAATAAATGAGAATATATCCGCAATGAGAATATATCAAAAATATCCGCAATCGATTTGTAGGTATCGAAAACCTCGATGTACCAAATTTGAATGATCTAACTCTATTTTTTCAGAAAAGGTATTTTAATAGGTTTTTAAAGGCCTGCAAGTCGAATGCGGATATTCAAGTTTTTTCTTTGATATAATTTCCAGTTACACTTTTTGAGCGTGGTGACCGATAAGAAAACAAATTTTAATAGAGAAAAGGTATTTAATAGGTTTTAAAGGCCTGCAAGTCGAATGGGGATATTCAAGTTTTTTCTTTGATATTAATTCAAGTTACACTTTTTGAGCGTGTTGACCGATAAGAAAACAAATTTTAATAGAGAAAAGGTATTTAATAGGTTTTAAAGGCCTGCAAGTCGAATGGGGATATTCAAGTATTTTCTGTGATATTAATGCAAGTTACACTTTTTGAGCGGGGTGACCGATAAGAAAACAAATTTTAATAGAGAAAATGTATTTAATAGGTTTTAAAGGCCTGCAAGTCGAATGGGGATATTCAAGGATTTTCTTTGATATTAATGAATAAGATATCAATAATGATAAGAAAACAAATTTTAATAGAGAAAATGTATTTTAATAGGTTTTAAAGGCCTGCAAGTCGAATGGGGATATTCAAGTTTTTTCTTTGATATTAATTCAAGTTACACTTTTTGAGCGTGGTGACCGATAAGAAAACAAATTTTAATAGAGAAAAGGTATTTAATAGGTTTTAAAGGCCTGCAAGTCGAATGGGGATATTCAAGTTTTTTCTTTGATATTAATGAATAAGATAACAATATTGATAAGAAAACAAATTTTAATAGAGAAAAGGAAATTTAATAGGTTTTAAAGGCCTGCAAGTCGAATGGGGATATTCAAGTTTTTTCTTTGATAATAATTCAAGTTACACCTTTTGAGCGTGGTGACCGATAAGAAAACGAATTTTAATAGAGAAATAGTATTTAATAGGTTTTAAAGGCCTGCAAGTCGAATGGGGATATTCAAGTTTTTTCTTTGATATTAATGAATAAGATAACAATAATGATAAGAAAACAAATTTTTATAGAGAAAAGGTATTTTAATAGGTTTTAAAGGCCTGCAAGTCGAATGGCGATATTCAAGTTTTTTCTTTGATATTAATTCAGGTTACACTTTTTGAGCGTGGTGACCGATAAGAAAACAAATTTTAATAGAGAAAAGGTATTTAATAGGTTTTAAAGGCCTGCAAGTCGAATGGGGATATTCAAGTTTTTTCTTTGATATTAATTCAAGTTACACTTTGTGAGCGTGGTGACCGATAAGAAAACGAATTTTAATAGAGAAAAGGTATTTAATAGGTTTTAAAGGCCTGCAAGTCGACTGGGGATAATCAAGTTTTTTCTTTGATATTAATTCAAGTTACACTTTTTGAGCGTGGTGACCGATAAGAAAACAAATTTTAATAGTGAAAAGGTATTTTAATAGGTTTTAAAGGCCTGCAAGTCGAATGGGGATATTCAAGTTTTTTCTTTGATATTAATTCAAGTTACACTTTTTGAGCGGGGTGACCGATAAGAAAACAAATTTTAATAGAGAAAAGGTATTTAATAGGTTTTAAAGGCCTGCAAGTCGAATGGGGATATTCAAGGTTTTTCTTTGATATTAATGAATAAGATAACAATAATGATAAGAAAACAAATTTTAATAGAGAAAAGGTATTTAATAGGTTTTAAAGGCCTGCAAGTCGACTGGGGATAATCAAGTTTTTTCTTTGATATTAATTCAAGTTACACTTTTTGAACGTGGTGACCGATAAGAAAACAAATTTTAATGGAGAAAAGGTATTTTAATAGGTTTTCAAGGCCTACAAGTCGAATGGGGATATTCAAGTTTTTTCTTTGATATTAATTCAAGTTAAACTTTTTGAGCGTGGTGACCGATAAGAAAACAAATTTTAATAGAGAAAAGGTATTTAATAGGTTTTAAAGGCCTGCAAGTCGAATGGGGATATTCAAGTTTTATCTGATCTACTTTATACACAAATTTTACGCGTAGAGCTATTCACTGTTGTACATAAATGATAGATACCTATACACCTATGTACTTTCTCACAAACAGCTGCTTACGTATTCGTCCGATTTCGGAGCAGCTCGTCTCGATCCGTGCGAGCTTCGTATAGCCGAAGTCTACCGAAGTCTATGCCGAACTGTGTTAGGTTTTTTTTTCGTTACGGAATTTTTTGATTCGGTCGCCGCGCTCAAAGCCCGCGATAAAAGCTATACAATAGCTTAAAAATAAATAAATAACTAAACATTATCGTGCTACACAACTTTATTAATTTTACATTTTTCTTGAACTACCTAGATTAAAATCACTGTTGCTAAATTAAACCTCTTTTATATTTTTCTTGAACTACCTAGATTAAAATCGCTCTTGCTAAATTAAACCTCTTGGCGAAAAATGTTCGGTGTACTTCAACGCAACAATTTAAAAAATCACCCAGGAGGATCTATAAATAAAACTGATTTTAGTACAACACACATTAGCATCGTAAACTATATTAGCACTTTGTAAAAGAGATTTTAAATTTAAAATGACGTCAATTTTTGTGAGATGCATAATTTATTTATTTATTTTATTTTTTATTGTTCACGTTTAGATAAATGTATTTATTTTCCTTTCGGAAAAAAAATAAACTCGACAACAATTAAATTATGGATAATTAAATTTAATTTTGGCAACAATTAAATTATGGTTAAAATTTAAATGGCTAATTTTTTGCTATTATTAGCTTACAAAATTGCTATTTTATGCATAAAAATAACAAAAAAAAGTTTTTTTTCGGAATAAAAGGCAGCCAACTTTCTAAGTTAGGGTATAAGCTATCTCCATAACAAATTTTATCGAAATCCATCGAGCAGTTTTAGCGTGAAACTCAGTCAAATAAACGGACATTCACATTTATAATATATTGCTGATTTTATTTTATTTTATTTATTTATTTATTTTGTGTATGGAACAGCTTTAGTATTGGATCCCTTTGGCAAAATTTGAAATTCGGATCCGACATAGCTCGGACGTTTCTCGCCAAGATCTTTAATTGCACAACTGAGATAGCCAATTCAGTTCATCACAAAAATGGCTTAAAATATTTAAATTCTCCAAAGGGGTCCCATACTAAAGCTGTACTTTTTGTATTTATTTATTTGTAATATTTTCTATCTTCTGTGGTCACGAAATTTGGTGCGTAAATTGTTTGTTTGCATCCGGCACTTATTGTAACTGGATTTCGAAAAATTCGAAATCTCCCCCCCCCCTTCTCGGAGTCGGAGGGCAATAAACGGTATAACTTCTGTATATCCCAACAGCTGAATTTGGCGATTTTTCTTTGGCGCCGTTTTGAAGGATAACAATGTCGTTCTGGACTGTTAGTGATATAATATGGCAGCCTAATATATTGTTTATTTTGGATTTATGATTTTATGTTTTAAGTTTTATGTTTTATGATTTATATTATGATTTTATCATTTATCATATATGATTTATGATTTTTAGATTTATAATTTAGCCACAATCGCCAACAAAAAAGTCGACAAATATCGTTGTGGGGTTATACTGAAATTGTTCCCAATAAACATGAGTAAAAACATGTTTTTCCGTTTGAATTTGCTTTGAATTATCTTAGAATGGCGAATTTTGGTGTGCGGATATTGATTATGTGTACGCATTATGTACATTAGTGGGATTTTGCAAAACTTCGAACTACCCGCTGAGGAAGGGGAAGTAAGAAGTGGGTAAGTTCTGCCGAAGGCAGTGGGGACCCAGACTGGATATTGATTAAGTGTACGCATTATGTACCTTAGTGTGATTTTGCAAAACTTCGAACTCACCCGCTGAGGAAGGGGAAGTAAGGAGTGGGTAAGTTGTGCCGAAGACAGTGGAGACCCAGACTCCTCACTTTGCGAGCGAGAAAACCTCTACCAATCACAGCGAGAACTTAGGTTATTAATAAAGATATGGGATTCTGACAACTCATTTAAGTTTAATGTCCAGCGAAGCGGGCAAAGCCTGCTAGTATGTATATATATAGAAATTACACTGATTATTTCTTTCAATTTTAACCTGAAGATTTTCTGAACTACTGATGCCAACAAAATTAGACTTCAAAAGTTTTTGAATGAAAGAGAAGGTAAATTAAATGTTTTTAACGCTTTCCAATAATGTTGAAAAATTTTAAGGACATTGGCTTGTCTGTCTGCCCACATTCTAACTCCCGTAAATATTCATAAAATTTCTTGAAACTGATATATGTTGCTCAAGTTCATTATCAGATGTTCCCGATTGAAAATGGGCTAAATACCATTATTTGTTTGTGTACTACTTGGTTATTTGTGGTGGCTTAAAACTCTCCAGTGTCCCTGCAAAAGACACCAAAATTATTAAGCATTGCGTTCTGTAATAGTTATTTCTATAAACCATAGTTTAATAACTATGGTATTCGCAATGACTATTAATAAGTCACAAGGACAAACAATATCAATTTGTGGGTTGCGTATAGAAAACCCGTGCTTTTCGCAAGGCCAATTATATGTTGTGTGTTCAAGGGTTTGCAAACCATCAAGTTTGTTCGTTTATACCCTCAGGGATTAACTAAAAATATTGTTCATCAAATCGCATTATAAAAAAAATATTCCTGTTAATATTAAGAATAACTAGTATGTTGTGGCCACCACAAGACTTTCTTCTATATTTACCTATACATATTCAATCAGTAACAATAAAAAAAAAAAAAAAAAAAAAAAAAGTACGCTTTTTTTTCTGGGTTTTTTTTTTTTTTTTTTTTTTTTTTTTTGTTAAAAGTAAAAAAAATCGATAACTTTGTTTTAAATTATCACAGATTTATAGTTCAACCATTCGTTTTAAAGGTATTGACGAGACCTTTCGAAAGATACCCATCTTGAAAATTTATCCCCCCCGGGGGTGCGATGCCCCCCCATGCAGAAAATTTTTTTCCTAGTTACATACTACTATTATCAATAATTCATATTAATTTTACAATCACAAGTTTAAAACAACTCTTATTATGCACATTTATACGAATTTTTGTCCTATGCTGCCATGTTAAAAATTTAGATAAAATGCTATCACAGCGCCACCTGTTGAGCTATTGATCCCCAAACATAATCAGCACAAGTTAATGTCGGGGACAAACTAAATACCAAGTTTGGTTAAATTTCGTTTAAAAAAAAAAAAAAAAAAAAAAAATGCGATTTTTTTTCTAAGTTTTGTTTTGTTAAAACTAAAAAAAATCGATAACTTTGGTTTAAATTATCACAGATTTATCGTTCAACCATTCGTTTTAAAGGTATTGACGAGACCTTTCGAAAGATACCCATCTTGAAAATTTATCCCCCCCGGGGGTGCGATGCCCCCCCATGCAGAAAATTTTTTTCCTAGTTACATACTACTATTATCAATAATTCATATTAATTTTACAATCACAAGTTTAAAACAACTCTTATTATGCACATTTATACGAATTTTTGTCCTATGCTGCCATGTTAAAAATTTAGATAAAATGCTATCACAGCGCCACCTGTTCAGCTATTGATCCCCAAACATAATCAGCACCAGTTTATGTCGGGGACCAACTAAATACCAAGTTTGATTAAATTTCGTTAAAAAAAAATAAAAAAATAAAAAATAAAATTGCGATTTTTTTTCTAAGTTTTGTTTTGTTAAAACTAAAAAAAATCGATAACTGCCCCCACATGCACAAAAATTTTTCCCAGTTAACTATTACTATTATCAACGAGACCTTTTGAAAGATACCCATCTTGAAAATTTAATTCCCCCCCCAGGGGTGGGATCCGATGCCCTCACATGCACAAATTTTTTTTCCTAGCTAACTACTACTATTATCAATAATTCATATTAATTTTACAATCACCAGTGTAAAATAACTCTCTTTATGCCCATTTATATGGAATTTTGTCCTATGCTGCCATGTTAAAAATTTGCATAAAATGCGATCACAACGCCACCTATTGAGCGATTGATCCCAAAATCTAATCAGCACCAGTTTATGTCAGGGTGCAACTAAATACCAAGTTTGGTTAAATTTCATTCATTGGTTCGTGAGATACAGCGTCCACAAAAAAATGATACAGACAGACAGACAGACAGACATTTTCTAAAAACTATTAATTCGTGTTCTCCACATCCCAAAACATGTAAATCCATCAAAAAAGTGGACTTCGAAAATTTTCGCGAATCCAATACTTTCTCTATATTACATATAGAAGAAAGTAAAAATATATTTAAATATTTACTTTTTTGTACATTAAAAAAATATACTTGTCATGAAAATGATTTGAGTATCTTACTATTATCTAAGACAGTTTTAAGTTTGTACTCAACACATTTAAGTTCATAGTATACAGATACAGTCACATGGAATTGATAGTTTGAGTTGTGATAACTGTACGCGTTGTGGCGTCAGGTATTTAATTTTTTTTTCATATTTTTTCATCGAAACCGTCCAAACAATTTATAGTTTATTTAAAAAATTTTATAATTTTTGATTTACAACTTTTGAACAGGACAAAGTCTGTCGGGTCCACTTGTATATATATATATATATATATATATTTCTTTTTTCTTTTCTGGTTTGCTATTACTATTATAAATATTCTTTTCAAAATTAACATTTGAAAGTCAAAAATAATTCTCATTATGTACATTTATGCAAAATTTTGTCTTATACCGCCACATTAAAAATTATATATATATAGGAACATATCGCCACCTGTTGAGCGATTGATCCTCAAATGTAATCAGCATCAGTTTTGGCAAAAGTCCAATTGAATACCAAGTTTGATTAAACTTTGTTCATTGGTTCGTGAGATACAGCGTCCACAAAATTTGCGACAAAAAAAAAAAAAAAAAAAAAAAAGAGAGAGAGAGAGAAAACAGATACAATTGCAGACATTTTCTGAAATTGGTCAAATACTGTTCAGAATATTTTAAAACTCGTAAATCCATCGAAAACATGAAAACAAAAATTTTTTCGAATCCAATACTTTTTTCTTGTGTATAATAATAATAATAATAATAATTAACGTTTTGAAAATACTAGGTTTGTAATTTTGCCAAGTTTTCCAATATATTAGAAAGTTCATTAAATAAACGTATTTTAATTGAAAGAAATTTAACGTGTTTACCAAATAGTTTTATAATTTTATTAAGTTAACCAAAACTACTATTATTTTCAGAAAACATATTTTTGCCATTCATTAGGATTTAAAAGTGATTTATAGTTTATTATAATAATAATAATAATAAAATGTTTAACACATTTGACAACTAAGTTTGTAAATTTTACCAGCTGCTTTAATATTAGAAAGACAACCACCTCCCTCCATTCTTTCTTTAGCGAGGCTCCTGAGTACAAATACGTAAAAAAATGAAAAAAAAAAAAAAAAAAGAATATTGTAAGGAAAATAGTAATTAAATAACACAATTTGTAATACGCTTAGAGCATTTATAACTTTAATGCCTAATATATCTGAATTATTTTGTGTGCCCTTGTAAATATGTTACCAATATTTCTCATTCCATATGCTATAAGAAACATACATTTGTGTATTTGAAAAATATTCCTTTATTTCATTATATTTACTCTAGACTGAATTCTTAAATTGTACCGAAACGTATACTGCACATAGAACGTAATGTAGTTCAAATTTTGTATGTGTGTGATTCATTTGTTCTATCTCTGAAAAAGTTTGAAGTAGTACTACTATTATAACAAAAATCTAGCTTCGAAAACCAGAACGCAAAACAATCTTTGCAATATATGGGGGAGAGGGAAAGTGAAAATAATTGAAATGAAAAACTGGCGTCCATTCCCTTCTCCCTCCCCCCCCCCCCCCCCCAAAAAAAAAAAAAAAAGAAAGAAAGAAAGAAAGAACAATATATTTATTGAAGTCTATATGTTTTTGCAAACATAAATTCATCACACACGCGCACACACACATGCATACAGAGACAGATAGATACAGAGAGAGAGCATAAATTTTAAACAATTTTCGCTAAACTCACTCAATGATAATAATTCTAATCGATTTATGATAAATTTTTGCACTGCTTTTGTATTAGTCATTATGACAAGCAGTAAACAAGACTGCACACCAGCCAAATTTACTGTCTTTACCTTCCTATGTAATACTGTGGGATTTTGGTTGCTTCCTATTATAAGAATATTACATTCATAAATGAGGTTCTTCGTATAATTTAATTCTTTTCTTTAAACATGACGCTTTACGTTCATAGAATGAAAGCTAGTACATAGAATTTACTTACAGAGCTCCAACCTGATCCGGCAAATTGTTAATACCGCCCCTTTTTCTACACCACTTAATTTTTAGAGTAATTCTCTTTAAATATATTTACGATGAATTAAGAAAACAAATTTTCTAAAAATATATTGGTGTAGAAAAAGGGGCGGTACAAGCAATTTGCCGGATTAGGTTGGCAGCTCTATACTTAATACAATAAAATATTTTAACATATATAATTGCTATATATAATATTGCCATACTTTTTTGCTATATATAAACGCTCTTTAAAGAGCGTTCACTGCGCCACGTGTTCAAAGAGTAGAATTCAAAAAGCAGAATTCGAAATACATAATTTATAAATGAGGTATTCTTATAAATATAAAGCAACAAAAATCCCATAGGACTCTGTGGGAAAGGAGAAAGAGTGAAAAGGAGAAATAAATAATTGCAACGTTGGGCAGAAATTAAAAAGCGCAACGTTATAAATAAAAGAAATTATTTTTTCTTGTGTAAAATGAAAGAAAAAGTAAAACATTCATTATCAAGGTCTATAGTATCTCAGCATTGCAATATTTTCTCGCAGTGCCAGTTAATGCTCGCATAACCAGTAGAGCGAAGAGAAGAAAATTGAAAAAATGAAATAACTTGATGAAAACTTCTTTAGATTAGTGGCGTCATCTTTTAGTAATAATATGAAATTCTTTGCACGATAAATTAAAATAATAATTATTATTATTTTCTAAAAGCTATAGTTAGAAATACAAATAATGTAAAAAAAAAAAAAAAAAAAAAAAAAGGTATGAAGGCTAAAAAATAGTTATTATTATTATTGAATTTAATGATAATAATTCTGTACAGATAATGTAAAAGAAATGCAAGTCTGATATAGGCGCTGTTTACTAAGGGGAAGGTAAACATTTTAAAGTTGTTTTGTAAATCACCGTCATAAAAAAAAAAAAAATAAATAAATAAAAAATAAAAAATAAATGAGCTGCTATGTGTGACTACACTTGCATGCTATCGGGCAAAAATATTTGATTAATTCAAATTAATATTTAAATAATTTCTTTAATATATTAATAACAACAATATAAAATATTATAAAATATTAATTTTGCTCATGTATATAAAAAATAAAAATAAATAAAAATATGAAAATGGAGTTAAAAAATAAATAAATAAATAAATAAAGATTTAGTGTATGTCTCCTTTGGCGAAGTTTGAAATTTTTCACCGAAGTAACTCGGACGTTTCTCGCAAAGGTCTTTACTAGCGCAATTATGATATCCGCATTTTAATTTATTAAAAACAATTTACAACAAAAAAGTTACTATATCAATGGCATCCTTAAATTACCAACTCAAATTTAAACTTAATTACCTTGTTTCTTTTTTTTTATTTCATTTTGCACGCGCGCTTTTTATTTCCTAATTTAAAAAAAAAAAAAAAAAAAAAAAAAAAAAAACTTTTTTGATAGTGTTTGTTTCGATACTTATTATTATTCATTTTCTTTTCTTTTCTTTTCCTTTCAAAAAAAAAAAAAAATATTTTTGATGAAATTATGGTAAAAGCAGAATTTAATTTAGGACGGAGAACTATCAGTTTTTTTTCTTCTTTTTTTTTTTTTTTCAAATTACAACATTATTTTCAAATTATTCAATTATATTTTCGATCAATTTTAGATTTCGACAAATGTCCAACTATCGTAAAACTGGTATCGTAAAAATCTGCAGCTTGAGACTAATAGTCCTCAGTTCTTAAAAAAAAAAAAAAAAAAAAGCCTGTCAAAATTTATTCAAAACTACTTTAATTGGAAAAGTCAAAGCAAAATTTCATTTAGTCATTCATTAAAAAATTATTATTGAGCTTTGTTAATTTTATTATTTTCACATGATTGTAGAAATATAGATTCTGGTTGTATTTGGGCGTTACTATGTTGATCCAAGGAAAAAACACTTTATATGAAATATTTTAGTGTTTTTACGGTGAAGTTTCACAAGAATTTAAATTTTTTTTAACTTAAAAATTTGTTTTAAAGTCTAGATAAAGATAGAAACAAAAATGGATACACACATATGTTTGGATGTCTACAAAACGTCTTCACTATAATTTTTTGGAGTTTAGTCTGCAAGTATTCTTGGCTGAAGTATTTCGAAATTTTTCAAAATAATAATGATAATAATAATAATGATAAATAAAATAAATAAGTAAATAAAATGAAACAGATAAATCTTTAAATAGTTTTGAAGAAATTTAGTAATATATCATATGGTTATATTTTAATGCACATACATGCAACATTTATTAATACGGAGTATTTAATTGCCGAAACATCAGTGGAAGCCTTATTATCGAGATTCCAAAAGTTTTTGGGTTCTTTGTGTGCTTGTGTCTGTCTGTGTGTAACTTCGTTAGCGATCCCAAAAATCACCCAGTTGACTTGGAAATCGGTATTTTGTAATTTATATAGCGAATTATTTAGATAAATGCATGTGTTTTTGTTATGATTTGTTATTTGTATAATCTGTGAAGAAGGAACTGCTCAACAATGCTTAGTGTACAAGAGATGTTGAGCCTTGTATTAGTAATTAATTACCTTACATACGTATTGACCCACTGTTTTTGCCATTTTTCATAGTATGTCTGTATATTATGTACTTATATTAACTTTATAAGCATGTCCCATCCCTCCCTCATATAAGAGAGAGATGGGACATTTTTATGACTATGTCAATTGGCTTATAAAATTAATAATTACCATCAAATTTATATTTTTAAAATATGTTAAAATGCTTCAATTTGTTTCTCTGAAACTTACAGTGTTGTACCAGTAAAAGTAAATTTGTAAAAAATATTTTTGTCAAAACTGTCATCCCTCCCTACTCTCCCCTATAGTAAGCGTAAAAGGACTCTTTTACTATATGATCATAAGTATGATCTCATTCAATAGTAAGTAGAAATTGCCGATGCTACAGTACAATATAGGAAAGTCAAAAATGCAACAGTGTCGACAATGTATTCCAGGGGTCGCACTCTTCGCCCTTTTTACAGGACCCTCTTATGTATAAGAAATTTCCGCCTTTTCCACAACACATTTCATGCAGAAATAGTTCTGGTATAGTTATAGTAATTTGTCAAGCTTATACAAGGAAGATATTATTTTATAAAAATAGTGGTAGGAAAAAATTTGAAAATTTCTTATTCCTGAGAGTGTCCTGAAGAAAGAACTGGGAGTACTACCTTTGTATTTTGATTCGTCAAATTTCATTCTTCTTAGCCCTCAGCCACAGCACTATTGTAGACGATCTAAAGCTTTTTTAAAACCAACCATTTTTATCATTCTGTTAGCAGAAATATCAGACATTTCACGGGCTCATCTGAAACAGAAAAAGCGTCATAATGTAGGGCAAAAAGAGATAACCAGTTTTAATAATTAGATAGGGCTGCCGAACAGTTCTGCGCTCAAAGCTGGTAGATGGAAAGTGCCGGGTTCGTATCCCAGGTCGCGCTCACCTACCTAACCGTTCGGAGTTTTCCATGGTTTTCTCCGAAACTCGCATAAATACGGGCTAGGACCCCTTAGAAAGACCCTCAGAGCATTTCACCCATAGGCCTAGGATCCTAGCGTAGTCAATCGGCCTTATATCCTACAACCAATAATTAGATAGGGTGAGACGGTTTCCAAATTGTACATAAGACACACTCCCTTTACTTCATTTTTATCCACATTTGAGGGAGTTAAACAACTTTTAAATAATGTTATTAATGTAAAGTTGAATGGAGAATTTTACACCAAATAAAAGGTTTCTAAACTGTACAAACTGTTCCAAACAGACCTACTATTTTCCCCTTCATTTCACCTTTCTAAAAGGAGGTTGAGCAACATTTAATAGCGCAATGAATAAGAATCCAATAAAAGAATTTTTATACAAAATATCAAGTGTCTAGATCAAGCGATTTCTAAACTGTGCAGTAGAACCCTTTATTACATTCTCTTATCCACATACGTGGCAGAGAAAGTATTGTTTTAGAGTCAATTTTCGAAATCGAGATTTTGTTATAATTACATGATTTGAGGTTCCTTGAATCCGAATAAACATGTTTTTAGCGGTTGGAATGTGTGTGTATTTCTGTGTTTGTCTGTGTGTCTGTTATCACCATATCTCAAGAACAAGTACTAGCAGGAAGACCAAACATGGTATTTTATATCTGTATCATATCTGTATCACATCTGTATCTATACTAAATGTTTCGTTGAGATCAAGCAAAGGGGTTGTGTACAGGACCATCCAAAAGAATCAAATACATTACGTCTATGGGGCAAATTTCTCGTAAGTAGAATGTAATATCTATAGACTACCCAAAACATAATAGAATGAGCATATTTTTTATACGCATAAAGCATGTTTTGCGTAGATTGTGGTATGGAAATCATTCATATTTATTTACAGGGCTATTCAATGTATTTCGTTATATTAGGGCTATACTTGGAAACTGCTGGAAGTGTATTTCATTTTGTGTTATGGGTTTTTCATATAAAGCTAAATTTAAGCACACAACCTGATGTGTATATGATTTGTATATAATATACAGTGTTATATACCCAATATTAAACTAAACGTTTTTTTCAATTGAATGTAATTGATGTAAGTGTTTTGCTGCATTCTCCTATGCCGACGAACACTGCTCAGGTGGGAAAATTAATTTTTCATGCCCATGCTGTAAATAAAGCATCTTTTGAAGTTCGATTTCCAACTCTCGTTTTTTGTATAATATCACGTTTTGAGGTGCTTTGAATACGAAAGTTAAATCTTTAGCGGCTGATCTGTATCAATATCAGATATGAATATAACTTAAAAACAAATAACTGCAGAGAATTCAGATTTGGTATTTTGAAGTTAGTACTTGGTTTCCACTTGAAAAGTTGATCATGATTGTCGAGTTTCGAGGCAAATTATTATCAGCCTTGAATTTTATTTTTAAAAAATAAATGTAGGCACTATAACTGGGCGGAGAGTAGCCCCTCCCCCCCTCACTCAGAATTATATGTCAAATACAACTGTCCGTAAACCTATTTTGGCATAAGTTTAAACTGGATTGAACTTTATTATCTTACCTAATTTATTTTATCTCTAAATCTGCTATGTGTTTGTATAGTATTGAAATGTTTGGTAAGAGAAAGTCGTGTGAATGACAAACTTGATTATTTCCCTTCTTTTTGCACCATTTAAAGTGGGTT
Organism: Salticus scenicus; assembly: GCA_963930645.1. NCBI lineage: Eukaryota > Metazoa > Arthropoda > Arachnida > Araneae > Salticidae > Salticus > Salticus scenicus. The sequence goes on along the minus strand of OZ005649.1, from coordinate 263,359,273 downwards.
GAGTAACTTTTTAATAATGTAATAAATATTAGCTTGGATGATGGATTTATCATACGAATTATCAAGTTTTTAGTTTAGGATATTTTTAAATTGCAGAACATACCCCCATCCCCATTTTTTCCCCATACTTCCATTTCCCCCCTTCCTCCCTCCATTTAAAGGTTTCAGAAACTTTTTAATATTGTAGTGAATATGAAACTGAATCAAAGATTTTTATAACGAATATCAAATAAAGCTGGTATTTAAGCTACTATTTTCAAATTGAACTGCATAGACTCTCTTTTTTACCCTATTTTTCTAACTTTTAAGGGGTTTAAGCAACTTTTTCATAGTGTAGTGAATATGAACTTAAACGAAAGCTTTTTTACTATATATCAAATTTATAATTCAAGCGGCTCCCAAATTTCTAGGCCTACCCCAAATTTTCCACTTGGAGGTTGGAGCAACTTTTCCAGGTCCTAGTGACTTTTCCAGTGTGCCAATTTTCCCCCAAATCCATCTAAGGTTGTAAATTTCTACAAAAAAAAAAAAAAAAAAAACTCAGATTTATATATAGTTAAATTTTAATGCTGTAAATTTAAGAGTTTGCTGAAGAAGTTTTTGAGGCTATAGCCCATACACCCAGTCTATTAAAACAAGAGGCATGTGACGAAAAATGGATTAAAAGTACCTCATTTCCTAGGTCTTGGCTCCTTGATTTCTCTTACCGGTTTTGTATTACACCTACATTAGTCTTACGCGAGTTTAAATATTTAATGACTTTTCTTCTTTAAGAATATGTTTGATATAAAACAAAATGGCTCTGAAAGTTTCTTCGAGTTTTTCTGCAATATGTAAATTTTTCTATCAGTTTTCGTTTTCGCAATGTTGAAAATTTGCATTTATTTTTCTTTTTTTCGTTATCTTTTAAATTGAACAAATAATCACTTTTTTCATTAATATGCTTCATATATTTTTCCGTTTTAACTTCCATAATTAATGTTTGTTAGAATTGTATGTTGGTTAGTCTATTTATAGTTATTTTCAAGGCGTTTAAAAGAATTTGTATTTCTAGCTATGAGTTGTTTTTTTTTCTTTTTTTAACGGATTTTGTTTTTAACGACAGAAGGCGTTTTTCACTTGAATGTAATGCTAATATGCTATATATATCTGCTTTAATTTTAAATATCGTATGGAACTATCCAAAGTAATTCGAATGCTGTAATTGATATCTAAGAGTAATTAATTCTTAAAAGTCTTTCAATGATACTGGTGTTATGAGCTGTGTTCAGTTGATTATTATCACGTTAGATCTGCATACTAACCTGTTTACTACACTCTGGGATTCACCTGTATGGAGAGTCCACTGACATGCACATGCCATCACAAATTTGATCCTTCGCAAAAGGCAACGCGAATGCTCACTCGTTTCTCTAACGCCCCCCCCCCCCCCACCCAGAAGTATACATTTTAAGAAACATCATGGAAGACAACATAGATATGGAGTACTTTAAGTCAACCAGACAGTTTTAATGTACACGACGATCATTTTATCAGAGAGAGGGGTTAGAAATCATGTGGTTACGTGTGTCATCACTTGTGAAAACTTGGAAACTATTTCATAAACTATGCGTGAAGCATGATTTTCATTTTTCCTTTTCATTTAAATTTCTTTATAATATTCAAATGGGATATGCTTAGCAATGCATTCTATGTAAGTACATTTTCACAACATTCTCTAATGTTAAAATACTAACGGTGGCGTTGATTTAATAAAAAGCCCTAAAATTTTGCTTTACCTAGGGGCGCCAAATATCTTGCACCCCTAATACAAATTAAATAATTTTGAAATACTTTCTGACAATGTTTATTTTATTTTATTTTATTTCACATTAAAAACAATAGATGGCAGTACCTGCAAAATCTGATATAAAAAATACATTTTTTATTTTAATTTTCTCTGTTGGGTTAAGTAACCTTTGGCAACTTTGGGATTTATAATCTGTTTTTAGCGAACAAGAACTCTCTTTTTCTATTTCAGTTCTTTTTGCTTTTCTTTTCTTTCTTTCTTTCTTTCTTTATTTTTACGAACTAAATCGATTTAAAAATGTGAGTACTCTGGTTAATTAAATCATTTAAAAACGGAAAATGATAAAAATCTTAGTTTGACTGGCGAAATAAAAAACTGTGATTTATAAAATATAACCCGAGAAATAAGCATTCCTTTATTTTATTTTTCATATTTTTTTAATACATTATGTTTTATTATTTGCAACAAATTCATTTAAATATAACTTCATTTACATTTACGTATGCATGATATTTTAGCAATAATAATCTATATTATTAAAAAATGAAAAAAAAAAAAAAAATTCTTTTTGTTATAATATACCTTCTTTCAAATCGCATTATTATTATATTATCATTTACCGTATTTAGATTATTTTAGAAAGTTTATATGGTTTGAAAACGCCTTGAATTAAATACGGAAAGAAAAGAACAAAAAACATTATGTCATTACATTATTAACATTATATTATTCCGTTATTCATATATAACATTATATTATCATCTTACAAAAAGTACAAACATTATTATAGTTAATTTTAATATTTCATTTTTTGTACTTACATCTCTAAAAACAACAAAAATAATAAATAATTCCTACTATTTATTAAAGTAGATATTTTTTTTTTAATTAATGCTATATAATTCAAATAGTTAATAAATTTAGATATTAACAATAATTATATTACTATTCAAATACTTACTCTTTCAAAAATGTATTATTATTTTTATTTTATTATAACATTAAGATATTTATTACTTTGACATATACTTTACATTATATTTGCATCTATAAATTTAACTAAAATAAATATATTAAATCAAATTTGCACTTTTAGGCACACTGGAAGGTGGTCCACTGTGCCCCATATAGTGGTGGTCCACTGTGCCCCGTGTCGGAGTAAAACAAATAATAATGATAAAATAATATATAGACTACAATTATGCTAATAATTTTTAAGAATTTAAAAACAGCAAATTCTTGCCTTCCTTTAACAGCTATATAGTATTTATAGTCACTAGTTCAATCATTATAAAATTTTAATAACTTCAATGTGAAAAAATTACTTTGAGCATCTCAAAATATAAAAACTGCTCAAAAGGGTTATTTTACTATTTCCAATGTGATTTTTTGGCTGCATACAACTAGTGCTATGCTGCCATATGAACTGAAAGTGTTGAATATTAATAGATTTAAATAGGGGTGGTCCACTGTGCCCCGTCCTCCCCTAAAGGGTGTTTAAAGGCGAAACAATTCAGAAATTCGATAAGAATTTATACAGATAAATATTTTTATATATATTACATAGGCATATTTTTAAAATATGCAGACGTACATTTATTTTTCAAGCATGAGGGTTATAACGAAATTTTAAAATTAAATTTTAAAATTACTTCTAGAAAATAATTTCTGCCGACCTCAATGTAATTTTATCGGAGAATTTTGAAAGATACCTCAAGTCGACATTCCTTGAATTTGTACCGATGTGTTTTTTGAACAATCTTCAGTTTTATTCATTATTATTTTTTTTAATTAAAAATAGATAAATGTAACATATTGCAAGGTCAGGAGAATAGAGTGGCTTCTCAATTTCTTTATATATTTGTGAAAGAAATTTGACTGCCAAACTTACTAAATGAGAAGATGCTTTTTACAAGTGCTGGTTTTCTGCTGACAGAAAAAAAAAAAAAAAAAAATCTGTAGTGACTCCACTCGACTTTCCGAACATTGAGTAATTAACAGTTTTGTAGATAAAGTAAAGAAAGAGGAGTTGTTAAACAAACAAAAGATAGAAAACCATAATAGAGTGTTTGAGTATTTTTCTCCATATATTACATGAGGTTTTATTTAACGCTACTGAACTTTGAGCCCATAGATCATAATGATAAAGAATTTTTCGTTGTGTCCATGTAAAAACCTATAAATGCTAGATTCACCAAAATGCTTATAGTTAGTGCAACAGTGATTTATAATATTCATATAAATTTTCAGCTCAATTAAAAAAGGCGTTTAGATGCTATCGCACTTTTAAAAATATGATCCCAGAATTTTTCTTTGTGTCCCTGTAAAAAAAAAACTGTAAGTGCTATATTCACCAAAATCTATACAGTTGGTGCAACTGTGACCTATAACATGTGTAAAAATTTTTTGCTCAGACTAATAAGGCGTTTAGACGCTATCACACTTTTAAAAATTTGGCCCCATAGACCATAATGATAAAGAATTTTTCTTTGTGTCCCTGTAAAAAAACTATAAGGGCTAGATTCTCCAAAATCTATACAGATTGAGTATTCGTGACCTATAATATGTGTATATGTGTTTTGCTCAATTGAATAAGGCGTTTAGATGCTATCGCACTTTTAAGATTTTGGTCCCATAGGCCATAATTATAAAGAATTTTTCTTTGTGTCCCTGTAAAAAAACTATAAGTGCTAGATTCATCAAAATCAATAGGGTTCGTGCTACGGTGACTTCCAACATGCGTACCAACTTACAGCTTATTCGAGCAAAGCGTTTAGACGCTAGCGTGTTCCCTCACACACATACACACACACATACATACACACATGCATACACACATACATACATACATCGTCGTAAAAATAAGGAAAATGGACTCAGGAGACCTCGAAACGTATAGAAACATCAAAATCTCAAATTCGGATTTTTGACATGATTACAATACTTTCCTCACTATAGTGTTCGGAAAGTAATAACTTGTGCTCAGCAAATGGCCGAAGGTTGTTATGTACGGTTTAAACAGGTAGAAACCCTTAATGAATGACAAAAACCCATTTCATGATTTTGTAGACTTATTTGATAATGCTAAACATACACTTTATGTAAAATAAATAATAAATAAAATATTGTGGATATTTTTGATTAATAAATAAAGGTATAAATCTTCTATACATATAATAAAATAAGATGTTTTTGTGTGTGTCATTGTGTATGTATTTCCAGAGCTTTTTAGGAAAACGGCTGATCGCAGAGCTACACAAATCTGCATGGAGGTTCGTAATGACCTCTCCCGATGCACCCCGAAGCCCGATTTTCGAATTTTTATTAGTTTTCTTTTAATTAATTAAAATGTGAAAATAATAACCTTCTAATTTCTGATAAATTAGCCATTTTAATTTTATCCATAATTTAATTGTTGCCATTTTTTTCCGACAGAATAAAAAAAAAAGTACGTTTACTTAAAACAAGGAAAATAAATTAGAAAAATTAGAAAATCTTTATATATATATATATATATATATAAGGCAATGTTTGTGTGTGTGGACAGCGTAGCACAAAGACGGTAGCTCGGACAGTCACGTGTTTCGACACGTGCGGACAGTCACGTGTTTCACGTACCCTCCGAGGGGTCCTTGTGCACCTCAAAGCCCAATTTTCGAATTTTTCATTTGTTTTCTTTTAATTAATTAAAATGTGAAAATATTAACTTCATAATGGCTGCAAAAACAGTCATTAAAAATTTATCCTTAATTTAATTGTTGCCAAAAAAAATTTACGAGTTCTTTTTTTTTTTTTTTTTTTTTTTTTTTTTTTTTTTCCGTCAGGAAGAAAAATACGTTTACATTCAGTATCACTTTGAAAGTTTTATACACATTGATAAAGTGTTAATATAGTTTATGGTTATATGTTGTTCTATTTTTTTTTCTTTAACTATTGTATATTTTTACTGTCAAGTTGTTATTAAAAAAAAAAAAAAAAACTGCCCATGACGTCACATTTGACTGCGTAGCGTTTCTTTACTCCAAAAACTCTATGAACTACATATTTATTTTATCAGTTTTATTTATAGATCGTACTGGGCGATTTTTAAATTTTGGCGTTGAAATAAACCGAATGTTTTTCGCCAAGACGTTTAATTTAGAAATAGCCATTTAAAAAAATTAAAGTGAATAGAAGAAATTAAAAAGTAATTTTTGAAGTGAAAACTTCTTTAGGCGCGTTGAGCACTTTTGGGTGAACAAAAATCATTGAACTCCCGTCATCGTCAGCTAACGCTTTCCATTTGAAGTGAAAACTTTTGGGTGAACAAAAATCATTGAATTCGCGTCATCGTCAGCAAACGCTTTCCATCCTTGTATGATACAAATAATGTATCATACAATTAACTTGCTAGTGTGAAGTGTTAATAATTATATACTGTATATTGTTTTAAAATATGGTGCGGCTCTACACGACTTCTCTCATCTCCGGGCACTGTCTCTATTCCAGTTAGACCTCACAAAACCGTGAGAAAGCCCAAAGCTGCCATTTTTCTCACGTTTTTACAATCTGGTGCGGCTCTACACGACTTCTCTCATCTACGGACACTGTCTCTTAAAGATTGCAGCCGGAAACGTTGCAATTAGACCTCACAGAACCGTAATAAAGGCCAAAGCCTCCATTTTTCTCACGTTTTTACAATCTGGTGCGGCTCTACACGACTTCTCTCATCTCCGGACACTGTCTCTATTGCAGTTAGACCTCACAAAACAGTGAGAAAGGCCAACGCCGCCATTTTTCTCACGTTTTTACAATCTGGTGCGGATCTACACGACTTCTCTCATCTCCGGACACTGTCTCCATTGCAGTTAGCGCATTAAATAAAATTGTAATATAATTTTTTGTAGTAGTAGTTTATATTAATGAATAAAAAAACACTTCATTTAAAAGCATTTCCTACACAATAAAATATTTCCTGACGATTCAAGAAATACACACGTAATTGTTCACGTTTTCACTTCTGTCGGCACTCCCGAAGTGCAACTGTTTTTTTTTTTTTTTTTTTTTTTTTTTTTTTTTTGGCTATATTTACATGTTCTGAGGTCCCCTGAATATGAAAATCATGTTTTAGCGAATGGTCTGTGTGTGTCTGCTATCAGCATATCTACAGAGCAAATAGTAGCAGAAATTCCAAACCCGGTATTCTAAATGTGTATCATATAGGGATGCTACACTAAGCTTTTCGTTGAGATGATGCAAATGGTTCGTGTACAGGGACACTCAAAACTATTCAAATACATTACGTCTATGGGGGAAATTGCAAGTAAGTAGAGTTTAACATCTATAGACTGCACTAAACCAAATGAAACGAATATATACAAATTTTATACAAATCACAATCAACTGATTGGAAGAAAATCATACTTTAATGAAATTTTATTTTTCTGACTGAGTGAAAATAATGCCTGGACCGGGAGTCGAACCCCAGAACTTTGACTCTGCCAAAAGGTTGTCTGAGTGAGTAATGCTGACCGATTGTCGGCCTGGATAGCTCAATTGGTAGAGCTTTGACCTTGTAAGTCAAAGGTCTGGGGTTCGACTCCCGGTCCAGGCATTATTTTCACTCAGTCGAAAAAATAAAATTTCATGAAACGAATATATATATATTATAATAGAAATAGTCAACTGGGGAAAAAATTTTGTTTTTGTAGGGGCCTCTCCTCCCCCCTGTGGGGAAGTCCCCCCCTCGAGGGAAGTAAAATTTCATGATGAACCATTGATCTGCGATAATTTAAAATAAAGTTATCGATTTTTTTCATTTTTAACAAAAAAAAAAAAAAAAAAAAAAAAATTATGTTTAGTGGTATATTACTCTTAGAATAACTTAAAAACGAATAATTTTAGGCGATACAAATGTTGTATTTTGAAGTTAATATAAGTTTGTTGCTGGGAAAGTTTGATCAAGATTGATAAGATTCAATGAATGTTGCTTGCGAAAATTGTCTGTATAATTTTAAGTAAACTTTTAATTTTAATAACAGGATTAAATTCTATGTAAATGTAGGTGTATTAATGAAACGGGGGGGGGGGGTTGAGGAGTCGGTAGCCCCCCTTACACAGAACTAAATATCATATAAAACTCTTCCGAAGCCTAATTTGAATTGTTTAACATAGGTTTACATAACAGTGCTCGTTATCTTACCTCTTAATCTCCAACCTGTAATTTATAGTATTAAATTTCAGGGTAAGAGAAAGTAGTATGAGTAACATACCAGATTATTTTTTTTATCATTGTTCATTTGGGTACAGATACTTATACCTATAACTTACTTTCTTCACGTGCTAGAATGCCAAAATAATAATACGCTTCATCACTTAATAAAAAGTTCAAATCGTTCAGTGTCTATTATCACAAAGCAATTCTAGATTTTCTTTGTTGAACCTGACAATGTCTCACTTTTTGATCTTATGCAGAATTAAAAGGTGACACCAACTGCCAACGACTAACAAATGCTTTCATTTGCAATGCATACCATGTAGCTGCATAACCATTATTCCTTTTATTTAGGAAAAATCATTGAAACTGAAGAAATTCTGTTAAATCACTTGAATAGAGTGATACAATATATATCTATATTTCCAAAAATTAGTAGCAGTCAGACATCGAAGCCGTTCTCTCTGACTTAGACCACTTTAGAATCATGTAAATTCGTTGGTATTGATCTAATTTCTCTCTCACTTTTTATTCTAAATTTATTCTTCTACCATAGTGATATTGCAGTGTTTTAGGAAATTTTCTCATTGGACTTATCAGAGAGTTCAAATTTAAATATATCATAAATATTTTATACAAAGAGTGCCTCACAAATAGATACGGTTTATGACAGTAGGGCGACAAAATAACAATTGCCTTCAATTCACCCATAATTTCCCCCAAAATTGAGCAAATAAATGACTATACCATTCTATGTATAAAATAAATACAGTTTGTAATAATAATAATAATAATAATAATAATAATAATAATAATAATAATAATAGTAATAGTAAACTTTTAGAAATTGGAACTTGTGCGTTTAAAAAAAGTCCCGTAACTTCAATTTTTGTTCTTTATTTGGTAAACGTCAAAAATAATACCTCAAAAATTCAATTCAATGTAGGGTATTTTTTACTTCAAAATTCTGTACCTGCTGTATTTTGAGGTTGCTACATTATGATGTTATTTTCCTACTTCACCCAGTATATATTTTTGTCTGATGAAGAATAGTACATAATCATTGTGACCCAAAGAAATTGCTGCATTTTTTTCTTACTTTTTTCCTCTTTCGACACTTGGTTTTAGGTTAATTGTACTACAAGTTGTTAAAAATCTATTTTGGAAAATTTCTAAGTTTGAATTAATTACTGAAAATAAACTTTTTTACTTTTACTAGAGTTTTTTTAAACTTTTATTTACAAAGCAGGAACGCGTTGCCGCTTTGTTTGTAGCACTCGTGCCTACTTTATTCGCCTGACAAAGGGTCGTGTTTTCTTTCGACCAGAAAGAATTGTTGCGAGTTCTTATACTTTATGGTGTTTATTCAAAGTTTTGTACCAATTACTTTTAAATTGCCAGCTCTGTGGTGCTTTCTTATACACTGACCAATGGGCTCTTCCCGCCTGACGTCAGAGGTCACATGATAGAGGAAAAACAAATAGCAGACAATGTCTTGTTTATCTATAACGATTACTGAAATGACATATTTTCTATTCTTATTTTTTGATCAATCGTATTTAATCTGTGTTATTTTTTATAAATCATCATTTTTAATCCATTTTATATCATTATTCATCATCTTTTGTTCGCTGTATACATTTACAATCATCATTTAGTTCATGTTTGTTATTGATGTTCATGAAGAACATGTTTAATACTCTGGTTTTTGGTACTTAAATCAGTGACAGTGCAATATCGTACTGCGTAAATCCATATAGATCTGCAACTAAGTTAATTAACCCGTTGTAACACCTTTATGCAATTAAATTAAATGAAAACATTTTAAAATTTCAAATTATAATCCATAAACATTCCACAAGAAGCTATTATTTATTGCTAGATCAGTTAATGTTACAGTTACACTACAATATACAAAAATCGATTCTTATAGGTAAAAATAAATAAACACATAAAATGTTTTTTAAAAATTATTAAATTTACAAATACAATTATTCTACTGTTTACAAATGCACAATATTACTTTTATTTTATTTTATGTTAAATATTAAAATTTTTGTTCTTAAGAACGATATTTAATTGAATTCGATTATTCGTTTTCCTCTATCACATGATTGAGCAGACGACGGTGGGAAGAGCCCATTGTTAAAAACCATTTTTGAGATATTAAAACATGCAAATAAGGTGAAAACTCGATATTAAAATTTTGACTGAATACTGTTCTTCCATTATCTATAGTAGTCCGTTAATGGAAGTAAAAGGGAAAAATAACTTTTATTTGTGAATTCTGAATGATGCATTATTATTTGGGTATTGTGAGTTACGTATTTAGTTTTCTGTATTTAGATTTAAGGAAACAATACAATAGTATAAATATTTTATTGACAAGAAGTAAACCTGCTTTTAATGAAGGGTGTTTTCATTGAGTAAATGATGAATGACGGATGACTACCGGCAATTACAACTTTCATGAGAAAAAGAAGTGCTTACTTTCTCCTTTTTCACGGTCTGCTTATCACAAGTTCAGACTTTTTAGAAAATACGTTTGAATCAAAAGAATGAAAAACGGTTGTGATTATATTCCGCACTATAATGTTGTACCAGGAGAAAGACGATTTATAAGCTTAATTTTCCCGTAAGAGAATTAATTGTAAATAAGACACTGGGAATTATTTCATGAAGTTAAGTTCAATTTTTATGGTTCATTTCGTCTGTTTTAAGTAGATTAATTCTGTTCAGAATCAAAACAGAAATTCTTTTCCCACAGGATTGAGATTTTTTCTTTACTATTGATTAAATGTTTTCTTTATGAGCAAGTATTTTCTTTATGATGGTTTTAAATATCTACCTTTTTATTTTATTTTATTTTATTTTTGACATGAAAATTCCTTTTGGGCAATCTGAAAGCATTAATTAAGACCTTTATATGATATATTAATTACAAATTTCGAAAGTGAAAAAAAAAAAAATGCATATTAAAACCTATAGTAATAAATTAACTAATAGTATTTATGTTATTTGTATGCTCTACGAAGCTACTTTTTTACATTTCTTTATAAGTATAAACACACACATATGTGCTATTTATTTTCTGCATTTGATAATTTTTTCAATAGCTTTTGCTTTGTATAATGATTCAGTTTCGTATGTTATAACTTTTTGATACCTTCTTAATTCAAGTTTTCCTTTCCTTTGTTTTGATCGTTATAATGCCGAATTATTATTATTACACCAGTCTGTCTGCGGCCACCTAGCACTTGATTTTTACACATGTATTTTCAAATTTATTTCTCATTGCCAGTTCAAACCACTAAACACTGGTTTACATCATATTTAAACAAATGGCTTCATCTTTTGCATTAAAATATTTTTACGTTTTGAAGTCCAGACGTCTCCAAGAATTTAATAACGAGATCATGGTCCTTTAATTAAATTTTATAATCACATGTCTATTAATTTATATGATTAATTTCTCATGGCGTAGCTACTGCATATTTAAATTATTATTATTATTTTCCCCTAATGTACTTAAATTCCTCATAGCAACGAAAACAGTTTGCTATAAAAAAATAATTTTTATTAGTTTATTAAGAATCAATGAAAGAATCTTTAAAAACCATGCAAACTGTGGATAAATTTTTTTCTTTATCTAAATATATTGTTGTGTAAGTTTTTCCGTTAAATTAACCTCTTTAATTATTTCATTCGGTTAAAATGCACGCATGGAAACCATGGATAAACTTTTCTTTCTTTATTCCAATATATTGTTTTAGTTATGACATCATTTTCAGCATTGGTTTCCGAAAACATGGGCTTTTATTACTAATAAGATATCTAAAGAAAATATAGGAATTATGAAAATTTTCTACTTCCGGTTTTTGATGTATATACACATTTAAAATATTCTTAAGACGATTTGATCATTTTTAGAAAATTTGTCTCTGACTGCGTATAACGAGAGATTTTTGGTCGCTGTATCTCATGAAATCTTGGACGGAGTACCGCAAAATTCTATACTTGTTTGGGCCGCTACGCGCCACATAAAATAATGCTAACCAGGTTTTCACATATATCGCCTGGTAGATGCTGTTACTATGCAAATTTTCATTTAATTTATAATCTGGCCATAATTCAGCTTCTAAGTGCGTTAGTAAACTATATTCGATAAATCAGACTCCGTGGCAGAAACACGGCGACACGGCGACAATGTAGCAGAAACAGAAATGCTCTTGCAGAAAGATTTTACTTAAGTCAAATAAATTTCGACATTGTGTTAAAAAAAAAAAAAAAAAAAAAAAAAAAAAAAAAGAGAGAGAGAGAGAGAGAAAGAAAGAACCTCAAAGAATGGCTTATAAACTGTTCTGCAGAACAAATTTTCGTTTATGCAGATTCGATCGCCTCAATCCTGAATAAGGAGAGGAGATAAAGCGGATGTAACTCTCTTGGGCTAGCTTTGCTACGGCATGCATTAGCGATTCGTGATGCGGTGATATGATTCGGTGTATCGACACTTTTCACTGGTAACCTCGTCACATCGGAACTTCATTTTCGTGTCTTGAAACTTTGTTTTCGCGCCGTGTCTGCCGCTCGTATCGTGTGTATTTATTGTATTGCAAAAAGATGTTTTTTTTCGAAAGAATGTGGCTTTACGACCATTTTCCGAATTTCATATTTCATGCATTTTCAGATTCATGCATAACAAAATAGCTGCATCCAGTGATTTTTTTTTTTTTTTTTAATAAGTGCGTGATTGCTGCTGTACCGATTTTCATACATTTTCTGATTTACGCACGACAAATCAGTTTTATCTAGTGATTTTTTTTCTTTAATGTATACGTGCGTTGTAGTAAATACACGTAAATTTTTAAAAGCTGCATTAATTTTAATGTTTGGTTCAAATTATGCACTACATTTCACAAATATATACAGAAATAAGACTATGGGGAAATTTGTAACGTCTGTAGTTATACGCAAAATAAAAAATGAAGCTGAATGCTTACCTTGCTTCAAAAAATAGAAAATTAAGAAATTCATCTTAAAAATACTTTGATTTTTAGCATTTTATATGTAGTAAAAGATCTTAGCAAATATTAATGGGTATCTTAAGTTATAAAACTGGTAACTCTTTTCTAATTTTTTTCTTTACTAATCATTAATTATTTTAATTGTGATTAAACTTCTTAGCTTTAAATTTTATTATTTAAGCATATGAAGTCGTTAAAAAAATTATTAATTTATTTTACAAAAGTTCTCTTATCATTAGTTTCTACAGCCTGTTCATTTCATTTTTTAAACATTTGAATTTTTAAAAAATGTTTATTTTTTTAATTAAATATTGCAAATTAAGTAGTTATTTTGAATAAAAATCAAATCAAAGGTTTTGTTGAATATCTTTTTTTTTTTTTTTTTTTTTTTTTTCTAAGCAAAAGGAGTTTTATCTAATAGAAGTTGTTTTGAATAAATACTAATTAAACTGTAAATGCTTTTATTTATTTATTTTTATTTACTTATTCGTATAGATATCAATATCAAATATTATTTTTAATTGATTTCTATTTATTTCATTCATCTGTAATCATTATTTTCTATTATAGATTTTATCCATGAAAATTGTTACATTTCAAATTTCAACATTTCCTTAAAATTTAAATATTTCACTTGCCTCAATCTTTATGAAAATATTTTGACTATGTTTTGTCTATAATTGTGTTACTTAGATCTTGTATTCTGTTTTACTTTATGTATTTAAATGATGGTATAATTATACATTCTGAATTCTTTAATGTCAAATAATGTTTTTTAGATTTCAAATACACATCTTTATGCTTTTTGAATAGGATAATATAAAAAATGAATCTTGTGCATTAAAATGTTATCTTACATCTTTCTAATAATCTCAAAAACTATAAATGTGGTAAATTATTTATATTCCATTATAATATTCAGTATTCTATATTAATTTTTATTTTTAATTTTGAGTTCTGTTTTAGATTTTTTTTTTGTTTGGTTTGCACCTTATAAAATAAGTGCATTTGTGTATTTAAATATATATATTTAATATAAAAAAAAAGTAATGAAATTTTAAAAGTATTCGTAACATTTGTTTAATTTAGATATTTCAGAATTTAAATGCCTTAAAAAATTTTGTAGATTATTTTTTATGTGTTACTGCATTTTATGGTTTGAATTCATTGAATATTTTATAAACAATATTGTATATTAATGTGAACAAAAAATCTGAAGCAATTAAGATCAATAGATTTATTTTCACCTTTCTTTAAAAAAAAAAAAAAAAAAAGGGGGGGGGGGAAGAGTATTTTCTTGCAATAGTGCAGATATATGCATTTGTGCCTAGTTAAAATATAAATACATTGGTTATACTGAATATTATTTACTATTTCAAAATAATGTATTTTGAATTCGTAAATGTTAACTTCACAAACTATTCCTGCAGAAAGATTTTGGTGTTGATGAAGCTTGTCGCAGAAAGCATAATAAATTTCTGCCACAGGGATATCAGATATCTGTTATGTAAAGCTATGATAATTTATTTTGAGCACATACCAAACACTGTTAAAAAAAAAAAAAAAATCAGTAAGATTACGGGGAAAGCCCGGCAGAGATTCCAAACAAAGCCCGTAAAAAAAAAAAAAAGTTTTTTACGGACATAATGTTTTTTTACGGGCATGTAATATAATTTAAGGTCATTATATACTTAATTTACGTCTAAACTTTTTTTTTTTTTTTTTTTTACGAGCTTTGTCTGGAATCTCTGCTGCTGGGCTTTCTCCGTAATCTTACATGATTTTTTTACTTTCTTCTATATTCAATAGAAGAAAGTATTGGATTCGTAAAAATTTTCGACCTCGGGTTTTTGATGGATTTACACGATTTGACCATTTTTAGAAAATGTCTGTCTGTCTGTCTCCGTGTGTGTGTGTGTGACAAAATTTTGTGGCAACTGTATCTCAGGAACTATGACACAGAATTTCATACAAATTGGTATGAAGTTGCACCTTGACATAAATTAGTGCCTATCAACTTTTGGTAGAAATTGTCTTACAGGTTGCGTTGCCATTTCGCTTTTTCTAAATTTTTAACATGATGATATAGGACGAAATTTTGTATAAATGTGCATAAAGATAATTATTTTTAATACTCATTATAAAATTTACAAGAATGATTTATAATAGAGATAGTCAATAGCCGCTGGATAAGGGAAAGTAAGAAGCGGGTAATTTGCTGCCGAAGGCAGTGTGGACCCGGATTCCTCACGTTACGAGCGGAAAAACCTCTACGGAATACAGAGGAAACTTTAGCTTAGATTATTAATAATGTAATGGAATTTCGACAACTCATTTAAGTATAGTGCTCAGCGAAGCGGGCAAAGCCTGCTAGTAAATAAATAAATAAAATAAAATATAATAAATACATAAATAAATAATATAAAATTTTAGGAATTGTGTTGTTGTATACATGTAGAACAATGTCAAATGTTTATAAAACATGAAGGCTTGGGTTTAAAATGTCTTAACCCCTTAACGCGCGCCGTCCTCGCTGCGAGGACGCAAAATTTAAGTTCCAGCTGCAAAATTTCATCCCGGAAATTTTTTAGCAAAAATTTACGTTTATAACATAGCAGAAAAGACCGGTTTTTTTTAACCTTAAAATTTAATTTTTTTTTTTTTTAATTTAACTTAGTTCATGAATTCTGGTGGCAGTATAATTTAAATGATCCTAAATGGCTTGCGCCGCAAAGGGTTAAAATGATTCTAAAACGAAATTGTTTTTGATTTTATGCAAAAGGTAATATTACAGTAACTTATTTCAGTGTTGAATTAACTTGTTGCAAGATGAATGCAAATTTAAAACTATGAAAAGTAATTACAACGCTATTTGTTTTTTCGGCTATAAAAAACCTCCTTATTAGCGTTCTTACAATAGGAATCGACGATGTCTGTAGATCGTTTTAACAACCAGTAAAAGCCATTTCTATTTTTTTTTTCTTTTTAGAAATATTGCATACAGTGCTATTTATAACTGATGATGGTTTTGAGACTTTTTTTTTTCTTTTTTCCGGAAAATAAAATTCTAAGATCTTTCGTAAATTATTATTATGTAAATTATTATTATTATATACCTTTGGTTTATTAGTTTTCCCTTAAAAAGCCATTTGAAAGTTGAATTTTAATTATAATGATTCTGAATATTTCTTCGCACAGAGTTTCAGAATAAGGAGACGTTGAAGTTTCATTACTAAGATAATTTGAAATGACAATTTTCAAATTCAAAAAATCATTATTTCAAGCAGTAACAGGTTTGTGCCACAATTATGCTCAACAACAATTACTGAGCAACGTAAACAATAATTTGTTTTGTGAAGCAGAATGTAACATTCAGAAATGATATAAAAGAGGGCAGAAGCTGAAAAGAACATGACAGAAAATGTTAAATCTAAATAGAGTGTGTAAATGGTATTGATTATGTTGTTGCACAAATGTCAAAGTTTCAGACTGAATCAAATTAGTAAAATACAATCTTACTGTGCATGTTAAGCAAAACGAGAAATTCATTTTCCTGTTCGTAGTTCTTTTTTTTTTTTATCTTGAATTTGTGAGGACTTTTATATTAACCTATTTCTAAGTTGCTTTCAAAAATGTTTTACGACATAAATCAAGTTAATTTATGTTGGTCTTTTTAAAATTGCAATATATATATATGTATTTTGCACAGTTGAGTTATTCACATAGTTTGATTGTTTTCCACAAGACTAATTATACATTTTTGACCATCCAAGATTTTTCAAAGTAATCCATTAATAACCTTTTCTTTTCTTTCTTTCTTTCTTTCTTTTTTTTTCTTTTCCTTTCCTTTTTTTTTTCTTTTTTTTTTCTTTTTTATAAAACCTTGGAAAATGGAACAACATGCCCCAAGTCTAGGGTACATTGGTCCTCCTAATGGGGCATGTTGTACCATATTATATCAAAAGATATAGTCACAATATTAGGAATAAATATTATGTAATATTATAATTAAGTAAATTTATTCTGTATTTAAGGCTCAGTTTTGTATTTTAGGATCAATACAGTCTGTTAAATTAATTGTTGTCGAAATTAGATGGCGTAGGTTGTCTGTGCTTAAAAATCTTTCATATCAATTTCTCACCTACAGACCATTTACACATTGATTTTGGAATTTTTGGATTCCCCATGCCTGAAAACTTGTAAAACATTCAAACACTGAAATTTTTTACAAATACCAAGGTTTTCCATAACTAAATACCGAAAACTTCAATTGGAAAAAAGAGTAAAATGTAACCCTTCTTGGAACAATATTTATTAAATGCTATAAAAATAAAAATAAAAGGTAAATGAAAAAATTAAAATTAAAATTTTCAATCCTTTTATTTTTCAAAGATTTACTACCGTTAATTTCAGCCATGTACAACTTGAAAACATTTAAATTAATAAACGTATAAAAATACTTAAATATTTAAATATATAAAATAATTGTAACAAACATTAAATTTTAATAATTAAGAACAACGAAAACGAAGGATAGAAATGTCTTTTATTGCCACTCGGGGTAGGATGGTTCATAGTAAACGTGCCGCCCCCCCCCCCTCCTCAAAAAAAAAAGAGAGAGAGAGAAGGACCAAGATACTCCGCTTCGTGAATTAGAAAAATGTACTAATAGTTTTTTCTCTTTATTATAAAAAGTAAACAAACTAAATAAAATGATTAAATAAACGAATTTACTTTATGATGGAAATTCAATTCACTGCTCTAATAAGTAATTAAAAAAAAAAAAAATAATAATAATAATAATAAGTAGCAGACTTCTAAAAATTAGTCACCTGTGATGAAATAACACGATATCTCCCGAACAAGTGATCGCAGAGAGGTCAGATCAGTTTTAAAATATTACTTTCGATACTGGCAAGAACCCTATTCATTTGCAACATTCGAATTAAAAAACTTCGTAAGTTATGAGAAATTTAAGATTTTCTTAACATGGGAGAATAGGACAAAATTTCACTTAAACGTGCATTAAATAGAAACTTTTTACTGTAAAAATGTCGGACCAGTTTTAAAATATCAGTTCTGATGCCAGAATGAACATCAGTAACTATAAATAGGCTACTTTGAAAATTTCGCAAGTTATTGGAAATTTACGAATTTCTTAACATGGCAGTATAGGGCAAAATTTCCCATATTAGAGATATTTTCATCGTAAAGATGTCAGACTACTTTTGAAATATTATTTAGGATACTGGCATGAATATTAATGACTATGAATTTTCCAATATAAAAATTTCGTAAGTTATTGGAAAATTACGAATTTCTTAACATGGCACACTGTTAAAAATTTTTGTAAATTTAATGTAAATATTTATCCAGAGTCTCTGTAAATTTACAGTAATTCTTAGTTAAAAGTGAATAATCGAGATTCTCAATCTTTATTCTGTACTTTTGCCTAATTTTATTATTTAATTTTTTAATTAAAATAAAAAATGACTGTTTCTACTTTAGAAAAAGTATTCCAAGTCCGAAATTTATTCTCAACAATAATTAATTAAATTAATATTAGTTATTAAAATGAATGTATAAAATAAGTTTTTTAACATCTCCGTTTATTTTTCTCGGTAATTTTACTTAAGACTATAATAGATTAATAAAGAGGATAATAGATTACACAGAGTTTTCTGTTGAAATTTTTAACAGTGCAGAATAGAGCAAAATTTCACATAAACGTCAATCTTAAGGGATATTTTCATCGTAAAGATGTCAAACCACTTTCGAAATATTATTTAGGATACTGGCATGAATATCATAGACTCTGATTTTTCCATTTAAAAAATTCGTAAGTTATTTGGAATTTACGATTTACTTAACATGTCAGAATAAAGCAAAATTAAGCATAAACTTCCATTTTGAGGATCATAAATACATTAGACAACTTCAAAATTACAATTATGATATTTGTTTGAACATGATTGAATACAAATATTCTAATAGGAAAATTTCGTAAATTATTCTTAATTTACGATTTTACCAACATAGCGATATTGTAAATTTTTCATTTCAATATGAATTTTGAAGTTTATTGTATTGGAAATAGTAGCATGAAAACTAAACAACAGAATTGACCCTGATAAAATAAATTAATAGATTAGAATAAGATAAATAGATCGAAGTGAATGATGGGTAACCTATTATGCGGGGATTTCACTCTGTCACTGTATCAAGCTTTGGTCAAATTCATTTCTTTTAACATGATTATAATACGTCTCGCACTAGAAATTTATGAGAACATAAATATGATGGAGAACTGAGCAGAGTCCACCTATGCCAACTAGTTTTACTATGTTGACGAATATAAATCAAGAAGGAATTTCTTATGACCATACTGTAAGTAAAGTATTTTTCGAAGTTCAATTTCCTACTCGGAATTTTTGAATAATATAATGTTTTGAGGTTTTCTCAATACGAAAGTCAATTTTTTTTGCGATTAATATGATATGTATATCAGTAATCAACATAACTTAAGAAAAATAAATTAATAACTGCATGAAATTCAAATTTGGTATTTTGAAGCTGGTATATGATTGTCACTTGAAAGGTTGGTTAATATTGGCAATATAATTGGTTAATAATATACAAAGTTGAATTTTATTATATTTTTAAATAAATTTAGACACAATAATTGAATAGGGGTTTGAAGGGGCTGCCACCCCCTTCCTCATATAGAATTGTATATCAAATAAAACTGTCCGTAAACTTATTGTAGATTATTTTAAACTAGATTTAACTTTATTATCTTATCTTGTTGATTCTACGCTTATACAGTTATGTGTTTTTATAGTACTGAAAGGCAGGTTAAGAGAAAGTCGTGTGAGTGACATACCAGATTATTTCACATGCGTAACCGTCATCGAATAAATAAAATTTTAACGCATTGAAACTTTTTTTTTTTTTTTTAATGATAGCTGTAGAGAACATGACAATTTTAGAGTGTTTTTTAGTTATATTAACTTACTAAGTCGAATTTGCAAATAATATAACCAAAAAACTTTAAAGGGGAAGTTTCGAATTGATAGCTGAAATCTTTTCAATTAAATATCATTTTACTAAAATGCAAAAATGTTTTGTGCAAATTTTCTTTCATTTTCATAAACTTTATCTTAAATTAAACACGATACTGTGAACTATAATCCGAACTAAAATCTCCATAAGTATTTGATTATGTAAGAAGTTCTTGCTATTTAATTATGAAAATTTGGTTTACTGTGAAGTGAAATTTTGTACAAATTAAACTTCATATATATTTTTTCTTTTACAGAGTTGCACGAGATTATTTCATTTTCATGTTTATGGGATCATATAGATAGGGCAAAAATTTTTAATCTATTCTTCAAGCATATTTATTATTATTATTTTTTTTTCAGATATCATGTTTCCAAGCCTTTAAAAAATGGCATTTCGAGAACAAAAAGTAAGGAAAAAGTATTTGTCTTTTCAAGAATAAAATTACCTTATTAAAGACATAAAAATCTGGAATTCGATTGTCTGAACATTTAAAAGTTTATTATTCTTTTAATTGTTAAACAAATAATTAGATAAATCAAAGGAAAGCATATATTAGACTAAGCTTTAAAATTACATATATACTATATATATATACACACACATATATGTGTGTGTATGTGTGCCCGTTCTAGATAGCCCAAACTCTGTACAGCCTGATTTCTTGGTTTTAGTGCATAAAAAATCTTTGAATTGTATACGTACAAGTGTGATCCATACCTTTTAAGGAAAATGCGAATGGAAAAATATGACCTTGGAAACATGTCATTGGAAATCTTGGAAACATGTCATGCCATTTGCGTTTGCCATTTTGCATCCTGCGTTTATTTATATATCACAAAGTCTCCAGTTGGTACTAAATAAGTGACTTTCTGTAGTAAGTAGGTCTCGACTGACTAATTTGTTTTCACTTACTCCCATAAAAAGAAATCGAAAAGTGCTAGATCTGGTATTCAAGGTAGCTAAAAAACTATACCCCCCTATCCCCCACCCCTTCTCCCACGTCCAGTTCAGTGTCTTAAATATTTCATATTCAGCCATTTTTCTTGAAAACTGTCGGTCGTCGAGTTACACTTTTCTGTGCAATTGTTTTTTATTTATTTAATTATTATTATTATTATTAGTTCAAGCGAGAAATATAGCTGTGTAGAGTTTTGGCGCTCTTTATAGGACATTCTTTTTATATAAGATATATATATATTTCAAATTTTTAATTATACTGTAAAAATGCTTATTTCTTTTGCATTTATAATTTTATATAATTGGTTTTCAAAATGACGAATTTATGTTTACATTTTATTTAGATGTGCTGTGTAGTAAAATATGATGAAAAAATTTCACAAATTAAAAATGAAATTCAAATCCTATTGCATCTTCCTCTTAGAAACTCCGCTTGCTTTGAAGAACGTTCCAAAAGTACAGCAACAAAATCTGAAAAATAAGTATAATTAATGACAGCAATGTCGTGACAGTAAAACATTACCAGCAAACTTTGACTTTAACATTTTATTTATTTATTTATTTATTTTAATAGGAAAATGTGTAGAATAAATCTATGTTTAAAATAGACTAGGATTATTTTTGATTAAGTCTTTCCGTAAAGAGATTAATTTTCTACACTTGTTGAAATGGGGAGTATAACCAAAGGATTAGGTGAAATGAATATAGATGTGAGGAAACTAAAGACCTTTTTATAACCTGTCATGGGATTATTTTTCAAATAGTAAATTGAAATTTATTTACTTCTTGTTTATAGAAAGTCAATGACAAATTTAATGTGAAATCATTGAAATTTCATTCTGAATTATTCAAATAAATGAATCTGTTCTGATTTATCTTATACTATTAAGTGAGCAATATGTGTATATTTCACTGATCTCGAAAACAGTAGCTCGGACAGTCACGAGATTTAACACAAAGGTGCCCCCCGAAGGGTCATTGTGCACATCGAAGTCAGATTTTCGAATTTTTGATTAGTTTTTTCTTAATTAATTAAAATCACAGTGATTAAAATGTAAAAATAATAACCTTCTAATTTCTGATAAAAAAGCCATTTAAATTTTAACATTTTATCCATAATTTAATTGTTGCCAATTTTTTTTTTTCGACAAAATAATAATAATTAAAAAAAAAAACCGTACATTTATTTAAAATGAAGAAAATAAATCAGAAATATTAGAAAATAAATTAGAAATATCAGTCGCAACGTTACAAATAAGATACCAAATGAAAGTGAAAATTTTTGTAAATCCGATGCATTAAACAGCTTATCAAACGGATGATTAGTTTTTTCTTAATTAATTAAAATGTGAAAATAGTAACCTTCTAATTTCTGATAAGACATTTAAATTTTAGCATTTTATCCATGATTTAATTGTTGCCAATTTTTTTTTCGACAAAATAATAATAATAATAATAATTAAAAAAAAAAAAAAAAAAACGTACATTTATTTAAAATGAGGAAAATAAATCAGAAATATTAGAAAATAAATTAGAAATATCAGTCGCATCGTTACAAATAAGATACCAAATGAAAGGGAAATGTTTTGTAAATCCGATGCATTAAACAGCTTATCAATCGGATGATTAGTTTTTTCTTAATTAATTAAAGTGTGAAAATAGTAACCTTCTAATTTCTTATAAATAAGACATTTAAATTTTAGCATTTTATTCATGATTTAATTGTTGCCATTTTTTTTTTTCGACAAAATAATAATAATAATAAAAAAAAAACCGTACATTTATTTAAAATGAGGAAAATAAATCAGAAATATTAGAAAATAAATTAGAAATATCAGTCGCATCGTTACAAATAAGATACCAAATGAAAGTGAAAATTTTTGTAAATGCGATGCATTAAACAGCTTATCAATCGGATGATTAGTTTTTTCTTAATTAATTAAAATGTGAAAATAAGAACCTTCTAATTTCTGATAAATAAGCCATTTAAATTTTAAAATTTTATCCCATAGAATAATAATAAACACGTACGCTCCTTCCTTTATTATTATTCTATGTTTTATCCATAATTTAATTGTTGCCAATTTTTTTTTTTCGACGAAATAATAATAATTAAAAAAACTGAACTAAAAAAACATTTTCAACTTTACTGAGAATAAATACGAACTGAACTGAAAAAACATTTTCAACTTTACTGAGAATAAATACGAACTGAACTGAGAGGAGTCTGAGATTAAAAAATGTGAAAACGAAAGTGTTGTTCTTTTTGATAAAAAAATCTTTTTGTTTTGTGATTGAGTTAGTATAAATTAAAAAACCTTCTGATTCTTTTAAACAGGGAGTTATTAGTAAGTCTTTAAAATCAAACTACAACATAAACATTTTATTTCAAAGGATGATATTTAAACACGTTCATTTTAAAAACTCTGAAACACTGATATTTGGCATCAAGTTATATGCAAGAAAATCAAAAACAACTTTCATTTAAAATTTAAATACGAGTTTTTAGAAATCAAAAAGTTTAAATAAATATTCTTAAGATGAAACGATCAAATGATGTGATACCAGTTAATCCAGAAGAACAAAGTACTTCAAATGCAGACCAACTAATTAATCGTACTTCCTTATATCAAGCTAGGCCTATCCGTGCATCAAAATTAAAATGTCGCCAAAATATAAGGGAAATAGGACAGATGTACAGAAAGGAACGTTCTGAGAGTATATCTAGGCAAGCTTTTCAGCACCGAGCAAGGGAGAGCACGGAAGACAGAATCCAGCGACTTGAAGATCTAAGACAGCGAGCTTCTCAGCGTAGGGCATCAGAGAGTACACTAGAGAGACGACAACGCCTAGAAGAAAAAAGACGTCGACAAGCAAGATATGAAGTGGCATTGCGAAATCGGTGCCCAACATACAAAATAGCAGTTTGTAGAGATGTGAACTATAGTACTTTAGGAGAATTCAATGTGAAATGCGTTCATTGTAAAGCATCACATTTTCCAGAGGAACGTGTTTGCAATCGTCTTCATAGAGACTGTTTTGGTGATTGTTGTCTTCATGGACGATTATTACTGCCAGCACCATATTTTGCGAACGAGTTAGCAAGACTGTTTTTGCACTGCCATCCACTTGCTGAAGAATTTCATAAAAGAATCAGAAACTTGAATTCCTGTTTTGCTTTTTCTTCTTTCAGTGTGTCAGAAGACAGAACAATCAACAGTCATGGCATATACAGTTTTATTGCATGTGGACAAGTATACCACAAAATGAACTTGGCTGCTCAACCGACTCAAGACATACATGGAGAATTTGAAAAACCTCAATACGGTCAGATGTATTTTTTGGATCCTGATAATGCTGTTGACGAACGATTACATCATCCTCTGAATTATGGAATAAGTCGTGAACTCATGGAATTATTAGAGCACGTAATAAGGGCACATAATGGTTATGCACAGGGTTATATGATGATGCGAGAAGTTCAGTATGAAGTTGAACAGCAAGCTACTGCACAAGGATTATCTGCACCTGAAGTTCAACTTTTGTTCAGAATTCCTCAGGAAAGTGATTACAGAAGATTTAATACACCATCCATTAATGAAGTTTGCGCTGTCTTCACACTTAATGCCGATCAGAGTTTCCCAGAAAATGAAATGATTGTACATCGGCGAAACAAGGAATTTGTTATTCTAAAAAATATTGATAAACGTATTGAGCCATTCACTTATCCACTGTTTTACCCACAGGGTACGGATGGTTTTTCTCTTGATATACCATTGACTACACCTTATTCTTCGCGGCATCATGCAACGCGCCTTGAGTTGGCTCAGAACAGACTTGCTTTTCGACCTGAAGTAATAAATTATTTGTCCACAAGAATGAATTCTACAGGTCATGACTTGCGACAAATACAATTTAATGCATTGCATTTTGGTGGCAGACTTTTTCAACAGTATGTTGTCGACACTTTTATTAGGGTCGAAAGAGATCGTATTCAGTGGATTAAAGCAAATCAAAAGAAGATTCTTGCTGATAATTATACAGAAGTCACACGTTTGATAAACGACTTAGTAGAAAAAAGCAAAGCTACAGTTGGAGAGAAAGTCATTCTCCCATCATCTTTCCCAGGGTCAACACGCTATTATACTGAACAATTTGAAGATGCTATGGCAATTGTTCGCCGTCTTGGTTCTCCAGATTTCTTCATAAAAATGACATGTAATGCAAACTGGCCTGAAATAAAAAACGCTTTGCACATTCAGATACAAAATGGATCTTTTATACAACAACTTCCTCAAGACCGACCAGATGTTGTAACTCGAGTTTCAAAATTGAAATTTGATGAAATAATTGAAGATTTTGATAAGAAGCAGATATTTGGAAAAGTTGCTGCTTATGTATATTCAATTGAATTTCAAAAGCGAGGTCTTCCTCACATTCACCTTCTTCTAATTATGTGTTCTCAAGACAAGATTCATAATCCTGAAGAACTGGATGATCTCATTTCTGCAGAGATTCCCGACTTTGAAGATACAGATCTGAGAGAACTTCTAATAAAGTGGATGATTCATAACCCCTGTGACGAACAGAACCCAAACGCTGCATGCATGGTAAATAAAAGTGGACGTATGAAGTGCCGCTTTCAATTTCCAAAATCATTTGAGGATGTATCTTCATTGGCAGACAATGCAAAACCAAATTATCGAAGGCGTTATGATCCCAAATTGGACCCTCACAGTCGAGATTTCTCTCATGAAAGTGCAGTGTATCGTAAGAGTGTTGATAGCAGCCGCATAACAAGAGATAATCGTCATGTTGTTCCTTATAATGCATATTTACTGAAAAAGTACAATCTCCTATATTATTAAAATCTGTACGCGTGTGTGTGTGTGTGTGTGTCTGTCTGTCTGTGAGAAACGGCTTGACGCAGCTAAGGCTCCGCCGCTAAAGGTCGCACGGACTTCGAACAGGCACCGTCGGACAGAGAATTTATCGCAGATCAGGGTTATCTAATTTGCTAAACGATGCGACCCTAATTAGCGGAGATATTAATTAAAACGTCGACCATTGTCTAACGAAAAATGACCCAGAATTCACGATTAAATGCTTAAAAAGCGACATTTTTACGGAAAAAGTGGAAAATAAATTAGAAATATCAGTCGTATCGTTACAAACAAGGTACCATTGGAAAGGGCTTTTTTTTCTTAAACCGATGGTTTAAACGGCTTATCGATCGCACAATTAGATTTTTTAAAATTAACTAAACTATAAAAAAATATTGGCAACAAATCACAAGAATCTTAGCTTTGCAGACTTTTCGTCTACAGCAGTCTTCAACGGAAACACATCTGCTATTTAATGATATCACCTGTTTCGTACTGCGATTAAAAATTGCAAATTTCTATTTTCTTCAATTTTTCAAATTTTACACATTTTATTTAGTATATAATATTTACACCACAAAACAAACTTGCATTTCAAATTTCATCGATTTTCGTCAATAAACAAAAGATTTACATTTTAATTGCAAATTAAATTTTATCTTTACACGCCGGACATTTTTGCAATATTCTAATACGCGTATTTCA
This sequence comes from Salticus scenicus, assembly GCA_963930645.1. Lineage (NCBI taxonomy): Eukaryota > Metazoa > Arthropoda > Arachnida > Araneae > Salticidae > Salticus > Salticus scenicus. Next base: position 263,332,657 of record OZ005649.1, on the reverse strand, counting down.
ATTTCTAATTACGATTGATTTATTTTTTATACATCATACGAAAGATATTTTAAAGTTCTTTTACATAATTCAAAGTTTTCAACAGATTTACACGTTTTGAGGTCTCCTGAATCAATGTTCTTTCATGGCGCTGTAATATTTTCAAATTTCGATATTTCAATTTCTAATTACGATTAAATTATTTTTAATACATCATTCGAAAGATATTTTAAAGTTCTTTTAAACTATCGAAAGTTTTCACCAGAATTACACGTTTTGAGGTTTCCTGAATCAGTGTTCTTTCATGGCGCTGTAATATTTTCAAATTTCAATATTTCAATTTCTAATTATGATTAAATTATATTTAATGCATCATTCGAAAGATATTTTAAAGTTCTTTTAAATTATCGAAAGTTTTCACCAGAATTACACGTTTTGAGGTGTCTTGAATCAGTTTTCTTTTATGGCGTTGTAATATTTTCAAATTTCAATATTACAATTTCTAACTATGATTAAATTATTTTTAATACTTAATTCGAAAGATATTTTAAAGTTCTTTTATATTATCGAAAGTTTTCACCAGATTTACACGTTTTGAGGTCTCCTGAATGAGTTTTCTTTTGTATCTCAGATACTAATTATAATAATTTCATAAGTAATACATCATTAGAAAGCTTTTTTGATTTGGAATCGAACAGTGGAATACAGAAATTTCTACCGCCAGATGGCGCTGTAATTTTTTCAAATTTCAATATTTCAATTTCTAATTATAATTAAATTATTTTTAATGCATCACTCGAAAGATATTTTAAAGTTCTTTTAAATTATCGAAAGTTTTCACGAGATTTACACGTTTTGAGGTGGCGCGCAGCGCGCAAGGGACTGCGCGGCCGAAGGCAGTGGGGACCCGGTGCGAGTTTTTACCCGATCAGAAATGATTTTTTTTAGGGGGCACGAAAGGTCAGGGAAGGTATACGCGCGCGCAGCGCGTATATCCCTTAAGTTGTGCACGCGCAGCGCGCACGGGACTCCGCTGCCGAAGGCAGTGGGGTCCCGGGCCGACTTTTTACCCAATCAGAAATGATTTTTTTAAATTTCTTTTCTTAACACTAAAAGTTACTTTTTCTTTCTGTTACTGTTAGTTTTCTTTTCTTAAGAATAAAAATATGACATCAGAAGGAATATGTGCGCGCAGCGCACGTGTACCTTCACACGTGCGCGCGCATGGGTCTGCGCTGCCGAAGGCAGTGGGGACCCGGTGCGAGTTTTACCCGATTAGAAATGTTTTTTTAGGGGGCACGACAGGTCAGGGAAGGTATACGCGCGCGCAGCGCGTGTATCCCTTAAGTTGTGCGCGCGCAGCGCGCACGGGACTGCGCTGCCGAAGGCAGTGGGGACCCGGGCCAACTTTTTACCCAATCAGAAATGATTTTTTTTTTTTTTTTCTTTTCTTAACACTAAAAATTACTGTTAGTGATTCATTAATTTTAGTGATTCATTTGAAAATACTGACCCGCTAGTGGGCGAAGCCAGCTAGTAAACCTTATATAGGCAGAAAGTATTTGAATTTTAATTGATAATTAAAAAAAAATAAATAAATAAGTAAAATTATTATTGATATTTTTGATCATTCTTTTCGTTCTTTACTTTTCTCTACTTTTCTTTATCTTTTCGTTCTTTATTTTAATTATTATTATTTTTTTTTTTACATTTAAAAATTTTAAATTAGAATTTTTGATGATTAGTTTGTATATCTTCAAAATTTTGAAAGATTCGAATATTTCCTGAATTTTATAGATCAATGAAAAAAAATTAAAATAAATATATAAACTATTTCATAAAACTTTTCAGAAATAAAAATATACCGAAATTATCACATACTAAAAATTTTGAGAAAGTAAGAATCAAATTTAACTGAATTAAAAGTTAATAATTCGAATTTATGATTAATTACTTATTATTTTCTATCTATATTTAATGAACTGAAATATATATATATATATATATATATATATATATATATATACAAGTGTATAAAGTTTATACCAGCATAGTGACGTAACGACAATTGTCTTCATGTCATCAACAAAAGTTGGCAATGTCACACGCATGTACAAAAAATTTGTCACCTAAAAATATTTAATTTTTTTTTTAAATTATATTTGAAAGAAATGAAAACAACAATATTTTGATATTTATAAACTATCGGTAAAAAATCGTTATAGAAATCGAAATCTACGTATTTAAAACAGGCTACGTATTTAAAACAACATCTCCAATTTTCAATTTTTGTTTTGTAATCTTTGTTAATAGCTCAAATTCAAATTTTAATTTTTTAAATCTACAAGTGCTGCTTGAAGCTTTCTATATTGCATTGTTGCTTTTATATTGCACTCGTGGCTGCATGTTTTGCCTGAAGTTGGGTCATACTTGATTATTTAGACCTCAAGCAACTCTTGTATGTTTATGGCAATTTATAGTTTTAGCGCTAGTTTTCTGGTGCATCTAATTGAAAGTTTTTAAAAACTATCTTACACAATTTATATATTTACATTCTTTACTGAAATAAATTATTTTTACTTCTGTGGAAATTATTAGTAATAAAACAGTCATGTATGGACAGTTTATATCTATGCTATTTTAAAATTAAAGCATTTGTGCTGTTTTCCAATAATACACTGATAAACGTAAAAAGCATGCATAATAATGTACTCGCATGTATATGGCAACATACCAGTTTTTAATTTAGGACCATTATAACATTACCTAATAAGTTTTTTGAAGCTATTATATTTTCATTGCTTTCATGAATTTTACTTCGTATTTTAAACAGAATTATTAAAAAATCTGCTATTTAAGGTGAGCAACGTACCTCATTTCGTGATATAGAAATGCAAGTAATTTTCACAAGTAAACAGTAGACCAAGTTTTCAACAGTGTAATTACTTTACCGGATTAAAAAAAAAAAAAAATCTAATCTAGTCATTTTTTAAATACACAGTTTTTTAGTTATAACAATTTATTTATTTTTATAGTTTTCTGATTTGAAACTTTTCATAAAATTCTTTCTTGCTAAAATTTTTATACTGATTTACAAATCCATTTTCAAATAATATTACATGCGAGTTTATATTTCTTTAAAGAATTAAATATTAAGATATTTTTGTTAATAATGTTAGATTTCCATTTTTAAAGAAGCTATTACTTTTCTTTTTTTTTTTAATTTTGCAAGCAAATAATGAAAGATTACTTTGTCAACTTCATAATTTGCTTTTGTATTTACAACTATAGAATCTTTAAAATTAAACATCCTACCAAATTTAAAATCAGATGTTTGGCAGAGTAATTTTTAATATTTCTAAAATCCAACTATCGGACCCAGTTTTATCAAGTCATTAAATGTTTAAATCTGGTTTTAACACTTTCCAACACGGTTTAAAATTGTTAATGACTTCGGTTTGTCGGTCGGTCTGTCCGCGCTCTAACTCCCGTAAATATTAATAGAATTTCTTGAAACTGATATATGTTATTCCAATTCACTATCGAATGTTCTCTATTGAAAATAGTGGGAATACCGCTACTGGTTTGTGTACAGGGACACCTGAAAGTATTCCAAAGAATTGTGTTCTATGAGAGATATTTCTATAAACCATATTTTCATACCTTTACTGTACACAAATCTTCATGAAATTGAAATATCTTATATAAGTTCCTTATCGAATGTTTTCTTTAGAAAATGGAGTAAATACCATCACTGGTTTGTGTACAGTGAAAAATTAAACTATTAACTTACGTAATAATCCCTCCAAAGTAGTAATTTAAATATTGAATGACGCATATGTATATTAGATATAAAGAAATAAAAATATAACCTGTCTATATCCTTCCTCTTTGCCCGAAGATGATTATGCGATAAAAGTTTACTTAGACTAAAATATTGCAAAATAATGTGACTTACTCCGGAATCTCTAATATCAGTGTGAGATCCTGGATTCGACCGAGCCATTCTTACTTTCACTTCGCGAGCGTCTAATAACTATTATTAACCTGATTTCTGCATCGCTGCTCGCCGGACGTCTAGAGAAATTCTCTATAAATTACGGAAACAAAATGAGATTCAATTTTCACACGAGTTAGGGAAACTTCAAATACCACGATTCAATTTCATAACCTAGATATTGAATAATGGAGAATTCCAATCATTAATTTTAGCTGTCATTATTAATGATATGTTATGATATACAAATGTTACAGATAAAAACCTATATGAGCTCGTAATATTTAGGGGGGAAATTACGCGTAAGTTGAATGGGAAATTGTGCTGAAATAAACAAAAAGTGAAAGAAAGGAAATGTGGTTCAAAGTACCAGAAAATATTTCGTTGAAAAAAAAAATATATATATATACTGAAATTTATTCCTATTTTTCAACTGAAAATATTATCGAAAGGAACATTTTCACATTAAAATATTGTAAAATGAGACAAACACTGTAAAAATAAATTAATGCTTTCAAAAAAAAAAAAAAAAAAAAAAAAAAAGATTAAAAATATTTAATTTAAATACCTAATTATGTCAGTAAGATATTGTTGTTTGTACCTTACAAATTTATATTTTCTATTTTTAGTAAAGGGTGGTTGTTCATTGGAAAAGATTTTCATTTTATTCTTTTTCCAGGATTTTAAGGTAAAAATTTCGCATCTTCAATAATCGTTTGTTAATCAGTAAAATCCTTTAAATAAACACCATAAAATGCAAAAGCTCGCAACACTTGTTTTTGGTCGAAAGAAAACAGGACTCTTCATCAGATGAACAAAGTAGGTACGAATGGGCAAACAAAGCAGCATTCATGCCTACTTTGTCCGACAGACGAAGGGTCGTGCTTTCTTTCTAACAAAACAATTCTCGTGATTTTTTGCATTTTATGATGTTTATTCAATGTTTTACACTGTTTTCTGTTTAACACCAGTTCTCTGTTTTTTTTATTTTATTTTTTATAAAAATTGTTTGTTGCATTTTTTTCGTTTGATTAAAATGCAGAATTAAAGCTAAACTTTGGAAATGGTTCATAAAATTTATAATTAGCTCAAAAGTTATGTAACAATAATTTTATTATTTTGAGGGAAAGAGTTAATACGTTAAATTTGAAAAGTAGTAGATGAAAGTAAAAATGGCAAAATGATTTGAAAACTGCTTCTTAAGAGTATTTTAATTTAGGTAAATTACAAAAAAAGGAAATCTGATCCTAAAACCTATAGACTCAAAAACCCCTTGCATCGAAAGTAGGAACAATCGTAACAGTTGGAGTAAGATCTTCTTCAACCAAGCTGCATTACATCAATTGAAAGTGTCCTTGGGTAACATAGTGGTCAGATCAACCATTTTTCTCTAACTTTTACTTACATAAGTACCATTCAGCCTTTTGACCTACTAATCACGCGCTGGAAAGGTGAAGTTTTCTCGCAAGAATTAAAAATCAGTAATGAGTAAATCTATCCTTGGAAGATACAGATTAAACATCTGGTCCGGTTTTACGATATATTTTTAATTTTTTATCGTTAATGCAGGGGATCTTCAGTGGGTAATAATAATAGTACAGTTGTTTGTTTCGATGACCAACTATCGTAATAATTTTGGTTTCAAGCAACAGTTTCGGGATTGTCAGGTGCTTTACGTACTTGCTGAGATTTTATGTGATTAAGTGTGTCTTTCATTATAGCACATAATTAATCTCATTAAAACGTTAAAACATAATTTAGAATCTGTAAAATTAATAGTGGTGTAGGTGAGGTGCTGAGCGTCAATTAAAAATTTTTAATCGAGCTAAATTTTGAAAAAGCGTGTTTGTATGTTTTGTGGGTAGGTAATCAAAAGCTTCACAGTTTCGAAGCAACAAAATTAACAGGGGCTGGGGGAAGATAGTTAAATTTTTTTAATCAAAACAAGGCCTTAAAGAACTGTGTTACTAGGTTTTTAAAAGTAACGAATTGGTTTCGCACGCATTCGAAAATGTTAAATTATTAAGTTTATACTGTTAGGTGACTAGAAAAACCTTGTTACTAGATTTTTTTATTTTTTTTTTATTTTTTGGGGGGGGGGGGGGAGCGGAGGAGAAATCAGCTGCGCATACTTTTAAAGCTGTAAAGTTATTCGAAGAGAAAGGACACATACTTTAAAAATTAAAAATAGAGGCTAGAATAATTGTATTTCTAGATTTTCGGGATCTGAGAATTGGTTGCACTTATTTTTGAGATTGTAAAATTAAAAGGATGTGATAAAGGAGGGCGGAGCTGCAGTCAATGAGGACCCGAATCCGATAGAGTGCAGATGAATAAGACGTTATTGTAGGTAGATGGGATACAACCAAGATCTGCGCACGAATACTTCTTTTTCTGCGAGTGCAGAGCACTCGGGTGAGGATAAACCTCAAACATTGGGGACCCAGACTCAACATGATGCGTGCAGAGAAGGCACGGCTGAAATCATTGGGGGCCACAAACTAAAAATTGACAAATTTGAATGAAATTTTTTAAAATTTTATTTTTTTGAGACTTTATATTAATAAGTGATATGGAATTTCGAGATTTCATTAAAATATATTGACTAGTGGAGCGGATAAAGCCAGCTAGTAATTACAAAATTTTTTCAGTGATAGAGCTCAAATTTCAGCAGTTATGTTATTGTAATAAAAAACAATTTTTAATTCGTATTGTATATAAAAATAGCCTTAATTTCAGACACCACCAGTGGTCATGAAATACATTTGAAAATCTAACCTCTAAGTATGTCTACTTATATATAGAATGGTCCCTCTAAAAGAATCCGGAATAGCTCCACTAGATTTCGTTACTATTTAATAGTTACCAGTATTTATATAAAGAAGTTTGAATCGATGAATAATTTCGTAAAAAAAGAAAGAAAGAAAAATTCCAACAGTGTGTATGAGTAACTCTTTCAAAGTTTGTAAGTTTGTACACAATACGTAATGTTTTAATTTCTTTTGTACGCGCTGTAAAGGTATAAACTGATGAGCTACAAATTTTCATTAATGACCATATTATTGCAAAACTCTAAAACATATATCAGTTTCATTCTTTATTAACCAATTTAATGTACTTTAGACAGCTAAGTTTCATAGAATATAATATAGGTTAATTATTTCATATTTCTTTATAAAAAGGACTATATCCGTTACTGAAACCGTTTCCTGTTTATAATAAAACAACATAACATAAGACAGTTTTATTCTGTTTTAAATAAATTAAAAATACTAAAGTGCTCGTGAAATTTTTTGGGTCTTTAAGCTGTAATATATAAGAATATTTTTTTAGGGATCATTTCAAAAGAATTATATAGGTACATCATACACTGTAAAAAAAAAAAAAAACTTTTACATCAAAATATTCTGGCACCCATATTTAACCCATTCTGCTGTTAAATAAGGCAATTTACAGCGGCACAGTGGAAATATCTGTAAAGAAAGACTCTTTTACGGCTGTTCCTGCTGTAAATTACTTCTTTCTAACTTCCCCCCCCCCTCCATGCACCCATATTGCCAGCATATTATGCTGTAAATCTACCGTTTTTTTTTTGTTTTTTTACAGTGTACATTAAACACTACTTTTCGTACAACGATGACCTATAAAATACTTACCACATGTATGCCCCAGACCGGCCTTTTTTCCCTGATTTTTCCATCAGTATATTATTTTTATGATATTATTTTATTTAATTAATCATGCAAAATTAATACTAAAAATTCCTGAAAAAAAAAAAATAATAATAATAATAATAATAATACTGGTGGAAAAATCAAGGGGAAAATATGGGCTATCACCACTCTGTACCAAATTTAAGCTCAATATCGAATTCAGAATTTTGATGTTATGACATTCATTCCCTCTTATAGATGCATACATACGCCAGATGCACAGATATAACCGTAAAAATAACACATAAAGGTAATAAAATCTCATTATCCAGTTTGTTCATAATTATACTTTCATTTCATAATACATGTTCAGAAATAAATAAATTAGATAAAACCAAAATAATTAAACCGAATGGTTTGAGATTACCACACTTGATTTTCCAAACAATTACTTTTCCTTTATAATTAATCATCATTGGCACACATTGTATGTAGAATTAGTTTACATGCCATCAGAAAAGGGGGAAAAAATCCTTTCTGAAATGACCACTTCAAACAGAATTCATAGGCGTGTGAATATGGTTTAACTATACAATAACTTTCGCTTACTGTTTCGCATTCTACTAATCACTAGTCATTACCCTGCTTTCAGCATCGCTGCACACTGAACATCCGACATTTCCAGCGGAAGTTCCAGTCAGGTATGAGTTTCAAAATAACGTACGATCCCAAAGCAAAAATGTGAATAGCCACGTTAGGTGTAACTCGCATCAGGTTTTTAATGACGAGGAAAAAATAAGTGAAAATACAATTTTTATTGATGCTTGAGTTTGAAAAATAAAAATAAGGAACACTGTCAAAATGTCTGAGATATACATTTTGGCATTCATTGAGATTAGGTGAAATGTTCTCTAACAAAGTTGCTATATTTAAGTAGAACAAGGAAATAGAAATAAATGAAAATACCAAAACAACGGATGTAAATATTTATTTTTAAAATGAAACAATGTTTTAAAGATGTATATATTAAATTTATAAATGAAACATAAATAAAACGATTATTTTTTTTATAGGTACAAAATGTTTATTTGGATGCCTGCATGATAAATATATTTAATTTGTTCTTGACTAAGGGTCAAAAGACAGCAAGCTTAAACTTTGATTTATTTAAAATTCCAATTTTATTATTTTACTTCATTTCTGTTAAAGAAATAGGGAATAATTTTTACTTTTTTCTATATTTATAAGAAGAATGTATTGAATTTGTAGAGATTTTTGACTTTCGATTTTCGTCGCTTTTATAGTATGTTATAAGAGATCATGAACATGTTTTGACTTTTTTGGAATAATGTGCATATGTCTGTGTGTTTTTGCTTGTGTATGACATACATTTTGTAGCAGTTCAAGATGAAGAACCAATGCTCAGAAAAAAAGAAATTTATGTTACAACTTGACACCATAAAATTGTGTCTTATCGACGTGTGATGCATATCTCTCAACAGGTGACGCTGTCATCTGTTTTTTATGATTTTTAATATGAAAGCATATGAGAAAATATCGTACAAATGTACACAATAAGGATTTTTTTTTTTTTTTTTTAGGTAAAAGTTGTCTTTGGAAAACAATTTGGAGATATGGAATCTGGCAATCCCCATCAGTGATGAAGAGGTTTTGCTCTTGAAGCTGGTCGATGAAAAGTAATGAATTCGATTTCAGGTTGAGCGACATAGCTGTTTCCTGTTTTTCTCCGAAACTCGTGTAAATACGGAAGAGGACTCTTTAAAGAAGAACATCAGCGGAAAGCATTCCACCTAGGTACACACGTGCAGTCAATAGGACTTGACCCTAAACCTACACTGCATCTAACAGTTTGGTTAAAATTAAATTGCCAATATATAAAAATATTTGAGTGCAATTATGTGATGGGGAACTGAGAACAAAGTCACCTGTGTCTTCTACAAAAACATTTAGAAAAGTGTTTTTTGACGGACACAGCATACTATGTTTACGATATTGTATCTTCCTTTAAATACTACCTGACAAGGTAAAATATGTGATGTGCTCATCATATGACTTCCTTGAACGCCTATATGCATATTATCTGTATAGTATATATGTAACACCTGTTCATTGACTCTGTTAACATGTTTTTCTGAACTGAGTTCAAGTTCGTAGAAAACAGAGCCGAAATAGTCGAAAAAGACTTTATTTAGAAATCCATTCAGGTCGGCTGACATTTTCTTTAGATAATAATTTTCTTCTCTGTATCATAAAAGCAGACCACACAGTAACATAAAAAATTACAGTATAACAATATTTGACTACAATAGGAAAACGAAATTTCTCCTTAATACCTCTGTAATAGACTAGGTTAGAAAGCTGAATTGTACCTGTTTTAATATTTGTAATATAGATCAGACCTGTATCTACATTGTTATTTGAGTGTAACTTTTAATAATTTCTACAAATATCGAAATCAGCAAAAGGCGTGAAACAAAATTCTCCGCCAAAAATTTCCAAAAGGACAGTTATCTTGAGAACATGACAACCATGCATCCAGATCTCTATGATTCCAAAGACATAAAGGCCCACTAGCGGCCGAACAGTTCTGCTTTCAAAGCTGATAGACGTGAGATACCTGGTTCGATCCCAGATCGCGCTAGTCAGCCTATCCGTTTGGAGTTTTCCATGGTTTTCTCAGAATCTTGCGTAAATATGGGCTAGAACCCCTGAGAAAGACCCCCCCCCCCCAGGGAGGGCACTTCCCCTCAGGCCTAGGATCCTAGTGCAATCAATCGGCCTTCATACTGTTGTTCTTTAAATTCTTTTAACTTGTTGTAGAACAGAGTCATCTTGTGGAAGCTCACTTTTGCAAACAAATAATTCACAACAACATTTTATTAATAAATAAATTATAAATTATTTTTTAGCTTTAAAATGGTGGGCGAGTGGTCAAACAGTGACTGAAAAGGAAAGTGAACAACTAGAGGTTATACAAGTTTTAATTTCTAAATCTTAAATTACAATGGCAAAGTGTTTTTGATTTATCTTGAAAATTAAATTTCCAAAGCAGTAATTCATCAGTGATCAAAATAAGAGGTGCACATATAAATGTTGCAACAGTATTAAACATTAAATTTGAACATTCTGCAGCTAAACGTTATGCGAAACTGTAAGCATTAACTCATGCACACACACTCTTAAATCCATACATACATTCGTATATATATATACATACATCGTTAAATTCGAATGTATAAATATCACAAAAAATCTTTTAAAATCGCAGACATCTGTCTCTCAAGTAGGGTATCCTACAGTGATCAGAATTTAAGGTGTTTTGAGATTTCATAATAATCTCAAAAACAAAATTTCAACATTGCACAGCTAATCGCTTTGAGTTATATGAAATATAATATTCAATTTTAACTCGGAATCACAATACTTGGTATGCATGAGTCTGAGTGTTTTTCTGGATTTGTGTAGTATAACGTCTGGACGTTTTTGCTGTCAAATAAAAACAAAAACAAATATAAGCAGCAGGATATCCTAAATTTGCATCGCATACTTTTTATTGAGATCGAACAAATGATTCGTGTACAGGAATTCACATAAAATTTCAAATAGATTAGTCAGTAGGCAAAATTTCTTGTCGGTACAGTTTACCATATTTAGACAGCACTAAACAAAATTAAATGAACATATGTTAAATACATGTATATAAGAATATATTTTACACATTAGAATATGTTATAAAAAGCATACGTTCTAAAAAATTGGGATACACGAGTATTATAATGGTAATGTTTGAGGTGGATCGAAGAGAATTACACGCTGTATTATGTTGTTTAATTAAACTGTTTATTTATTGCTATCATAAACTGAAGTATACTATTTGGTGCGTATACAATTTATACATAATATACAGGGCAACTCAAAATCACAAGTCGAATAAGTTTCAAAGAATGGTGTGAGAGAAAATTCCCTGAATAATTTGGTATACATTTTAAAATTAAATAGCAGCTATTAAGTATTTTATGAATGTTGCTTCAAAATTCAAACGAAGGAAGATGGGGCTACGGATGTTGACAGTTCCAGCCGTACATGTATGCCAAATACAACTGTTTGTAAGGCTAATTCCAACCATTTTAAAAATATACTTGAAATATTCAAATACAGCTTCGCATATTTTATACCTTAAACTGTAATAATATATGTGTTGTAATGTAGGGTAAGAGAAAGTAGTGTGAGTGACTCATCAATTTATTTACTTCGTGATAGGAAGTAAAAACTAGTTGGCATAGGTGGACTCTGCTCAGTTCCCCATCATATTTATGTTCTCAGAAATTTCTAGTGCGAGACATATTATAATCATGTTAAAAGAAATGAATTTGACCAAAGCTTGATACAGTGACAGAATGAAATCCCCGCCTAATAGGCTATCCACCGTTCACTTGGATATAATTATCTTATTCTAATTTATTAATTTATTTTATCAGGGTCAATTCTGTTGTTTAGCTTTCATGCTACTATTTCCAATGCAATAAACCTCAAAATTCATATTTATATGAAAAATTTACAATTTCGCTATGTTGATAAAATCGTAAATTACGAATAATTTACGAAAGTTTCCTAGTAGAATATTTGTATTCAATCATGTTCAAACAAATATCATAAACTTAATTTTGAAGTTGTCTAATGTATTTAGGATCCTCAAAATGAAAGTTTATGCGCAATTTTACCTTATTCTGACATGTTAAGTAAATCGTAAATTCCAAATAACTTACGAATTTTTTAAATTGGAAAAATCAAGTATATGATATTCCTGCCAGTATCCAAAATAATATTTAAAAAGTGGTTTGACATCTTTACGCTGAAAATATCCCCCAAGATTGACGTTTATGTGAAATTTTGCTCTATTCTGACATGTTAAGAAATTCGTAAATTTCCAATAACTTACGAAATCTTTATATTGGAAAATTCATAGTCATTAATATTCATGCCAGTGTCCTAAATAATATTTCAAAAGTAGTCTGACATCTTTACGATGAAAATATCTCTCAAAATTGACGTTTATGTGAAATTTTGCCCTATACTGCCATGTTAAGAAATTCGTAAATTTCCAGTAACTTGCGAAATTTTCAAAGTAGCATATTTATAGTTACTGATGTTCATTCCGGCATCAAAACTGATATTTTAAAACTGGTCTGACATTTTTACAGTAAAAGTTTTCATTTAATGCACGTTTAAGTGAATTTTTGTCCTATTCTCCCATGTTAAGAAAATCGTAAATATGTAATAACTTACGAAGTTTTTAAATTCGAATATTGCAAATGAATAGGGTTCTTGCCAGTGTCGAAAGTAATATTTTAAAACTGATCTGACTTCTCTGCGACAATTTGTTCTTGAGATATCGTGTAGACAGACTAACAAACTAACGGACTGACCCATTAACAGACTAACCCACTGACCCACTAACACACTAACGGACACCCTACAGACAGACACCATAGAAATTTTGTCATTTTCGGATTCCTCACACCTGAAAACGTGTAGAAAAGTCAAAAAACCGAGGTCGAAAATTTTCACGATTACCTAAGTTCCCCATACCTATAGTATGATGGGGAACTAATAACTGTAATTTAGACAAATAATGTGTCATTATGTCATCAGTGAAAATAAAAAGCTAAAAAAAAAAAAAAAAATTCATTTCTTGACGTTAAAAATACTTTCATAAGGAAGAATTTCTTTATATTAGTTCCCCATTATACTATAGGTACGAGAAACTTGTATTCGCAAAAATTTTCTGCTTCGGTTCTTGAAGTTTTGACATTTTTTGAGGTACCTGGAATCCAAAAATCACGAAATCCATAAATGTTTACCCATAAGTTAGTCTGTTAGTTTGTCTATGTGGAAAATGTCTTAAGAATGAATGAACGTAAAGGTGCCAAGCCAATTTTAGAATACCCTTTATGATGCTCGACAGAATTCTATTGCAGTTGCATTTTTATTTTCAAAAATTTTTTTAATTATGAAAAAACTAAAATTTTCGGGAAAAACAATTGCAGTGGCAATCACAAAACTTTTTTACGTAATTTCCTTTATAAATTCCTATAATACAAATTATCTATTAAAATTATTATTTATCTAAATTATTTTCCACAATAAATGCCTATGATTTTCATCTCAAAAAAGTATAGCACTGAACAAGTCAAACAACAACGTCTAGAACGCCAAATAGAAATAATAGGAAAGCAGACAGCTGTTCCGGTAGCATTTAGCAAACCGTCTTCAATGCACAAAGAAACTGGGAACTGGATGAGTTGTTGATGGCTTGCATAGTAGTCAGTTACTTTACGGCCAGGCTATGCATAATTGTCGTGGTAATATTGAGACCAGAAAAGCAAAGTGTAACTGCAGAATACAATTTCTGCTTGAGCAGCTGAACTGCGAAAATAAAAAGGCTAGCAAAAAGTTTAATAAAAAGTTTAAAATAGTTTAAATTTAAATTTAGATTTAAAAAAAAAATAATAATAATTGTAAATATGAGAGAGAACTGCTTTTATATATCGGAAAGGGATCGAATTCAGCTCAGGATGATCAGCCAATAGAATTACGCAGAATGTGGGTGATTGGCCAATAGGAAATTACGAAACACTAGTTGTGAAAAATATGGAAGGAATTAAGAAAATGTGGACTGAATGTAAAATTTCCAATGATCAGAAAAATGGAGTATTACAGTGAAATCACAATTAACAATATTTTAAAGATTTTTATAAATATAAAAAGCTTCAAAGAAATCGTGTTCATGAGTGGAATTAGGCCTGCGAATTTTTTTAGATAAATCAAATTCAAAATTATGGTTTTCCTCAGAGCAAAGCTTAAAAATAGCCGACTTATTGGTTTCTTGCTCACGGACGTAATTAATATGTTCTTTAAGGCGGATTTAAGCCTGCGTTTGGGTAGAGAAAATAATATATTTGAGTCAAATTTTTGAAACTGAATTTTTTTATATTTACATATTTTGAGGTCCTCTGAATCAAAAATCATGTTTTTAGCGGTTGGTCTGTCTGTGTGTGTATCTCTTATCGGAATATCTCAAGAAAAAATAATAGCAGAAAGTCCAAACTTGGTATTCTAAATGTGTATAATATAGGGATGCTACACTAAACTTTTCGTTGAGATCAAGCAAATGGTTCGTATACAGGGACATACATGAGAATCCAAATACATGATGTCTATAGGAAATTTTCTCGTAATGACAGTATAACATCTATAGAGCGACATGACAGTGTCACATCTATAGTGTAATTTGAGCGAAATTTATTCTATGCATAAAAGTATGTTTTGTGTAGATTGTTGTGTGGAAATCATTCATCATTCATTTACATGGCTACCCAAAGTATTTGGATATATTGAGGCTATACATAAAAATTGCTGGAATTGTAATTCCTTTTGTGTTAGATGCTTTTCCAGTAAGACTAAATTTAAGTACAAAATAGAGTTTATAATGCATATTGATTATAGTTGTCCCCCTAAATGCTGTCTTCAACCAATCTTCACTGAAAAATATGAAAAAGACCCAGTTCTTTAAATACCAAATGTTTGAAAACATTTCTTCGAGAGATAAGATTTTAATTAAATATAAATAAAAAAATAAATAAATAAATAATAATAAACTGGTCGTTTGCAAATCTTGCTCTAAACGTTTGAGCAGCAGTGTAGTTTGTCCAATATGACCTAAATTACACGAAGAAAACAGAATTAAATAAACACCTGATCATTTTTCAGTAGGAATGATGGTATGATCATTAAGAATAACCGAATTTTTAACAAGGTATTTAGTTTGATCAAGATGATCATTAGACGGATCTTTCTTAAGTTTCGAATAAGGACTTGAATTAAGCATGGTCTCAACATGGAAAATATAATCTGATTAGTTGAGGGGGAATTGTGTGTCCCCTTTGTCAGCTTTAGTGACAATTAAATTAGGAAATGAGTTTAATTCAGAGGGAGCAGATTTTTGAAATTAAGTAAGGTTAGATTTTGTGGACGATTATTTGGAAGATAATTATTATCTAACATTATTTCCCCAATTATGTATTATGTATTAATAATATATAACACAAGGCAAAAGCAGAGCAATGTTATAGAAATTTCCATAGTTGATATTACATTTAAATGCACAATATTTAATATTATATCATTTTTCAAATGAAATGATACGTCAAAAGTCTCTTTTAATTTTCGACAACTTAATAACAAATTACCACTATTTTGGGCGGACATATATGCTAGCTAGACACACGAAATAAACAACGATGGTAGTGGTAATAATAATAATAATAATAATAAAATATAGAGAAATTCGTAATATCTAAACCATTTAATGTTACACCCTTAGTATATGACCTCCTTCGAGAATTCAATTTTGTCACTATTTTGTGAAGAATTTTTGGATATAATTGCTTGTTTAAAGAAATTAAGCACTTTTTTTCAATGCCTATTTTTTTTCTTTTACTGTTGCATCTTTTTTAAGTTATTTTAGTACAATGTGTAATACTTTATATTTATTTCTAATCTACAGGGTGATTATAATTAAAGTTACGATTTCAAAACGCTGTAATTTTAAAATTACCCATCAGAGCGATTTGATACTTTACCAGAGCAATCGTGAGGCAGTAAAATTTTATTTGGGGGAGGAAAAAAGTAGTTCCAACATGTTCCTATAGATGGCGATGTCAGGGTAATGTCAGGGGAAACGCCTAAATGAACTCATTAAACACAGGAATGTCGTTAGTAACGAAATGGAAGAGCAGGAAACAATAGACTTCAAGGGTTTACTACATTTTTTTAGCAAAAAGACAACAATACGTGTTTACAGCGGAAATAGTCATAGTGGAAAGAGAAAAAGAGGGGCTTCATGAAACAAATACTTTACAGATAATTAACGGCGCATTTTGGAAGTTTCTTTCTTTTCTTTTCATTTCTTTTTTTTTTCTTTTTTTGCCAAACAAAATTTCATTGCCTCACGATTGCTCTGGTAAAATACCAAATCACTCTGATGGGTAGTTTTAAAATTATAGCGTTTTGAAATCGTAACTTTAATTATAATCATCCTGTACAGCTCTGTTTAAAATGGGGCTTGCAGCAGTAAAGATGCAACTTTTTAAAAATCCTTTTTTCTAAAATATGATTTAGTCAGGCACATTGAGAATAAATAACTTATGTGAATATTGTAGATATTTTAAACATTTCATTATTATTGTTGTTATTATTATTATCATTGCACCATTGTATAATTTATCTATATATTTAAGGCATGGCTAGCGTAAAAATGTCTATCGTGTGGAAATGAATTCCTTTGTGAAACACGTCCGAACTACTTCATCTCTAAATTTTAAAAATCGCAAGATTTTTGTCATTTCAGATAATTTGGATTTGAAGGCTGATTTTTTTTTTTTTTATTTTTTTTTTTATAGTAACTATGTGAAAAATACCAGAGCCGGGAATCGAAACCGGGACTTCCGCTTTACGGGCGGATGCTCAAACCATTGAGCTACCCTGGCTGATTATCAGCTAGGCATTTCTCACATAACAATCGTTGGCAAAGTCAACGAGACTGCAAACACAGCTATATCAAGTGACATGAGTTGATGAGTGAATTTCTAAACTAGTGGATCTGCAGATCAGGAGCCTCAACGTCCTATTTGCATCAGACATTATTCAATAGGTCATTTTTATTTATTCCTTATTATATAATAGTATATATTGATTCGGTCGACTTATTACCATAATCAGATACATTCCTGAGGGGGGCTGCCGCCCCCCTCAACCCCTGCTGTATCTCTCTTTCTATACCTATTTGTATATCATATAAAGGGTTACGGAATTGTAAATAATTGCATTTATTTTTGTATAAATTCTTTCAAAGAGGCTTAGAAAATCGATAAAATGCTAATTTTGTGCTTTTCTAGTCGTTTTAGCGTTAACATAGACTAATTTTCATTTAAAAACACATTAAAAAGTTCCAATAAGGGAAGAAATGAATTTGGCGCCAAATTTGACGACTGTTTCCCTCCTTGGCGATATTTTTGGTGACCTTGGCGAGAAAATCCTTATTAGGGATATACCAAATATGGAAGCTCTAATCTCATTGGCTGATGAGATTGGCTGATGAGAATTTTCCAGAACAGTCTGTGTTCGATAGAATAACATAAAAGGAGTATTTTTTTTAGCCAAGGCGGCCAATCTCAGATCTGTGTCAGTTTTGTCAAATGCTTGATTTGCTTTGAGCCTCTTTGAATCAGACTTGCTTTATGTGTTATTGATAAGCAATTTGTAATGCTGTTTTGCTGTTAACGGCTGCTGTTTAAGCTATGTTTACTGGTTGAATGGAAGCTGATACTTGGTTTATAGACCTGTATTTTTCTGGAACTTTCTGTGAATAAATCACTGAATTTTTGCAAGTTTCGCCTTTAATTCTCGGACAACTTAGGAACCCCCAAGTACGAAACAATATGTATTGTTAATAAACGGCGGTCTTGTATTATTTCTCTGAAATTCATAAATACCAAATTTCAAAACTATCAAATTTCATACAAAATAAATTACATAGCATATCGGAAATATTTTGCATAACCATTAAACTAATTATCAATTCTCTGCCCACAATTTTCAACAGGAAAACATGCTTTTAAAATTTCAATAAAATTTCATTATATTTGATGGGGATGTAACCATGTTAAAGTACACTTTTAAGAAATACAGCTATAGACCGTAATAGTACGAAATTCCTTTATGTATCCCGGCAAAGTAGCCACAGTCATTATAAACGCCAATAATAAGAATAAACCTAATTAATTATAAATCATTAATTTTTCAAACTAATTTGACATCATTTGGATGATTATAGTACATACTCGGAATTATTTTGTGTGGTCCCATAAATTATTTAGTCTATACATAAACTTTTTTAAGAGTAAACATGATTTTAAGCATCTTTATAATATATGTTAACTTTATTAAGTTCAATTCAGCATAAACGCATTAAGGTGCGCGCTTAAATTAAAAATTTGTCCATAGGCTCTAATGTTACGAAATTCTTTCGTGTGTCTTTGTAAACGAAACATAAATATTGTATACACCAGTAAAAACTATTCAGCTTATTTTGCGTTTAAAATTAATAATTGTTCCAAATGTAACATCGTTTGGATGACTACGTGACATTGTGATAACACTTTTGTAAGATCCTGTACATTAATTAGAAAGCTTAAGAGCACATATTTTCTTCAAACAACATAAGTTTAAGCATCTTACTCACGTACGCTAGTTTCATTTTCTTAATTCCAAAGTAATGATATTAAAATGCGTTTAAACGAAATTCAACCCATACGCCGTAATGTTAAGAATTTTGGCGTGTCCCTGTACACAGTTTATAAAAAATATAGCAGTAAGAATTATACAGCTGCTTATATGCAAAGCTGTAACGTGTGCGCCAATTTGCAAGTCAATCGAAGGATTTTTGCGGCCGCTATTGCGGTACATACAAATTCTTCCCATAGACCGTAAAGATAAGAAAAACTTTGGAGTGTCCCTGTACACAAACTACAAATGGAATGCTTTCCCAAAACTATACAGCTAATTTTGTGGGGATCTTGAACATGTGTACAAAATTTCAAGTCAATAGCGTGATTTTTGCGGCCGCTATCGCACGACAAAAAGACAGACGGACGGACAGACGGAACCCAAAATCCTGTTGAGTCTCAACAGAGGGCCTCCATTCATGTTACGGCAAAAATTGGAAGTCAATAGCTTGATTCTTTCGGTGGCTAGCGCGGTACATACAGATTCTTCCCATAGGCCGTAATGATAGAAATTCTTTGGCGTGTCCCTGTACACGAACTACAAATGGAATACACACCTAAAACTACACAGCAGATTCCATTGGGCTCATAAACATGTGTACCGAATTGCAAGTCAATAGCGTGATTTTTGTGGCCGCTGTCGCGGTACATACAAATTCCTCCTATAGGCCGTAATGGTAAGAAAAACTTTGGCGTGTCCCTGTACACGAATTACAAATGGAATACACACCCAAAACTATACAGCTGATTTCGTGGGGCACATGAACATGTGTACCAAAATTGCAAGTCAATAGCGAGATTTTTGTGGCCGCTATCGCGATACATACAAATTTCTTCCATAAGCCGTAATGATAAAGAAAACTTTGGCGTGTCCCTGTATACGAACTACAAATGGAATACATACCGAAAACTATACAGCTGATTTCGTGGGGCTCATGAACATGTGTACCAAATTTCAAGTCAATAGCGCTATTTTTGCGGCCACTATCGCGCGATAGACAGACAGACATACACACAGACACAGCCCAAAACCGTTTTGAGTCTCAACAGAGGGCCTCCACTGGCGTTTCGGCAATTATCGCAAGATTTGTTATACTATTTGGCCAATCTGTTAAATGTGTTTTGAGTTAAAAAAACTAAATATATTTATATAAACTGATCTAAGTTGTTGTCTCTTAAATTGCATTTTAATAATTTCTGGGCTTAATTTAAAACTCTATAGAAATTGTTGCTTAACAAAATCATGATATTCATTTTCACCTGACGTTAAAATAAAATTAATAAAATATAAACTAATTTTCATTTTATGTGGATAAAATTTTTTCTTAAAATTTTAAAAACACAGTTTATAGCTGTTCAGAGTTCTCTGTAGTTTTCTCCGGAACTTGCGTAAATACTGGCTAGGTCTCCTCAGAAAGAAGCCCACGGAGGGGTACTTTGGACCCTGTTGCATTCAATCGACTTTACTCCCAAACACCAACACCTAAATAATTTTTTTCTGCTCTCGGTCATCTCGAGGATGCCAGTTTTTTAGTTCCTTTTTCTTTCTTTTCCTCTTCTTTATTTATTTTATTTCTTTATTTATTTTTACATTTATTTTGTAAAAGTAAAAAAAAAAATATCTGCAGACGATAAATTGCAATTCTAAATTCATTTGTGAACTGAAAATATCAAAGATAATTCTTTTTATTTATTTGCAGATGATAAATTTATTTATTACCAATCCGCGATTGTAATGAAATGCTCGCCCTCTGGTGGGCTAAGGTGAAATTACAATTAACATCCATAGCTTTCGAATTCATCGAGACGCCATTGCTGGCCGATGTTTAGTTTCACATATATTTATTGAATAAAAATGAATAAATCCGGTAAAAAAGATAACACTTACTGTTGTGTGCCACAGTGTAACTCCAAAAATAAAAAAATCCAGAATTAAGCTTCCATTTATTTCCAAATGACAAATTTAAAATTTCAATTGCTTCGGCTAATGGAAGTAAAAAATTAATCAGATGATTTGAAACTAATATTTGTTCAGCTTCAGTTAAAAATCTACTTCCGATCGAACGTTGAATAAACTGAAATATTTCTTCCAAAAGCAATCAATTTTCCATGATGTAATGGCGGAGAAATTATAGCACGAATATTAAGTAGTAATACAAATAGAACAAAAATAAATACACGTGGCCATTATATTTACTAACAACAAAAGCTGAAAAAGTGCCATCTATCGATCATTACAAACGCAGATAGCAAATTTATTTTATTTTATTTATTTACTTTGTTTTTGCACCATTGATTATATTTCATTTCCTTGTGGAAAATGGCATCTGACACAGAAAAAAAACATAATGAGAGAAACTATTTGCAATTTCGCAAAGATATTACTTTTGTTAACGTGAGGTTTTTAGTTGATAGCTTCGTTAATTAAGGCGTTGGAAATCTCTAACTAAAAGAAATGTCTTCCCTGGAGTATTCGTCAAACATTGATACCTCTCATGACATGGAGGACTCTCCGTCTACGAAGAGATGCGGTCACAGACAAAAGATTTTGGCGCCAGTTGCAGTAACTTATTTGTAATATATGTAGATAAAAAATGTTTATTTATTTTTATTTATTAATTTTCTCAATTTTGAATTTGAATTATTATCTGGGTGAATATTAAATGAATTTAAGTTTAAATTAGATTAATGTGATACTTTTTTTACGTTAAAATTTCAAGTTATATTACCCTTTTTACATTTTTTTTAATGCATATGCTAGCTTTTGTATCATACACTTCTTCTGCTACATATCTTCTGTAACTTGTGAGGATTACATGATTTTTTTTTTTTTTTTTTTTTTTTTTTTTTTAATTTGCAATATTCGAACCTGCTGAAGAGGTTGATACTGCATTTATTGAATTTTTATCTTGAAAAATATTTTTTGGCTTTAATAAACATATTTTATTATTATTATTATTATTATTGTTAACATTTTGTAATCACATTCCACTGTCATTTCTCCTAATTCGTTACTAATTAAATGAAATTTGTTATTTTTAAGAATTTAGTGCTGGTCTTGGAACCTATCTTATACAAATAATATATAATGACAGGCGTCTAATGGAAAAATACCGTTTCAATAAATCAAAATCCAATTTCAAATAGCATGGCTTTTGTTTACTTTTACAAGACAAGACGGCAGTAAAACTGTTATTCGGAGTATTTATCTTAGATTCTTAAAAACGGTGAAATTACTACAATCGTTAATTATGTTGAATTACTCAATTTAAACGAAAGTTATTAAACCAATTAATTTTAACTTTTGAAATGTGTGGCAAATGTGCAGCTTTGCATTTGTCAGCCTTTACTTTATAAAACTATTTTAAGTTATCGTCTACCACCAGTTAATGACGTAATTTTGTTCACACAAACTTCAGTACAAACAAAGATAGACTTAATAATTTTTGTATTTAAAAAATCTACTAATATTAAAATAGTCAACACAAGTTTACTAAAGTTAATGGAATAATTAGTATTTTCTTTTTCTTTTCTTTATTTAAATTAAATTCTGCAAAACTGAATGTCAGTGGAAGTGTAGAAAGATAAATTGTTTAATTTATAAAACTGCTAAAATATGTCAATAATAATAATAATAATAATAATAATAATAATAATAATAATAAATAAAAATAAAAATAAAAATAAAAATAAAACTGCATTTAACTCTTGTCAATACGATGTATTTTGTCTAAATATTTAAAATTGTAAGTTTGTCAGTGAACCTGTCTGGATTTTTAGTTCTCTATACAATGTTACACCGTTTAACCAATAGCTGCAACAATTGGTACACTTCTTGATTAAGACAAAAACTAGCTAATAGTGTATATTTTATTTCAATTGAATTATTATTTCAAAATAATAATAATAATAATAATAATAATAATAGCAACCCCATTTAAATTTAAATATATTTTTAAAAATGATGCCTCCTCCTTAAATCCATGTTCATTTTATTATTATTATTATTATTATTATTATTCCCGTGTAAATAAATGTAAATAAATTGTTTATTTATGGTTACAACAGCTAGTATAATACATAAATGAATTTATAAAAAGAAACTATAATAAAATAAATTAAATAAATAAAAAAGAAAAAAAAAAAAAAAAAAAGAAAGGTTTTTTTTTTTTTTTTTTTTTTTTTTTTTTTTCCACTAAAGAATTCAATTAACAATATTGGGATTCTTTTAATGAAGTTACATTATCATACAAAAACAATATTTTAAAATTTAATCATTCAATGTTTTAAAGCAATAAATATGTATGCCAGCAAACAGACCCATGTACGGCACGTGTAACTATGTTTCCGGCGATTGCTACCATTGGTGTGTTTTTCACTACTGATTTGTGCACAGGAAAACCCCATTTTAGTATATAAATTATTTTTATTAAACGAAATCTGAAATTTGCTATAAAAAATACTGAAATTATTTAAAAATATATGTGTTCTGAAATTACGACGCAGTCTGAAACTTAATTTTATCCATATGTGACTATAGAAAAACTATACTTGCGTTGACGACTGCAAAACTACTCTTAAGTTTCACCATCTTTTTAATTTCTTGGGATACAAAATGTTCTGCGCCAATACAAAGTTTATAAGGACAAAAAATACATTTTTAAGAAAATATAATTTTGAACAGGCTTTTTTCTTGATTTAATAATAATTTTTAAATCCTTTCGTATGTATTTAAGTATTGAAGCAATCTGATAAATAGTCTTAAAAGAACATTAAAGCCTATTTTAATCCGTTGAATTAATGTGTGCTTTCCAACAAGGTTGAAAAGGGTTAATGACTTCAGTTTGTCTGTCTGTCTGCGCTCTAACTCCCGTAAATATTCATGGAATTTCTTGAAACTGACTTACATTAACATAATTCAAGTTCACAATCGAATGTTCCCTATTGAAAATGGAATGAATACCTCTACTGGTGGGTGTACAGGGACACCCGAAAGTATTACAAAGCACAGTGTTCTATGAGAGGTATTTCTGTAAACCATATTTTAATACCTGTACGCAAATCTTAATAAAATTCAAATATGCTATTCAAATTCACTAAAAAATTACAATTTCGCTATGTTGATAAAATCGTAAATTACGAATAATTTGCGAAATTTTCCTATTAGAATATTTGTATTCAATCACGTTCAAAAAAATATCATAAATGTAATTTTGAAGTTGTCTAATGTATTTATGATTCTCAAAATGGAAGTTTATGCTCAATTTTGCCTTATTCTCACATGTTAAGTAAATCGTAAATTCCAAATAACTTACGAATTTTTTAAATTGGAAAAAATCATAGTCTATGATATTCATGCCAGTAACCTAAATAATATTTCGAAAGTGGTTTGACATCTTTACGTTGAAAATATCCCTCAAGATTGACGTTTATGTGAAATTTTACTCTATTCTGCCATGTTAAGAAATTCGTAAATTTCCAATAACTTACGAAATTTTTATATTTGAAAATTCATAGTCATTAATATTCATGCCAGTGTCCTAAATAATATTTCAAAAGTAGTCTGACATCTTTACGATGAAAATATTGCTCAAAATTGACGTTTATGTGAAATTTTGCCCTATACTGCCATATTAAGTAATTCGTAAATTTCCAATAACTTGCGAAATTTTCAAAATAGCATATTTGTAGTTACTGATGTTCATTCCGGCATCAAAACGGATGTTTTAAAACTGGTCGGACATTTTTACAGTAAACAGTTTCCATTTAATGCACGTTTAAGCAGGGCCCGACTATGCTTTTTGAAGACCCGGGGCACTGATGCTATTCGGAGGCCCCCATACCCTGCTCTAAAAGCTCACCAAAAGGACCCATTCTCAAAATCAAAAATAAATAAATAAAAATAGTGCATTTTTTAATTTTTTCCTTCAATTATACCTTCTATTTCCTCATTTTTTTTTTTTTTTTTTTTTTTTTTTTTTTTTAGCAACCTATAACAAAATCATTAGTTTTATGTTCAAGACAAATGAAAAAATGTAGCACATTAATCAGCCAATGTGTAGGAAATTAGTCACAAAATTTTATAATTGTTTAAGCTCTCTAATAAAATATAGAAAGAAAAATGTAATCAATTTTTGTTTTTTATTAACATATAATGAAGAAATTTGTACTATTACTTCTCAATTTTTGGAAATGAGGCCCCCTAAATTTGGAGGCCCTGGGCCAGTGCCCCGTGTGCCCGTGCCATAATCTGGCCCTGCGTTTAAGTGAATTTTTGTCCTATTCTCCCATGTTAAGAAAATCGTAAATTTCTAATAACTTACGAAGTTTTTAAAATCGAATGTTGCAAATGAATAGGGTTCTTGCCAGTGTCGAAAGTAATATTTAAAAAATGATCTGACCTCTCTGCGACAATTTGTTCTTGAGATATCGTGTACACAGACTAACAAACTAACGGACTAACAGACTAACAGAGTAACAGACACCCTACAGACAGACACCATACAAATTTTGTCATTTTCGGATTCCCCACACCTGAAAACGTGTAAAAAAGTCAAAAAACCGAGGTCGAAATTTTCACGATTACCTAAATTCCCCATATCTATAGTATGATGGGGAACTAATAATAATGATCCTCTTCTGTCAGGAACGATTCCGGGTTTATGGACGATTCCGGTTTATTCCGGTTTATCACTGGCTATCACATATGATAGCCATGGCAGTCAAAGTGTTAAAGGGGATTATGAATATAATTAGTCTATCTGTATACCTTTCAGTTCCTCTGTCTGTCCGTTGCGTGACAACGTAGGCGAAGAACATTGAAAGTTATAACGATACAAGACGTACGTACAGTTGGAAAGTGCTAATAATCAATGCATACTGCATGATTTTTCTTTTTTGTTTTCTAATTAATATACATGTACTGCTTTAATAGTGAGATTTTGCTTTCTTAATTTCAACATCTGCGTATGTTGATAAACTATAATAGGTTAAGAACAGAAATTAAATTGATGAAACACAGAAAAGCGAAAAAATAATCCGAGGATAACACAAGATCTGAATTTATCAGTTCATTTAATATTATCCCCCTTTTTTTTAATTCTTTTATCAGTAAAAGCCGTTTTGTTATACAGCTGATCCTCAGTGTATAAAGAAACATATTTCTAGTAAGCTTAATTGTTATAATGACTGATAGAGATACGGTATAAACTTTTCATTTTAAGGATTTTTCTTTTTCATGCTTCGTCTAATTATGCTAATTATTCATCCATATTGTTATTTATGTTCTGTATGACAATGTCTTTACATTTCCTTTTATTTTTATTTATTTTTTTTTTTGTTTACGGGTAAATAATCAATGAATATTCTTTATCATGGTATTGGCAATGAATATATCTTGAGAAATGTTGCGTTCTCTCACTTTCAGGGAAAATTTTTGCTAATTCAGCAATAAGTGTGTAGGAAAGTACTATAATAGTGAAACGGACCTTTTCAAAGAGCCAAAATCTTATGGCCAAAATATTGTTTAAAAAGTTGTTTAATAAGATTCTTCGGGAAATTGTTTAAAAGTATTTCGTGAGTAATTCCCAAATTGTCACATTACGAAATGATTAAAAAAAAAAAAAAAAAAAACCTTCGAGAAACGATTTTCTCTTTCCTTCCTGTAAGATTCAAGAATTCCAAAATCGTGCATAATGTTTAATTTATAATCATGTGTAGTCTTTTCAAGTGCAATTTCTTCACCATGAAGTAATTTGGGGCCGAGTTATACTTACAAACTTTTTTTGCTTCTTGTCCCCCAGGGGGAAAGAGGGGGGAGGATTTCAATAAATCCCGTTACTTTAGGGGTCGGATACATATAAACATTCCAAGCACCAATCTTTGTGACCGCAGCTCTCATAAGTTTAACAGGACAAATTTAAGGGTAAAAGGGGTATATCGAATTTGCCCTTCTAATACATACTCCCTCCCCCCCCCCCCAAAAAAAAAATGGCAGATCGCAAAAAATCAAAAACGTGTTTTGGAAATATTCTAAAGAAAATGCATGGCTGTTTTCAACATCTTTGTTCCATTTTTGGTAGAGTTTTACTCAAAAATCCGGAATTTGCAAAATTTTTCCACTTCTTTCCCTTAAAATTCAAAATTTCCTAATTTTCAAGTCAATCCAAGGTTTTTTGCGCTTGTTATTGCGGCAAACACAAATTCTGCTCATAAGCCATAATGATAAGAAAATGTTGGTGTGCCCCTGTACACGAACTACAAATAGAATACACACTTAAAACTATACAACTATTTCTGTGTGGTTAATGAACATGCGTGCCATATTTCAAGTCAATAGAGTGATTTCTTTCGGCCGCAATCGTGAGACTTACAGACAGACAGACTGACTGACAGACATACAGACAGAACCCAAAAGCTTTTTGAGTTTCCATATGGAGGGCTCCACTGACGTTTCGATAACAATTCTTTCTAATTTCATAATGATTAGTAAAAAAATAATTCTCTTTATGTGCATTTATACGAAATTTGTCTTAGACCATCATGTTAAAAATTTTAAAAAAGCGGGATGGCAAACACTAATGTATGTTAATGTGCAACTACATATCAAATTTTAAGAAATTCTGTGCCGTAGTTCCTGAGATACATATGCCACGATATTTTGTAACGCACACACACAGAGGCAGACAGACGGACAGACAGACATTTTCTAAAAATTGTCAAATCATATTTTAGATTTCTCAAAACGTGTAAATCCATCGTAAGCCCGAAGTAGAAAATTTTTACGAATCCAATACTTTTCTCTATTGAATGTAAAAGAAAGTAATGAATATAGAAAAAAGTAAAAATGTATGTTAAATGAGAATGAAAAGGAATTACCCACATTTGGAATGAATGACTTAATCCTGCTGTTCTGTACCCATTTTTTCTACAATACATTAGTACTGTTTTTACTTTTCAAACATACATATGTAAGGAAAGTATTGTAATCATGACAAAAAGAAGACTTCCAGATTTTGGTGTTTGTATACGGTTTGAAGTTCACCGAGTACATTTTTACTATTTTTATGGTAATATTTGTATGTGTGTGTTTTAGTGTGATTGAACACAATAGCGACAGAATGCTTTGTTCAAATAGGTTGAAAATTGGTAAGTGTGTTATAGGTCATTGTAGTGCAAAATGTATAGATTTTGATGAATCCAGCATTTACATATTTTTACAGGGGCACAAAGAAAAATTCTTTATCGTTATGGCCGACGGCCTCTAATTATTTAAAGAACGATAATATCTAAATGTTTTATTTGATTGAGCTGGAAATTTGTATAAATGTTATAGATCACTGTCGCACGAACTGTAGTGATTTTGGTGAATCTAGTACTAATAGCTTTTTCCAAGGAAACAACGAAAAATTTATTATCATTATGACCTATGGGCTTAAATTATTTAAAGCGCGATAGCGTGAAAATGACTTATTAGATTGAAATTTTAATTTATATGCATGTTATAGGTCACCGTCGTCGCATGAACTGTACAGATTATGGTGAATCTAGCTCTTATAATTATTTTACAGGGACAGAAAAAATAATTCTTTGTCATTACGAACTATAGACTTGAATTGATTGAAGTGCGCTAGCGTCTAAACCTATAATCGATTAAGATAGTGATTGGTAGATATTTTATAGGTTATTTTCTCATGAAGCATTCAGCTTTACATAAATATAGAACTTGTAATTGTTTTTTCTACCGTTATACAAAATAGAATTTTTATACATTACGGTTTATGGGCTCAATCTTTTTAAAGTTCGCTTTAGTAAGGTTAAATTATTAAAAAACATTAGAAAAACATAGATTACTAATTCATATCGCGAGCTTACCTTTTATATTTCTTTTACAGGGACACACAAAAGGTATTAGATACATTACGTTTCATTAAACAGCATATTATTTTTGAGGAAAATACTAAAACACCCTATTGTAATATTCTCTTTTGTGTAGTTAACGACTTCTCTTCTTTTAATCTATTTAAAGAATCGTTAATTACTTAATGTTCGGAGAGTCGAGCATAGTTACTCCAGATTTTATATTACATATAGGCGGTATCTAAATAAAGAAAATAAAATATATTCCTAACTAATAATGTCACGAAAAATAGATGAAATACTCCTATAGACTGTCATTTTTATAGGCAGTTAAACAATGCTTCAGATCAAACAGACTCGAACAGAACAGCAAAGTTAAAGACTGACTAAGATAGCATCACCATAAATTAATATTTTGAACTTTCCCTTCAAAAATAGTTTTCGTTGGGTTAGATCGAGCGCCTACTTTTAAAAATAAATATGTTTTAGGATGCAATAAGAGACAGTGACAGTGCTGACCATGGCCAAAGCTGATGCCTTTTCAGGGTTGGGTTGGGTTATGGGGATTAAGGCCGACTGACTGCACTAGGGTCCTAGGCCTCAAGGGGAGTACCCTCGGGTCTTTCTAAGGGGCCATTGCCCGTATTTACGCAAGTTTCGAAGAAAACTACGTAAAATTAAGAACGGCTAGACCGACGAGCGTGACCTGGGATCGAACCCTGCAGCTCACGTCTACCAGCATTGAGCGCAGAACCGCTCGGCCGCTGGTGGGCCTGATGCCTTTTCAGGAAGAAGAAGCAGAAGAAATTATACACTGATGGGAAAAAAAAAATCCCAACACCAGGAAGGAGCTGTGCTAGATAAACGAAATTTGGTAGGCGTGTTTATACATCTGAAATATGACGTCGATTCAAATTTCGAGCTACGCGCATAAGTGTGGCGCTTGTAGCGACACTATGAACATGCAAATGAGGTTTGCTTAAAATAGGCGCTGTAAGGTTCGTGATCGTTATTTACAGTTGAGATTTGACGTAGTGGGTTAATGTTAGTCAAGGATGCCTCTAAGAAGACGAAGAAGCCATTATCAACAGCTCACTGAGTTTGAACGAGGTCGTGTAGTAGGGCTACGAGAAGGTGGGTTTTCTTTCCGCGATATTGCAGAAAGACTTGGCAGGAATGTATCCACTGTGCATGAGTGTTGGCAGCAAGGGAAGGTACTGCCTCAAGAAGACCGGGTTCCGGGCGGCCACGCGGCACTACTGAGAGGGAAGACCGCCGTGTTCGGCGTATGGCTGTGGCTAATCGTACTGCGTCTGCAGCTGAAATTCGAGCTGCAGTTGGCACCACAGTGACACAACGAACTGTTACAAATTGGTTACTTCAAGGACAGCTCCGAGCCAGACGCCCTGTAGCGTGCATTCCACTGAATCCAAACCACTGCCGTTTGCGACGTGAGTGGGGTCAAGCTAGAGCTCATTGGAGGACAGAGTGGAGATCTGTTGTTTTTCTGATGAAAGCCGGTTCTGTCTTGGTCGCAGTGATAGCCGTGTGTTGGTTAGAAGGAGGCCAGGTGAACGCCTGCTAGCGACCTGTCTGCGGCCTAGACACACAGGGCCTACTCCTGGAGTTATGGTTTGGGGAGCAATTTCGTATGATAGCAGGAGCACTCTCGTGGTTATCCCACGCACCCTGACTGCAAATTTGTACGTCAGTCTAGTGATACAACCTGTTGTGCTGCCATTCATGAACAGCATTCAACGGGGTGTTTTCCAACAGGATAACGCTCTCCCTCATACCGCTGTTGTAACCCAACATGCTCTACAGAGTGTCGACATGTTGCCTTGGCCTGCTAGATCACCAGATCTTTCTCCAATCGAGCACGTATGGGACATCATTGGACGACAACTCCAGCGTCATCCACAACCAGCATTAACCGTCCCTGCATTGACCGCCCAAGTGCAACAGGCATGGAACTCCATCCCACAAACTGATATCCGACACCTGTACGACACAATGCATGCACGTTTGCATGCTTGCATTAAAAATTCTGGCGGTTACACCAGTTACTAATGTACCAACATTTCACATTTGAAAAATGCTCTTCTCGCCAATGGCTCTACCTGTGATCTTGAAACTTTAATCAATTAAATATGTTACCTAGAAAAATGTATTGCTGAAATTTCATTACTGTACAATAATTTTTTCTTGGTATTGGTATTTTTTTTTCCATCAGTGTATTTACTTATTACGTTTTCAAAGCGTTTCAAAGCGTTTCATACCTATGTTTATTAACACTTATACACACTTAGCAAAATTTTTATTTATTTACTAGATGAACAATGTACCGAGAATTTGATTGAAAGTCATAAATGTATTAACAATATTTTAAACTTTGGAAAAATGGATAACTATCAACTCGTTCTGTGTCATGAGAATTTATTTCTTTTAGAATTTTTTTTTCTTCTTTCCATTTTTTTAAAAATCTTTTATTTGAATATTACACACACACATCTATCTACCTATTCCATCTATCTATAAATTAAAAAAAGAAAATTCTTCTTTTTTATCTATATTCTCCATTACTTTACTTCTTTCACTTTCACTCTCCTTTTTACTTCCATTACCCTACTACCGTAGGTACACTCAGAAAAACCTCTGTAACCGACATCTAGAATCTAAACTGTGGATCTAGAAAAAATAGTTTCATGTAATCGTTATAAATTCCAGTCCCCTTTGAAAGCGAGTTCTAGAAACTCCTATTAGAATTCTAGAGAGTTTACCTATATTATAGAGATGAAACTTTGGTTTATGACAAAATTCTAGAAAAACAAGTAAGAATTTCTCGCAGTACAAAAGATTCAGAATATTGTTTCTCCATCTAGAAATGTATAGACTAGAAATTATCGATGATTTCGTCTATTCAGCTTATTGGCGTGCCTTATACGCATAGCTCAGGAATCTATATATCTAGTTAAGGGATTTAGAAAATGACCACTTATTCGTTCTACATGAAGGCGGTATATATATATATATTCTCTTACAGTATAATTGAAGCACTGTATTTGGTCAAAAAATTCGCCATCAAGTTTTCTATTGACTTACATGCTTTAAAGTCTCCTGATTCCAAAAAGAATTTTTAGGAATTGGTCAGTGTGTGTGGATGTGTATGTGTAAGTGTGTATGCATGTGGACAATCTCCTGACTATCATATCTCCTAAATAATAAAGCTATGAACGACGAAACCTCCGAATTGAGTTAAGTCTGATCTACATATGATTTTTTAAAGTTTTCATGAAAATTGAATAACCGGAAATGGGATATATGAAACAGGAAGTAAGATTGTAAATCCGTATCTCAAATACGGCTCCAACGATTTTCTTCAAAGTTGCTATATAAACACCCTACTAGATATACTTATGTATGTAGTAGTTGGTCAGTCCGTGAAAATTTATAGGTGTCCTGAATAAAAAGGTCAGTTTGAGATCTCGCAAGTGCCTTCCTATAAAAACAACTGTTCGGATTATTTTCAAATTCCCCATATTAACTCACTTTCAGATATCCTTTCGTATGTAATTATTGTATTCATGTCAGCAATTGAGTTTTCCAAGTTTTAGTGAAAGACGGTATTTAAAAAACGGCTCTAGCGATTTTCTCGAAAATTGCTACATAAGCCCCTTTTTAGGTATTCTTTCGCGTATATCACATGGTTATCACATGAAAATTAATAATCATCCTAATTAGGTAGACCAGTTTCAGATCTCGGAAATGGGTATTTAAAAAATTGTTCTACCTGTTTTTTTTTTTTTTTTTTTTTTTTTTTTTTACTTACTATGTAAACTCTGTTTTAGATGTCTTTACACATGTGTCACTTTTCCCTTGTACGAAAATTATTAGTTGTGTAATTTCTTAGATCTTCTGAGCACGTTATCTCCAAAAATTCCACATAATACACTTAATAGTGATAGTGATAGTGTGTAATGGAAATCGTGTGCTTGTTACACACCAGATATTTTTCATTAACTAGTGAAACTACATAAATGGACTATACATTTACTCCTCCTTAACTACCTGAAAACTTTATTAAACATAAAATTTTTTCAGTTTTATGTGAATTTTAAGCTGCAGAAAAACTTCTTAAATATATTTAGGTAAAAAGTTATTTTATTTTGTGAATACCCTGATTTTAAAAGCTTGAAGCTGCTTTGTTACGCTAGCTCAATTATCTTTCTTTGGTACGCTTTCTTATTAATGAATTATTCATGTTTTTATCGCCTGATGTGATACGCTTCAAAAATAAATCAGTTTAGATTGAAGATTAATTTATTTAATAGATAATCAAAGTTATTAAAATTTTATATAGAACAAGACAAGTACAAAGAGTCGTTCGCATTTCACGAAAAAGATTTTGAAAATTAACTTTTGAGCATGAAAAGGTCAATACAATGATTTTCTTCTATTTGGCAGTTTTGATCCTTTACTATAATTTCTAGCACGGATTTTCTGTAAAAGTAAATTTTTTTCGCAGCATTGTTTTGTTCAATTTATTTCTCTTATTTAATAGTTTTGGTTCTTTTCTGTTAGTTCTATCACAAAATTTCCATAAAAGTAAATTTTTTCGTAACATTTTTATGTTACTAATTCTATTACTCTTATTTACTAGTTTCCATTATTTACTATAAGTTTTAGCATGAATTTTTCATTAATGTATATTTTTCGTAACATTGTTATGTTAGTTTTATTCCTCTTATTTGCTAGTACATTACATCGAAAAAATAATTATTTTTCTGCTGCATACACAGCACCTGAGCTTAAATTGAGCCCAATTAGTACTAATGAAAACTTTTCCCATGTACATAGTATATTTTGGTTCTGTTATGCTTTTCAATGGTTTAAAAATTCTGTATCGCAAAATAAATAAATAAACAAATAAACACATTTAACATGCTTGTCGAAGCCATGAGAATGCAAATAAAAATAAAAATGAAAACTTCTAATTTGTATTTTTAAAACTAAATATTTCACTAATATTTCAGCTACATATGGAAAATAAAAAAGATAACATAAAGTATTTCTAATTGTTCATTGTTGTGATGGTCTTATGTGAGATCTTTACGCTAAAAATTCTAATGACACGACATTCTAACTTTGATGAGTTTTATAACAAAGTCGACTGTGGGAGACGAGGAGAGAGTGATAAAATCCAACATATTTTCCCCATCACAACATGGTCTAAGCAATATGAGGAAAAATCTGTTGTCAAAGTAAACTTGTGAAAAACAGAATTCTATACAAGACTGATTTTCTTCTGTTTGTTCCTTAGGTTATATTTGTCCCTCATGCGTTTCTGGAAAGAGACAGTCTTCGGTGCCCTTAACGCGAGCCCAAGGTTACAAATTCCTCGTTTATAGCATCACTGATGTGCAAGTTGATGATGCAGTACATGAGGTTAAAACAAACAAAGAAAACTGGAAACACAACCTGTGAGTACTTATCAATATCGCTGGGACTAACGCCGAATAAGCTGTCTGCTCTTTTGCTGAAGATGCGGTACCAAGGTCGGGAGCACCGTTGGCGGGATTCTCAACGGGTTTGTCGGGGCAAGGCTAAACTGGATCCGACGCTCCCTCGCGCGCGGATACAAGGCTTTAACAATTCTGAAAATAACAAAAGAATTCAAAAGACACAAATCTACGTCGGAGTTAACATAATTACCCACCAGACGGCGCTGCGTACGTAGGTCATTTCGCGGCATATTTACATGATTTTACTCGGTACGAACCAAAGCACGTACAATAGTGTACTGTCCGTTTTCGTAAACCATGTCTACCTCTCGCGGAACGATCCTACTCGGAAAAGGGGTGATGCGTTGAATGAGATGGGCACTTAGCCAAATGCGCTTTTCGTTCTACACGTGTTCGTTTTCTTTTTATGAGTCTTCAATATTTATTTTACCTTTTTACGCGAATTTAAAGTTTAATTTTTAATTTTAATTAACAATATTTTATTTAATGTAATTTATATGACAATATGCGCGAAAAATAAAAGGTGTAAAATAATCATGATAAAAAAATCTAATGATTTGATTTAAATACGATTTTCTGTAAATTTCTGTAAAATAGAGATCCAAAAATATGGTATTTTTATTTTAGCAGTATAATTTAAAAGAAAAAAATATATTACTTTTACTACAGGTAAAGTCTACTGTAAACGTTGTTCTTTTTCTCTTCTTTTATTAATGAATTATGTAAATTTTACCTAATTTAAGTCATTTTTAATTAATTTACTACTATAATCAGTGCATGAAACAAGTGTTCAGGTATGACAGATATAGTACGAATTTAGAGATCAAGTAAGCAAATAAAAATAATTTTAACTGAAAAAAAAAAAGAAGAAGAAGAAAGAAAACAGGCATTTACTTTTAAGTTTACGGATTTTATTTTGCATCGAAGAATAAAACTGATCTTCTACACTTATTTAAAAATTACAAGGGGGAAAAATCAGCATTTTGCCTTTATACGAATATAACGAAGAAGTATCGCCTCAAAATTCAATAATGTCCTGAAAAGAAAAAAAAAGAAAAAAGAAACCGCAACTTATCTCTCACTCGTAAAATGTAAACATTCTCTCATCTTCTACGCTTCTACCCTATTTTAACAAAATCAATGCAGACCTCACGCATGCGCATAGGTGAGCAGGGTCACAGCTAACGAAAACAAACAATACTCGCTTTGGTACGAACGGTAGAAGTTTGTGTATTTATTTATTTTTTTCTTTTCTATAGATTGTGAAATTATCGAATA
Organism: Salticus scenicus; assembly: GCA_963930645.1. NCBI lineage: Eukaryota > Metazoa > Arthropoda > Arachnida > Araneae > Salticidae > Salticus > Salticus scenicus. The sequence goes on along the minus strand of OZ005649.1, from coordinate 263,297,004 downwards.
TATGTAATATTAGGATTCTGCGTAACGTTATTTTAAATAGTAACTCAAGCTGTAGCAAGAACTTGATTTCAGTCAAGTCAATGAGCGATAGATTATCAACTTCATGAATATGGCGTACTGCTGTGTTCCATTTTGCAAATCTAATTCCAGAAAGAATAAGGACATATCGTTCCATGAATTTCCATCGGATAATGATGTAAAATCTGCTTGGTTAAAGGCAATTTCTCGTGAAGATTACTACCCGAATGATAAATCCAATTCGTCACGTGTTTGTAGCAAACATTTAAAAAATGAAGATTACATACAGAACCAAAAAAGACGACGGCTAAAGCCTAAATCTGTGCCTTCTGTCCCAAAAGCATACAGAATGTTGATTGATTAGAATATCATTCAAAGAATCAAATAATTTATGAAATGTCAGTCAAGTCTCAGTGTATCTATAATTAGGTAAGCTAGATGTGGCTACTATATGAATTAGGATAGGTTTTACCTTTGACTAATGTTTCTATGTTAATTTTAAAACTTTTCTTGATCTTGGCTTGTTTAAAAGATTAGGTCTAATTATAACTCATTTAGCAATATTTTTCAGTAATAACGACAAAAATTTCCCAGATATATGTTTTACAATTCTTTCTCGGTGTCTTTTAATTTCACATTTAAAGAGTGCACTGTTTAATAAATTTGGAATAATATATGTATTAAGATTGTTAGAAACATTAGTCAAAGGTAAAACCTTTAATGCATGTTCCACGAAAGTTTGAATAACACTTAAAATGTACACAAAATTTGAGGATGGATACCTTAAACCCCCTCTATCTTGAAATAAAATAAATGATAATAAAGGAGATGATGATTCTGCAGTTGAAAGGTTATCTAAGCAGCTTGAACACATAATTTCAAACTCCATGGTTTTAATTATATAACCTGCAACGTATGCCAAACTGCCTGATTTTAAACTTGTTATTGGTATTTGATTTACACATTTAAGTTCATCAAGTATGTTAACAATATCCAGGGGTAAATCAATTACCTTTCTTGCTGATGTAGATTTTGCTTTATTTTTACACAGAGTAAGAGACTCATATTTATGCTGCCCAACATTTGAGTGTTTAGATGAATTTATAATTCCTATCTTTAATAATTTTTCCAACGAAAATATTGTTGCTCTTACATCCAACATATCATTTCCGCCATTCATTTGTCGCAAATTGCTGAAAAGTGATTCTATGGCATCACTGTTAAACGATCGTGTAAGAACATAAAAAAAATTATTATCAAGCAAGTATCTAATACAAGCAATTGTCGAGTTTGCTGTCAGAATAATCGCTTCATACGTTTCATTGCTTAAAAATTTTAACGGAGGAGTGTGAGCTGTGCATGCACTCTTTAAATCCGATAGATATTGTAGGAAGTCAGACAACCATAGTAAAGGTTCAGCATCCACCGAAAAAAAATGCATTTTATTGGAATCTCTTGAACTTATGTGTTTGGTTTTGTTGCACACATCATGAATTGAAAACCATTCATAAAAATATTTCAGGAACTTGCTTGTAGAAGATACACTTTTAAATGGTTTTGCTTTGGGATGTCTTTCTCAAGATTGGATGGTTCAATGTGTTTTAAAGTTAAATTTCGAACAGCTTTTATGTTATCATCTTTCTGCAACATATTATCATCTTTCTGCAACATCTTTCTGCAACAATTTGACAAATTTTCCACTAATTAATTCATCACCATCTGTCATGTCATTTTCCAAAAATAAGGATCTAACATTCTTAATAATATGGTTCTGATCAAAACTTCTGATTTTCTTTCTAAAGGAGATTCAGTATTCTTACAGTATGTCACTAATATTATCTTGAAAATCGTCTAGAAAACTCAAGAAATTTATTTTGCATATTGAGTATGAACCCTGTTAAGTGATTTGTTTAAAGACTTATTATTTATAGAAAATTTTCTGTAAATTCACATTATTTTTCTTTTTAAAAATCATATTTATATACATTTAGACTATTATAAATAATCTCTAAAAAAAGAATTAAACTGACTATTGTTAGAAATATCAGTTGATAAAAATCTATTTGTTTTTAAAGCTAAAAGATGTATGTATGTTATGTTTTGAAAGTGGATTCTGTAAAAACATTTTTAGCAATTATCAAATTTACTTTTTTAGGAAATAGTTGTTAAATTAAATGTTAATTAATGAAATAATTGATACTATTATAAGATATTTATTTTACTTATTATTAGATTCAGATTTGCTGTTAAATAAAGAACTGGTATCAAAAAAACAGTTGTGTATCTATTTTTTTCTCTAACACGTGAACGATATCTAAAAATAAAATGTGTTTTCAACTTTGCTGGATTAAACAACATGTCAGGATTATATCATGAGTAACTGAATTTATTACTTATTCAGGAATTAAAAAAGCTTGTTTCAAAATTATCCTTTGCGAAATTGTATTTGAACGAAAATTGATATTGTGTTAGACTACTATAATGTTAAATAGCAATGCTGTTTTTTACCAATTACACACTGGGGGTATGCGTGTGTGTATATATATCAGTGGCGTGTTCTCTTGGTATGCTAGGCATTTAAAAATATAAAGAAAGGAAATTTCTTTTGTTACATTATTCCTATATAAGTTTGAATGCTTTTTTTCTTACTATCATTGTTACATCCCTCCCGCTTCGTTTAGGATCTGTGCTTAAATTTGATGAAACTATATCGCATTGATGAGTAGTTTTCTTTCAAAACTAGCTTCAAAGCATGCAAAGATTCAAATATCAAGCTACGCCACTTATATATATATATATATATGCAGGGTTTAAACTGCCATTAGTTTTTTAGCATTTTGCTAAAAGGTATCATATTTTGCTAAAACATGTTGGTCAGAATTTCGCTAAAAGGCTAAAACTGGATAACTGTATAAAATATCTCTATGTAATAACTCAGATTTTTTTTTTTTTTTTTTTTTTTTTTTTGTAATATTTGCAGGCAAAAACTACGAAAGGACTGAAGTTTTTGGGAATTATTCTTTATATAGTAATTTGGATTTATTTTTAATTTTTAATGATTGAATTTAAATGCAAAAATATTTAAAAGTATGTCAGAATTCAGAATTTGTTTCATAGAAGCATTCTTAGCACTAGTATTTCACAATTATCTACCACTGCACTTTATTTAATTTTTAAATTGCTTTTTCATTTTACACGTATATGAGTACCTCTTTTTCTATTGTTAAAATCAAAACATAGTTTCCCTGATTCATATTTTTAAAGTCACAAAATATGGATGCTTGGTTAAAATCATCAAGGAACAAAAGGAATTTAAAACAAAGCTAACAGGAACATCGTGTCCGGCTGCGATTTTAATGAAACTTTAATTTCTGGTAGAGGGCATGCACCAAATACTTTTGATCATAGAAATTTTTGCTATCGTCCATGTTTTCTATATTTATTGAATTTTTAAAATGTTAAAAACCACATCAGCCACATATCAACAGTAAGCTCCGCCCTTGGGTGTGACTTAAAAATACTAAATGATTTTGCACTTTCATGTTTAAGTTACAAATGAAAATTTATAGTAGTACTGAAAATTATTTCAACTGAATTATTCATTTGAGTATTCACTTGCTGTATAAATACAAATTTTTTGCATATTTTTGAGTAAAATTTGATAGCATATCAAATATGAAAGAAACGCTTCTAGAAAAGAAACGCGTCTCTCTCATTGAAATCCGAGCCGGACACTTGGGTGAAGTTCCTTGTAAGTAAAAGAAATCAATGGTATCCAAAGAATTAATTAACTTTCGAAAAAGCTAAAATAGTGCTTGCCTATTTTCGCTAAAATGCAAAAGTAATTATTTTGCCAGGTTAAGCCCTGTATATATGTGTGTGTGTGTGTATAACTTAGGATTCTATATAGTCCTTAAAAAAACCTTCTGCAAACCCGTAAAATGTCTCAGAGAAAGGGGCAATCTGACTGATGTGCAGCCTTAACGGCCCTCTTCACTTACCGTCGCCGGAAGCCCCAGCCAATGTTATTCTATGGGGAAATTTTCTTTACAAACAACTTATTAACAAATACATATTTTTAAATTCTGTTTTCCCATTCAGAAAATTCCCAACTGTTAAATTGACGCACCTTTTTTAAAAATGAATTTTTTTAATATTTTATTTTGAAATTGCAAAATGAAAAAAACTCACATATTAAAAATTCGTATTTTGCAGCTTCAAAATAAAATATAAAAAATTTAAAAAATAATTTTTTAAAAAAAGTCTGTCAATTTAACAGCTGGGAATTTTCAGAATTTAAAAATATGTATTAGTTAATGAGTTATTTGTAAAGAAAAATTTCCCATAGAATAACATTAGCTTCTGCTTCCGGCGTCGGTGAGTGAAGATGGCCCTTAAAAGTATACAATATGTAATCCTACATACATTTTATGGGAAAATTTATTTCCACAATTACTTATTACCTAATGTATTTTTTAAATTTTGTTTTCCTATTCAGAAAACTCATAACTGTAGTATCAAAATAAAAAATTTTTATTTTTAGTTCAAAGATGCAAATTTTCACTAAGTGCATTTTTCTCAATTTTTAGCTGCGAAATGAAATACAAAAATCAATTTTTGAAAAATGAGTACAAATTTAATGATTATGAATTTTCTAAATGCATAAACTTAATTTAAAAAAAAAAAGTAATTTATAATTATGGAAACTTATTTTCCCATAGAATAACATGGGCTGATCGCCAGATATAGCAAACTCTCAACAAAGTGCTTTCTACATTGCTTATTTAAGGAGTAAAAAGTTTCAATAAATGTGTGTAGAAACATCATTTGAAAAAATATTTTCAAATAAACATATATCGTACACAATTATTAAGAAAGTTCATCAACCCTTTTATCTAAGAATATATTTTTTTATCAATCGATATATTTTAGTGACAAAGATATTGAGGCGTGCCTAAGGATGTGATTAATTTCAAATGTTTAAGAAAGAAGTTTGCAACATCACAAACTATTGATTTAGTTTTAAATTTTAAACAAAATAAAAGAAACATAAAAAATATCTCACAACATTGTGTTTGATATGTAAAACACATTGGGTAAGGATGAAAAATAGTATGTGAGATATTTCTGGGTTCGTGGTTGAGTTTAACTTCCCACTAGTACTACACAATTGGGGATTAGCAACGGTCCGGATGCATCCTTCAGGATGGTCATGAGATACTTCTATGAAGTCCAATAATATAAAGGACAATTCCATAAAAATATCGAACATTGTGTTTAATACGTAAATTATTTTAGTCTTGTTCTTACTGTATTTCACCTCTTATGTACACATTAGGCAAGAGGCGAAATACAGTATGTGAGATACTTCTGTTTGAATTTAACGTCCCATTACTACTGCATAATGTAGGATTGGTGATGGTCTGGGATGCATCCCTAAGGATGATCATGAAATACTTCTTTGAAGTCCAATAAAACAAAAGACAGTGTTTCACTGTCAATAATGTGCATACTAGCGGGTCAGTATTTTCAAATGAATCACTAACAGTAACTTTTAGTCTTAAGAAAAGAAATTAAAAAAAAAAAATCATTTCTGATCGGGTAAAAAGTCACCCCGGGTCCCCACTGCCTTTGGCAGCGCAGTCCCGTGCGCACAAGTTAAGGGACACACGCGCTTTGCGCGTGTATTCTTTCCCTGACCCTTCATGCCCCCTAAAAAAGAAGAAAAAATCATTTCTGATTGGGTAAAAATTCACACCGGGTCCCCACTGCCTTCGGCAGCGCAGACCCATGCACGCTGCATATACACACGCTGTGCGCACATATTCCTTCTCAAATCAAATTTTTATTCTTAAGAAAAGAAAATCTAAAAAAATCATTTCTCATCTGTTAAAAAGTCAGACTGGATCCCCACTGCTTTCGACAGCACAATCCTGTGCGTTTAGGGCCGAAACTAGGATTTTTTTTACCCGGGGCAAGGAGAGAATCCCCCCCCCACCTCCAACTAGAAATTAAAATTTCAAAGGAAATTTTACAAAGTTTTTATGGCCATTTTATTTTCAACTGCATTCATAAGAAGTAAATATTGAATTTAATTCAAATTTTTGATAAATTTACAAATTTTGAAATGTATTATGATTATATTTAACGGATGTGTGTGTCTGTATGGGACACAAATACTGCAGCTAATTCATGAACTGCATGTTCTGAATTCCATGAAACCTAGTGTGCAGTTGAATTCTGACATAAACTGGCGATGTCTAGTTTTTGATATATATCGCTCGACTTGCAACACTTTTATGCCACGTTTTCTTATAGCTATATCTCAGCATCTCCAGGACGGAATTTAACAAACTTTATACATTATATGCTTGTTATGAAAGAGTTTACAAAACAAAACAGAATCGTAACATGTGTTTCGTGTCGAAAAACTTAGCATGACATTTCGCCAGGCGTAAAAATGTACAGGCACAAGTAGAGCTACAACCAACCGATTTTTATTTTAACGTATATATTTTATTCCTTTATAACATTTCTTGAAAAAAAAAAAAAAAGATTGAAGTTATGAATCAAAGCATTATTTTAGGGGGAAAAAAGAAGAAAAGCGTATTATAGAAAGATTTAAATTAAGCTACAGTTATTATTTTTATTTATTTATTTATTTTTACTGGTTTAATGATAGTTTCTTTTTTTTTTTACCCTCTCTCTTAAATTAATGGTATTTATAAATGACAATTCTAAAACAAGTGAATGTAAATTTCATATTCAATTACTTTTAAAATTGAAAATATCATTATTTTTGAGAGAATTTAAAATATTTTGAATAGTATAGTTGTTACATCAACTATACTGCAGAGAAATAAACAGACAAATATTTAAGTTTTTAATATAATTAAGATGCATAAATTAATAGATATGAACAAATATCTAAAAACTACTCATATCCATCAAGTGCGAACTAACCGTTAGCTGTCTAAATACACTGCGCTGCAAAAAAAAAAAACTTTTTTTCGAGCCCTGATACCATTCCTGCTGATTCTCATGTAAAATGATCTCCTGAATCCGAATATGACCCCCTCATTTTGCCCAATCACCCACCGTTTTCTCAGGACGCCACCCTTTCTGTTACTGTTTGGTAGTTTTATGGCCATAAATTTGATTTGGAGAATGGAAAAGAATTATTTTAATACTTTGAAAAAAAAAATATATAATATTATTTATAATAAATAATAGTAATAATTGATTAATAAAATATAAAAAATGTAATTTGTAATTTCAGTGGCAAATCCCACTCCTCCCCCTAAATTTCCCCCTTGCTGCAAATGTTCATGTTTTAGAATTTTTCATTTCTGTATTTAAATTAGAAGAGACAGTACTTTGAACTTATTTTTGAATAGGAGACTTGAGAATATTGTTTATTTTAGAAAATGAAAAAACAATAAATTGACAAAATATACTAAATCTTTAGCTTTAAGCTGTACGAGTAGTAATTTTTATTTATCTATTTATTGTTAAATAAAATATTGTCAAATATTAAAATAACTATATTAGTAAACAATACACACACACGCATGTATATATACATTGGTAAATAAAAAAGCTGCAATATATTATATGTTGATGGTCAAAACATATTTTTATGAGAAATTTCAAATGTGTCAAAATATATTTTTATGAGAAATTTCAACAAATAACATGTTGTAGACGAAGAAAGAACAAAAATTTTAATGATCCAGCACAGCGCCGATAAAAGATCGCGTCTTATGTTTACGTTTGTAATTCAGCTTTTGCCGCTTGGTGCGCTTTTACGTTGCAGGTAAAAACCGAAACTTGTCTGGTGAAAATGAGGGAATTGTTAAAGCCTTGTATCCGCGCGCGAGGGAGCGTCGGATCCAGTTTAGCCTAGGTCGGAGTGAGGTGGTTCAACCATCTTTTGACGACCCTCCTGCAGTCCTTTAATAAAAGTTCTGGCACGAAATTTTCATCAAAGTAAAAATTTTTCGTGACGTTGAATAGTAAAACCCTTCAGGACGTTGGCGAGGCGAATGACAAAAACAACAACATAAAAAAAAAAAAAAAAAAAAAAAAAAAATTGAAAAGAAAAGAAAAGAAACCTTTTTATTTGATTTTTTTTTTTTTTTTTTTTTAAGTAATAGTTAAAACTTAACAATATCTTCTGGCGTAAGTTATGTCGTTATCAATGTGATGCTTCAAAAATATTCGATTTGATATGGAAGCGAAACTTTGTACATCATCGATATAACTTTAATAATCGTAACTGCTTTATCAGAACAATATATTGTATTGATTAAAAATAATAATAAAATCATTTTTCACCAGAAAAATCTAAATAAAAGTTGTAGCAAATATACTGATATTGGCATTAACTACTAAAATACCGATTATCTGTAATAAGTTACAAATAACTGTACAAAAGTGTAAAGAATTTTAAATAATCGATTAAAAATTTAAGAGAATTTTATTTAAAAGGCTACACAAATACTATTTTTATGCGGCTTCATACAAAACATTTCACTGTGTAAAGTGCATTCCAAACTTTAATAAGGTCTTTTGAAATTTCAGCATCATTACGAAAAGTAATACATTTGAATAAAATTTTTGATGAGTCATTCACAAATTGAAGTGTAAACGTGTTTACAGTGATAATTGTTTTCATCTACAATTTGTATATGATCACTAAAACGAGATCTACGTTCTTACTTTTTTTTTTTTTTTTTTTTTTTACTTTTGTTGTTTAAGCGTTCGTATGTCAAAAGGTTAGAAAGTGTTTTAAGAATAAGCTTTATTTCCCCCCCCCCCCCCCCGAAACATTTTGGAAACTTTTTTATAATACGCTGCAGAAGTTTTGTTATGCCGTTATTAGAGTATAAGGTACGTCATTACTATCCAGTCATTACCCCCCCCCCCTTTTTTTTTTTTTTTTTTTTTTTTTTGAAGTATGAAAACCATATAAAATTTTAAATTTTCTAATGTTGAAACTGAATCTATCAAATTCTGTGCTCCTTCTTCCCTATTTAAAAAAACACGTCGAAGTCAAGGTTTTTCGAACAAACTGTACATAGACTAACAAGCTAACCCACTAACACATTAACAAACTGACACTACAGACGGACATCATATCAGTTTTGTTAATTTCCGATTCCTCACATCTCAAAATGTGTAAAAATAAAATAAAAACGAAATAGAAATAAGAGAGAAATTTTCACAATTACCAATGTTCCCCGTACCTGTAGTATGACAGTGAATTAAAACGTAATTTGAAACAGAGAGTTAAATATAGTAATACTATTTCAAAATAGTCGTTTGGGAATTCATTTTTATTGCTGTTTGATAAAATTCCCTGATATTTGTGGTTAAAGAAGCGTGACTGAAAATAAAATGATATAATAATAGAAGGAACGTGTGAAAAACTATTCCACATATTTAAACAACAATTACATAGACAATTTCTTAAAATGCAATTTACACAGGATACAATGACATAACTTAACGTGTTATTTCCTAATACTATCTATTTTAAATCCACAATAACTGTCTAAAAATAACAAGAGTAGAATAATATTGTCATAAATTCTACTAGAAAAAACCCATTAAAATTAAAACTTTAACTCAATGTACAATTTCTTAAATTATACACCCAATTTAAACTAAAAACATGTAACTGTTTTTTTCATTTAACCATTGAATAATGTAAAATACAACGCAAAATGTTCACTAAATTTTCCCTAAACAATCATGTTGGTTTATTTCTATCATTAAATGCTTTAGATATGCATGAACAATGAACAAAAGTGTTGTTTTTCTTTTTTCATGAATAGTTAACAATGTAATGAACAGTCTAGTCTGGTTAGCATATATTTGTGGTTAAGTATATCTGAATAATTTTAGAACTCTTATACATCTAAATATGGAAATTGAAAACCTACTTATTAATATACCTTTCCTGTGAGTTTGTTCTAACAAGCAAAAAGTAAAGTTTTATTACAGTGGTTCCTTCCTGTATAAAGTAATCTTAGCATGACGCTGGATGAAATAAATTTTATGCGAAGAATATGAATTCAAACAAAGCGGAAATAATTAATGTGGATTAAAACAAGTATAAATATGCTTTTCGCATACGAAATAATACAAATAAGTTCAAAAATTAATTTCAAATTAATAATAAATAGCCTGAAAATACTGCTGTAGGGCAAGTTTGTATCATGAATTTTAAGATTATTTTGAGAAATATAGTACGATCGTTAATTTCTAAAAAAAAAAAAAAAAAAAAGAGTATATCGTGGTCATCACTTTATATATATATATATACAGATTATTTTATACATATTCACGCAGTACAAGATATTTATCAAATTCTTATTTAATAAAATTATTACCCATGATGAATGCAGAGGAATTTTATTTTAGGGAAGTATAACACTAAACGTCGAAAGAAAGCCTTTTTTTTTTCTTTTCCTCTACAGACGACATCATACGAAATGCATTTATTTAGAATTGTTATTATTATTATCATTATTATCAATAATTTTTTTTACTATGATTATAGTTACTGTTAAAAATAGAAAGCTTCAAAAAATTTGTTTCAAATTATAACAGATCTATGCAGTGACGGATCCAGAACTTGACTTTTGGGGGGGGCTAAGATTTTTCAAAGTGTTATTCTAGACCAATAAAAAAATTACAATTGCGATATTCAATTGTGAAAGTTAGTGTTTTTTTTTTTGTTTTTTTTTTGGGGGGGGGGGGCTTCAGCCCCCTAGCCCCCTCCCCCTTAAATCCGCCACTGGATCTATGGTTCAAACTTTCGTTTTAAAGATATTGACAAGTTTTTTTTTTTTTTTTTTTTTTAAATACCAGAGTTGAAAATTTATACTCTTAAGGGAAAAGGGATGCTGCTAAATATACAATTTCCCTTCCCTTGTTGATTATCACTAAATATATGTATATTAATTTCACATTTATGTTTTTTTTTTTTTCTTTCTTTTCTTTTCATATTTACAGACAGATATTTTCGGAAAAAAAAAAAGATCAAATTATGTTCAGGACCCGTCAAAACATGTAAATTCGGCAAAAACTGGAGGTCGGAAATTTTCGTAAATCCAATACTTTTTTCATATGTATGTAGCAGGAAAGTAAAAATCACTCTTAATAAACATTTGAAACTTCGAATTTCGAATTTCGAATCGTCTTGTATAATAAAATCATTGACATATGATTTTTATTTAATTTTTTTTTTTTTTTTTTTCTTAAGCATGGGAGCGCACTGAATATTTTTATATTGCTGTTAAATTTTTCTTCTATAATTCAATAGAAGAAAATATTGGATTTTAAAAGTTTTCGACTACGATGGATCCGACATTTGATGGATTTACATGTTTTTTGAGGTCCATAATATGATTTGATACTTTTTAAAATATATATGTCTGAACGTATGTGTGTGACAAGAACTTTGTGGCAATTGTATGTCAGAACTGCAGCGCAGAATTTCATATAATTTTATATATAGTTGTATCTTGACATAAATTAGTGCCTTTTAACTTCTGACGTATGTCGCTCGACAGGTAGCTCTGCTACATTGCGATTTTTCCCATTTAACAGAAGGCTATATCTCAGGTTCTATTGTGTATAATCACACAAATATTGGTATGTAAAAAGGATATTATGAAACATTACACAGATTCAATTTGTGCGTATATCGGCTGAGAGATGGAGATACTATGTAGCAATTTTCCTTGTGAACGGTAAGGCTATATCTCAAATTCTTTTGTATATAATTGTACAAAACTTGGTATATGAGAGTACCATTATGAAATACTATTCTAATTATATTTGGGTACATATCGGTCAAAAAATGGTGCTGCAATGTGGCAACGTACCTTGTGAATAAGAAGCATACATCGTAACTTTTATGAAATATAATTGTACCAAACTTTATGTGGGAGAAAACGAATACCGATTTAACTCGTGTGTGTACTGGCGAACAGGTGGCACTGATATAAACCCACCTTCTGTGATTTTCCCCACGGCTACATCTCAGTATCTTCTTATTAAAATTCCACTAGTCTCCATACATTAAAATCTTTATTGCCAGAAGTTATAATTATACTTTTGTGCATGCAAAACAGTATGTGGCGCTGTTATATAGAGTGATGTACAAAAAAGTTTTGTGATTGCCACAACATACTAGTTGACGTGACGTCAGTGGAGGCTTCCCTATTGTGATTCAAATGTTTTTGGATTATGTGTGTCTGTGCAACACCACCTGCAATAATGCCTCCGAGCTGAGCTCTACGTCACGGAAGATCGGCCGATTTCATCCAATCCCCACGATCCAACATGTATCATAGGAAGAGTTGATTGGATAAAATCGGCCGATCTTCCATGACGTAGAGCTCAGCTCGAAGGCATTATTACAGGAGGTGTTGGTCTGTGTGTGTGTACCGCGATACTGACCACAAAGACTGTGAGGTAATGTTATGTTAGCGTAACGCTACAAACGAAGTTCACACTTTACGAATAACACGTGAATGTGCAGAGTTTTAGGATTCAGTTGATTAATGGAGTTAGTTCCTATGCTAAACTAAATGATAATTTGCGGTATGTTAATATTATAAAGTGAGATGGATATAAAAGGTGATGTGTTTCGTAGTAGAGGAGGAGAGTTAGTGGTAAGAGTAGAAGTGGTAGGAGGTTAAAAGAGTTAGTAGCGAGCATAATAGAAGATAGTTAGTCGAGTAGTATAGTGGTTTAGGGAATCCTCCCACTAACGAAAGACGAGTAAAGTCGTGAGAGGTAACGACGTTAAGTGAAGCTGTTGAGATTATTTATGGTTATCTATGGAGGGTTAGAGTATTTATGAAGGCTGCCCCTTTAAGTTTATAAAGGTATTGAATGTGAATATAGTCTAACACCCACTTTTTCATTAAGCTCTAAATAAAGGGTCATTATTTATTTTATAATTCAAGTCTTGTACTCTCTTTACTTACCATTTAGTTATCTAATTAAGTAATTAAGATGGAGTTTGCATCAATGCAAACTTCACAAGACTGGCGAGTATGTTCATGAGCAATGAATAATGTTGAAAAAGGTTGAAATTAATTTTTGAACTTTTAATAGGTTCTAACCGAAAATTTACTATAAAATGGTTTTTGATTAATTTATTCATGAAATTTTAAATAAGTTATTTAATTTCATATTATTACAATTAATGAATAATTTATACTTAAAAATATCTTCTTTAAATTAATATATTGCATTACTTAAAAGGAAGAGATCGAAGGATAAAATATTGGATAACATGTAATAAAATAAATTTACAAATGTCTTACCTTTCGTACTGGGGCTTATATCACTTTCAAAGAAGTATACAGTATAAGACTCTCTCAACCTCTGTATGATGATAAATTATAAAAAAGTAATAGTGGAACGTATTAACAAATACAATGTTAGCAAACAGTTTTTTAAAAATATATTAGATTAAGCCAAAAATTTAATAAATGTAGTATCAAATTCATCAATAAGCGAGAATACTGCAATTGAAATCTTCGGAAACCTGTTAGGACTACATAAAATCTTTTTGAATTGCTATATTCTCACCTGCCGATGATGTTGATACTGCATTTGTTGAATTTAAGGATTAATCTAACAATCTTTAAAATTGCTTATTAACATTGTATTTTTATTTATTTATTTATTTGTTGTGTTAAAACATTTTACTATTATTTTTCATAATTCATCTTTAATTAAATTGAAGTACCTGGATGACCGAGTTCACTCGGTCTCATTGTAAAAATCCTTCGTAGTGTAGATTCAGTGATTTGGTTTCATATAATCGTATTTCTTACTTGTTTGCCTAGGGCGGGGTGCAGGTTACCACTGAATGCTAATTTTAGTGGAGATAGGACAATTTCAAATCGAATTATTATGTAAAATCTCTAACTTTTTTTTTTCTTAATCAAAATCGATTAGACGATTCCTGGAAAACCAGAGTTCTGTCATGTATTGTTCAAGGTGAAGACCAGCGACGGCTAACTTTTACCAAGAAGAAGATAAGATGCTGTATTTCTGCCAGGTAGTATGCGGGTTAGCAATGAACGCTAACTATACTGAACATGAGGTTATTTCATATCGAAATGTCATCTCAAAAGTATACATTGTCTAAATATTTATCAATATCATTCGAGTACTTTAAAAGTGAAGTTTCTGCCATTTTTTTCCTGAGAAAAGCACGGGTTACAGATGAACGCTATATGTTCCAAAAAGAATGACAAAATTGTGTGTTTACATTTGTAAACTCAAAAATTCTCTAAATTAAAATTTTTATTAAAACCATGCAAATAGTTTCTAGGAAAACCATGTGCTTGCCGTATTCTTCCACGTGCGAAATACAGGTTAACAATGAATGATAATTTTCATGAAGATGAGGATATATCAGATAGGTTTTTCATCTCAAGAAACCTTTAATGCTAAGTTTTTATCAAAATCATTAGAATCATTTGCTGGAAAACCAAGTTTCTTAGGTAGATTTGCAACAGGCATAGTGAGGGTTAACTGCGAACATTAACTTTCTTCAAGATGAAGGAAATTCAGTTTTAATTTTCATCTAAAATAACCACAAGCCTTTAATATTTATTAAAATCATTCGAACATTTTCAAAGAATACCAAATTTCAGACATATTTTGCCGCGGTCGAGTGAGTGAACGCTAAATTTTTTAAAGATAAGGATATGACATATAGGTTTCTCAATGAAAAGAAATATATATATATATGTTTTTATTAAAATTGGCCGATTTATTTCCGGAAAAACCAAGTTTCTGCCATATTTTACCCTAGACGGAAAAGAGATAAAATTAAATGCTAATTTTTTTTGAAGAAGAGGATAAGTCAGATAGATTTGTCATCTCAAAAAGCAATTAACCCTAATCTTTTATTTAAATTATTAGAAAAATTTACTAGACAACTACGTTTCAGCCATATTTTTAAACGGGAGGAATTAAGACAAACAGTTAAAGCTAATTTTCGAGAAGATGAAGATAAATCAGATGGGTTCGTCGTCGTTAAAACATATTTCTTTCTTTCTTTTTTTTTTTTTTTTTTTCTTGCAATGAAAATAATTTGAACTATTCTCGATAAAACCCGCAGTGAAGTCGATAGCTGGCTAATTTTGCAATGGTTGGAGTGAGGTTTAATAATAAAAGCTAATTTTCTTGACTGTGAGTCGAAATCAGATGAGTTTACCATCTCAAGAAATCCTTAATTCTAAGTTTTTTACCAAAATCTTTAGATTCATTTCGAACGAAACCAGGTTTCTGTCATATTTTGAAGAAGACAGTGTGTGAGTTAATAGTGAACACTAATTTTCCAGAAGATGAGGGTAAGTCCAATGGATTTTGCTTCTCAAAAAATCTTTAACCCTAAGTTTTTATTAAATTTGTCACGTTTATTTCCTAGTAAACCCAAATTAAGCCTATTTTTTAGCCAGCGGCTGATGAGTTAGAAGCGGATGCAAATTTCCCTGTAAATAAGGTGTTGTAATTAAAATTACACATTTATTTATTAACGAAAATTAAACAAAAATGTGTATAATTAAAATTACACATTTATTTATAGAAGGAAATAAAACAAACATGTGTGTAATCTAAATATATATATAAAAATACTTCATGTTTATATAATACAATTTAAAAAGTGATGTGTATATAAATATAGGCAAGTAAAAATGTTTCTTTTCTAATACGAGAGATGTAAAAGCGGGAGGCCATCATTGTAAAATTGTAGGAGGGAGAATTGTAATGTATCCCTGATATGAATCTACCAGACAGTCAGGCGACGAGCGGAGAAAGCATTTGACACTAAACTACAAAAGCTCACGAAAGTGGTTTATAGCAGCCATAAATGAGAAAAAAAGAGATGGAGGAGATTTCCAAGGACCGAAATTTTCTAAGAAGAGCAGAGGGAATCAAGAAAAGGTACATTGGTAAAAAAAAAAAAAGGGGAAAAGGTCCCATGTGTGGCAGAAGGCGGAGTCAAAATGGGCCTGTAAGTAAAATATACAGAATATCGTCAGATGATAAAAAAATTTTGGAAGGAGAAAATATAAGCCCTGAATCAGCGGTTGGACCCTCGTCGATGCAGACCAGGGAAGCGGCCGGTAAGATTGCCGAAGCAGAAATCATCGAAGGAATGGAGCTTTAGGAGGCGATACGCTGAAAGGGAGATGCTTCCCGGAATTAAAGGTTGGATCCTTGATACCCTGACTGATGATGAACTGAATATTTTAGTGAAACTTCTTCTCGAAAAATAGCCAAGGATGCTTGATGCCTAATTGCTGCATTAGTGTATGTTGAACGCTCGTCGTCGGGTGAGTCTCTACTTTAAATTATATTAAAAAAGAAAATATTTAAGATTTTTTTTAATTTCATTTATTCTTCCTCCTAAACAAAAAAAAAAAAAAAAAAAAAAAAAAAAAAAATGGCGGAGTCCCGCTTAAAGTGCTCACAAAAGGATATATTTAATTTTTATAAAGAATTTTTTATGTTTAAAATAAAAAATGAATAAAGGATTATTTGTTAGAAATTCTTATTGTTTTTTTTTCTCAGAGGTTTCTAGATATATTATTCCTAGAAGATCGCTTAATAAAATAGGAGAAAATTTTAGTATTCAAAATTTCATTTTATGACCCAGTAAAAATTTAATGAACTTGGGTATTATTTAAAGTATAATATAAATTATTATTTAGCTTATTATTTTTTTAGAAACAACGCAATGTATCATACAGATGGGAGAGTATCTCTAAATAACAATTTCTCTCCAACACTGTAAATCACCCAAAAAGCGATTTGTTGCCTATCCAGTTGAGGTCATAAAGTGAAATAATAATAATAATAAAATAAAATAAGATAAACTAATTTAGGAAAACTTTAAGGTGGACTCAGACAAAATAATAATAAAGAAACATAATAAGCAATTGCTTAAATAAAATTAGATAGATATAGATAAAGGAAATCATAGCATTATAATGTCATTGTATATGAATAACTGATAAAAAAAATATATAATATGAATAGATATGCAAATGTGTACATATAATATATATATAGATATAAATTACACTTTCATTAATAATGATAAGTAGAATATGAAAATAAATGAAATGTAATTAAGATAATTACAGTTGTAAATTTTGAAAAATTACTGGAAATATTTTATATGTACACATAAACAGCGAGATTGCTCAGGAAGGTTTCTTGAAATCAAATAATCTGATATTTTGTTTGTTTGATAATATTATTTTTGATGCCTGTATACATATAAAACTTGAATATTTTACTTTGAAGAAAGTAAATAGTTTCCTAAAATAAGGAGTAATAATAATAATTCAACTAGAATAATCTAGCTAGTCAGTAAATATCTGTATACAAGCATAATTTGTGTAATGTTAATACATATAAGAATGATTTTTTAAGAGTTGATTTAAAGTAAAGATTAGAAAGTAGTTCATGTAAATGAAAAGTACTTATAAATTGAGAAAAAAGTGTTATACAAAAACTCAAAATCAGAGGAAAACGGTGGAAACAAAAACTGAGAAGGTAGTACCGGGTAAAATAAAAATGGAGAAAAAATTAACAGTGTCATTAGATACGTTATTAGTGGGTCTTCCACACTTCAGTGGTGACAGTCAGGCTAATATAGATAAATTTCTAGAGTCATTTGAGACATTAACAAATGCGACAGAATTAGACGATGGAATTAAATTATTAATTTTAAAAAGTAAAATCAGTGGAAGAGCGAAGGAGAAAATAAACTTGGATGAGGATTTAATAAATGAGAATGTGTATGAGCAATTCAAACTTAAATTAAAAGAAAAATTTAAGAGCAAAGTAAATTTCTCAAAAGCTCAGGCAGATTTCATGAATATCAGGCAATCACCAAAACAAACTATAGAAGAATATGCAACGGAAATAATAAAAAAATCAAATGAATTTTTAAAAGGGTCTGGATTCGAAAACAAAGATGGGGCAAAAGAATTTGTAAACAGTTTAAAATTAAATAAATTTATTGAAGGCATGAGGGCAGACATAGAATTTGAGTTAAGAAAGGCAGATATTAAAAATATTTTGAAAGTGCATTAAAAATGGCTAAGACCATTGAAAATGCAATGCAATTTAACGTGGAGGAAATAAATACTATAGAGAAAAAAAATAGCAAAGAAACCGATATGTGTGCATTATTATTAGAATTAACATCGAAACAAACTGAACGAATCAAACAATTAGAAAAAAAATTGAAGAATTAGAAATAAGAAATAACAGATCAGAAAGTCAAGAAAGACAAAAACATGACAGCACAAGATTTTGTGCAATTTGCAAAACTAGATCACATAACACTGAACAATGCTGGTACAATTCAAGAACTAATCCCAATATTGTAAACAATACAGTCCCTATAATACAAGAGAGTGAAAATGCAGGGGTTAGAAACGTAAGATCAGACGAAAATAGATCTAGTAATACAAATTATGGAAATTTCGATAGGGGTACTAGAAATAATTTCAGAAGAAGTTCACATAGAAATTTTAGACAAAGAGGTACAAACCGTCCTGCTATAACGTTTCCAAGGCAGTCGGGAAACTAAATGAGGGGTTTACCAAGAGTAAAAAAAATAATAACATAGTCCCTCGTAAATCCCTTAACATATCCAGGGGACTAAAAATGCATCAAAATAGCGAAAAAAAATATGTGAATCAAGCAGACAAGGAATTACACAGAAATTATTATGAAAAATATTATAAAGTACAGAGGCAGAGAAGCGAGAAAGATAACAATTCACGCAGTTATAGTAAAAACAAAAATAAATCAAATGTAATTCATACACCAGATCGATATCTGTGCACAAAAAGATGGAAAAACACACAAGAGATTAAATATTTGACAAATATTGATCAAAATGATATAGGTAACTTACCCATCTTAGATTTGAATATAAATGGGGTACCTACACGAAATTTAATCGATACAGGCGCAACTTTAAATGCAATGTGTCCCAAAATATTTCAAAAAATCAAAGAAACAGGGATAAAAATTCAGTAATTGTCAAATAATGTAAACATACACACATTAAACAATCAGAGAATTAATTTCAAAAAATGCATTAAAATTACATTCAAAATTAAAGGGAAATTCGTGACAGGTGTATTTTATATATTGAACTTTAATTTTGATAAGAAGTATAATGTAATATTAGGTTATGACTTTCTAAAAAGAAACAAAATGATAGTAGACTGTAAGGCAGGACATGTACTATTTAAAAACATGAAATTGGAATTAAATAAATCTCCAAACAACCAAGAAATTCCAAATCATATAAATACCATGTCAATAGAAACAAATACAGACACATCACAGATGGAGGACAAAATACAATTCCCACAGTCAGGAGTGCATGATCAGGAACAGGAAGAAAATGCAAAAATTTATGGGAATTTTAAATGCTCAAAAGATCAGATAAAGTCAAAAAACAATGAAAAGGAACTAATAAATTGGGAGGCATCTTCTAGTAAACAAATGATAGAATTAAATGAGAAAAATGAAGAAAACATTATAAGGCAGGATACGTTAAATCAAAATTATCACTTTGCAAGACTAATAAGAAAAATGGATGTTGCACCGAAACAAACAGTTTGGGCGGAAATAAAAGTTCCTAGAATATACCAACACGAAACAATATTCCTTGAACCACAGAGAAATAATTCGGGTACAAACATAAATTGCTCTATACATAAAATAGATAATGAAAATAAACTAAAAGTTCAAATTTCAAATACAAAGGACCACAAAATTACTTTGAATAAAAATATGAAACTGGCGAAAGTTACACAACAATTCATAATAACGGACAAAACAAAACCAAAGAGAGAAATTATTAACAATTTAAACATGGTAGATGTTAAACAAATGAGAAAAGCTGACTTAAAAAAAGGAAGATTTTAATCTAAGTCATTTAGATTCAGTAACACAAAAAGAAATGCATGAAATATTAATGAAAAATTATGCAGCATTTTCCAAAAATTACAAGACACTAGGACAAACATCATTAGTTACACCAATATTTAAATTAGCTCATAATTACCCCATTCAATTAAAACCGTATAAATTGGCTTATAATATGAAAGATGTTGCGAAAGAGGAGATAAATAAATTATTAGAGGAAAAAATTATTGAACCAACAAGCTCTCATTATGCAGCCCCAGTAATTTTCGTAAAGAAAAAATGTAACTAAAAAACAAATGATCCCAAACACATTAAAGTGAGAGCAGCAGTAGATTACAGGGTCCTTAATGAAATCATAGAAGTTTCACCACATCCCATCCCGGATGCGAAAGAAATAATTCAGAGACTTAGTGGTAAAAAATACTATACTGTGATGGACTTTCACTCGGCATTCTTCCAAATTAATTTAAAAGAAGAAGACCGAGAAAAATTAGCATTCATTACGGAATTTGGTTGCTATCAGCCAACCAGATTAAATTTTGGTAATAAAATATCAACTATGACATTTGCTAAACTTATGGAAAAGATTTTAGGTCACATAGATAAAAATAAAATAGGGTACTTCATCGATGACATTATTTTAGGAACAGACTCAATAGAAGATATGAAAAAATTAATGCAGGAAGTTTTAGACATTTTAATAAAAAACAATCTAACTATTGACCCGCAAAAGATGCAAATATGTAAAAATGAGATAGAGTTCTTAGGGTATAAAATCAATGAACATGGTTATTCACCTTCGGAGGGAAATTTAAACAAAGTAAAAAAATTAATGAGACCAAACAATAAAAAAGGTATCTTACAACTGTTAGGGTTTTCGAACTATTTCAGAACATTGATAAAAAATTACAACGACATAATAGATCCATTATTACAACTTACAAGAAAAGACATAAAATTTAAATGGGGTGAAGAACAAGAGAAAGCATTTATAAATTTACAAACCGCGTTATTAAATGAACCAACTCTAGCTCCAGATATGAACAAAGAATTTTATTTGATCACGGATGCTTCAAAATACGCAATATCGGCGATTTTGGCACAAAAAGAGAATGGAATTTTGCATCCGATTGAATATTATGGTAGGAAATTAAAAAATTCAGAAAAAAAATTATCCAGCCATGAAACAAGAGTTACTAGCAATACATGAATCAGTATTAAATTATAAAAACTTACTGTTAGGAAAAAAGATATTTTTGTTAACAGATGCGAAGGCGTTAACATATTTTATTAATTTGGAGAAACAGCCTGACATAATTTCGAGATGGCTTTTAGATCTCCAAGAATTTGACATAACAGTAGAACATATATCAGGATCACAGAATCCGAGTGATTTTTTAAGTAGGCCCATAGCAAACATAACGCATGAAGATCAAGAGAATGAAATGTATTTATTTAAAGCCGAAAAAGAGTTGCCAGAAGAAAACATTTTAAATGAACAAAAAAAATGCGACAAAATACAAAAAATAGTAGTATGTTTAAAATCAAAGAGAAATAATAAATACAAAAGAAAATACTCTTTATTAGAAAATGATCTATTAGTATTGAAACATTCAAATAATGCTACGGAAAATACGCAAAATATTATCATAGCTCCACATAGTTTAAGAGAGAAAATCATAAATACCGCGCATTCCCCACACTTCGGTTTTGAGAAAACATATCAAATGATTAAAAATAGATTTTACTGGATTGGGATGTACCAAACAGTAAAATATTTTTGTAGGATATGTATTCCATGTAACTCTTACAAACCGCATCAAACAATAAAACTTCCGTTACAAGTAATGAATAAGAACTATTCATGTGGCCAAGCATTAAATATTGATATTGTTGGAAAATTAGTACCAACGCTAAAACAGAACAAATTTCTTTTAACAATTATTTGTGCATTTTCTAGGTTCTTAGAAGTAATACAGCTAAAAAATACCAATGCAACTACCATCATAAATGCGCTGCTAGAATATTTCGGAAAATATGGCCTATGCCAGTATATAAATTTAGACAATGCGCCTTATTTTAGAGGCAAAGAATTTACAGACTTCGCTAAGAATCTAAATATAACATTGCGTTATTCGAGCATTTACAAACCCAGTAGTAATGGTACGATTGAGAAAGCACATTTAATTTTAAAAAATTCCATCTCAGCCATGTGTCAGGAAACTTTTGATTGGGACACGAGAATAATTTTTTTTTAAGTTAAACTATAATATGTCGAAACATCGAGCAACGGGATACGAACCCGCGGTGTTATTTTTTGGCAGAAAATTAAAAACTCCATTTCTAGATTGCAATGACAGAAATAACGAAATCCCTTCGCAATATATATCAAAAATAAAACAGCATATGCATCAGGCGAGAGCAAAAGCATTGCTAAATATGAAAAAAATTTCAGAAGAGTACAATAGAAATAGAAGTATAAATCCTAAAGAATTGGAGATAGGGGATGAAGTCTATCTTAAATCACTAAGAAAGAATAGAAAATTAGGTAAAAGGTTTGACGGACCAATTTTTCTGGAAAGGAAGTTCAGAAACTCGAATTACTTGATACGAGAAAAGGAAGGAAATAAAAGTTTAAAAATTCATATTTCAAAAATATTTAAAGTACCACCAGAAAAAGAAAATTAAAATAACCAACTAAAGAATATAGGAAGGATCTAGGTCAAAATACTAAAACAGTTATATTAAAAAAAAAAAAAAAAAAAAAAAAAAAAAAAACTAATAATAATAGATAGTAAAATAGTGTGGTTAGTTGAGACAAACATAATTTTATTGTTGTACAGGGGTGCTTCAGATTTTAACTGGTAACTGTTTGAAGCTGGTCTTCAAACAGAGAAATTAATATTTATGGCGGGGCCCCTTTATTGAGCTATAGATATTCTTTTCTCCTTGCCAGTGAAGAATTTTGAATGCGGCCTTTATAACAATAATAAAAAAGATTGATAATAATAATAATTGTAATAAAGCTAACATTACATTGTATACAAAAATGTATCAAGTTGCGAGTGTGCAGATAATAATAATAATAATAATGATAAAGTCATTATTGCATTTTGGGCTGGAAAAACATAGCCATTGGAGTATAATAAATCAATAACAGCTGTAATAATAGAGAAATGAACGTGAATTACATTGAGAATAAATATAATGTGAGATAGTGATTGGATGAAGGCTCTAAAACGGGGATAGGAATTTTCCTCTTAAACACTATAGATAAAAAAAAAAAAAAAAAAAAAAAAAAAAATCCCTTTTCGGCAAGCTTAAAGGCAAAGGTAGATTCCTTTACGTTAATATTACAAATGTAAAAAAATTTTACATATGGATTAATACTTAACCAATAGCTTTGTTCTCACACATTGTATTATTTAAGCCGCTATTCTGTTTTCAAGAAATTTAATTTTCAACTACAAAAGGGATTCAATCTACTTAAAATTTTAGGCTACATTTATTGGTCTGTAAATGTTTCAATTTTTTAGAACTCAAGCTCATAATCATTCAACAAATAGAAGTCTTAAAGATATACAATCCCAGCAATGGTGAATCTCGGGGGGGGGGGGGCTATTGGTCTACAACCCTACCCCTACCCAATCTTAATCAAAATTATAATTTTCATTTTAAATCCATATAACTGTTGTTCAATATCTTTCTTTTAAAGAAAAAATAGAAACGTGAAAATGCACTTGTGACCTTACTATGGTCAAGTCAAATACAGTTAAGTGGTAGCGGTTTTTGGAAAAGTTATTTCATTGTAATTTTTATTGAATTATTGAGAGTTTTGTATTGGGTTTTTGTGATTCTTATTGTCAGATGAACAAAAATTGTAAAGTGAAACTGTTTTGGTTGATATAAGCTGGAACGTTAACATTAGTTAACATTGGACCATTTGGCACCGCTGAATTTCAATGTTAATTGTTATGAATTTAGTAAATTGTATGATTTGGCGAAATTTTGGTGACAAAACTTGCGACTTAACAATGAAATTTGTGATTTGGCGGCAAAATTTGATAGTTGACGACGAAAGTTTTGACTTGGCGACATAATTTGTTGTCTGACGACAAAATTTGGCGAGCTTGGCGGTGGAGAAGGGCAGCTTTGGCGTCATTATATTTTCTTTCTACGCGAAAACCTCATATCTCTTCACAGACCAATATCTTATTTCGACAAGATAAAAAGTCAAAGGAAGCTGTAACGTATTACTCTCTATCGTAAATTTTAAATTCTTGCCTAAACCGACATTCTAAACTATTCACCACAAACGATATTTGTATTAATATTGACGTATTATTGTAATTAGATATTTTAAATGATTAATTAAAGCGCTTAAGATGGTTTTTAATTAACACACTTTTATTAACTTGATATGATGCAACTATTAATGTATGTAACGGAATTTTGCAATTCAATTTTCGGCAACTTCTTGTCGTCCGAAAGGCCGGAAATTTTGCACACGACTTCATAATCAATGACAATACTAGATACAAGTGTTTCCAGGCACTTTTCCTATCAGAGGCAGGTTCCAGGGGCAAACAAAAAACATGTACTTATACAAAACTATCGTATGTGACACAGGATTTGGATGTATTTGTATAATGTCGAGTGGCAACAATTAATTTTTTTTAATAAAGATTTAAAAGTATGTAATAGTTTTCTAAAACCTTTATTAGTTCACTTTTCAATAAAAGAGTGTTCTTTATTTTTCTTTAAATGGTATAATTTTATTTATCAAAATAAAGGAATTCGAGTAATGAAATACTTTAATTTAAATTTAAGTTTTTATGAAAATAAACTTCAACGGAAAATTCATTAAAATCGTCTCTAGTTCATTTGTCAAAGGGATAATATCTAAATGTCCCCAAATTTAATACTTTTTTTATCATGCCAGTTTAATTCGCTTAGCATCAATTTACACGATTTTCTTTTTAAACGATGACATTTATCTTTTACATTATAGCATCTATGTCATAAAGCTAAGTCTAAATCTGCTTAGCCCTAAGATATGTTGATTTTATTTACATATTTATTTATTAACTTTTATTTTATTTCTTTAAAATCACGGATAAAATTTCATTTAATTTTTCTCAGTACATTGTTGTAATAGTGAAGTCATATGTTCTGTTAAATTAAACTTTTTTTTTTTTTTTTTTATCAGATTATTATATTGTTTAAAAACGTGATTAAAATTTTATAATATTTTCAGTGATCTTTTTTATTATCGTTTGTACGTGACATAAGCATCAGATTATAAATTTTTGCAATGAAAGCTATAGAAAAAATGTCGGCTTCAACACAATTCACGAAAAATCACTTTTTAGCTTATAACTTCTAAGCAATTGAAGCTATCGAAAAAGTTTAAATACAAAAATTGTTCTTTAGGGTAAGGCGGTAATTCAACTGATTTGAATTTTTTTCCTATTTTCAATATTAAAGAAATTATGGGCATATGAAAATTTCCACCCCCCACCATTTCCACCCCCTTTGAGCTGGACACCCCATCTACGAACTCGACCGAGATTTTTACTGTCCTGACAACATATCCTGAGCTGGTTAATTTTAAATGAAAATTACTCTAGTTATCGTGTTCACAACTTAACATGGGAAAAAGCGTTATACATATATATATATACCTATATATATATATATATATGTATATATATATATATATATATATATATATATATAAACTTTTGAACGGAGGGTGGTTTTGGGTTCTAGAGGTCATGATCGGTGAAGATATGAACAAATTTTTCAGAAGTCGTGTCATGAGAACCATTGCAATAGGTAGATCTCCTATAAGGAATCTACCTTAAAAAAAAAAAAAAAAAAAAAAAAAAAAAAGCACGGGTTTTAGACTATAACTTTAAGTAGATAAGGAGTTTTTAAATAAACTGTGTATAAAATAAAAGAAAACAAACAAATAAATAAAAGTTGTGTACAGAATGTTGATAGATTCAAATAATCCAGAAGAATAACATAATAGTATATATATATATAAACTGTGTGTGAAATGCTATGATTTTGTTTATTTATATTTATGTATAGATATATATATAAACATATATATAATTTTTTTTTTAATTTTTTGGAAGAGGAAAAATTTAAGAAAAACATTTGTAAAATAAAGAAAAATATTTTCTTTTTTTGGAGTAGACTCACCCAACAACAACTATCAGTAGTAGAGGTGCTCAAAAGCAACAGACATATATATAAATGTACAAAAATTACAAAAATATGTGTAGACTTTTTAGAATCAGAAGGATGAAAAATGAACTATACTTCAAAATGAGACTCTATACAATGGTAATATAAAAAGAGACATAAAACAAAGACAAAATGAAGTGAACTCTTACATTAAAATTTTTTTCGAAAACAAATACGAATGAACATTTAAAGTGCTATGGACTGTAATTTAGCACAATGGACAATATTGTGTGTATATTCTACATTTTTTTGTTTAGGTGAAGATAACAACATTTCTATGGACTATTTAGAAAAAAAACCTTCGCAAAACTTCAAAAACTGATAATAAAAGGTTAGAAACTATAGACTGAAAGAATGGACAATATTTATTCTGTTTTCTTCATATTTTAGGATCATGAGTATTAGTATTTTGTTTGTGTGTATTTTTTGCATTTTATTTTATAGGTCAGAATGATATACCAAATGCTTACAAATGCACAGAGAATAGACCTAATGTAATACAGAATTTAAGTACATGATTTATATGACAGGATTGATTTTTTTTTTTTTTGTAGAAAGGGGGGATATAAATGTTGTAATTAAAATTACACATTTATTTATTAAAGAAAATTAAACAAAAATGTGTATAATTAAAATTACACATTTATTTATAGAAGGAAATAAAACAAACATGTGTGTAATCTAAATATATATATATAAATACTTTATGTTTATATAATACAATTTAAAAAGTGATGTGTATATAAATATAGGCAAGTAAAAATGTTTCTTTTCTAACATGAGAGATGTAAAAGCCGGAGGCCATCATTGTAAAATTGTAGGAGGGAGAATTGTAATGTATCCCTGATATGAATCTACCAGACAGTCAGGCGACGAGCGGAAAAAGCATTTGACACTAAACTACAAAAGCTCACGAAAGTGGTTTATAGCAGCGATAAATGAGAAAAAAAGAGATGGAGGAGATTTCCAAGGACCGAAATTTTCTAAGAAGAGCAGAGGGAATCAAGAGAAGGTACATTGGTAAAAAAAACGACCACTAAAAAAAAAAAGGGGGAAAAGGTCCCATGTGTGGCAGAAGGCGGAGTCAAAATGGGCCTGTAAGTAAAATATACAGAATATCGTCAGATGATAAAAAATTTTGGAAGGAAAAAATATAAGCCCTGAATCAGCGGCTGGACCCTCGTCGATGCAGACCGGGGAAGCGGCCGGTAAGATTGCCGAAGCAGAAATCATCGAAGGAATGGAGCTTTAGGAGGCGATACGTTGAAAGGGAGATGCTTCCCGGAATTAAAGGTTGGATCCTTGATACCCTGACTGATGATGCCCTGAATATTTTAGTGAAACTTCTTCTCGAAAAATAGCCAAGGATGCTTGATGCCTAATTGCTGCATTAGTGTATGTTGAACGCTCGTCGTCGGGTGAGTCTCTACTTTAAATTATATTAAAAAAGAAAATATTTAAGATTTTTTTTAATTTCATTTATTCTTCCTCCTAAACAAAAAAAAAAGGCTGAGTCCCGCTTAAAGTGCTCACAAAAGGATATATTTAATTTTTATAAAGAATTTTTTATGTTTAAAATAAAAAATGAATAAAGGATTATTTGTTAGAAATTCTTATTGTTTTTTTTTTCTCAGAGGTTTCTAGATATATTATTCCTAGAAGACCGCTTAATAAAATAGGAGAAAATTTTAGTATTCAAAATTTCATTTTATGACCCAGTAAAAATTTAATGAACTTGGGGTATTATTTAAAGTATAATGTAAATTATTATTTAGCTTATTATTTTTTTAGAAACAACGCAATGTATCATACAGATGGGAGAGTATCTCTAAATAACAATTTCTCTCCAACATAAGGATAAGTCCAATCGAATTTTTCGCCCCATAAAACCCTTAACTCATTTTTTTCTCAAAGTCATTATGCCCATTTCCGAAAAAAACCCAATTTCTGTCATATTTTACAACAGATGGATAAAAAAGGGTTGACAGTAAACGATAATTTTCCTCATATATGAATGAATCTAATTGATTTTTCACTTCAAAATACCTTTAACTTCAAACTTTCTTAATCCTAGAACACTAGCGTGTTCATATCTGCCGCTATCTCTAGAGATAAGTAAAATTTACGTACTCATGTAAAATTAGTTTTATTTCTTAAATTACATTAATGTTGTTTTCAAATATGTTTAATTATTTGCTGTTTTACCCAATATTACTAATTTTTCATTAACTGAATAATTAATTGTATTTAAAATTATATTTGAACACTATGAAAAAGTATACCAATAAAGGAAGACCGCACGTAAAATTTACGTACACTAATGTTCTAGGATTAAAAATCATTATATTTATTTTTGAGTAAACCCAGTTTCATGCTATATTTTGAAGACGACCACCAGACAGACACACACCATACCAAATATAATCAAAACTTATATTATTCTTATTATTATGTTGTTCTGAAACCATATAAAATTGTCAAAAATCAGAAGTCGATATTTTTATGAGTCTAATACTTTCTTTTTTTTCAATAAGGAAGAAAGTGAAAATATAATAGCACAATTGAAATTGAAATGAAGTTGAATACCATCATACAAACTAAATTACATAATTATAAATATATTCTGAAACAGTGCTGGATTTAAAATTCAAATACATTCACAATTTTTCCTTAAACATTTACTTAAAAAAACTATATTTACAAAACTTAAGAAAAAGTAAATTAGTTAAATGGAGTTACATGTATGTATATTCTAGATTTTTTAAGGTGCACACTTTAATGGACCTGATTTCTGTACTGATAAGTATAAAGGATTTAAGTCCAAAAATGTCGATTTTGAGTTAAGTACACAGTCAGACTCAGAAAAAAATTCGCTATCGATTGGTATAAAGGATTTAATTCTATGTCATTTAGTCTTTGAGAAAATCCATTGGTAAAAAAAGGACCAATTTAGAAATTTACCATTCATGTATGGTATAAATATTTAATTCAATTTTTCCCGTTATTAAATGAAGGTTGACAACCACTGAATGGTATAAAGGGTAAAAATCAACGAAATACCTTTTCCCTAATCCATTCTTCTGATTTGTTTTTAGCTAGTTAAACTTTATTTTTCGTCTCCTGAAAAGTCAAGAATATGGACTTAAATCCTTTATACTTATCACTACAGATTTAGCCCTGCTAGTTTCTGGAGATGAGCAACGACAATAACAACATGTATGTATTGTAAGTTTGACTGAAGTATGTATTGTATGTTTGACTGAGTACATGCAATCTAGGTGTGAAAACGCATTTTGGAGCATGCGATGTATAAAAATTATTTGAAAAGCATTTAAAATATTAATATACAAATGCATATAATTTGTGCGTATTGCACTAATGTTCTAAATTTCGGTTTTATGAATTAACCAATGAATATCAATGTTGATGATATCACTGCAAATCAATAGGAACCATTTAAGCTATAACCTAATAGAGAGCATTACACTTTTTTCTAATCTATTGCACATATTTTAGGTAATACCTCAGACCAAAAACTTATCTATTGTAAATTAAAAAAAAATATTTTATACCAGACTGCAACTTAATTTTACAGATTGCATAAAATAAAAACAAAAAGTTTTATTTTTATTTCATTTAATAGTGAAAATTGATATGCATTCTATTTAACTTCAAAAAAAAAAAAAAAAATAAAAAAAAAAAATAAATAAATAAATAAATTTTTAAAATTTAAACGTCAAATAATCTCATTCTTGTTAGTAAACATTTATTTCTTGTATAGCTATGATTTTACTAGATTTTTGTATAGATATGGATACTAATTTTTCTAATATAATTTCTATGATTTTTTTAATATATGGTGTTACATATGACTTAAGTAAATCATAAATCTGTCATACGTATTTATTTAATAATTAAAGTTAAAATGAACAAAAATATAAGAAATGTTGCGCATACTATAAAATTTCTTTCCTTGGAATCATTTCTTAAAAATATCCTATGCAAGTTTCAGTGAAACCAGCTATATTTTAAAAATAGAAAAATACTTTTTCCTTTTTTCATTTTTCATTATATTAAAACTAGCATTCATTATATGCATCAGTGAAACTTGTTAAGTGCATGAATCCAAATAAAGTTTCAATAAATGAAAAAATAAAAGATCAAATTTATAAGGCTTTTTATTTTTATTTTTTCGGTATTCTCTGCTGGTCTAAATAAATAAAAATTGCTGAAATAAATAAGGTTAATTTCTATGTTAAGCATGGTTTATTCTCACGAAAGAAATGAAAGGCATGTTCTTTTTTAAAAGACCTGCGTTCACATAAAAGTGTGCTTAAAAATAAAACAAACAACAGAAAAAAAAAGAGAAGAAAAAAGATTTGTCATGGTTTTTGTTATTTAGCGAACTCAGCATGATACAGAATGGAAACGCGTAAGAAAAAATTAATTGACTCTCTAAATAATTAGAGTATGAGTTCTGCAATACTATTTAATTATTTAATTACACTGTTTAAGAAATTACAGAGTGGATGGTAAAATAAATAAAATATAAGGGATTTTTTTTTTTTTTTACTTCTTCATTAGTAAATTAATTAATGATAGTTTTATTGATTAACTTTTGATGGAAAAGAAAAATAGTTACTTTATAAAAAGGAATATCTTTTGAAACAAATTTTTACTTTTTTGCAAATGTAATTCATTCATCTGTGAAATATGATAGTTTTAATAAAATGTATGGATAAATTTTAAAATCTCTATATTTAAACATATATATCATTTATTATATAAAATAAATGGATGACAGAGTTTCACTCGGAATCACTACAAAAGTATTCTCAGGGAAAAAATATTAATTGTTTTCGGAAATCATTAATACAGGGTCATTTCTTTGCTGATTAAATTTTTTGCATTATGCATACATATTTCAAAGCAGCACAACAAGACAATAAGTCATATAATTTGAAATATAAAAGATCACCTTGTCCGTGATTATCAGAAAAATCGTTAGAGCCATTTCAAAAGGAAGATAAAAACTACCATATGTTGCCACGGGTGGAGCGAGGGTTATCTAGATACATTAATTTTCCTGAAGATGTGAGTAATTCAAATCGAACTGTCATCTAAAAAGACTCTAATCTGAAAATTTTATCGAATTTGTTTGAGCACTTTCCAAAAAACCAAGCTTCTGCTATATTGTTTTTCGGGCGTAGCACGGACACAAGCCTGCAGATGAGGAAAAGTCAGATTTTACCGAAGATGAGGATAAATCAGAACGGTTTGTTACCTCAAAAAACCCTTAATCCTAATTTTTCTTTAAAAATAATTTAAAACTGTTTCTGAGAAATCAATGATATACATACACTGGCCAATGAATTAGAAACTTTAGATTGATATTTCATTATAACTTATTTTGCAGGTTAAACAGCCTGTATTCGTCAGCAGAATTCAGCGTTGTGTGGCACGATGGTCGCAAGACCATATGTGAACATATCAAAAAGGTAGTCGATCATCCAGGTGTACGTCAGATCTCTCTGATAGGTAAATTCGGCCATACGCCACGGCAAGTCATATTCAAACCTATCTAATATTATCAAGAGGGGCATCTGTTAGCTGCCAAACCATTCGTATCAAGTTGCGTAATTCAAGGATGCGCTCACTGCAGCAAGCCACTGAGGTTATTTTAACCACTCAACACAAAGCTGTCGTGGTGTCGAAAGGTCTTATCATCGGGTCTCGTGGCTTTAGAAACGTACTTAGGTTGGATCTTAATGGGAAAAGTACCGCTTGGAAAAGCCTCGGAAGAAAACTTGGCGATGTCAGTGTTATCGCTATATGTAAATGAAGTTGAAATCTCAAATCTATGGAAATTGGATTTAATTGGAATCTATGATCTTGTTGAGAAGAAGTCCAAATACGAGATTGATCTTCAGACTAAAGAGCATTTTTTAGAAACCGTGGCAATTAATAAAGAGGGCCATTATGAAGTTTGTTTGCCATGGGCTGATGATAAGTCGCCTTTACCCGAAAACTTGAGTTTGGTGAAGAAGCGGCTCGAATACACAACAGCAAAGCTTATAGCGATGAATATGTATAAAGAATATGAAGATGTTCTTGTGATTAATGAAGACATAATTGAGGAAGTTCCCAAGAACGAAGTAAACTCTTATTGCAATTACTTACCTCATCGTGCTGTAATAAAACCTAGTAGCATCACTACTCCAATTCGCCCAGTGTTTGATGCTTCAGCTAGATTAGCAAATTATCCTTCTTTAAACCAATGCTTGGAATGTAGTCCTAATCAAATGGAACTTACCCCAGATATTTTACTTACTTCGATTCAGGGAAAAAGAATTTGGCGTTATCGCCGACATTAGAAAAGCTTTTCTGCAAATAAGCATTCGTAAGGAGGACATAGATTTCCTGCGTTTTTTATGGTGGGAAAACTTAGAAGGAAAGAAACTAAAAGCTTTTCGCCATACAAGAAATGATTTTGGTGTTAAATGCAGTCCTTTCCTTTTGGCTGCGGTAATTGAGTATCGTATTCGGCGTTGTAACGGATTTGAAGAATCTTTAAAGAAAAGGCTTTCAGAGAGTTTCTATGTAGACAATGTCGTTACGAGCGTTAACGACAAAGAAGAATTAGATAAATTTATCGTTAATTCTAAAGCTTTAATGGCCAAAGGTTGTTTTGATCTTAAAGAATGGGAATGGTCTGGTGACTGTAAGACTGTAATGAGACTAGTTCTAAGAAAGAGACTCAAGTATTAGGTCTTATCTGGAATAAAGAGCTAGATACATTGAAAATTAATATGAAATGGTTAGACAACATTAATATGGAAAAAGTAACTAAAAGAAGTATGTTGTCTGTCGTCCACAAAGTATTTAAACTTTTGGCTTCACCTCATCAGTCATGCTTTGTCCAAAAATAATGTTACAAAAGGCACGAAAACTAGGAACAAGTTGGGATGAAGAGATAACTGGTGAGCTTCATAAAGAGTTTATGCAGTGGTTTCAAGAACTGAAGTATTTGACTGACATACAGATTCCTAGGTTTATTCGAGTATCTTCTGAAGATTTAAGCAACTGCCCTATTCAAACTTTTTTGACGGAAGCAAAGATGCCTATGGAGCAGTTACATTCCTTAGAGTAGAGAATGATAATCAAGTTGAGTTATATTTGCTTGTAGTCTCGAGTGGCTTTGTTAAGAGGTGTAACTATTCCTAGAATGGATCTTCTAGCTGCTGCAATTGGAGCCAGACTGACGAATTCGGTTATTGAAGCTCTTGGTTGGAGAAATGTTATGACTCATTACTGGAGTGATTCTACAACGGTACTTTCATGGATACAGCGAGAAGAATATTGGTCTGATTTTGTTAGAAATAGAGTGCAGGAGATCAGAAAACTGAGTGATCCTTCATCATGGAGACATACAACGGGGAGTAAGAATGCTGCAGACTTGCCCTCTAGAGGGTGCAAAGCGAAGCATCTAGTCTCAACAAAATGGTGGGAGAGTCCACAGTGGATGAAAAATGTTTCTGAATTTCAAACAATGATGGATTTTTCCAATCGCGATAGGAATGAGAAACAGATTGAAAAGGAAAAACCTAGGAAAACTTGTATACTGTCAAATACTGAATCCATTGGTGATGAAGACTGGTACTATAGATACTTTTCTGGTTATGATAGAATTATTCGTCTTGTTGCATGGATACTTCGTTTCAAGCATAACTGCAAGAATTTAAATAGGAAGAAGCATGGTGAATTGG
This sequence comes from Salticus scenicus, assembly GCA_963930645.1. NCBI lineage: Eukaryota > Metazoa > Arthropoda > Arachnida > Araneae > Salticidae > Salticus > Salticus scenicus. Next base: position 263,262,952 of record OZ005649.1, on the reverse strand, counting down.
CTGCCTCAGAATTTCATGAAGCAGAAATGAAGTTTTTACTTCTGATTCAGAATGAGTCTTTATCTCGAGAAAAAGAGATTGAAAATTTTGCAAACGTTTAAAGACGAACTTAGTGTCATTTGTTTGAAGACAAAAATTATTTATCGAAAAGATAGTGAAGATTTCCTTAAAACTACTTCCATCAAAACATGAAGTGGTAAAACGGATAATTTATAAATCACATGTTGAGAACTGCCATGCTGGTGTTCAGATACTATTAAATATACTTCGAGAAAAGTATTGAATCCTAAACGGCAGAAAAGCGGTGAAAAATGTTATAGCCAACTGCACTGCATGCAAAAGATTTCGGTCAAAGAACTTAGAAGTAATCAGTCCTCCACTTCCAGAAAACAGAGGTAAAGATACTGCAGTTTTTCAGATAATTGGTGTTGATATGGTTATTTCTCAAGTATAACAAGAAAAGCTCGGTTTTAATTTTTACTTGTGCAGTATACAGAGCAGTCCATTTGGAGCTTGTTACTGCTGCTTCAACAGATATGTTCTTAATAGCCTTTAGAAGATTTACAGATCGCAGAGGAAGATGCTCAACCGTATACTGTGACAATGGTTCAAATTTTGTCGGAGTAGTTGTTGAAAATATCGTTGATTTTGCTGGTAGTAGCATTTACTTGGAACTCCCCAGGATAGAATTTCTCGTACTCAACGTACCCCAAATTTTTATTCTGTTTTCAGAAGCGAACTACTTTTAATCGACAAGGGTCTTGAGATGGTTCTCGGCGAAAAGAACTGTGGTGATCTCTGAGTACTTACTGACCGACACAACTCTATGTAACATCTCAATAACTAGATCCACGTGATAAAACAAGTATCACTGTTTTCACAAGTTAAATCTAATTTCCCTTCAACATGATACTCATCTTCAGTAGATTCCCTCTCATGTTGATGTTTACGGCAACGAAGTGATAGAAAATACTGCAAAGAAGAGCTGCAGTCACTCAATCACCCCTTTTCTACAGAACTTAAAACACACAAATCTAGAGCTTTTATTTCAGAAAGAAATCTCAAATTAAGAAGAATTGACTGATGCCCCTCACCACTAATATAAGGATAATAGGCCGAGTCTATCTTTATCAGAGATATTCCGTACCAGCCTCTCGCGCCTTCCCAGTGACTACCTGAGATGTCTTTTATTTTCTGAGGTTAAGAAAACCTACCCCCATTGCCTAAAATTCCACGATCACCAGGTTTCACCTGAACATATCTCAGAATGTTTGGGTCTTTCTTGGGAGGAAATTTAATCATCACCTAATTCCGTCATCGGCTTTCTGAGTGTCAATGAATACTTAGATCAGATCTGATTCCGTCAGGCTATGTTAGAGATTAGAAAAAACAACAGCAATGTAAGGAAAAAATGAGTCTTATCGTCTATTACAGTAATCTTGTATCATGTTTACTATACTCATAAATTATTCTTGCTTCATGCGTTATAATATAGAAATGGATGATGTTTGGTAAATTATACATATGTTATTTTTCTAAAATATTATGGCTTCATATTTTCACTTCTTACTTGCATTTTAATTCATTGGTGAAATATATGAGTTGTTGGGTAATGACAGTTATTTTATAAGACCTCATATATCATTTTCTAAAAACAACTCATTATATATTATCTTGCTGCTATCATTGCCTTGATAAAATATGGCCTTTTTTTTTTTTTTTTTTTTTTTAAGTTATTTTTCTATATTTATTAATTTTTTTTTCATTATCTTTTGCTTTGTATTATGCTTCACTTCTATGTATAACTAGCAGAACTATCCGACGTTGCCGAGGTTGAAACAGTGTTTATAGAATTTTGAAATGAATGAAAAAAGATTTAAAATGGAAAGAGAAATGCACGAAAAATATCCCGAAATCTTTAATAGGAAGTATTACGATAAATAAATACAAAAGGCATGGCTTTAGCATGGGATCCCTTTGGAGAATTTAAATATTTTTGGCCATTTTTGCGTTGAATTGAAAAATGACTGTCGCAGTTACGTAACTAAAGACCTTGGCGATAAACGTCCGAGCTACTTCGCTGCCAAATTATAAATTTTGCCAAAGCGGTCAGATACTAAAGCTACTTCATACAAAAATAAATAAATAAATAAAAAACTTACATAATTATGATTTTCACAAAATAAAAGCAAAAAAAAAAAAAAAAAAAAAAAAAAACTTAATAAAACCCAAATTATAGCGATCTAAAATTAAGCTTTTAGTGTACTGGCATTTTTTTTACGGGAAATCCTTAATCTACGCAATTTATTCACGCCTGCCATCAAACTCCATTGTAACAGTCAAATCCCTTCAAGGCTCATTTCAAGTGAAATCACCTAAGGCGGTTGCCTTCATGTCACAGGTATTAATGAAAATTTTTTATTATAAAGTTGCATAGTGAAAAAGGCTTAAAATATTTTTTTCAGAATTTTTTAGTCAAAACTAATAATGAGTCATTTCGAAATTTTACTAAATTTAACAAAATGGCATCCATGAGCATGATGGTTTATAAGTTTCAAACCACAATAACACTTTTATTTATGGACCAATTTTTGTTCATTTTGGTGTCATTGGAAAGATAAAAGTATAAACTATGAAATAAAATTATGCAAATGCTGAAAATATTTATACAAGCATTAACAAAATTGTAATAAATGCATTTTTTGAAGGAATTTTTTTGCAAACTTCAAGAATTTTTTGCAGGAAAACTACACATCACACCACACTAATTTTTTTTTTCATATAATATAAAATGACATACCTTTTAATATTAAAAAAAATCAAGAGGGTGATTTTTGTATTTTGTGATTAAAAAATTAAACAAGTAAAGTAATAAAAATTTCAGTAAGTTCCGTTTAATGGCTAACTTATGTACAGTCAGCCAAAAAAAAAAAAAAAAAAAACGCCCCCCCCACCTAATTTCGCCGTAAATTATCGTAGAAACATGCGGCTGGTACCTATCGATCTCTAATAACGTGTAGTTTTTAATGGTGTAGTCAGATTTTGCTTAAGGAGTCATCTACATATTAAAACGCGTATAAACTTCATTTTTTTCAATGACGACCCCTATTGTCGACCTGATAATCAGATTTCTGAGATCAAGGCAGTTCGGAAAACTTACCTATTTATATACTTTAAATGAATTCTAAACAGAGTTACACGTGAAAATGCGTTAGGGGACCGTCTATACATTTAGAAAAAATAAATCGTGATCTACCACCCAATATACATTATTTATTAAATTTCACACCGGAAAAAATGTTCAGAAATGTTACTTATAAAATAAAAAACGATTCAAATTCGCAGAACTTTCTGTGTTAGCTTATGAATGAAAACATTTTTATTGGTTTCAATTTATTAAACAGTGAATAGTTAAATACAACACTTTACATAAAGAAAATTAAATAGCTTGAATCATATGAACCCTACAATGTCGAATTACAAAAATCTAGATACTAAGGTAAAAGAAGAATAGTAATAATGATAATAATATTAATAGCGGTTAAAAAAAAAAAAAATGTGTGTAATATTTAAGAAAAAGAATTATCTACTTCTTAAAAGCAAAAACTGTTTTATTTAAGAGACAAAAATTTAAGTTAAAATACATATATAATAAAATATATATATAAAATACATATGCAAAAAAAAATATATAAAAACAATTAAAATCTACTAACAATTATTATCTACTTCTTGTTGGGTATATTTTTATTCTATACAGCAAGCCTCGCATGAAAGTGTTACTATAAAGATTTACATTTAATTTTAGGCGTACAAACCAACAATAGATAATATACAAAAATATAGATAACAAGATTTAAACTAAAATCTGAGAAAGGATATTTAACATTTTCGCGACCACTGACGTAGTTTCACGTCATTTTGAAATCTGTAACTCCTTCAGTGGGCGTTTCTTTCACAATTTGTGTGTTACGATATTTCTTAACCCGTTAGTAGTCGCTATCGACAGCGCCACCTATTACAGATTGAGAACTTTTTATTTAACTGTCACCAATAATTTTAATAAGTGATGTGATCGACGTTAAATCGATTTTATTTGCGTTTTATGTATGTCAAATGCCGCTTCTAAAAATTTTTGGTGGCTGTTGAATAAAAAAAATCTGGAAAAACTGAAGTATGGGCGGCAAATCGACCAACTAGCGACTACTAACGGGTTAAGAATATTCCTTATATTCATATATATATAAACAAAATAGTATGAATACAAATACTTTCATTAGAAAGAGTATAATTATTATGTATATCCATATGAAAAGAAATATGGATATAGAAAAAACGGTTTCCTATTGCCTAGAACGAGTATTCCCCGTTCTGCAGTCGTCTACTGTACTTGAATTCTTAATTTTAAATGTGTAAAATCTATATCTTTAAAAGTAATAAGACATATTACTTTGTTTTAAATTATTTTTCCGTGATAAATGTGACGCCATTTTTACGCCGTGATTAGAATAATAGAAAATAAATAATATTGCGCTTTCTTTCAATAATAGATATTAAAAACTTAAAAAAAAAAAAAAAAAAAAAAAAACACTTTATTATTCAGTATTAAAAAAACATTTAATAAAAATTTTATATTTTTTAATGTTACGTCATGCGATAAAATTTAAATAGCATAAACGGTAGAGTAAGCGAATGCAAAAATGTCACAACAAGATTAAAACAGAAAATTTGTTTTAAAAAATCTGATAAAAATTAATAAAAATCAATTATATTAATTAAAAAAAAGGAAAAAACAAAAGTATTGTTCACTGCGTATTGCTCTTTCAAATAATAGTCCTCGTCTTACCGCGTTTTTTTTTTACCGTCATGATCTTGATGTGTCTTGAGGTGCACGAATCGTAGAATATTCAAGTTAAAAACAAAAGATAAAAGGGACAAAATAGAATTTTAGCAGTGAGAAACTGGTAAACGTTATGTAATATTTAAGAACAAAGACTTAACATTTCAGAATCGAGTATAAACCTCTTTGCAAAGGAAGCCACGCCTTTACACAGTTTTTCTACAACTTTACATTATAAAACAAAATTATTTTACATACTTCCAATTAAATCATTTAAATTTTGTCTTCAGCATTCGATGTAGTAAATGCCATTGACATTTATGCATACTAGCGTCACATAGAGAGTCGTATACGAATACAGAAACTAGTTTTTTTAATATTGTTTCCGCAATATAGAGGCGGGGCTTCATTTCTTTTGGAATTTTTTCACAATCTCTCGCTTCCATTGCGATAATTTTATAAAAATGATCCAATTTGTATCATAAACATCGAAATGTTGCTTAGAAAACAATTAGAATAACATTAAGGTAAATTAAAATAGTTTTTCGTCAAAATATATACAGATATTTACTCACAGAGGATACAAATTATAACAAGTGACGGTCCCCTAACAGGAATAAAAAGTGAAATATCACTGTAACTCAAAAAATAATGTTAGGAACGAGCTGTAAATTTGGAAACCCATGTTTTTGATGATGCCCGTTCTATTCGTGCAAAAATTAACGTAGGTCATAATTCATAATTTTTTCAAATATGAATTTATTAGTAATTTTCATAATTCAAAAAATGTTTTTTTAGCAAAAATTTGCATGGAATATGTTTGGGTCACTTCATTCTAACGAATAAAAAAAACAGAATTTAAATATCATAATTATTTCGGAAGATATGATTTAATGTTTGTCACATTCATTTAACATTAGCATCCCCAAACTTTGACAGCTTATAACTCTATGAAAAATTGAGCGAAATATATAAACTATACCATTTTCCGTGATGATTTGATCTAAAGAATTCAAATAAATCATAAAAAAGGGGGGTTACCATTGAAAAAAATGAAGTTGATGCCAGTTTTAATATGTAGACGACCCCTTAAGCAAAATCTAACTATATCATTATAAACTAGACGTTATTACAAATCAATTGGTACCAACCACATGTTTCTACGATATAATTTACGGCGAAATTAGGTGGGGGGTGGCGTTTTTATTTTTGGCTGACTGTACAACAAATAAATCATACAACATGCATTCTTAACATTTTAATGATTATAATTATTTTAAAATAATTTATGAATGAATAATATTATATCTGAACTGAAAATATAAAAGCGAATATTGCTACACGTCATGGTAAAAATGCATGTGTTGGAATTAGTGGTACTATAAAATGTTTAGCCACAAGAGCAAACTTGCAATATCCATATTACAATCACATATTAAGTCCAAAAGAAATGTTTACGTTTGCCAAAATTTATGTTCCAGGAATATACACATTTTATATTACAACTGAGGAAATAACAAATTCACAAAGCTGTTAGATAAACGATATGAAAATTGTTCAAATATTCCTGGGACAAGAGTAAGTCATTTCTTCCAACCACTGGATTAAAGAAGACTGCCTTGTAAGCATGTTTCATCATCTAATATATTTTTTCAAGTTTCTTTTGGACTTCAAATCAAATAATTTATCAATATAAAAGAAGAAAAAATTCTTGTAGCTATCTATGACAGTAACTGGTGGCTCTGAACAATACTGGAGATTATTGAAGAACATCGAATTGCAAAGATGAAATTTATGAACCCAAGTAGAACTTCCTCAGCTTATTCATGGCCTAATCATTCTGATGTTTGTTGGGTTCCATATGAAACTATTTTAATGAATGTGCCTAGCTCAAGCACAAGCAGTGGTCGCTTATTACTTTCAACTCAGATATAATGTTATCCATTCAGAAATTATTTAAAAATAATAATCTATACTTTAATAGGCAAACATGAAAATTGTTGTACACTTTTCACATATTAATTATACGAGTAGAGAGTTGAATGTGATATCATTCAAAAGGTATGATTAGCCAGATTTGCAGAATACAAAAAATATTTTCGACTTTAGGTTTTCAATGAATTTACACCTTCTGAGATGTCCTAAATATGATTCTCTCATTGTTAGAAAATGACTATTTGTCTGCTCGTGAATGATGTGTTAAGGAAATTTTGTAGTATTTTGTAGTAGGCGGGATTTAAGTACGACTAATAATTGGTTAGACCTTGATTTAAATTGGTGCTAATTAGCTGTTCGAATATATCACTCAACAGGTGGTACTACTACGTTGTGGTTTACCCCATTTAAGTCAAGGCTATACCTCAACTTCTATAGTGTATAAATGCACCAAACATGATATATGATACAGACATTATATAATACTGTGCTGTTTTAATTTGTGTGCATATTGGTCGGCAAGTGGCTTTGCTGTGTTGCAATTTAATTCCGTTTATGAAAAGGCAATGGACTTTATCCGTGTTACGTCATAAGAAACCTTGACATGTGACAACTGTGGGGGAAAATGCAACATTATAATGTTTATATTCATATTGTAAAGGGAAATGTTCATATTCTAATTAAATATTTTTATCCTATAGGGAAATTTATAGGGGAAGGGAGAATTAGAAATCACATGTTGGGCATAATTTAGCTTCGAACCTAAAAAGAAGGATATTGTTCACTGCTTTACACCTTGCAAAAAAATGGTCAAGTTTGAATCACTGGACAATATTAGTAATTGTTAAAATGTTAAGAATGCACATTGTGTGGTTAAAAGATCATTTGTTGTACATCAGTTAGCCATTAAACAGAACTTAATGAAATTTTTATTACTTTACTTCTTTCATTTTTTAATCACAAAATACAAAAAACACCCTCTTGATTTTTTTTAATATTAAAAAGTATGTCATTTTATATTATGTGAAAAAAAATTAGTGTGGTGTAATGTGCAGTTTTACTGCAAAAAATTCTTGAAGTTTGCAAAAAAATTCCTTCAAAAAATGCTTCTATTACAATTTTGTAAATGCTTGTATACATATTTCCAGCATTTGCATAATTTTATTTCATAGTTTATACTTTTATCTTTCTAATAACACCAAATTAACATAATTGGTCCATAAATAAAAGTGTTATGCTGGTTTGAAACTCATAAGCCATCATGCTCATTGACGCCATTTTGTTAAATTTAGTTAAATTTCGAAATGACCCCTTATTCTTAGTTTTGACTAAAAAATTCTGAAAAAAATATTTTAAGCCTTTTTCACTATGTAACTTTATAATAAAAATTTTTCATTAATATCTGTGACATGAAGGCAACCGCCTTAGGTGATTTCACTTGAAATGAGCCTCAAATGTAAAGTGTTGCTTTTCAGTTTCGTCATATAAGACTTTTTTCGTTTTTGACACTGAAAATATAATTGCAGTTTTATTGGTTGAGATAGTTTATTTATACATTTATAGAAATATCGATTGACGTAAAAGAGCTATTGCTTTCCTAATTTAATACAAAGAATTTAATTCAAAGTTGTATGTTTGCCACAATGTAAAATTACGGGATAATACATCATTTATGGTCTAAACTTTATTTTTTTTTTTTTCGCAGGCTTTTCCTGGAATCTCTGCTGCAAGGCGTTACCCGTAATCTGGCTTGAATCCTTTTTACTGTACAGGAACAGTAATCAACTACATATTGCAGAATCTCTCATTGAGAAACGCATAGGGGAGAACGGGACACAGTGGACCTAGGGGCATAGTGGACCACCCCTATTTAAATCTGTTAATATTCAACTGTTTTAGTTCATATGGATACACATGTATGGCAGTATACTACTAGTTGTATGAAACCAAAACAATCACATGGGAAATAGCAAGATAACCATTTTGAGCAGTTTTTATGTTTTGAGCTTCTCAAAGTAATTTTTTCACATTGAAGTTTTTTAAATTTTATAACGATTGAACTAGTGACTATAAATATTATATAGCTTCAAAAGGAAGGCAATATATTGCTGTTTTTAAATTTCTAAAAAATATTAGCATATTTATAGTCTATATATTATTTTATTATTATTATTTGTTTTACTCTGACACGGGGTACAGTGGACCACTTCTATATGAGGCACAGTGGATCACCTATCAGTGTTTCTAAAAGTACAAATTAGATTTAATATATTTGTTTTAGTTAAATTTATGGATACAAATACAATGTAAAGTATACCTCAAAGTAATAAATATCTTAATGTTATAATAAAATAAAAATAAAAATAAATTCCTGAAAGAGTAAGTAATTGAATAGTAAAATAGATTACTGTTAATATCTAAATTTATTAACTATTTGAATTATATAGAATTAATAAAAATATATATATAATTTAATAAATAGTAGGGGTTATTTATTATTTTTGTTATTTTTAGAGATCACGTGTGAAAAGCAAAAGAAGTAGTTTAATATATTTCATTTAAATTTATCCTACAAATACAATGTGTTAATTATACGTCAAAATAATTACAAAAATATTAAATACTAGCAAGCTACGCCCGCTTCGCTGGTCACTATATTTAAATGAATTTTCGAAAGAATTGAATTAATATTTATTTTTTTACACCACATTATAGACAGAAACTAAAAAGAAAAGTAACAAAAATTGCTCCAAACCTCGCTTCGGGTACCCGCTGTCTACGGAAGCTCTTTTCTCGACCGCACTGCATCAGGTCTAGGTTTCCCATGCCTGCAGAAAGATCTTTCCCGGGCACTTCATTCTGGATATTTATCGACGACAGGGGGAATCTGCTACTATTTAAGAACTACGATTTTAAAGATGACTGTATCTCAGCATCTATTAAATATTTTAGTTTTGAACCATGTATTATAGCCCATGCTATTTACACTATATTACGACTTTATTCCGACCAATGTAATAAAATAAAATATAATAAAAAGTAGATTGAAAAATAAATAAATATATATGTAAACAAATAAATTTTAATCAATTTAACACTTTTTACTATGTATATACTACCATTTTTCCCGATAAATACTGTAAAAAAAATAATAATAATAAATAAAAGTTTTTTCTTTTAAACGATTTAATTAAAAAATGAGAAATAAGAAGTTGTTCTACTATAAAAAATTAAACATAACTGTTATAAATAATTTTTAAATTTAAAACTAATTATACTTATTTTTTTCTACTGCATTACGATTTTATTTTCAATAAATATAACAAACAAAAATTAAAAATAATTAAAAATAAATTAATAAATAAGTAACATTAATAATATAATAATTAAAAATTTTAAACTTAACCTTCCTCGCTTTCATGAATTTTTCGGACAGTATTAGTGTTTTATAGCATAAAATGGTTGCTTGTGCCTGGGGGGACTCATGTCAAAGTTGTGCCTGGGGGGGACGCATGTCAAAGTTGGGCCCGGGGAGGACTCATGTCAAAGTTGGACCCGGGGGGGACTCATGTCAAAGTTGTGCCTTGGGGGGGGACTCATTGTCAAAGTTGTGCTTTGAGGGGACTCATGTCAAAGTTGTGCCTTGGGGGGGGACTCATGTCAAAGTTGTGTCTTGGGGGGGACTCATTGTCAAAGTTGTGCCTTGGGGGGACTCATGTCAAAGTTGAGCCTTGGGGGACTCATGTCAAAGTTGTACCTTGGGGGGACATGTCAAAGTTGTGCCTTGGGGGGACTCATGTCAAAGTTGTGCCTTGGGGGGACTCATATCAAATTTGTGCCTTGGGAGGACTCATGTCACAGTTGGACCCGGGGGGGACTCATGTCAAAGTTGTGCCTTGGGGGGGGACTCATTGTCAAAGTTGTGCCTTGGGGGGACTCATGTCAAAGTTGTGTCTTGGGGGGGACTCATTGTCAAAGTTGTGCCTTGGGGGGACACATGTCAAAGTTGGGCCTTGGGGGGACTCATGTCAAAGTTGGGCCTTGGGGGGACATGTCAAAGTTGTGCCTTGGGGGGGGGACTCATGTCAAATTTGTGCCTTGGGGGGACTCATGTCAAAGTTGTACCTTGGGGGGGGGACTCATGTCAAAGTTGTGCCTTGGGAAGACATGTCAAAGTTGGGTCTGGGGGGGGGAGACTCATGTCAAAATTATGCCTTGAGGGGGACTCATGTCATAGTTGTGCCTTGGGGGGGACTCATGTCAATGTCATTTTGAAAAGATTTTGATGAAATTCTGGCAAAAGCAGAATTTAGTTTAGGACGGAAGACTATTAGACGGAAGACTTATTTTTTTTCTTCCTAATTATAACATCGCTTTCAAATTATTCAATTATATTTTCGATAAATTTTAGATTTCGATAAATGTCCAACTATCGAAAAATGATTTCGACAATTGTGCAACTATCGAAAACGACAACGCAAAAATCGCTGTCTGAGACTAATAGGCCCTCAATCCTAAAAAAATCGCCCTCAAATGAATGTATTAAATAAGTTGCGTAATAGCCATTGCTAAGATACGCAGACGATTGAAGCAAAATAATAAATCTATGAAAAATGAAACAAAGAAGCCAATATTTAAAATCGGAAAAATATTAATTTAAAAAATTCAATTTCGAAATTCGAAAAAATCTCGATGAGGTGCACACTTGCAGTTTCCCAGGTACCTATATGCCAAAATCTAAAAATTTAATATGTTTAATTTTTTCTACTGTATAACTTTTTGATTTCAAAAAATATAATAAAAAAGATTTCTTCCTCAAATGAGTTTAAATAAATAAATAATTTAATTGCCGTTGCTAAGATACGCAGACTTTTGAAACGAAAGAAATTTCTGAAAAATGAAACATTGATGCCAATATTTAAAATCGTAAAAACATTAATTTAAAAAATTCAAATTCGAAATTCGAAAAAATCTCGATGAGGTGCACACCTGCAGGGTCCCAGGTACCTATATGCCAAATTTGGAAGCTATGCGACCAGTAGTGTGAGCACCAGAGCGCAGACACACACACAGACACACAGACACTTCTCTTTATTTATATAGATTTGAATAGTAGTATAATATTTCTTAATATCTTAATTAAAAAATATTTGATTTATATAATATTAATAAAAGATTAAAAAACAATATCTATATTCGAACTTAATAAATTTTTTACTGAGATTTGATTTCTTATATGTTTATTTTATTTTAAGTTTGGTTATTTTATTTCATGAAAATGATAGAATTATGTTATTTAGAGTAGAATGGTATAAGAAACTAATTTTAGAGAAAAAAGAAAAAAGAAATTTATATCAATTTAATATAAATAAAAGAGGCTGGTCCACTGTACTCCGGCGATAGGGCACAGTGCTTCACTTTGTAAGTGCTCACAATTTATTTTTTAATTCATAATGTATTAAAAAAAAAATATTGTTATAAAACAATTGAGCCGTGTTTTGAAGGGCTCAGAGATTGTTACCTTTTTTTTTTTTTTTTTTTTTTTTTCAAGCACATTGTTTTTCTGTTTTTTGTGAGGAAAAAAAAATTAAGAGTGTAAAAGTGGTCCACTGTGCCCCGGTCTTCCCTATGTCAGAATTCAATGAAATTTTAACCCAAGGGTAAAAGGACATCTTTCGTCAATATCACCAATTCTTTAATAATTTCGCCGGACTTTGGCGAAAGTTACTGCGGTGAGAAACTGTACATTTTCTCAAAATAACGAGCTGATTCCGTTCCAAATTAACAGAACGCTTTTTGTTTTGAAATTCTTAAACTATTATTTTCCACCAAGTTTAGTCCCCAATCGTGCCAAATGAACAAGTTCGTTGCCAACGCTGAACTGCGCCGGAGCCAGGTGAAGGCTACTATGCCCCTCGGGCTTTTAAATGTACTTTTAGTTCATCAACACTTCTTATAAATGAAGTTTTATCCATTGTGATACTGTTGCAAAAAAATAAACTTTCTTCCTACATCAAATTTGTTGCTACAGAAAATGTAGATTTATAGTTAAAAGGAAAAATGCATTTATTTCCCCGAAGGTTTCACTTTGATACTTATAACTGGACGATTTATGTCGCATTCTGCGACTTGGCGATAAAATTTGACAAAAATGATAATTCAGAATTGCTAAAATTATAAATTCTAACTTCAAAAGGAGCAATGTTCTAGAAATTCCCTGAATGATCCATTGGTTTCTAACTCAAAAGTACTCGAAAGTAAATATAACTATAAATCACTAATGACGCTATTACAAACGACACCTTTAGGAGGAACTTTCGAGCCGATTGCAACTTAAGCCAGTTTTGTTCACTGAACTCGCCTTAATGCCGGAGTGTTGTAGTAATTGGAAGTACATACATATATATATATATATATATATATATATTATTTATTTATTTATTTATTTATTTATTTATTTTTTTTTTGGGGGGGGGGGGTTGTCATAAAAATTTTGCTGCGAGCAATTATTACTTGTACCATTAAAAATGAGAAAAAGCTCTTTATACACACTGAAAAAAAACCGATAAGAAGCGCCTTAACATGTACTGAAAAACGACAAATCACTTTTTTACGTAGTATTTCACTCAGAATTTTCTAACTTCTTTTAGATTTCAGCTTTCAGAAGATGTAAGAAAAACCTGACCAAACGAAAGTTGCGCGAAGAGTTTCCTTAAATATACTAAATACCGAGTAAACCAGTGTTTTAGATGATATTTCACTCAACATTTTCTGCTCTCTTTTAGATTTCAGCTTTCAGAAGTTGTATGAAAAACTGACCAAACGAAAGTTGCGCGAAGAATATGAGTAATTTCATCATAACGAGACTATAAAATATTTTCAGTTTTTGGTCATTAAGGAAAACATTTGCGTGAATATCTCCTAAACGAGAAATCATATATATATATATGAAGTGCATATTATAAAACTATGTATAAATTTGCAACGTCCTACATTCAACCATTTTATTTTATGCGTGATATATATAAGTATACTCACACACGTACATACATACGACATGAAAAATGACAATACGACATGAAAAACCAATCGTGGATATGTTTGAATTGGAGAGAGAAGTATAAAAATTGCAGGTGTACAACTAGATGTCATGACACAGTTTCAAATAAAAATTTAAAAGAGTCTACGTCTATTCGTTTTTGAGTTAGGCAAAATATAAAATCCGTTTCATAAATCGGTTTCACAAGATTTCATTATGCATACTTTACATAAGGAAATTAAAAGAAATCATTAAATTATTTTAATCACGATATTTTTTTTATTTTCAAAACGCTGGGATATACAACTCATATTCAATATATTTAATAATTGAAAAAAGTACTAAGAAAGAAATAATTTTCCATTTATTTATTTTTGGTACTAAGTAAATGCAATTAAATTTCTTATAAATTAAATCTGGAATGTTTAGATAAGATTTTAACATTTACAAAACATAAAATGCAATAAATTAGGTATACAATAGCTTTCTGAAACACATCAAAATATTAGAATAAAATTTAGATTGGTTCAAAATATTAGAATATTTTATTTAACGCAAAAATATTAACTTTTGAATATGAAGTAAATGGTAGTTAATATTTTGTAGCATCCCCTTTAGCTTTAATAACAGCGTACAATCGACCTTGTATACTATATACAAGGTGTTTACAAACATTTCTATCAATATTAACCCAAATAGACTTTTTACGTGCCACTAACCCAGTTTTACTTGAAGGAGAACTTTTTTGGAGTTTTTTCTTCACTATACCCAATAAGTTTTCGATGGGATTAATGTCTGGTGAGTTTGGTGGTCAAGGAAGTACCTTAATGTTGCGTTGACGGAATCAATTCTTAGTTGACACAGAGGTAAGCTGTGACGCTAAATCTTGTTGAAAGATAAAATCATCTTCAAATAAATCTTCTAATGATGGTATCATGTAACATTCCAAAATTTCTTGTTATATCTGAGAGTTAACCTTTTCGTAGACGGTGTATAACTTTCCAGGTCCTTCTGCGCTCATGCAATCCCAAGCCATGACACTAGCAGCAAATTTTACCGAACGTTTAAAGCATTCTTTACCAAAAGCTTCTTGCTTCATTCTCCAAACTCGAATACCTTTACCATATAAAACATAAAATATACTTTCATAACTAAATAATATTTTTTCCCAATCTTCATAAACGTCTTGATTTATACCAATTCAATTTTATACGCTTTTGTTTTGCAGTCATAAGAGGTTTTGTTTTCGGTACACGAGATTCAAACTTAAATTTTTGGAGACGTCTTAATGCTGTTATTGTCAAAACTTCAACTCCTTCTTCTTTCCATTTTCGGTGTAAAAATCGCACACTTTTAAAATGGTTTTTCTTAACTATATGCTACAGTTTCCTGTCATTTCTAGCAGATGTTTTCGGCGATTATTTTGAAAATTTCCATTTTTTCTATATTCAATAGAAGAAAGTATTGGATTCGTAAAAATTTTCGACATCGGGCTTTTGATGGATTTATACGTTTTGAGAGCTGTAGAACACGATTTGACCTTTTTTAGAAAATGTCTGTGTGTGTGTGTGACAAAATTTTGTGGCAACTGTATCTCAGGAACTACTGCACAGAATTTCATACAAATTGGTATGTAGTTGCACCTTGACATAAATTAGTGCCTATCAACTTTTAGTAAAAATTGTCTTACAGGCTGCGTTGTCATCCCGCTTTTTCTAAATTTTTAACATGGCGATATTGGACAAAATTTTGTATAAATGTGCATAAAGAGAATTATTTTTTAGTAATCATTATTAAATTGACAAGAATTATTTAAAATAGAGATAGTCAACTGGGAATTTTTTTTTTTTTTTGTATGTGTAGGAGCCTCGCCACCCCCCCCCCCCTGGGGTGGAAGTCCCCCATCGAGGGGAGTGAATTTTCAAGATGGGTATCTTTCGAAGGGTCTCGTCAATACCTTTAAAACGAAAAGTTGAACTATAAATATGTGATAATTTAAAACAAGGTTATCGATTTTTTTTTTACTTTTAACGAAAACGGGGGAAAAATCGTATTTTTTTTTAAACGAAATTTAACCAAACTTGGTATTTAGTTGGCCCCTGACATAAACTGGTGCTGATTATATTTGGGGATCAATCGCTCAACAGGTGGTGCTGTGATCTTACTTTTTCTAAATTTTTAGCATAGGACAAAATTTCGTATAAATGTACATAATGAGAGTTATTCGTAACCTGTGATTGTAAAATTAATAGGAATTATCGGTAATAGTAGTAGTTAATTAGGAAAAAAAAATTGTGCATGTGGGGGCATCGCTTCCCTCCCTGGGGGGAAGTACTCCACCCGGGGGGTGTAAAATCTTCAAAATGGGTATCTTTCGAAAGGTTTCGTCAATCTGTGATAATTTAAAACAAATTAATCGATTTTTTTTTTACTTTTAACAACAACAACAAAACTTAAAAAAAATCGTTTTTTTTTTTTTTTTTAATTATTATTATTAATTGTTACTGAGTGAATTTGTATAGGAAAATACAGAAGAAAGTCTTGTGGTGGCCACAACATACTAATTGAATATTGTGTTAGTATTTTACTAACGCTTGATTGCGAACAATGTAAACAATTCGCGGCATAACATTGATTTTTACCGTGCCGTTACAAACCAACTACACGAAGTTTAACAGATTTAGGAATATCACTCACATTACCCATTTTAAGACGAAAAAGCAAACAAGCTGCAAAAAAGAATACTGATTTTAAATAAAATCGTCTTTATTTAATCAATGATTCCACCAGTTATGAATTGGTAATAATTAAAGGAGAGTTAATGTGAAATATTCTAATATTTTGAGACACTTGGATAAATATTCTAATATTTTAACTTTCCAAAATATTTTTTTTTCAATTAATCTTTTCAAAAATGATATTAGTTTTAAGATAATAAATAAGTTTAATCAACAATAAGTTCTTAATAAAAATATCTTTTGCATATTCGCATTAAAAGACATTAAATTACCAAACGATATTTTCAATTTGTAAAAAAAAAATGTAATTATTCTAATATTTTGAATATCAGCTGTATTGGTAAAATAGGACATTATTTGTTAATGGAGTGCAAAATGTACAAATTATGAAAAAAAAAAAAAAAAATCTAATATCCACTCAAAAACTTCAAAAAAGCATTATTGCTGCCCTCTGCCCAAAATCCAATTTTAACTCAAAAAAAAAAAAAAAAAAAAAAAAAAATCATTTTTAGAATCTGCCCCTCATACATGGTTTAGGTAATATAAATAATAAAATCCATAAAAAAAATACGACATTTACAATTCATTACCACTATTGAAAAACACTTAACAGGCATTGCTTTCAAATATACGACCTAAGGTTTAATTGAAATTTCATAAAAAAAAAAAAAAAAAAAAAAAAAAAAAAAACACCCAGAAAATGATAGGGCAATCTATTATTTATGTATGTTACAATATATCTTGACGTGTGAGGTAATACAAGATTCAGGAGGAACTTTAACGATAAATTTAGTTTTAATTTTATTGAAGATTCTACCTTCTCAATTTCTGAGTGATCTTTTTAATGAAATTTTTTGTTAAAATTTAGGACATCATATATTTAAAAATAATATCTGTTGCTTGTTTTGCAATACTGGTAATAAAGTGTAGAAACACTTAATTTTTTATGGATTGCGATATTGATGTTCATTAAATCATATATAGAAGGACTGATTCTTCGAATGATACCAGACAATTTTCTGAACTCTCTCTCTCTCTCTCTCTCCTTTTTCTTTTGAGTTAAAATCATATTTTAGGTACAGAGTGGCAGTAATGCATTTTTGAAGTTTTTTAAAATATATTATTTTCACTCAGAAGAGTTTAAAAAATGTTTTTGATGCGTTAACAGAATATACTCATTCACAAATATTGTATAGTCAATAACTGGAGGTCATGTATGCGTATCTCTAACATGAAAGGTTTATTTACTGAAACGGAAGTACCTGGTTTGAATCCTGCTTTCTATAGCTATTTTAAATTTTTATCTTTTATATACCAAAGAAGACTGTTATTTATTTTTCAATTTTTATGTAATGTTTCCTTTTTTTTTTTTTTTTTTTTTTTTGGTATGTCCGTGGGGGAGATTAAAAGCTGTTTATTTAGTAATGGTAATTAAACTAATGTGTAAACTCCCGCAACCCATGTTTTTTAAAATTATTACGCAATCTTTAAATTTTTTATTGCTTATTCCTTTCTTATATTATACATACATATGTGTGTGTGTGTGTATAAACAGATTTTTTTTTCTTTTTTCAATTATACTTCGGTGAATGCGGGAATAATGAATGAAATCTTATAACCTAATTGAAAAAAAGAATTAAAAAAAAAAAAAAAAAAAATCTGCTTATATAATTTTGCCCTTCTGTGCCGTCCTTTAAATATCATTTACCAGTAATTTTAATTATTCATTTTTGATGCAATAATAAAATGTATACTGCATACGATTCAAATGCCTTTCTAGTTACTAGTTTTTAATAATTTTGCCATATTTTTAGCAATAAAAGCAGTGAATTAATACAACTAATACTCTCATCTTACAAAAACTATACAAGGCTTATGGATTTTATTACAGACAAACGTTAAATAAATAAACGAAATTTGGAAAATTGTGTTTTTCTTTCATTGAAATCTTTTATAATAATGAAGTTCACTTAAAAAAAGAACTCTATGATATATTACCATAGCAAAAATCTTTTCTGCATCAAAAGAAGAAAATAGATTATGTATAATGAATAACTATTATCTATTGTACCATGATAATGAAGTCTCGAGTTATTATGAAAGATTATGCAAATTTTAATAGCGATATAATGGAATTTTAACTAAGTGAAACATCATGATTCAGTTCAATGATTCCTGAAATAAGTGCTTGTAAATACTAATTTCCCAACCCAAGCAATCATCAAACTAGCTAAAAAATGCTCTTTTTTTTCTTTTTGTGCTTAAACAAGCTAAACAATGTTGAATGTGTAACCAATTGAATAATTTGCTTATGAAAATTTGAGATTTACGTGTAGGAAATCAACATTTCAGATTATAATTATATAAGCAAAATTCAGCCAGAATTAACAAATTCTCTTGCATGCAAAACATTAGGTATTAATTAAATTATATTGGCATATCGTATGTTTAGCGCAATTTGGTACAAAGTTTTTTCGAATCTTTTGACACAATAATGTCTTTCTAATATGGTCATAGCTGCTAACATATTAAATTTATTCCAGAATGTTGTTAGTACCCGTTCTTTATTTACATGGTATTCTTTTTAGAGTAATTTTATTCATATTTAACTGTAATTATATATTGAAAAAAAAAACATTACATTAGAAATAGTACGATGTGAAAAAAATGGCGGGTACTAACAGCATTCCGGAATAAGTTTAAAAGGTCGGTAGCTATTAATATGATTTTTATTTCGAAAATTATGAAGTCGAATTATGATGAAAAAAATCTCTGTAATCATGTGAGAAAAATCTCTGAAAAAGAATATAAGAGAATATTGTGAGCATTATGCATTTTTTCATGATCATATAATAGTAGATTTAAAATATCGTACTATCCAATTACATTTCTATTATAAAGTTTAAAGGTTCCAAGTAGTGCAAATTAGAAAAATTGTTTCATGAATACTCAACAAAAAGGAGTCTAAATTACGTGTACTGCAAAAGCATACAAAAAATTTATTATTTATTTATCTTAAATAATAACTTTTTACCAGGGTAAAGCATACATAAAAATTGTATGTCTTCTTTCTTTTTTTTTTTTTTTTTTTTAAGACTGTATACGTAATGAATAATAGCAGGAGACTTGGCGTTGGAATATTAAAACAGGAATGAACAACTACGTCAGAAACGCCAATTGGTCTTCTGCTCATATTGTTACTGAGCAACCTGGTCTGAGAAGCCTCACATGAGGGGGAGATTAGGTCAGTAATATTTTGAGCCATTTTCTTGTTTTCAAAATGTTGCACCTCAATAATTTTTCTTTGGCGTTTCTGACGTAGTAGTTCATTCCTGTTTTATTATTGGTCTTCTGCTCATATTGTTACTGAGCAACCTGGTCTGAGAAGCCTCATATGAGGGGGAGATTAGGTCAGTAATATTTTGAGCCATTTTCTTGTTTTCAAAATGCACCTCAATAATTTTTCTTTGGCGTTTCTGACGTAGTAGTTCATTCCTGTTTGTATACGTAATGGTCTTGCTCTGCATCTGTTTCGAAAAGGATGCTACGCTGCATTTGGCCTGATGAAAAGAAAATTGATTGACTCAATTAAAAACACATTGATTTTATTTATTTATTTATTACTTTCTTCTATATGTATATATAGAGAAAGTATTGGATTCGTGAAAATTTTCGAACTCCAGTTTTCGATGGATTTACACGTTTTGGGATGTCCTAAACATGATTCGACTGTTTTTAGAAAATGTCTGTCTATCCGTGTGTGTGTATCACAAATTTTGTGGACCCTGTATCTCACGAACCAATGAACAAAATTTAATCAAACTTGGTATTTAGTTGGACACTGACATAAACTGGTGCTGATTAGATTTGGGGATCATTCGATCAAGAGGTGGCGCTGTGGTGCAATTGTTTCTAAGTTTTTAACATGGCAGTATAGGACAAAATTTCGTATAAATGTACATAATGAGAGTTATTTTAATTTTGTTATTGTAAAAAATAATATGAATTTCTGATAATAGTAGTAGTTAACTAGGTAAAAAGTTTGTGCATGATGGGGCGGGGAAGTACCCCCCCCCCCCCGTGTGGAGTGAATTTTCAATATGGGAATCTTTGGAAAGATCTCGTCAATACCTTTAAAACGAATGGTTGAACTATAGATCTGTGATAATTTAAAACAATGTTATAGATTTTTTTTTAATTTTTTAACGAAAAAAAAAAATCGTATTTCATTTGATATTGGCAAAAAATTGACTTTCTTTCGGCATTTAGTGATATAATTCTGTGAGATAAAAATCTTCTGCATTTATAATGGAAAACAATTTAATAATTTAATAAATAATTTGTATTCAATGAAGTTTGTGTAAAATTATATAGAAGAAAATCATGTGGTGGCCACATCATACTAGTTTTTAATTTTAATGAAGGTTTTAAAAAAATAATATTAAAAAAGAAAAAAAAAGTTTTTTTCAAAATATTTAATGTCATTGTGAAATATAACAAAATATTGAAGGGTAATTGTTAAAGGGTTATATGAGTTTTGAAGGCTGGAAAAAGCATATTTTCTCTATTTTATTTTAACATAATAATTAAAATTCTTTTTTTTTTCAAATTTTTGAGCATATAAAAGAACAATAGTTAAACAACATTTTACAAAAAATAAATACATATAATAAATCATAATAGAATACAAAGTGTATGGCTACTGCATTATGTTCAAAAAGAAAGTTTTGTGCAGATTTTTAAAAAGTACTTCGTAGAGTGCAATAAAGCGAATTATTAAATTGAAAATGTTCATAGGCATCATTTCAACCCTTTGGTATTATGCAAACAAGACAGTTTTATTTGTTTCAAGCATTAATTTTAAAGTTATACCAAATAAAAAAGGTATAAGTCATTTTTTCTACAGTGCGACTTTTTTTTTTTTTTTTTTTTTTTTTTTTTTGTCGCTTAGTGTATGTACAATGCTTTTTTTTTTCCTTTTTTGCCTTCGAAACCCATGTAACTCCTTACAGAGAATGACTTTATAATCGCATTACGTTTGAAGAAAACTTTCTAAGACTCGATATTGTTGTAACAATTCTATTTAGGGTGCCCTCCAAGCATCTTACAAAGGAAGTATGAATCAGTAAAATTATCATTGAAACCAAACCAAGCTTAAATTAAAGATCATGGTCGAAAACATAGGGTACAGTGCCAAATTTCCGCAACAATCCCCCATGAATCGAAATATGACCCCCTAATAGTTTTAGCTATTTCTATAAAGACCATAAAGACAAACAAAACACACACCGTAGTAAGAACAGGTGGTGCAGTAGTAGCGTGCCTGCCTCGTAAGACGGCGTTCCTGAGATCGTTCCTAGCATGGGTGTTTTTTATTTCAACTATATATATATATATATATATATATATATATATATATATATATATATATATATATATATATATATATATATACGTATATTTATATTTTTAATAAAATTAAATATCATTTTAAGAGAAAATAGTAATTATATAAAAAAGGTTTTTTTTTTTATTGCAGACACTGTAATATATTTTTTAATTTTTAAACAATTTATTTATTAAATTAAAAGAAAATAATATTTTAACGAAAATACTTTTATTGCATTTATATAAAATCTTATTAATAATTTGAGCTTGTGTGTTTTATGTAAATTTTTAATTACTATTTTTTTTTTATCAATGTCATTATTAGCAAGAATTAATCATCTGCTCTCAATTATATTATTATTCGTTCAATTTTTTGCATGAAAAATTCTGAATGAACAACAGCTGTTTCTTAACTATTCGACTTCGCATTTAACTTTTATTTCAAATATTTCATTAAACAACTGTCCAATTTAGTGGAGTCGAAAGAACTGACAATAAAATTAAATAAAATGACAAGTTTTCTCAAAACGATTTCACCAATTTATAATTAGTTTCCATCTCAAAAATTTCAAAATATGAGTAAATAAGAATTTTACAAATTTAGTAATTTCGATGAAAATCCAAATATTTAGCAAAATTTTCGTGATGAACAATATTTTACGGTGAACGAAATTGTATTTCAAATAATTGTGATCAATCGCTTCTTATATTTCTTGTTCTCATTGTGAAAAATATATGCTTTCATCAATTTTCTACTGTTAATCACAATCGTTATAAATTAGAAACTATATTCGTAGCTTTAAACACCTTTTTTTTTAAAAAAATATGTAAATAAAATATGTATATATATATATATATATATATATATATATATATATATATATATATATATTAAATCCTGGTTAATACTTTATAAATTAATATAGAAAAAAAAAAAAAAAGAAAGAAAAAAAAGAAAGAAAAAATCTTTTTAATATAATAAATATTTTCTCTTAGATTAATAATTTAATTTAATTAAAAACGTAAAATAAATAAATAAATAAATAAATGAAAATGCTTATTTCTTCAATCAGCAGGATCGAGTCCCGCCATCTCAGGACCTCCGCTTCAGAAGTCAAGCACGATACCACTGCATCACCCGTTACAGGTACAGAAAGTGTTTTGTTGGATTTTATAGAAAAAGCTAAAACTTCTAGGGTCATTTCTTGATCCATGGGGTTGTTGCTCAAATTTTGCACTCTACCGTATGTTATCGACCATGCTCTTTAATTTAAACTTGGTTTGGTTTTAATCGGAATTTTACTGATTCATACTTCTTTTGTTAGTTTAAATAATCTAAATCGTTTAACGCAATGCAACGATCTTATTAAGGAAATAACAATAATGTTCAATAATAAAATTGTAAAGTTAGTAGCAAATTCTTATTCTATGCTGCTAAAACGAAAATGTTGATAAAAATGGAAATTTGCTTTTGTTATTTGTTTTTACAAGCGATGATTGTGGAGAACTGTGAATCAGTAAATTTTGCGGATTGAAACACCAAATCACGCTGCTAAAAGCTAAGTGAAAAAATTTAATGTGTAGAAGATGTTCCAAGTATCACTTCATTCGATTTTATAAATGAATATTCACAGTTAATTGCTCGTTGTTTTTATTATTTTTCTTTCTTTCTTTCTTTTTTTTTTTTTTTAGAAATTGACGATGTCATTTGCTTGTTTAAGAATGCCTCTAGTTTGTGTGAACTATCCTGACAAGTTTTGTTATGTTTGTGGTAAAATAAACCCTCTCTATTCAAAAACAAGCTACCACGTCACAAAATAAAATGGCATATCCCGTTAATTTATTTATTGAATCACGGATTAAGTTTCATACAGTTTTCAGCATTTGTGAACGCAATTTGAGAAAATAAATTAATGGTTAAGGTCGTTTAATATCTTTTACAACGGCTATGATTTGTAAAGAATTTACAAATCATTCAAGAGACATTTGTTTTTGGTTAATAGCACCAATTCGGCAAGGACTTTCTAAATAGGAAAAAAATAGTATAACCTAGCCGAACATCTCTCCCTTTCGACCTATATAAAACTGAAATTTGCCAATTCTAAAAGTACCAGAAGAGTATCAATTAGACTGTGATGAATGAACAAGTGATCTTGATTTTAGCATATTTTACTTTGTATTGATGAATTATGTATTTAATAGGTAATTTTTATTTAATAATGTAGTGTGTATTTTTCTCAATATTTCCTATTTCACAAACCAAAGCTAATTATTTAGTGATATCATATAATTCTGCCCTTTTATGATCACATAAATGTAAATAAATTCGTTTGAATGAATTTACAAAAACTTCATTAAAATTTGTTAAACTGTGTAATTAGAATTATTAAAAAATATAGTTGTTGAAATTTTTAATCGAATTAACATATACAAAAGACATGAATTTGTGTCATCTGTCTAAAAAAAAAAAAAAAAAAAAACTGAGCAATCCTTTGTACCATAAGTTCATAATTAAATATTTATTTCGAATAGCTTTTGTAGATCCAGTGCAAAATAATAATTATATTTTCGTAACTATATTTTGCCTTAAATCCAAAAGAATTATTTCCTCCAAAAGAATATATCAGGCATATATGATTACAGAACTAATAATTATTTTTTAAAAAGCTAGATTTATTTTAATGTACTGTTATTATATTATTATTATTATTATCACCTTAAATTTATATCTTGTTAGCTCCAATTCAGTATTTAGGTTTACGTTCTATTATGTTGTATTATAAATTGTTGCTGTTGTTGATTGTAATTTTTAATTTTATTAGTACGGAGGACTATTAGTCTCAAGCTACGGATAAAACGTTGTCGCCAGGTTTACGATGATTGGACAATTGTCGAAATAAAAAAAATATAAAAAATATAATTGAATAATTTGAAAGCGATGTTATAATTTGAAAAAAAAAAAAAAAAAAAAAAAAGCCCAATAGTCCTTCGCACTAAACTAAATTCTGCTTTTGCCAGCATTTCATCAAAATCTTTTTTTTTTTTTTTTTTTGAAAGAAAAAGAAAAGAAAAGAAAATTAATAATAACCAATATGGAAACGGACAGTATCGAAAAAGTTGAAGAAGCCCTTTTTTAGATAAAGATACATAATTTATTTAAATTTTTAATTGTTGCCAAAAAAGTTTACGAGTTGATTTTAATTTTTTTTTTTTTTTTTTTTTTTTTTTTTTGAAATGAAAAGAAATTTACGCGTAAATATTAAAATTGATATAAAACTTTGTGAAAAATTAAATTTACAGGGTAAAATTGACGTCATTATAGCTCTAAAATTTTATTTATTAATTATTATTATTATTATTATTATTAAAATTAATTTATTAATTATTTCTTTGATAGAGCATTAGCTTAGGAGCTTCTTGGCGGCTTTTAAATTATTTATTTATTTTGATTTTTATTTTAAAAGAGAAGTTTAAAATTTATTTTTTGAATTGAACAAAAAAAAGGCAACATATTTATACTATAAAAAGCACATTTTTGTTTTTGAATTATTTATTTTCAATATATTTTAATGATGTTTTGCTGTCATTCGTCGTAATGCTATTATTTGTCGTAATTCGACCAATTAACAGTTTTATATATTCTATGAAATATTTTTACTGCCAAATTTATAACATTAAGATAACATAGTGATTAACTAAAAATATTTTTAAATTACAAATCTCTAATAAATTTATATTTTAGAATATAATACAAAATGCATCATTTTGAATTGATTTTATTAAGTTTTAAGCTTCAACATATTTTTACAATTTACTTTTTCAATATGATTTATCAATTATTTTTAATTTTAAGG
Organism: Salticus scenicus; assembly: GCA_963930645.1. Classification (NCBI taxonomy): domain Eukaryota; kingdom Metazoa; phylum Arthropoda; class Arachnida; order Araneae; family Salticidae; genus Salticus; species Salticus scenicus. Next base: position 263,237,158 of record OZ005649.1, on the reverse strand, counting down.
TTCCCTTTGATTTTATTTTTGATACTATGTCAGTATTAGGTGTTCTCGAATTAATACTGTTGTAAGCTTTTCTGTAATTGTACACTTAAATATAGAAAAAAAATGGGCAGTTAAATACCGATAAATTAAATAGTAAATAATTTGAATAATTTTATTAATAATGTTGTAACAGTCAAACATAAAATGTTGTGTGTGTCATATAGAAGTGGGAGTGAAGATTGAAGAACTGTTTTCACTAAAATGTTCGCGTATCAAAAAAGTTTCAATAGATTTCGTGTATATAAAATTAGCTTTAATGTTTTTAAAAATAAACTACGTACATGACTTTAGTTTATACATTAAATATTTTTTTAATTACATGGTAAAATATTTAAAGTAATTAAATTAAATTATTTATTAAACAATATTAATATTTCATTTCACTCGCATGACTGTGTTTAGTTAAAATGAAGTATTTAATATTTAAACTTAGAAACTTCTTCACACACTATAAAATTAAAGAAAGCACTACCGGTTTCGAAAGAACGTGACCTTGTTCCTTCAGGTGCAAAAATACGTACTACTGTCTTGGAGGCAAAAGCAAGACCAGTTTTTTTTCTTTTTTTTTTTTTTTTTAGTATTGTGCTAAACCTTTTACTGAGTTTAAAATAAAGTACTTAGGTGTTTTCTTGATATTTTATCGACTGCACTGGTCTGAATTATTATTATTTGTTTTTCAGCTGCGTAACATGTGTTGGTAATCTATATGTTTTTCAGAATGTCGAATCCAAAAATGAACTCCATTTTTGCGCGTCACATACTCTTATTTTCTTACCGCAAAATAATAGGGATTAAAATAAAAAGTCACCAAATTTATGGCATTGAACTAAACATATTCTTTAACATACATAATCAAGCAAACGATTTCTTCATGACATGATTCTGTATTTTGCTCTCCGAACGCGCTTTTGCTTTCCTCTTCTCTATTGACCTCCTCCCCCCTCCTCATCACACATATTTTCCATTTCGATTTTTTTTTTTTCTTTTAATTCTTATAAATATTGTTTTGAAGTAAGAAATAAGTATTGAATATAGTTTTTTATGTTCAACAAATTATACTAGATTTCTTGTTTTCACAATAAATAAAGAAACAAAGAAACAAAGAAAATTAAAAATAAATAAATAATAAATATGAGTTTCGCAAAAAATTTTATATATATATATATATATATTTTTTTTTTTTTAGTAAGTAAAATTATATATATATATTAATAAAATATATTATTAAAAATGTCTTCTGTATATATATATATATATATTTTTTTTTTTTCAAACTTGTTGTTACTGATATATTCACATGCAATTTAACGACATGCAATAACACCATTAATCATTATAAATTTTGTCGTAAGCTTTAAATAAAAAATCCTTTTAACATGTTGTGACCCTGAACTTTCCGTTTAGTCCACGTCAACCTCCGGTGGCTGATGGTATAAAATAGAATATAATAAAACTAAAAACATTACATTGTTTTAAGTAATTACTGAAAGTTTATTTAAAATTTACTTAATTTTTTATTTATTAATAGGATTATATCATTAAGGCATTTTAATGGATTTTATTGAAACACGGTATACATAAAAACGCAAAGTTATATCGCAATACCAACGCTTCTAAGCAGCATACGTGGCCTGATGAGGATTTCTAAGAGTTTGCGTGGCACTGAACGTGTTAATCTTTGCACATTTTCCATTAAAATAAAAATTTTACAAAGTAGAGCAATATAAATGAACAAAACTATTATGGTACCTTGACCTTACTTATATTTTTATTTTAAGCATTTAAACAAAAGGAAAAAAAACTTTTAATGATTATTATAAACTTTGTATCATAATAATAAACTTTTTGCCATAGTTATAAAGATTAAACATTATTATTATTATTTATGTTGTTTATCTTAAATGCACATTATCCAAAATACAGATAGTATTAGCAATTTACATACTGTCCGAAATGGACAAAGCTTTCATGAATTATACAAATGCATTTTAAAATTTATAACTAAAGCTTTTTTACTTTCTTACAAATTACATCATTGTTTAGAAATACAATAAATAATTTGTCAAGAAAAATAAAGCTAAAATATGTGGTAAAAATTATTTGTCTGTAATAATGAGAAACTTCCTTTTATGATAACTGGGAAACAATATCATGCAGTAAAGTTATTTGTAAATCATAAAAATTCAGTATCATGATAACATAATGCAAACAAAACAAAATGAATAAAAACAAAATGAAAGATATCTCGATACAAAAACTATCAGACGCATGAAATAACGTTAGCTGAAATGAAAATAACTTTATTGTGACCTATTTCACTTTCACTTCCTAAACATATTTGTAAGCGCGAGCAGTTTCTTCCATAGTTCTTGAATTGAAAAGTAAAATTACTTCAAAAGTATTTTACGCTTAAATCTGATACATGCTCTAAATTGAATATCATCATAATGAGGTTAGACAAAAAAAAAAAAAAAAAAAAAAAAAAAAAAAGAATTAGAGTGGTTTTATTTTATGGATTATGAATTCTCAATGGCTTTCATTTCTCTCTATCCAATTCCATTTCCCACAGTGTTCAAACCAGCGTAGCGCTATGGAAAAAGTAAACAATCAAATTCACTCAACTACGTCACACTTCTAACCATCAGTGTCTTGAAGACGAATTTGGAATAATGTATAATCACAGAAATTCAAGCTGTAGACAATAAGACATGGAAAAATAAATAAGGCGCGTAATAAAGATAATTACAAAATAGAACGTGAAATAACTTCATACTTGTTCAAACCCTCTAAGGGAAGCTATAGATTTCCGTTATGCTTGGACAGTTAATTTTGTTTTCAGTTGACGAAAGGAAGTAATTTTAAGGTGCTTCGATATTTGGTCATTAACACTAAAAGACGTATATAAACCACTGACATATACACCCCTAGTATCACACATCAGAACAACTTCGAGAAAGTCGCAACAAGGCTTCCTCGAATCAAGGTATCTATTCCTTTCTCCTGGACATACACTTTGGATTACTTTATATATGAATTTTTGTGGTGTGTTATCAATTTATACTTCTGGAGCTTGGTAAAGTAGAATTGATTTTACATTTTTACTTCAATGATGAAACCGCGTGAATTCAACGAACTTGGATTTAAACTGAAGTTTGATTTTATAAAATATTTTCATTACGGTTAAATATCATTAATCACCGATACAGTTAGGAATTTCTACATTATTTTATAGGTTTCTATTATAAGCCTTAGTTATACATTGCTAAAATTGTCGAGATAATTCAAGTAACATCTATATTCATATGATAAATAAAATTACTAAATCAGGGGGAGGGAGATATTTATAAATTACGTATTTTAATTTTTACTTTAAAATATAAATCATGGTTTGAAATAAACCTAAATCTTGGAGTTCTACTTCACTAAGTTTAAGAGAGTTATTTTAGATAAACTAGAAATAAGCAAGATAATACATTTGTAATAAAATATGAAATAAAAAAAAAATAAAAAATAAAAAATCGATATTTGTATAAGCATTTAAAAAAATAGACAGAAATAGATATAGTAAAATAAATGTGTTTTATGTAATTAAAGTGCATTGCTTCTAATGGATCCCCTCTTTAATTTCTATAAATAATATAGTGATAAAGTTAAATTATGCGTAACAAAGGAATTTATTCATAAAAATGTTAAAATGTTTTTTTTTTTTTTTTTTTTTTTTTTTTTTTTTTTATGTTAGCTGATAAAATTCAGAATGTGATACTACTAAAAACAGAAACACGTATTTAATTTCTCAAATTAAATATAATACTAATAAATGCAAAATAGAATATTTCTTTCAAATTACTAAAATTTTGGATAAAGATAGGGTGCATGAATTTCTGATTTTATACAGTTTGTTCACATGTTATTTGATGATGTATCAATTATTTTTCCATCTATGCTTTTAAACGTATTTAAATTTCAATTACTTCATATAATTACCTCATGTTATTGACTAAAGAAGTACACTAAATAAGTTCGTTAGGTAAAAATTTATATTTTGTTTAAAGCTAAATCTCTATTTTTTTTTCTTCTTTCATTTTTTTTTCTTTTTTTCTAATTCATGTAATACCACAGGTAACATTTATTACATTTTATTAAATAAATTTTTTGATGTATCTGTTAGATTTTATATTAATTAATAATTTTTAATTTGTGATATTAAAATATCATGCAAGATAAATCCCACTATTACACACTGCTATTACGTATATTTGTTATTATGCTTTGATTATTACTTATAATATCCCACTATTGTGTAAAGGATAAATGAATATAAAGTCATTTTTAAAAGTTATTGTTGTACATTAATTTGCAAAATTAATTAATTTATTGAAATTAATAATTTAAAATTAATGCTTAGCATTTCTAAGTTTCCATGTAATCATTATTATTTATTTATATATATTCAAAGTCTTTATAAAATATACATTAAGGAAAAAGTAACTCTTAGTATTGATTAATAGTTTTAAGTCTTTGCTTTGTACCATTATAAAAAGCGTATTTAAAAGAAAATTCTTTAAGCAGTTTTTTGTTTAATAATAAAAGTATAGTATATGGAAGCAAAGAGAACTATACAAATATAAGTAATATTTTTATTAAAAATTTTTTCAATTGTGTAATTCTGAAATTTAAAAAAAAAGAAAGAAAGAAAGAAAGGAAAGAAAAGAAAGGGTTTAGTTTCTTCTGTTATAGACTAAAAATAGTATTATAATTTCTTATCACTAAATTTAACAATATTAAATAATAATAATAATAATAATAAACTGGTGTCTAATCAATATTTAAACTTGAAAAACTTCTAACCACACGATAAAATTAAAGAAAGCACTACTGGTTTTGAAAGGACGTGGTATTTCATCTTCAAGTGAAATACAAGTGCTACTGCTTCGGAAGCAAATGGAAGGCATGCTTTTGCAGTTTTTTTTTTTTTTTTTTTTTTTTTTTTTGCCTCGATGGCAGTAGCACGTGTTTTTGCACCTGAAAGAGAAAAGCCACGTTCTTTCGAAACCGGTAGTGCTTTCTTTAATTTTATAGTGTGTGAAGAAGTTTTTCAAGTTTAAATATAAATTCAACAAAGTCTTTGAACACAAACTTTAAGTTATAAATTCAAATTCAAATGACAGTCGCAAGTTTACTTTTAATTACATGTCAACAAACAAACAGGTTTAATAGATTAATCCATTAATTAAGTATTTCATACTTAATAGTTTTTTTTTTTTTTTTTTTTTTTTTAATTCTTGTATGTTAATTTCAAACATAATGCATTTAAAAGAGGAATAATTCATCATTTAAAATAAGAATAAGCAGAATATTGTTGTTATTCTCTTTCATTTATATTACAATTATTCATTTAAGCTATAATGCTCGAATGTAGCTGTAAAAGGCAAAAATGAAACTAAGACAAAATAACTTTTCCCTCTTACATTTTGATATTTATATAATAATTTCTAAATTTTTCGTTATCGTCGTTGTTAAATATTGTATCTTCTAATTAAATTTATTTTACTATGAAAGCGCTTTTATGAAAAAAAAAAAAGTTAAAATATTTATACTGACACACAAAATTTCCACTATACATTGCTCTATTCTATTAAATAAACGACATGATTTCCCCCTCCCCCACCCCTTTTTATTATCAGTAAAATATTTTGTAAAAATTCAAACAGATTTCAAACAAATTATTACAACAAAATAAATGAACACTTTGTCAAATTAATACTGTAAAATTAATTAACATGATATATACTTTAATAAATTATCCAAAAATAAGATTATTTTTAAATTTTATGAAGATTAAGAAATGAGGTTATTGTATATATTTTTTGTTATACATAAATGCGTATATATTTCTAAACATTCCAGAAACTTTTATCAATCAAATGTCTTACTAAAAATATAATTTACTCGTGTTTAATTAATTTTAGATGCTGATCAACATGAAGCTCGTACTCGTGTTTCTGATGATGGCGGTCCTCTGTGTCTATGCGGAGCCTGCACCCGAGCCAGAGCCAGATCCTGAACCAGAACCTGAACCAATGTAAGATGACTCTTAATAAAAATAAAGAAAATGGATTACAAATTTTTCAAAAATTTAAATAAAAGTATTAATGCATAAAAAATTTCATTATTGCAATATAATAATTTAATTAGCTAATTTCATTTTAAATAGTATATAATGAAAAAATAAATATAAAATATTTGGAACTACAATGAAATGTATAAAGATGAATGTAGACACATAAATGTTAAGGAAGAAAAAAGAAAAAAAAAATATTTTCAATTGTTGAATAGTTAAATGACAGTTAAAGGACTAGTTAAACGACTAGTTAAATGTCGGCTTGTTAAAGCGCTTTGATATTTTTGATATCTTGTATTTTTTTAAAACTAAGTAAGAGAAAAACTAAAGGAAACATTTAAAAAAGTTCTTTAGCTTGAATCCAAAAAAGTAAATAAATAAATAAAATAATTTTCTCAGTTGGCGTACATACACAAGGTGTATTTAATATATATATATATTCTTTATCTTAAAATGTAAAATTGGGTTTCTTATCAACAATTACTATAATCATTTGTTAAAATTGCTTTTATACGTTTTCCCTTACATTTTTTTTTTTTTTTTTATCTATACCGGGTGTCCCATAAGTCTGTAGACATTTTAAAAATCCATAAATATTGAAGGCATCGGTAGAATTGAACGCGGTTTACAAAACAATTATACTCGTAAAGGGGGATTTTTCTTTTTTGTAAAGGAAAAAAAAAAAGTTAAACTTTTTGCCAATACTCGCTGCACGAGAACGTAAAAATAAATACGCAAATCAAAGTCCTATAAATTACACGGTTTTACGATTAACACAGCTTATTTGTCATTTTGCGTCCTATTTGTGCATTCATGAAGTTTTAATTGCGATGCTGACTTGGTGGATAAAGAGTTATTGGTGAAGATATTTTCTCCTTAGGTAAGGAATGCCAACTGAAGCTGCAGTTAGCAGTGTTGTAACTCGTTTGTAAATTGTAATTTACGGTGATGGTGGACACATAGAATGAAATTTATATGCTTGTAAAGATTTGAATGCAAATAAATAGTTTTTCACGGAAATATGCGATTTGCTCACGTACAGCGGCGCCCTCTATCGACAAAAAATGTAACTATTACTTTTTTCCTTAACCCCCCCCCCCCCCCAACCTCCCCAACCCCTAAAAAAAATCTTTTTCTACACGAATACCTTTTTTGAAAACCGCAACAAATCTACTAATTCTTCAATCTTTATGAATATTTAAAATGTCTACAGACTTATGGGACACCCGGTATATTTATTTAATTTGTTGTTCCTCCCCCTCCCCCCAGAAAAAAAGTCCTGTAATTCTATAATGGTGTCTTGACTTTATGATTTGTTAAAAAAATATTAGATAATGGCACATAAATTAATTTTAGTTAAAAATTCTTTATTTTAAATATTTATTTTTTCCAGTCATTTGTTACATGATTATAAAAATTGGCAATTTTTGCAGCGATCCAGAGAAAAAAGTGATTGTGATTAAGGACAAAAGTGAGCATCATCACCACCATCATCATCACCATCATCATCATCATAAACATGCTCATGGACATAAACACGAACATGGTCATAAACATGAACACGGCCATAAACATGGACATCTTCACAAGCATGAACACGGGCACAAACATGCTCATGGTCACAAGCACGAACACGGTCATAAGCATGGTCATGCTCACAAGCATATGCATGGTCATAAGCACGCTCATGCTCATAAGCATGGGCATGCCCACAAACATGGTCATGCCCATAAGCATGAACACGGTCACAAACATGGACACTTACACAAGCACGAGCATGGACATAAGCACGGTCATGCACATAAGCATGAACATGGACATAAACATGGACATCTTCACAAACACGAACATGGACATAAGCATGGACATCATCATCATCACGGACACAAACATGGGCATGCACATAAACATGGACATGGACATAAACACGGACACGCTCACAAACACGGTCATGGTCACAAACATGAACATGGACACAAACACGGACATTTGCACAAACATGGACATGGACACAAACATGGTCATGAACACCTTCATAAACATGGACATGAACATGGACATAAACACGGACACGCACATAAACATGGTCATCATCACGGCCACAAACACGGTCATGCTCATAAACATGGTCACGCTCATAAACATGGCCACGGTCACAAACACGGTCATGCTCATCACCATGGACATGGTCATAAACATGAACACGGCCACAAACATGGACATGCTCACAAACATGGACACGCTCACAAGCATGGTCATGGTCACAAACACCTGCATGGCCATAAACATGGTCATGCTCACGGTCACAAACATAAGTGGTACGGATTTATTGGAGGGCACGGACTTGCTGCTGGTGCTCCCCTTGGATATGATGCCACACCAGAGACCCATGGTTATGATGTAGATGCTGAACCAATTCACGGATTAGATGTAGAACCCGAGCTTGAAGGAGAACCTCTTCTTGATGAGCCTGAACATGGACTCTACGAAGATCAAATTGATGACGAACCTCTTGACTTTGATTCATCAGTTAAGCAAGAACCACTTTTCAGAAGCAGCCCCATCGGCCTCACTCATGAATTCAGAAAATTTGGACCTTCTGAATCTTTATTCGGTGGAAAATTGGGAGCATTTACTTCAGTAAAAAGAAAAGATACCAGTACCCAATTAAAGGTTTAAAATTATCTTTCAGAGTTTAAACTCGTTTAGAAGCATACGAGTTCCTTCTAAACTCACTGGTATGTCTGCAACGCCTTAGCCATATCCTATGCACAAATGTTACTTCGAGAATATGAGATAGACATCTCATTATTTATATTTATTTATGTAATTTATATGAACTGTGTCGAATTTTCGTTGTTTGATACAATGTAGTCATAAAACATTGTAGGTACTATGAAAGAAAAGTTATGTTGTACAGAGGACCACAGGCGTTTTTGAAATGCAAACCCTATCGTGATGTATAATATCGTGTTATAATTTATTTCTTTTTGTAATAAAGTTTTACTTTTAATCATTTTTTTTTCTTCGTATTTTGTTTTAGCTAAATAACACAATATTTCTTTGAAAAACTAAATGCATAAAGAAATCAAGAAGTCAGATATTATATTTTTTTATCTAATATTTCCAACTATTAAAGTACTTATACATTTTTTTAAATCATGATATACGAGAAAGACAGTTATAATTTAAAGGTTTATATTATAAAAATGTGGAAAGGATTAAAATATTTCTTGTCAATAGTATAACATGCAGAAACAACTATCAGCTATTATAACGAACATTTTAGAATACTTCTTTCTTTTCGTTTAGCTTTTAATTTATTTTCAGGGGCATTCTGTAGAACACATTACAATATTTTTCATTTTTCTTTAACCCTTAACAATGGAAAGTTTGAGTAAAAAAGGATAATAAAAATAGTGAAACAAACTCTCTGATAGCATTTCTAGTAGGGGAGCGTGGGACAGGTTGTAACAGTTTTTGGATAAATTAAGTATATTTTGAAATGTACTTACCTTTAATTGTTTATAATTGTTGTTTCCCATAGCATGCATATTCATCTATCATATTCATAAAAAAAAAAAAAAAAAAAAAAAAAAAAAAAAAATTCGTTAATTTTGCTAATTTTAGCAATATATATATTATTATTTTTATTATTATTATTTGCCTTCTTACAATTTGTCCCGGATTTGGGGCAAATTGTAATGTGATACAAAGGGAATCCTAAAAATAAAAACGACAATATTTCAAAACGTTTTTCGTTATCAATCATTTATTAATTTAATAAAAAAAGACAATTGATAACTAATATTAAATTATAACCTTCTTGGTATAGTAACAATGAATTATATCAAATGGATTATAGTAAAATAAAGAGAAAATTGAAGATAAAATCAACATAGAAGTCATTAATTCAAGCAAATGATATTTTATCTCCTCTCATGCATTCAATCTGTGCATGCATTTTGCAAATGAAGCATTATACCCATTATTATGCCACAGAGAGCGTTTAGCAGAGCTCGAATTCTCCGCCCTTTTTTCAGGACACTCTCATTGATGAGAAGTTTCTGCTTTTTTTCTACCACTATTTTTATGCAGTATTCTCTAATTCGTGATTCTAATTCGTGGTTAAATAATCACGGTACTATAATATAAAAACACAGAAAATACTTCTGTATAAATATAGTATTGCAAAGAAGCCAAAAATTTTTTCATTTATGAAAGTTTCCTGAAAATGGGCAGAGACTTCGAGCTCTGGCTGTAGGCATCTCCACAAAGCCACTCCTCTAACATGTTACAACTTGCCCCATCGTACGATTTTTGACATTTTGTTTATTTATAAAAATATATAACGATTTATACAAAAAATTAAAAATGCATTTTATAACTCAACACACAGACTATAAATAGCTATAAACATTTCGTTAAAGTATAAATTAACATACCTTTAATCAAAATTTATGAAATACTTTTTTATCTAACTAGCTAAAATGAAGCACGTGTACAGAGCCTCTCATTAACCATTTTTGTGGAGCACCGATTGTGCTTACATTATAAAGCGCGTCATAAGAATTATGTTTATACAAATATTTAATCACAAATGTTACAAACTATTTCGTAAATTGCGTGTTACTTCTTACCCCTGTGACAACTAGCCCCACGCTCCTCTACATATTTCTGATATAAATATTTGATGGCACTTTTTATTAATCGTTCGTTACAAATTTATTTTATTAAATAATTTCTATCAAAATGATACAGTAATCCTATTTGTAAAAGCATTTTAATAGAAATAGTATGGATTTGCTAATAGTTGTTTATTTTATATAAACAAGAAATAGTAAACTATTAAACGAATGACTTAGAAATTAAAATTTTATCTCTCACAAAAACTTACTTTCCTCCACCGGAAATTACAAAGACAGACATCTAGATAAATACTTTATAGCCATTGGTTTATCAGTACAAGACACGTGATGGAAGTAAACTAAATGGAAAGAAGATTTCTGGATGTTTTTTTCGTTTAACTGCATCATTATCTTGAGTAACAAGAATCAAACTTTGTCAAAAACAATTATTGAAATAAATTTAAAGTGTAAACGATGTTAGTTCAATTGAATATATGAATATATTAGAATTTTTTTGGAAAACAATTACTGCAAAGTTCAAACAAAAGAAAATTCATGATTATTAGAATGCTATATGGATAAACAATGTAAATTTAAATAATAAAAACCATTGATTTGCAGTCTTTGTTATCATAATTACGATTTCTCTGAACAAATTATATATAAAACAACCCCTTTTTAAAGTCAATTTTCTTAGACAAGTTAGGTGGCCCTTTCAAAGAGATTTCACTGTATACTATATGCTGCGACTAGATTTATAAGATTATCTCAAATTCAAATTTAGTAAATAGGCTTGAGTTTTTGTTAGATGAATCAATTTCTAAAAGTATCTGTAAATTGAAATTTTTATAAATAATCTGTTAATAGGCTTGAGTTTGCATCAAAAGAGTCGATTTCAAAGATTATCTTTAAACTGAAATTTACTATACAGGGATTAAGTTTTCGTTAAATATTTTCTTATTTAAAATAAATAATTATAAATTAATTATTATAAATAATGAACTTCTTTTCTATTCGTTCGCTTATACCCAACGTTATTCATAAAATTTATTAATGAATATATATATAATTATCATTATTTTTTTTTATGTCATATATATCGCATCCTATCCAGTTTTGACAGTTATGTAGAGTAGAATAATTATCGAATGTTAAAAATGTATTCAATTTAAAAGATGCTTAAAAGTATCGAATATTTGAATTTTCTTTTACTAATGCAATAACATTTGTTAAAATGGCAGCTATCAAGAAATTCTAGAAATGTTTACAAATTTAGTAAGAATAGTTCTTCACATTATTAAGTATTGTATACGTGCGAAAACACGAAAATTTATTTATTTTACACTCAAGTGAGCTTTTTATTTTTATTTATTTTTCTTTCTTTCCCCTATTCCTTTTCTTTTCTTTCTTTTTTCTTTTTTTTTTTTTTTTATTAATTTTTTTTTTATTATTACTTGTTATATTTTATGGGACAATAGCACTCTGATAAACCTTACAGTCAAGCTTCATATGGCTCAACTTTGATACCCAAACCACTTGAAGAAACTTAATGACCCCTTTGCCGGCCTTAATGGTATAAAGGGTTATAAGCAGTGTTGCGAAATTTAGGGACTCTTTTATTCAACTACCACCAATAATTTTCAGGAGTGATATTTGATATACGTAATAGACAAATAACCTTCGAAGTGATTAGGCAACCGTTACAGTTAAAATTTAGTGGTGGATATTGAATAAAAATTCCCTAAATTTACAACATAGACCAGAGGACTGAAATTAAATAGGACCGGCAAAGGGTTAATTTAGGGATTTGTTGAATAAAAGTTTCTCAACAATATCAGATAATTGTTCCTGTTACAGTCCCAACTCCTTAAATATGAAGGGAAAATAGCTTTTGCAGAATTATTCTGTCCAGATCGAAACAAAGGAGCATGTTTTCTTGGAAACAAGATGATCAAATGATCAATTTTATTGTTTTTATTTTTTATTTTTTCCCGGTATTTATTTATTAATAAATACTTCGAAATATGTACTGTTTTTTCCTAATTATAAATCCCATGATAAGATTACCATTTGGATTTTTGTCAGTTTTTTTTCAAAATTTGTCAGTTGCAAAATTTTAACAATATTTAAATTTTGAAAAACTGCTAATACAATATCTTTCTACAAGCATCGTTTATCAAAGGAAAAAAAAAATAAATAAAAAACATGTTACACGTTCTGAAAAAGTATGCTTTACAGAAGAGAAAAAATACCCTCCTGCAGAACATTGTTTAAAAATTAGTCGTGCTGATGCGATTAGCTAATATTATTAAACAAAACTAATTGAACAAGTCTAAAATATCTCATCAAAATTCATCAAGTGGTTTCTGAAAAACGAGCTATTAATATTGAACCATAAAGAGCCTTACTCTTAAAGATCACGATATATATATATATACAGTAGACTCCCGATTATCGGCGGTCGGATTATCCGCTTTGCGGGTAATCCGCGGTCCTCAAGGGCCTGAATTTAAAAGGGAATTTAAAAATGCAGAACAAACTTATTACAAAAAAATCTGATGTGGGCACCACATGACTTCCTTATACACTTTTAGAAATATACATAATGTTAAAAAACATTGACATTGGACCCGAAACAGTTGGCTAAAAATATTTTTAAAAAAATGAATTATCACCGTGTTCTGAGCTTTTCTGAAAGTTAGTTAAAAACCGATTGCAAGATTTGTACTGGTAACGCTGACGAAGGCAGCAGGGACCCGAAAAAATTGGCTAAAAGTATTAAACATTTTCACCGTGTTCTGAACTATTCTGAAAGTTTCAATTGTTTACCTAGTCGGGAAGTTAGTCAAATACATATAAACGCTGCCGAAGGCAGCAGCGACCTGAAACAGTTGGCTAAAAGTATTAAAAAGATGCATATTCACCGTGTTCTGAACTATTCTGAAAGTTTCAAATGTCTAGCTAGTCGGGAAGTTAGTTAAATAAATTTTCTGTCGAACCATGTAAACGCTGCCGAAGGCAGCAGTGACCCGAAACAATTGGCCAAAAATATTTAAAAAATGCATTGTCACTGTGTTCTGAGCTTTTCCGGAAGTTTTAAATGTCTAGCTAGTCGGGAAGTTAGTTAAAAATCGATTCCAAGATTTGAACTGGTAACGCTGCCAAAGGCAGCAGAGACCCTACACAGTTGGCTAAAAGTATTAAAAAAATGCATTTTCACCGTGTTCTGATCTAATCTGAAAGTTTCAAATGTCTAGCTAGTCGGGAAGTTAGTTAAATAAATTTTCTGTTGAATCGCATAAACGCTGCTGAAGGCAGCAGGTATCGGAAACAGTTGGCTAAAATTTAAAAAAAAAAAATGCATTGTCAACGTGTTCTGAGCTTTTCTGAAAGTTTCAAATGTCTAGCTAGTCGGAAAGTCAGTTAAATTGCAATATTTGTCTAAACCGTTTTTGAGTTATTAGCGTTTTTTGTTACATTATGGCCAAAACCTATGTATTTTTGTCGTTATGAACCTAATTTTCCTAAATATCTCCAAAACGGAAAATCATAGAAAATCCAAAAAGGGAGGTGCACAACTAGATGTTATAACAAACCTATGTACCAATTCACAACTTTCTACGTCCAACCGCTTTTGCGACATACACACACACAGACACACACACACACATACAGACGTCACGAAAAATCGTGTAAAATCCCTTATATCTCTAAAACGAGAGCTCGTGTTAAGACGACACGTGCAGGTGTGCAACGAGACACCATGACAGTCACACGTATAAATTGGCATTATTCAGCGATCATTCGTTTTCGAGCAATGTGAAATACAAAATCCATTTCGCAAATCGGGATTACTATACTTCCTTTGAAACCTTTGGACGGCCCCTGCCTGCCTGGGCTCGGCCAAGCTCAACGGGTTGGACGCCGTCCGCCGGAGCGAATAAATCGCCAGATCACCGCGTGGAAGCTGCTGGGCAGCAATGTAACTAGACGCCAAAGCTCAGGAATTGCAGCACGCTCCAGATGTTAAGAATTTGGAATAGGTGCACTAACTAGCTGTGAGTCGAAATAACCGGAATTATACAAAATTAAACAATTTTGAATTTAGGCAGGGAGGAAAAAAAAAAAAAAAGAAAAAAAAGAAAAGAAAACGCTGGGGCAGCCGCTAAAGTTAGTTGTGCACACAATAATTAAAGCCGAAAGAGGAGGCCATTTGAAAAGGGGAAGGGGACAACACTTATGATTTGAGAAAGACGAGGGAGGAACAATGAGATTATAATTAAAAAAAAAAAAAATACGTGAAGCCATTGGGGGATGGAAGATAGTTTTGGGCGCATAGCGAAAATTTTGAAGTTTTTGAAGTGGAAAGGCCTAATCCTAATTGGGAGGGAAATTACTATGCGCAGGGAGGCCGAATGGAGAAGAGAAAGAGGGACCATCGCAATTTTGATCCACCACGGGGGGGGATGGTTCCCCGCGTTGGTAGCCCGACGACTGCTAAACGACCCCATCGAGCACTTGACGGTGCAGCACAGATTAACGAGGACCAGACACCGCCACACCCTCGTAAAAAAAAAAGAATAAAATAAATAAAATACAAATGATAATAAATAAAAATAAAGTAAATAAAAATAAAATAGAATAAAAAAAAATAGAATAAATAAATTAATTAAAGTAGGTAAGTACTTAAATTAAAATTGGTGCGGGTCAAAACTTGGTGAGTACCAAAAAGAAATGTGACAGGAAATAGTTCTAGGCTTAACAAGGAAAGTATTACCCCTACAATTGAGAAAAAAAAAAGTGCGTGTCAAAACTAGATGAGTACCAAAAAGACTAAGTTTCCGGGATTTGTATGTTGTGCGACCTGTTATGTCCTGCACTCTTGATGATATTGAACAAATCCGGCAAAGGTAATTAACATTATGGTTGCTTTTTGACACGCATTCAAACCTGTAACATTAAAAGAAGGTATTGATTGTGATCAGATCTAGATGAGTACCAAAAAGAATAGGTTTGCTAGGAATTATTCTTTGTGATGGAATCACTATGTATGGACTAACAATAGTTAGGTCCATCGGACCTGGGAGTTTTGAGAATAAACCTGCTGAAGAAATTGTCATTATGGTTGCTTTCTGATCACCGACTGCGTCAAGGAACTTATTAGCCAATCTACATTTTATAAAAGAACTATTCTGCAAAGGTAAAAGTCAACATGGTTGCTTTTTGACCACGCCATTCATACACTAATGAAAGTAATAAAAGAAAAATAAAATAAAATAAAATAAACATTCATGCACAGTCATGGGCGTGGCGCGGACTTACGGACTTATAAGCCAAGAACCGTTTACATTTTTTAATTTTTTTTTTGGATTTTTATTTTATTATTTTTTAATTTTTTTTTTTTTTTTTTTACTTTTTATTTCTAGATTTTCTGATTTTTACATTTTTATTTTTACCGGGGTCAGACTGTATAGGTACCCGCCGCTTTAACTTCATGGACCACGATCATGACCAAAAATAAACAAAAAGTCCCCTGATCTAGTAAATAAAAATCCGCCAGGTCCTCTTCTTCGGGTTTTGACAGTACGTGGCTGGTTCCTGCTGCTCGAGATGTTGTCTTTTGATCACTGTGAAATGTCGTCTATGTTGTTTGTGATCCAACTGACTATGTGTTTTGCCTTGTTCTGTACGTGTTTATTGTTGGCTAGTTGTTTATACCAGAGTTGTTCATTGTCCTGTGTGATTTTGGCCAGATGGAGGTTTTCCGTTAGCGGACAGGCTAGTAAGTAGTGTAAGGATGTTCCTAGCTCGCCACAGGCGCAATCCGGGCTCCTCTTCCTCTTAAACCGATGAAGATAGGCCGGAAATGCCCCATGGCCCGTGTATATTTGTGATAGAAGCTTGCAGCTAACTAGAGTCTTTGTGTTTACTTGTGGGTAGTATCTGTGAGTTAGCCTGCCCGTGTCCCCGTAGTCCCACTCGAACTGCCATTGATCCATAGTAAGCTTTTTGAGATTTTTCTTTAAGTATGAGATTGGTTTTTCTAAGTAGTATTGTTCTTTATTGTTTACATTATCGGCTGCCAGTTTTGCTAATTTATCAGGCTCTTCATTCCCTAGTATGCCTACGTGGGCCTTAACCCATTCAATTTTGAAGCTGTTATGAGATCGAACTATTTCATTGTGGATTTTATGGATCAATTTATCGGTGGAAAATGGTTTGGATATTGCTTGGATGGCCGACATGCAGTCCGAGTGGATACTGTATGTGATACCCATTGTATTGCCCCATTCTGCTGCCTTGAGGATTGACAGTAGTTCGGCTTGGAAGACACTGTTACACTTTCTTAGAGGCACTGACCATTCGTGAATTTTTTGGGAGTTTTTGAACGCTACAAAGGCCGATCCTGTAGCACCTGATTCCAGCTTCGACCCGTCCGTGTAGATATGTGTGTCGTCAGCAGAAGACCCTATAAATGGCTCTGGGGTGTCAGCAGGGTGTTTCCACCAAATGTTTTGCTTTTTTGTAAAGTCTGTGTGGTTGAATACGTGTTCCTGAAGCTGGTAGTTCCTGTGTAGTCTTGTAATTGTACCATACGCAGCTTCATATTTTAGTTGCAGGTGTACTGGAATCAGGCCAGAGAGTACCAGAAGTGCCGAGGTCGGGGCTGTTCTATAAGCCCTCACAATGGCCAGTGCGAAGTGTCTCTGGCAGCTAAGTAATTTGTCTTTACTTTGCTGTGTTATTTTATTGCCCCAGATTGGGGCTGCATAGGTCAGTGTCTTTTCCACCACGGTCTTGTACCATGTTTTAATCAAGTTAGGTTTTATCCCCCATCCCCTTGAGACCATGCGCCCAAACAAGCTGAAGGATTTATAAATTTTTTTCACCTGATGTTCTACATGGGGCTGCCATTTAAGATTTTTGTGAAGGACCACTCCCAAGTACTTCATGGTTTCTTTAGTCTCTAATTCAATACCATTGTAGCGTATTCCTTCAAGTTTATATGAATTTTCAGTTGGGAGGTTTCCTGTGTGAGGTCTGTTAAGGTACAGCAGTTCTGTTTTGCTCCAATTAATTGTTAGGTTGTTCCTGTTTGCCCAATTGCCAAATTCGACTAATGCTGTGTTTGCCGTGTTAATTAAAGTATTTGGGTCTTTCGCGCTTATAGTTAATATGAAATCGTCTGCAAAGGCTTGGATCCTAAGATTGTTCCCCCAGCTACGATTAAGTGCTGTCTCCGCTATTAATAGCCAAAGGAGCGGGCCTAGGCAGCTCCCCTGGGGACAGCCACCAAAGATTTGTTTGATCTTGCTTATTCCATTTTCCTCCAGCTTGACATACCTGTCCTCCAGAAAGCTAACTATCCAGTTGACTAGGTACGTCGGACAGCCGGAGAGTTGGAGGTTTCCTAGGAGTGTTGGCCACCTGATATTGTCAAAGGCACCTTTTATGTCTATTGATATTAAAAGTGTCTGTTTTTTGTCTAGTTTGTCTTGCTGAATATTGTCTAATAATTTTTTTAGCGCGTTTTCTGTTGAGGTGCCTTGCTTGAATCCGAATTGATTAGGGTTCCAATATTTAGAGATTGTGAAGTAGTGATTCATCCTGCCGTGTATTATTCTTTCCAAAATTTTGCTGATAGCTGGAAGGAGGCAGATTGGCTTATAATTTTTTGGATCTTTTGGATCCTTGCCTTCCTTGTGGAACAGAACCACTATACCCTTTTTGAACGGCTACGGAAAGTGTTTTAGCTGTAGACATTTATTAAATAGGGCCAGGAGTAGGTTTTGGCTAGTATGGTTTATTCTTTTTATTAGATTGTAATCGATGTAGTCATGGCCAGGAGCTTTATTCTGTTTGATATTTTTAATTATCGTGTTTAGTTCTTGTGATGTTACATTTTTAGGGCTATTTTCTGCAAAGCAGGGAGGTGACGGATTTAGTTTGTGTGGTATGCTAGCGTCGGTTAGATAAAGCGAGTCCAGGAATCTATTTAAGGTGCTGTCTATAGTTACAAGGTCGTTATCATCCAGAACATTACAGAGCTTCGCAGGGGTTGACATTTTGCCTGAGGCAATCTTATATTGGGGGCCGTAGGTATCTTTGGTGCTTTCACAGAAAGCTATCCATGCCTTAGATCTTTCCTTATTTATCAATTTTTTATATATGGCTCGTTCTTTTTTGTACAGTATATGTTGTTGTTGTTTCAAGTCAGGGTCTGGCTGTGATTGATACCTACGGCGGAAAGCTCTTACTTTATTCCTAGCGATTCTGATTTTGTCGGTCCACCAAGTGGGTTCTTTTTGATCCGGAGTTTTTCGTAATTTGTAACAGGCGAAGGCCTGTGTTTTAAGTTCACTGAGTAGTTCTGCCGTGATTGTGTCTAGTGTACTCCTATCCTGTGCTGATGTTATTGGACCGACAAAGCGTTTGCTGAGTTTTCGAACACTTTTCTCAAATTTCGAGTGTTTGCCATGTTTTGTCTCTAGTCTATGTCTGTGATAACTGTGATTGCTGTAGTCAAGCGTATACTTAATGAATTTGTGATCACTTCCAGAGTGATCGTCACTTACTTCCCAGCCCTTAATGTTGTTCAGGAGGCTGGCCGTTGTTATCGTTAGATCTGGCCAACCCCTGCTCCTGATCGTTTGGAACGTAGGTGGGGCTCCTGGTTCGCTTCTAACCAGTAGAGAGTGTTGGGCCAGGAAGTCTGTCAGCTGTCTGCCCCTAGTGTCCACCTCATCGTACCCCCACTGGGTGATGTGAGCGTTAAAATCCCCTGCCAGAAGGATATTTCCCTGAGTTCTTTGTAAAATATGATCTATTTCTTGGAGAACCGATTGAAATTTTGAGCTCGGGGGGGGGGGGCATAAGTGTTTATTATAGGGATTTTTTCCTTTGTGTTCTCGATTAATATCGCTACTGTGTGTTCTAGATTGACGATCTCAAGTGGATTTGTTCCTAGCTTAGTTATGATAGCCGCCCTATTATTTGGCGTCTTGAATGCCTGCCAGCCCGATCCCAGGCCCGAGATTTTCCCAGTGTGTTTATTTTCGTGAAAGTCCTGAATTAAAGCTATGTTGATTTTTTGCTGTGCGAGGTAGCCAAATAAGTCTTTTGTAGCGTCTTTGCTAGAATGAAGGTTTATTTGAATTATATTGATAGCGCATGGTCCCTTTGTGCTGTTACTGTTCTGTTGTGGCTGTGTGCTGTGTTTGTGTATTACATTTTCACCGTCCATAATTTCTTCTTGCATAGTTTTGCCTTGGTCGGCCTTGATTTATTGTTACTGGCTGGTTTCTTCTTGTGAAATTTCGTTTGCTTTTTACCAGCTGATATCCGTTTTCTTCCTTCTTTAGCTGGTCATAGTTAATCAGCGGTCTTCCGCCTTCTGTTGAGTAAGAAATCGATGTGTTCCCTGTGATGACATCATAAGCAGGTGTTAGCTCCGTCTTGCCATCTTCTACTTCCGCTTTCCGGATTGCCAGTATTTGTCTGTACACGTAGCAATGACCAGAATATGCCGTGTGGTCTGTGGCTAGCTTTGGTTTGTTTCTGTACGCGTTCTCATTGTTATAAAGTGAGCAAGGGAAGCAGCCAGTCCTGTCAGATGAACAATCTGCCGTTCTATGCCTCCCAGCGCACCGCGCACAGCGGGTATCCCACCGGCACGATTGCGCCGTGTGGTCATAGCCCTGGCAGTTGTAACACCTGGTGACTATTACTTTGGATTTAATTTGGCAATGCTTTAATCCTAAGCATATTGTTTTTTTTTTTCTAGGAGAGCCTCTGCCAGTGGAATTGGAAGCTGGACTGTTAGATTCTGGAGCTTCAGGTCCTTCTTGTGTAATTGGTCGATAAGCTGCACTGCCAAGTCGTCTGTTCCGTCTGTTTTTAGGTTGAGCATCTGCAGTATCTTATATTTTGCTGTACTTGGTTCTACCCTTTCCGGTATATCCTTAATGACGAGCTTCTTTTTTCTTAGCCCTGCTGTTTCTATGCTGGCGTTGCTTGTAATTTCAGTTGATGCTCTAAGATCGGATTTTATTTCTTCAGCCTCTCTTGCACTATGGCATACTATTTTTATACCATTCCGTACCCTCTGGACGTCCTTGATCTTTTCTTCTGTGATGTTAACTTGTTCTACTTGTTTGGCAACCTCCATCGCATTCCTATTATCTGTAGCCTTGACTATTATTGAGGCTGTTGCTTCCTGGATTGCCGCTGCATAATTAATCGGTGCAGTCTTGTTTGTTGTGGTAGATCTTTGGTTGTTTGGTTCTTGGGTGTTCATACCGTTACCTTTGATGATTGCTTCCAGCGTCTGTGCTTTTGCTTCTGAATGTTGTATCCTTCCTTCTAGCTCCAGGACCGATTCTTCTAGACTCTGGAGTGCATCAGAGATTGCTAGCATTAATGGTTTTGGGATTTTTGTGCTCTTCTCTGTGAGCTTCTGGACGTACTGCTTTGCCAGCAGGGCCTTCCTAGTTGCTGTGGAGAATCCCTTCGTCGATTGCTCTTCTTTCAACCTTTCAATCTGTGAGTTAATGTGTACGATTTCTTTATCTTGAAGGAGCTCCTTGGATTCCGCTAGTGTCTGAGCTCTACTGCTCAATTTTCTTCCTCCTTGAATCTGATCATTATTTTCTTCGTAATCACTAGTGTCTACATCCTGTAACTCAGTTTCCACAGCTGATGCCCAAGAAGTGCTAGGAATATCTTTTGCATATTCTTTCTTCTTGTTTTTCTTCTTTGCAAGGTTCTCATTCACATTTTCCCGAGCACTTTTAGCTTCCTCTTTCTTTTTTCCTATGTGATCATCCGTGTTACTTTCCTCACTTGTTCGTTCAATTTCATTTACTGCATTCTTTACTTTCGATGACTTGTGTTTTCCTTTGTTCTCTACCTGATTCTCCATGCAGTTTTCTTCGTCTACTAGCATTTGTTTCTTTGTTAGGATGTCTGTGATTTTTGGTTTGTTCATGAAATCTGTGATCTTTCCTCCTTTATCTTTGCTTTTCAATGAGGTGTTACTCACTGACTTCTTCCTTGACAGGTTAGTAAAGTTCCCTTTCAGCTCGTCTAGTGTCAGCCTTGGTGGCGACACACTTTGATGTTTACTTCTTGTATTCATCCAGTCTAAGTATGGAAAGCCCTATGGGACCCCCCAGGGGGACACCCGCCAAAACTCAAGTAATCAGAAAATTAAAAAAGAATAAAAAAAAAAAAAAAAAAAAAAAAAAAAGAAAGAATAAAAATTTAAAAAAAAAATTGTATACGTAAATTGGTAGGTAAATAAGCAGTTAAGGTGAGTCATGTGAGTTAAAATTATGCGGACGGGAAAAGGCAGCGGGTATGTTTTCGGGTTGACGGAGTAGTATACTTCGGAATATACTGATACCTGTGGAAAGAAAATAGGTTAGATGCCTTAGGGCCATTCTGATAAACATGCTCTTACCTTGTCTACTTACTTCGCCAATTTGGCTGGGCCCAATTTGGGTCCTGAGACTGCTTCTGGAAAGGATTGTTTTTGCTAGTGCTGCTGTTGAGGAAGGGAAATAAGAAGACAAAGGCAATGGGGCTGTGTTTTTACTGTTGAACTTAAATTATTTGTTGCCATATTGATGGGAAAAAAAAAAGACACAAGTTCCAAATTTGGGATCGTCGCCAAATTACCCCCCCCCCCCCCCCCCAGAAAAAAAAAAAAAGGTTTAGAAAAATGTGGGGAGTCTGGATCCATTGAGATCCCAGATCGTCGCCAACGTCACCCCCGACCTTCGGACTTAAAAAAAAAAAAAAAAAAAAAAAAAAAACTACTTAAATAAAACTTTCAAACTGCTTTCAATAGTTATTACTTAATATTATTAGATCATTAATTAAACATGCTCTGAGTGATGGGATTAAATTAAAAATAAATTCACATATGGAGTTAGGTTAAAATTGCAATTTGAAAATTTACTGGTATGGGCTATGTAATAAGATATCTAAGTAGCATTTGAGTATTTTAAATCAGAGTTTAAGAGCATATTGAACAGTTGATTTGTAAAGATATTAAAACAATTCAGATAATGATGCAATTTTTAGCACAACTTATTTTAAAAAGTCAAACTGAGATAGAGAGAAAAAAAAAAACTACTTAAATAAAACACTCAAACTGCTTTCAATAGTTATTACTAAATATTATTAGATCATTAATTAAACATGCTCTGAGTGATGGGATTAAATTAGAAATAAATTCACATACAGGTAACAATTATTAGAACTGATTCAACTTAGTACAAGTTCATAAACATTTCTCATTTTAAAAGTTTAGATACAAATCAGTATTTGCTTTACCAATTTAAAAATTAATTAAAAAAAAAAAAAAAAAGAAGAAGAAGAAGAAGATGATGGCATTGAAGACAGACTTGTGAGTTGGCTAATTGCTAAACTCATAATAGAAATAATTTATGAATTAACTGAATTAAAAAAAATAAATAAATAAATAAATTTAATTTTTTTAAAAACAAAAACGAAATTGATATTACTTAATAAACATTAAAAGTTAAATTAGGAAAGAGTAAACAAAAATAAAAAAAAAAGGGCCTTAATGGCGAACATGTGGTAAGGCTTATGCTAAAACCACATGGTAAGACCAAATAAAAACAAAAAAACACTTAATTAATTGAAATTAATACTGGAATAATTATACCAATTAACAGAATACTTGACTCCTGGCGAAATTATTCTCCCCGGTGGGGCCGCGACGGGCCTAAATCCATTTTCTAGCCGAACATGGCTACGCGAAGATGGCACAATAAAAAAAAAAAAAAAAAAAAAAGCTGCTTACTGCAGCGAAAAACTCAAAATGGCGAGCGGCTGGCGTTGAACTTGGGGCTGCGCCAAGTTGGCTGGATTTTCCAAGGAGAATGCCAAAAAGAGAGCCAAGAGGGGGAGAGAAGACAAACAGTGATGAGCACTTATTATTAATGAATTAAATGAATCCAGCTTAATGAATTTAGTATAAGGAAGTAAAAAGATCGAAGTGAGGAATGACCTTCAAGGCTTTTGGAGGTATTACACTATTCTTGACAGCATTTATGGCATGCACACTGCTTGGGAGGCAGTTAAGCAGTCTACATTGGTAAGGTCTTGGAGAAAAATTTTACCAAATGTGGAAAATACTTTGGTAGAGTTTATAGAGGAGGAAGAAATTTCTGCTCATGATTTGGCAAATTTAGCTAAATCTGTTACTGGAGGAGAAAAAGTCAATGAAGGAAACATTGAAGAGTAGATTAATTGAGATGTCAATGATCCAGGTATTGAACACCTTACAGATGAACAAATTGTGGGCCAAGCGTTAGACCCAGTTTCAGAAGATAGTGAAGAAAAAGAGGAAGAATTAGATAAAACTCAGCAGAGGATGAGCTACGACGCAGCCCTAGCTTATGAGATGGACATATAAAATATCTCGAGGAACAGGACGATGTATCACTTTGTGACAAAAAGCTGATAAAGAAACTGTAATCGCAAATTAAGGTGTTTTAGTACAAAAAAAACAAAAATGCTTCACCGATTCTTTTGTTAAAAAATAGAGCAAAATGTAAGTAGAAATTTGTATTTGTATGTTAAATTGTATATGCAGGCCATGCTTAACTGTTAATTATATAGTATTGCTCAAAAGGCTTTATGTGTTGATTTATATCCCCTTTTGTGACCGTTTTGCGGATTATCCGCTGATTCGATTATCCGCGTTTGTCTATTCCCCGTTCACCGCGGATAATCGGGAGTTTACTGTACATGTATATATTATGGGTTTTTAAAAATTTAAATGCAAGTTTATCGTTCGTGCTTGTGATTTTCGGCACCATTTGTTGATGACTTGAGGAAATAAAAATCATCGCTATGCTGTAATAATGGCATGAACACTACTAATAAATGCCCCACAAAATATATAGTCTTTCAAAGTGCAAAAAACGAAAAATTTTTCAAGAAAAATTAGGTTAATTTACGAAAGTTGGTAGATAGTGTTAAAACTGAAAGAAAGGGAAATTACTCGAATGCCGAAAATAGCTACTATTACAGTGTAGGAATAGTTAAATGCATCTACTTCAAGAAACAAATTTAAAGAGAAAATTGATTGGAATAATATCGAGTCAAAACTTCATTTTAGATTCATAAAATAATTTATAATAGACGTGTTTCTTTTCCTTTAGTATCATTTTATTTTAGAGGAAGGTATTGCAGAACGAACTTTTAAAATACTATGGCTATATTTTCGAAATTCGAAAACTGAACAAATATAAAAGAAACAAAACTAGTAATGCTGGGACCATATTAAAACTTTCTTCTATGTCATTCTATATATAATAGCACAACTTATAGATTAAAAGAAATAAAAATTTAATCAACATCGCTTCTCACAATAAAGATTTTGTATTTGCAGTTTTGAGATGTATCCAGGGAAAAATTACTGAAAAGAATATTTTCAACCCCGCTCGTTGATTGATATGCACACAAATTTAGTCATCATTCTTTTTCTATACGGCAATACCACATATCAAGTTTGATTTATACACTATTGAAGTTGAGACATAGCTATGCCGTACACAGAGTAACTTGCAGCACAGCAACACCACATCTTGACTGATATGCACTCAAATTGAATCAGCTGAGTTTTTCATAATGGTTCTCTCACAAATGGAAAGTTAAACGAAACAGAAGCTGAGGTAAAGCGTTACCGTAAATAGAAGAAATCACGCATAGCAGCAACACCGTTTTGACGATTTTTACGAAAAAAAAAGATGTTACACAACTGTTTAAGTCAAGGTACAATTTAATATAATTTTTTTCTTAAATTTTTTGCATTAGTTCTTGAATTAGAACTTCAACAAGATTTTAGTTACACATAGAGAGAAACTCACAGAAAGAATTTCTCTAAAAATAGCCAAATCGTATTCAAGGCAAATTAAAACATGTAAAACCGTCAAAAACCAAATGTGGAAAATTTTTACGAGTCCAATACTTTTTAATACAAAAAGTGAAAATTTGTATAACTTCAACGTCGAAGAGATATTATATGAATATTATAGGCACGAATATTGCAAATTTTTTTATTTTTTATTATCTTTTTTTTTTAACAAAAAAAGTTAATGTCGAATAACTTCTTAAGTGATAACATTTTTGGATTTGAAGAATATTTACGCTACCTACCAAAAAGTTTTTAGACATTTTGTCAAATATCTAGAAAAGCTCTTTTGGAATCATCTTGAAATTTTAGTAGCGTAAAGAACATGTATTTCAGTAAAACTTGAGACCTGAAAAGGAAAATGGGACCAGTAAAAAATTAATGAAAAATAAAAATGTTTTGGATCTCCTGTGAAATGTAATGTTTGAAATGCATTTTGGCTGTAGCATGTGATTAAGAGGAATTTTGTCATTATTTGTATACATTTTTAAGAAACTACTACATATATTCATGGGGATATAACTTTTTTTTTTTTTTTTTTTTTTTTTTTTTTTTTTTTTTAAGATTGGAAAAAAAAAAAAAAAAAAAAAAAAAAAATTCCACTTTTTAATTATAGTACGCAGGATATTAGATCCAGTGCAATGCATTTTTAGGAAATATGGCATACTAAATTGGACACAGCATACAACAATCAGAATGCAAAAATGTTAAATATCTTACGAAATATGAGCATTTAACGGCCCTCTTCACTTACCGTCGCCGGAAGCCCGAGCCAATGTAATTCTATGGGGAAATTTTCTTTACAAATAACTTATTAACTAATTCATATTTTTAAATTCTGTTTTCACATTCAGAAAATTCCCAACCGTTAAATTGACGGACCTTTTTTAAAAATGTAATTTTTTAATTTTTAATATTTTATTTTGAAATTGCAAAATGAAAAAATTTCACATATTGAAAATTCGTATTTTGAAGCTTTAAAATAAAATATAAAAAATTAAAAAAATATTTTTTTTAAGAAGGTCCGTCAATTTAACAGCTGGGAATTTTCAGAATGTGAAAACAGAATTTAAAAATATGTATCAGTTAATAAGTTATTTGTAAAGAAAAATTTCCCATAGAATAATTCAGCTTCCGGCGGCGGTGAGTGAAGAGGGCCCTTAACTAAATGATTTTTATCTACGCATGCTCTAGCTTAAAAAAAAAATTCATTTGCATAATTTAATAGCCAAATGTATTAAGTAACTTATATGAAAACCCCAAACAAATATCGTGTAAATTTTAAGAGTTATATGAGATAGAATGTTCTTCTCAAAAAAAAAAAAAAAAAAAAAAAAAAAAAAAGAGAGAAGATGATAGGGGTTTTTATCAATATTTATTAACAGACAACGAACACTGTATTGCCACTGGGTATTGATTGATTCAAAATAAAAATGTGAATAAAACACTTTATAGTTTAGCTTTTATTTTGAAAGAACTGAGATTCTGTTCATTCTATCTCTCATAACTCTTTAAATTTACACGATATTTGTTTGGGGTTTTCATATAAGTTGCTCAATACATTTGTGTATTAAATTATGCAAACGAAATTTTTTAAAAGCTAGCGCATGCGTAGATGAAAATTATTTAGCAAAAATGCTGATATATCGTAAAATATTTAAAATTTTTGCATTCTGATTGCAGTATGTTGTATGTAATGAAGTATGCCAAATTTTCTGAAAATGTCTTTGCTCTGGGTCTAATACGATACATGTTCTAATTAAAAAAGTGAAATTTTTTTTGCAATGTTAAAAAAAAAATAAATAAATAAATAAAATAAAAAAGTTTTATCTCCATGAATATATATAATAGCCTCCAAAAATTTATACAGATAATGAGAAAATTCCACTTAATTACATGTTACCGCCAAAATGCATTTAAAGCATTACTTTTACAGAGTGATCCAAAACAGTTTGATTTTTATTTAATTTTTTACTGGCTCTATTTGCCTTTTCAGGACACAACTTTTGCTGAAATATATCAGGTATAACATGTTCTTTACTGTACCGAAGTTTCCAGATGACTCCAAAAGAACTTTTTTAATTAATTATCAAAATCTCTAAATTCGAATGTGTCCAAATACTTATTGGAAGGTAGTGTAGAACAGTTCGAAATGATTATATACAACGTCTTTCAGATTTAATGAAGTCGTAAACCTAATCAAACTAGTTGGCATAGGTGGACTCTGCTCAGTTCCCCACCATATTTATGTTCCCATAAATTTCTAGTAAGGGACATATTATAATAATCATATTAAGAGAAATGAATATGGCCAAAGCTTGACACAGTGACAGAATGAAATCCCCGCCTAATAGGCTATCCATCGTTCACTTCGATATATTTATCTTATTCTAATCTATTAATTTATTTTATCAGGGTCAATTACGTTGTTTAGTTTTCATGCTACTATTTACAATGCAATAATCCTCAAAATTCTTATTTATATGAAAAATTTTTCAAATTCGCTATGTTGATAAAATCTTAAATTACGAATAACTTTCCTATTAGAATATTTGTAGTCAATCATGTTCAAACAAGTATATCATAAATGTAATTTTGAAGTTTTCTGATATATTTATGATCTTAAAAATGGACGTTTATGCTCAATTTTGCCCTATTCTGCCATGCTAAGTAAATCGTAAATTCCAAATAACCTACGAATTTTGTTTAATTGGAAAAACCATAGTCTATAATATTCATGCTAGTATCCTAAATAATATTTCAAAAGTGGTTCGATATCTTTATGATGAAAATATCCCTCAAGATTGACGTTTATGCTCAATTTTGCCGTATTCTGCCACGTAAAGAAATTCGTAAATTTCCAATAACTTATGAAATTTTTATATTGTAAAATTCGTAATCAAAAATATTCATGCCAGTATCCTAAATAATATTTAAAAAGTGGTCTGACATCTTTACGATGAAAATATCCCTAAAAATTGACGTTTATGTGAAATTTTGCCCTATTCTGCCATGTTAAGAAATTCGTAAATTTTTAATAACTTACGAAATTTTTATATTGGAAAATTCATAGTCAATAATATTCATGCCAGTGTCCTAAATAATATTTCAAAAGTGGTCTGACATCTTTACGATGAAAATATCCCTCAAAATTGACGTTTATGTGAAATTTTGCCCTATTCTGCCATGTTAAGAAATTCGTAAATTCCAAATAACTTGGGAAACTTTCGAAGTAGCATGTAATGATGTTCATTCCGAATTCAAAACTGATATATTAAAACTGTCCTGACATCTTTACAGTAAAAAATGTGTAACTAATGGACGTTTAAATGAAATTTTGTCCTATTCTCCCACGTTAAGAAAATCGTAAATTTATATTAACTTACGAAGTTTTTTAATTCGAATGTTGCAAATGAATAGGGTTCTTGCCAGTGTCGAAAGTAATATTTTAAAACTGATCTGACTTCTCTGCGACTATTTGTTCTTGAGATATCGTGTACACAGACTAACAAACTTACTAACGGACTTACTAACGGACTTACTAACGGACTAACAAACTAACAGACACCTTACAGACGGACACCATACAAATTTTGTATTTTCGGATTCCTCACACCTGAAAATGAGTAAAAAAGTAAAAAAAATAGGTCGAAAATTTTCACGATTACCTCAGTTCCCCATACCTGTAGTATGATTGGGAACTAAAAGAAGCTACATCTGTATAAAAAATTCAACTGCAGGTTTTTTACTTTCCGAACACTATAGTAAGGAAAGTATTGTAATCATGTCAAAAATCCGAATTCGAAATTTTGATGTTTCTATACGTTTTGAGGTCCCCCGAGTCCGTTTTCACTATTTTTACGATGATGTATGTATGTGTGTGTGTATGTATGTGTGTTCCCTTCTTCTGGTCCTCGCTTTGAATGCAAAATGCGGAAATTTTATATTTGATTTATTTAAAAAAAATTGGATCCTCTGGGTTCTCCCATGTCTATGATTAAGAAAACAATAATTTATATTTGGATATGTTAATTTATACCGGAGATATAAATAATTTTAGGTGGACCTCGCAATGAATGCAAAATTCCGGGGACCTCACTTGGTAGGGTAAACCGGTATGTGTGTGTGTGTGTGTGTGTGTGTCTGTGAGTGAACACGCTAGCGTCTAAACGCTTTGTTCGAATAAGCTGAAAGTTGGTGCGTATATTGTAAGTCACCATAGTACAAACCCTATAGATTTTGGTGAATCTAGCACTTATAGTTTTTTTACAGGGACACAAAGAAAAATTCTTTATCATTATGGTCTATGGGACCAAAATCTTACAAGTGCGATAGCATCTAAACGCTTTATTCAATTGAGCAAAAAATTCATACATATATTATAGGTCACAGTTAATCAATCTGTATAGAGTTTGGGGAATCTCGCACTTATAGTTTTTTTTACAGGGACACAAAGAAATATTCTTTACCATTATGGCCTATGGGGCTAAATTTTTAAAAGTGCGATAGCGTCTAAACGCTTATTTAATCTGAACAAAAAATTTGTGCACATGTTATAGGGCACAGTTGCACGAACTGTATAGATTTTGCTGAATTTAGCACTTACAGTTTTCTTACAGGGACACAAAGAAAAATTCTTTATCATTATGGCCTGTGAGACCAAATTTTTACTTTCTTCTATATTCAATAGAAGAAAAGTATTGGATTCGTAAAAAATTTCGACCTCGGGTTTTTGATGGATTTACACGTTTTGAGAGCTGTGGAACACGATTTGACCATTTTTAGAAAATGTCTGTCTGTTTGTCTGTCAGTCTGTGTGTGTGTGTGACAAACATTTGTGGCAACTGTATCTCAGGAACTACTTCACAGAATTTCATACAAATTGGTATGTCGTTGCACCTTGATATAAATTAGTGCCTATCAACTTTTGGTAAAAATTGTCTTACAGGTTGCGTTGCCATCCCGCTTTTTCTAAATTTTTAACATGGTGGTATAGTAGAAAATTTTGTATAAATGTGCATAAAGAGGATTATTTTTTAATAATCATTATGAAATTTACCAGAATTATTTATAATAGAGATAATCAACTGGGAAAAAATTTTTGTATGTGTAGGAGCCTCGCCTTCTCCCCCATCCCGAGGGGGGGGGATTCCCCCCCTCGATGGGAGTAAGTTTTCATGATGGGTATCTTTCGAAAGAGCTCGCCAGTACCTTTAAAACGAATGGTTGAACCATGGATCTGCGATAATTTAAAATGAAGTTATCGATTTTTTTTTCATTTTTAACAATATATATATATATATATTATTTTTTAAATGTAATATTGACAATAAAATTGACTTTTTTTTGGATATTTAGTGTTATACTACTTCTCTAATATGGAAATCGTCTACCTTATCATGGAAGATAATTTTTTTAAATAATAATTTTAATAAATTATTTTTACTGAGTGAATTTGTATAGGAAAATATAGAAGAAAGTCATGTGGTGGCCACAACATACTAGTTAAAAGTGCGATAGCGTCTAAACGCCTTATTCAATTGATCTGAAAATTTATATGAATATTATAAATCACTGTTGCTCTAACTATAAACATTTTGGTGAATCTAGCATTTATAGGTTTTTTACAGGGACACAACGAAAATTCTTTATCTTTATTATCTATGGGCTCAAAGTTCAGTAGCGTTAAATAAATCATCGCGTAATATATGGAGAAAAATTCTCAAACACTTTATTATAGTTTTATCTCTTTTGTTTGTTTAACAACTCCTCTTTCTTTACTTTATCTACAAAACTGTTTAATTACTCAATGTTCGGAAAGTCGAGTGTAGTCACTCCAGGTTTTTTCTAATAGAAATCCTTAAATACCTCGAAATAAAAAATACTCTATTCCTTGCAACCAGATTTTGCACAAATTTTTGAAAATATCTAATTATTATTTTTTAAATTATTAAATTATTAAATTAATTTAAAACGAATCATTTCAAGGATAATCCCTAAATTGAAATCTAGTGAAGAAGGTTTGGAATTTTAGTAAATGTTCTGGCAGAACCAGTGAAATCAGTGTGATTTTGTGAACATCTACTGTCCTTCAAATTAAAATAAGTTTTAACTTTTCAAAAATTAAAAAATGATATGGGAATTAACGTATAAAAACTAATCTGGTGTGGCATTCACAAAACTTTCTCTTACCCTACATTAATATAAACTTAGCTTTGTAGTCTAAGGCGTAACATTTAAAATACTATAGAGAAACATTTGAAAAGTACTTTATATAACAGCTGAAAATTTTTTTAGATGTAATTATATTTCAGATCTATTTATATTTCATTTGTCGTTTCTCGCCCATCGACACCTCTCATCTGAATTTTGTGTCTACTTTACTCATTTAAGTCTGTTATTAAATTCAAAAAATTATTTTTAATTATTGGGAAAATTATTGCACACAACAGTATTTGAAATTTATTTGATTAAATTTGAGTAGCCCAATATTTTGTCTGCAAAATATATAAGCACAAACAGTATACGCAAAAAATGAAAATAAATAAGTCATGCCACCATTTGAAATGCACTTTGAACCAATTCCAAACTAATGTATCAAAAAAAATTTATGTGACCCTATAAACGAAAGTGAGATATTTTTTATATCATAATCTATGTGAAACATGCTTTTATGCATATAAAAAATGTATGTAAATTTCATTTTGTTTAGTTCAGTCTAAAGATTTTAAACTATACCTATCTGGAATTTTACCTAATCTACAGTATGTGTATTGACTTTTGTATGTTCATAAACCAAATTTCAAGTAACATTTCTATATAATACAGTATTCTGAGTTACAGTATTCTGAGTTTCTATATAATACAGTATTCTCTTTGCTATTATTTGTTCTTAAATTATGCTGATGACAGATTCACGCACAAAAACACACTTAGAGATACCAATCGTTTTAAAAAGTCGGATTTTCGATTCAGATAACCTCAAAATTTGCAAATATAGCAAAGACACAATTACAAAAATTTGTCCCAAAAATAGTACCTTTTCTACAATACATGGGTATGGAAAAAAATCTTTATTAACTATCGTATGATATAATATTGGTTGAAATTCTGAAGTACCTTGTCAGGCTTTATTTTAATTATAATTATAATAACTGTATAAAGAAATTATAAAAAATAAATTTATTATAGTTTAAAAAAGTAATTAAAAAAAATTGAGCAGATCAGGTTTTATATGCCCAGGCAGCACATAACGTTGCTATAGCGTTGAAAATAAGTCTGAACAGTGAAAAATTAATCATAACAACGTTGTGTGCTACTGGGGTGTCTGAAAGTAGTTTTAAAATTAATAAAAATTATCTTTTGAAATAATTAAACAAATGTATGGTTAAAAAAATAAAAAAATAAACAACTATTAAAGTAATCTGCGTATCATTTTTACTGTTTTCTTTTTTTTTCTTACTGCGCATTATTATTTATTTATTTATTTATTTATTTTTAAGATTATTACACTTTAAGGTATAAGATAAGATTTATAGTAATTGAACATTTCCAAAGATACTTTGAACAATAGAAACAGATTTCTTTTCTTTTCTTTCTTTTCTTTCTTTTCTTTTTTTTTTTAATATAAATTACTGGTGGTTGCAAACATTCTGCGAACATTCAAGAATTATTTTTTACAGCCATTAGACATCTAAATTACATCCAATGATCCATAAAAGGTACAAAATATCTTAAGAATGTCCATGAAACGTCCCGGTTATCCTGAACTAATTATAGATATCTATTAGATGTTTAAATGTATACGAAACTCAGACGTGCCTTTTTCAATGTCTAATAGATGTAACACGTTACATGAAAACAAGATTTAGATATTTTCAATATATATTAGATTTAAAATGTCCAATTATTGGATAGTTGGAGATATATCTGATATGTAACAGACATCTAATGGGTGTAAAATAGAGTGTGGTGCTAATAGACATCTGTAGGATGTTTATACAAGTTTAGTGGATCACTTTTTAACTTTTATAGATGTTTATGGATGTCAGTGACTATGTGGATATGGAATTATTTTTTTAGTGTTTTTTAATGTGTAAACTTTACTAAAAAAGTTAAATTTATTCGATGAGTAAATCTGTAAGGCACATAATGTAATAAAATAAAATAGTGATAACAATAACATTTTTTTTTCTAAGAAATAAAAAAGTTACTGCAATATGTTAACTTTTTATATAAATAAAGTATATTGTGAAGTTGAAATTATTAAAATCCATTTTTTAATTTAATGAACAGAATTGTCAAATACATAATAGTTTTAATTTACAAAATTTCAAATTGCACTCAATTTTTTATTTTGTTTTGAACTCCATGGATTGGTTTGAGTATTTAAAATGGCTAATCACATATTAAAACATTTTTACTAAATTTAAAATTATTTAAATGGAAAATTAAACTGAATTTAAAGAATAACTCCAGTTATTTTTAAATCAAGGAAATAATAAACATCAAAAGAAAGCAACTTTTTTTTTTTTTTTTTTTTTTTTTAATACATATACATAAATATTTATTTCTACCTTTTTATAAAAAAACAAATTTTATATAATTTTTAGAGTAAACATTTTCCCCATGAAAACATTCGATGATTTTATCAGATAAAAAATAAGCTGTAATTTCGTCACTTTTGTATCCGATAACCACATACCAATTTGATCATCCTATCAAAAGTGAACAAATTTGTTCAGTAACAGAATACTAATGTATACTTTTGTATCATATCCGATATCAATATCGTAGATTTTCTCAAGGTATCATTTTCGTTGCAAGTAAATTGGAATAAGGTGTTTGGAATCAACAACAATTGAACATAACGGGATACTAGCTAGAGCTGGAATTTTTAAAATAGTTTGGGAGAAAGGATACATTTCCGTTACGCTTGGACAGTTAATTTGTTTACATGTAGTAAGGAAGTAATTTATACAGCACTTTCATACTTTCTCACGTGAATAAAAAATTGTATATATATGGGTAGTGTATCCAGTGACTTCATGAATCACAAACAAACTAGACTTCATCGTAGGTGAAGGATATTTCTAGGTTGTAAAGATACACCTAGCAGGAATATATTATTTATCGGACTCTTCTATGTTTGAATTTTATTGGATTAGTGTTGGATTATTCTGAAACATTGTCTTCTGGATATTGGTAAAAGAATACGTCTTTGTTCATTTAAAATATTTACTTAGTGTTTCTCAGAATACGGACTTTAATTTCAATGAATTTTAGTTAAATTATGGAAAAATTATTGCATTTTCATTTCAGAACATACTTCATGGGCAGCAAGAAAATAAAATAATATAAAATTAAATAATTATAGAGAAAGTTCTAGATGTAATATAATCTCACTGAGTTTTATCTAAGGCTTATCTTTTAGTGTCCAATATATGACATTTTCTAAAATTCCTTATATAATATTTCAAACTTGATTATATAATAATAAGATTTATTAAGTATTTTTTACCATATTTAGTACGTTATCAAGGTTGACATACATTAATACCAGAAAATCTTTAATATACCGTGTAAAATTGAAATAAAAATAAGCTTTCTATCCTAAAAACTTTTTTCAAATATATATTAATATCAAATTATTAATATCAAATAATTAATCAAATATATATTAATATATTAATATCAAAAATATATTTTTTCCAATATATCATCAACTACGTTGTATTCACATAGTACTCTTTTAAATATGCAATCGTAAATATATATATATATATACATATATATATATATATATATATATATATATATATTGTTATATAAATAGATAAATTATGCGTAACTAACTTTGGCTTTATAAATGTTTTTTATAATTAAAATACCATATTTGGACCCTTTAGCCTATAGAACAAAAGCTAGTATTGCTTTAAATATATTTAGCTAAAAAAAAAAAAAAAAAAAAAAAGAAAGAAAATTTTGATAGAAAATTGGAGAATGTTTATACTTCTAAAATATATTTTCGGTAAATTTTGGTTTTTTATTTAATTAGATTTTAAATAAGTGAAATTTTTAAGATTTTACATATATTTTTTACATATAAATGCACCACCTATTTTCTTTCGATTACTTGTTATAAACTGGTATTCAACACTATATCAGATGAATGTGATATTACTGAAGATGTGTGGAATTTAACGTGTTAATCATTCAGAAGTTAAAAAACATATTCATCCAATTTCATAAAAATTCGAACTAACTTTTTAAATTTCAAGAATAAAACCTATATCAAAGAACCTTTTTCCTAATTTAAAATTTATGAAAAAAAAAACTACATAACAGAATTAAAGTTTATACGCATTTTCGTATACGCATAACATTTGAAGACAAACAATAAATATCTCTGTCTGTAAAAATTTTTATAATATTTGGATATGAAATATGAATTATGAAATTAACATTTAAACGAATATGAATAACTTAAACTTACAAAAAATCACTGAATTTAATTCATATTTATTTTATATATATATATCAAAATGTAAACTATTTTTCTAGGAATGTATCATAGTTTAGTTTATCTATAAAACCAACATTATATGTATCTATGGATTAATATATAAAAACTTTTATAGCAAAAGAAACATTTAATATTTTTAATATACCATCGAATACAAAATAATCATTATACGTGCATAAGAACTAATACAGAAATTTTTTGAAAAATTACTACACAAAAAAAAAAAAAAAATGAAATTTCTTAGAATTACAGAAAATCCTTATTTTGGAAACACATAAAAAAAAAAGAAAAGAAAAAGTACGTAATATAGATATAAAGAGTTTATTTTATAATTTTTCATAAGAATATGTAATTTTGCTTATTACTTCTTCCAAGTTTCTCTCAATGTTTACAGCTAATTATTTGATAACTATAAATTGAAATTCTATCGTTTTCTCTTTTTAGGAATAAACGAACATGAAGATATTAATAGTATTCCTGCTAGTTGCTGTATATGCAACTGCAGAACCGATCCCAGAGCCTGATCCAGATCCTGAACCTGAACCTGATCCATTGTAAGTAAACAGAAATATCATAATATATAAATGTGAATAAATATTTAAAAAGGTAAAGCTGGGAGAGTTTGCGCTCAATTCAACAAAACATTAAAAAAAATCTAAATTTTAATTTTTTGCTAAACTGTTGATGCATAGCTTTGAAGTGATTCTTCTTCTAAGTATTTACATTATTATTTACTGTTATACTATGATTGAAAGCAACAGCTGTAGTAAAACCAAGAGAGCTATTTTGCACAATCTCTCCTGGTAGGAGAGATTGCGCTTAATTTTAACTACAATTAAATTGATAACAATAATAATTGCACTTAAATAACATTGGTATAAGGTTTTTGGAAACAAACATGTTTGTATTACATGTAGGTATTTCAATTTAATAATAATAATAAAATAAAATAAACAGAAAAGGAAAAAGAAAATTAGAAAGGGTTAATTTTTTTTTTTTTTTTTTTTTTTTTTTTTTTAAGAAAATAAATTAAAGAAGCAGATAAAAAGAGCAAGACTAGATAATAAAAAGTAACATTTAATTACTAGATAATATGTTTAACTTAAAATTAATAAAGTTCCTTTTCAGTTTTAATGGTTTCTTGTTTGTTGACCTAATCTGTCAGTGTCCATAATCGTTGCACTATAAATGATGCAACTTTCATGCAACCACCTGCCACAAGTAATATTTATAAACGAGTCCATTGGAAATCGTTTAATTAAAAAATATTTTGTAATAATACCATTCTATAAAAATTCCTAGAAAGAATTTTGAAAATTTAAGCAAATCTCTTTGAAAACGTGACAAAAAACTACGCTTAATCTTAGACTATT
Source organism: Salticus scenicus (assembly GCA_963930645.1). Taxonomy (NCBI): domain Eukaryota; kingdom Metazoa; phylum Arthropoda; class Arachnida; order Araneae; family Salticidae; genus Salticus; species Salticus scenicus. Next base: position 263,199,522 of record OZ005649.1, on the reverse strand, counting down.
CAAGCAATGGACATGCACATTTAAGTGGGCACTCCGCTATCGATATTGTTGAACTACCTGGAGTTTCAGAGCACCCATTGTATTCCTTCCTACCGATCCCCTATGTGCGCAATCTCTCCTAGCCTTACCTTATATTCTTCAGATCTATAATGCATCGTATATGATTATTTCAATTTAAAACTATCATTACATTATCTACCAATAAGCATTCGGGCACTTTTGAATTTAGACGTTTTGTCAAATATCCAGAGAAATTCTATAGGAATTCTCTTGAAACTTTAGGAATGTAAAGAACATGTTAGGCCTCATAATTGCAGCAATAATTTTGTCATGAAGAGAAAAACAGGACAAGGAAAAAATTAAGCAATAATCAAAATGTTTTGGATCACCCTGTGAAAAGTAATGCTTGAAATGTGTTTTGGCTGCAGCATATGATTATTCGGATCCTCCTACTTGTCTGTATAAATTTTTATGAGGCTACCACATATATTCATGGAGACATAACAGTTTCCTTATTTTTTTAAAGCCCCTTTTTTAATTATAACACTTAAGGAATTGCAACCAATGCAAAACTATTTTTAGAAAACTTGGCATACTACATTAAACACGACATACTGCAATCAAAATGCAAAAATGTTCAATATCTTACGAAATATAAGCATTCTTACTAAATAATTTTTAACTACGCATGCGTAGCTTTAAAGAAAATCATTTACATAATTTAATAGCCAAAAGTATATTGAGTAACGTATTTGAAAGCCTCAAACAAATATCGCTTAAATTCAAAATGGTATGAGAGATAGAATGAACCGAATTTCAGTTCTTTTCAAAATAAAAGCTAAATTATACGGGGTTTTACTTAAATTTTTATTTCGATTCAATCAATGCCCAATGGTAATACAGTGTTCCCTGATTTTAAGTAAGTATTGATAAAAAACCCTACCATCACCTTTTTTTTCTCTTTTTTTTTCTTTTTTAAGAGAAAGAGAGAAACCTGAATTTCTGTTTCTATCTTTCGTATTTTTTTGAATTTACATGATATATGTTTGGGGTTTTCGTATAAGTCACTCAATACTTTTGGCCATAAATTATGCAAATGAAAATTTTTCAAAGCTTGATCATGCATAGTTAAAAATTATTTAGCAAAAGTGCTAACATTTCTAAAGATATTTAACATTTTTGCATTCTGATTGGGGTATGTTGTTTCTAATGTAGCATGCCAAGTATCCTAAAAATGACTTTGCACTGGGTTTATTGCCCTATATGTTATAATTGAGAAAGTGGGATTATTTTGTGCAATTTTTTAAAGAAATTGTTATATCTCAATGAATGTATGTGGTTGCCTCATAAAAATTTATACAGATAATTAGAATAATCTTCACTAGCTGGCTTCACCAGCTAGCTGGACAGAGACTCATGAAATTTTTTACCAAAAAACATGCTCTCGGATGCCTGCGGCGCCAATCGTAATTTGTTCTCTGTAAAAGTCGCATAATATTAAAATATTAAAAATTCAAATATTTTTAAATAAAATCTAAACGTAGCTCTAGTTCAATGTAAAATACACTCAAATCAATAAAAATCAATCAAATCTCTCGTAATTACTCGTAACGTAGATCTAGTTCAACTTAAAATGCACTCAAACCAATGAAAATCAAATAAGCTAATCAAATCTCTCGTAATTCCTCATAACGTAGCTCTAGTTCAACGTAAAATACGCTCAAATCAATGAAGAAAAAAAACAAAACAAAACAACAAAAAAAAAAAAAAAAAAAAAAAAACAATCAAATCTCTCTTAACTCCTCAAAACGTAGCTCTAGTTCAACGTAAAATACACTCAAATAAATGAAAACCAAATAAACCAATCAAATCTCTCCTAAGATTCTCCATTCTACATCATTATAGAAATGGGGAGTTTTATTTTCATATTTTTATTAATTAAAAGAAAACTAATCAAAAATTCAAAAATCTGACTTCGGTGTGCACAATGACCCTACGGAGGGCACCTTTGTGTTAAATCACGTGACTGCCCGAGTTACCGTTTTCGAGAACAGTGAAATATACATATATATATACAAATATCGCTCACTTACTAGTATAAGATAATCGCATGCTACAGCAAAAGCGCATTTAAAGCATTATTTTTTGCAGAGTGATCCAAAATATTTTAATTTTTGTTTGATTTTTTTCTGGTCCCGTTTTCCTCTTCAGGAAAAAACTTTAGCTAAAATATATGAGGTTTAATATATTATCTACACTTCAAAAATTTCAAGCTAATTCCTAAAGAATTTTTCTAGATATTTCACAAAATATTTAAATTCGAAAGTATCCAAATGCTTATCGATAGATAGTGTATTAAAATTCATTAATAATATTGTTAAATATTTTCAGCTGTTATTTCGGTTAATTACAGCCTGTAAAATAAAAAGCTTACAACATTTTTCATTCTTTTTTTCTAACATAAAAAGAAACACTACACGTGAAAAAAAAAAAAGGGAATATTAAACCTACATTATCAATATTTCTCATAAAACTGATGTCATTACATTTAAAAAAAAAATATTTATCTACATTTAAAACATTAAATTCATTAAGTGTTATATCTTTTTTTTTTTTTTTTCCTTGATTTTATCTTTCAAAAAGTAATGCGGTTACAGATTTAGTACAGGAACCCCTTGGTGACTTTTAATATTTTCAATTTGACGATGAATAAAAATAGCTATCACAATTGCATAAGTAAAGACCTTGGCAAGAAACGTCCTAACTATTTTTCAAAGATCATCAATAAGGTTTTTTTAACCTTTACATATAGATTTTCTCTAATGTAAATGCATATTTTCTTTATTTTAATAGCTTATTAATAAAACCAAAATAGAGTCCGTCTTTCCCACTGTCAGATGTCTCCAGAGAAATCTACCTCACTTACAGATACAAAAATTTTCTTACACATAGCCTGGAATGTGTCCGTGTGCAGCTCGAAACCGAATTTTCAAATTTTTAATTAGGAAGTAACGTATAATTTAAAACGTGATTAACAGTCATGTTTTCGCGAAACCTTCCCTTTTGCACTCCGATATGAAAAACCGAAAATTCAGCTGTTCCTTCAATTTGTGAAGTTTCTAGCCGCGTGATGTTCTCTCTCACCCTCCGAGGGGAAAAATCGAATATTCTGCAGTTACTTTATTCAGTGCGCTATAACGCGATATAAAGTACTCCTTTTTTTTAAATTCCAATAGTGCGTTTGCTAATGGATCGATTTTTTATTTTTTTCTCATTCATTTTGATATCAAATTAAACGACATAACATATTGTAGTACTGTATTTGGAGTGAAATTGCTATCATTTTATGGTCCACTGGGTAATTCAAATAATATGTAAGGAATTACTTGATAGTAAATACAATGTATAGTCTGTATAATGTTGTTCAGTGTAATCACGATTTAAATATAAAACAGATACTTCGATTTTATTATTATTATTATTATTATTTTTATGTCGTCCGTTTCGAAACAGGACCGATAAACATCCAAATTAATGTCCAAGGTTAAGGCGTTGGTTGTCTCAGGAAATAAGAACACGGTCCCCTGCTATTGTAGGGGAAGAAGATGCTGCTGAAGGCATCAGGGACCCGAAGCAAGTTTTACTAGATTTCAATAGATTTTTGTTTTTTAAAGTTTTTATTTATAAAGGGAAAATAGCGATTATATTTTATTATTACTCATTTAAATATAGTGATCAGTAAAGCGGGCAAAGCCTGCTAGTATACACACACACACATATATGTATAAAGATATATCCCTATTCGTTCAAGGATGTAAATTTTCAGTATGAATATTTTTAAAGATACTTGCTAATACTTAATTAACGAGTGATTGAAGCATACATGATATAATTTAAAACAAAATTATCGTGTTTTCCCTTTTTTTGGAAGATGCATTTCTAAGATGCCGTTTTTAATGCACAAAATCGACATTCTTTTGAAATTTAGAGACATGAGAAAACGAAAAATTGCACATTGTTTGTTTCGTGATTCCACTTGCACCGTGGCTTCCAATTGAAATACATATACCAAAATTCACATTAAATATATATCTAGCATTATAAATGTTCTTCACCTCCAGGTCGGTCCCTCGACCTGTTCCGAAGTAGGTGACCCGACGATTTCAGTTAGGTTCATAGACAGTCAGGACACCTCCTTCCCCCGTAAAATATTTTGAGGGTATTAAGGGCATATAAGGCATTATGATGTCAATGTCTTAATGTCCCGTGATTTAGAGCAAGTGTGACCTTTGCTTACTATATCCATAAGCAGTATATGTTAAAAGATGTAAAGTCAATTTTCCAGAGAGTGTAAACTTTAAAAAATCTAGGACTTTTTGAATTTTTAAAGTATCTCAACCTGTTACAGAGTTACGAACTTTTTCGCATGTTTTCAATTAACACTTCACATAAACATAACATTACAACAAAACCTTAAAAAAGAAAAAAAAAATCAAGATATTAGGTTGTGCTGAAAGTTAAAAGAAAGAGCTGAAAAATCAAAGTTCAAAATATAAGTTATGCAGTTGAGGTGCATGGGAAACATTTACTCTTTCCCAACATCAAAATTCCTCGGATAAGTGTAACCACGGTGGAAAAAAAGAAATAGGACAAATCTGAAGTCATATGCAAAATCTATATACAAAACTTAATTTCCTTGTTAAACACTGTAGAGTTTACTTGAAAAGCACAGCAATGGCAAAACTTCGAAATTTGAGAGGGACACGCTTTCCGAGAGGAAAATATAAGTAATTTTTCAAACTTTTAAAACTATTACTGTTTTATGTTTGATTTAATTTCTCAAGGGTATAATAAAGAAATGTTTAAACAGATAGATATGACGATTATTAAGTCCGAATTCGATTTATCAGTTAAGTTATAAGCTGAGGTTACACTTACTCCATTTAACCTTATAATTTCCTGACATCTTAAAGCACAAAATTTTTTAATCTGTGTTAAAGCATTTCTTATATGAAGATTTTTTTTTTTAATTATTAGTTCAGAAGGGAATATAATTTAGGTTAAAGATATTATGAATTACGGATTATGAATTGGCATGTAAAATCCATATTTAAAAAAAAAAAAAAAAAAAAAAAAAATGCATGTGTTCGCCATTTATCATTTTTTTCTTCTCACTAAATTAAAGTTCTTGTTAAATTAATTTTCTGTATAGAAACTGAAAAATATAATATCGATTCAAAAATACAATTTATTTATTTATTTTTATTATTGTGAGTAACATTTGATAAAATCTGTCACATTAAATATAGAAATGTAAACTAAGCAAAATATTTTATTTCTCTTAAACAATTCAGTGTACTAGTATTTCAAATTATTGCGGTAATTTGGTTCTGCGATATTTTTTCATAAATTGGAATTGCATTAAGCGAAACATTCATTCAACATAGCCCTACATAGCCGATTAAAAAAAAAAAAAAAAAAAAAACATATAAACAGACAATATTAAAATATACTACGATGTTTTTAATTGTAACATTGCTAGAAATTATATACAGCCTATTTTGAATTTTTTTCTTTAACTAAAATAATCTAATGTATGTTAATTAACATAAACACGTGAGGTTATTTAATAATTTTATATTTTATTTCTCTTAAATATTTCAATGTACAAGTACCCGTCAATTAATATGGTATTTTGGCTCTGGAATATTCGTATCAGATATGACCCACAAACCTTCCGCTGGACAAAATGTCCCTAAGAAAAAACGTCCCCGAAAATTAATCTTGAAATTTTTGAAATTTCATCCTTATACCAAGTAGGTCGAATTATTGGCGAAATTCATTTATTATTAAAAATTATAAACGAAATTGTAGAAAAAAAAGTAAAATAAATAATATGCTTTCGGCATCACAAAACTTTATTCTGCATCATTTTATACAATAGTTGTTAACATGCACAAACATAGGCCCCGACATTTCAAAATTTCATCAGGGGAACAATCGGTCTTTCATTTCATCTGAGAGGCAATGTTTGTTCTACACCCCCCCCCCCTTCTTTTCTTTACAACCAAATTTTTCTTGATTCAAAATTAATGTTTATTATTATTATTATATATATATAAATTTATATCACAAATAAGGATTTACTTTTTCCCTTTCGGGCACTGTGCTATGTTTTTTATGTCAATGTCAAATGAAGAATTGTTACCACTTCAAGGAAAATAGCATGATTGAAAAATATTTCAGAACAATAATTTCATTTTGTGTCACAGAATGTAAGGCGGAATAGTAATGATACAACACAGAATACAAAGAACCATAAATCTAAAAGTTCAGTTTCTAAATTTGCAGACAATTTTGCAGTTGTAGCTATAACTTGTAAAATTTACTTACAACAATTTAACACCCAGCCCCTGGTTCAATCGATTCGCTTTGGTCCAGAAGGGAAAAAAAGTAAATAGTATGCATTTGTTATGCATTTATATTATTATTACTATTTTTTTTTTTTTTTTTTTTTTTTTTTTTAATTTAAAGGATTATTCAGAAAACCAAAAAACACTTAATGTCCGTAGCAAAAAAAAAAAAATACTTTGCGGGTAGACTTGCGGGTAAAACTGTGGGTCCAAAATTATAGTAAAGTTCACCCGCACCACGTAACCTGGGTAATCCGCGGATTACCACGGGTACCAGACCGACGCAGGACTCTAATTCCAATGCGAGAGTAAACTTAATCAAATATCATTTATTACTTTTGAAAACTTTTTATATTTCTGCTTCTTAAAGTTAGCATTCATCAAAAATGAGAATTACGCTTATTATTATTTAAATAATACGAACCAAAACACCTTTTGTTTGTGTTTATCTTTTGTCAATTTAAATGTAAGACAATAAAATCTCACACACTTTTATAAGAGAAACAAAAATACAGAAAACGTGTTGCTAATTATTCTACAGTTGGCAGCAAAATTATTCGAGCGCTAGTAATAATTCCTATGTAAAAAAGGCACACTTAGTTTTGTTAAATAAATCCTTGTTGAACCATATTATTAGACTGACTAAGAACATGACTCGACAAGAATTTATTTAACAAAGCAGTATTAATCGTTCTTTTTTTATATAGGAATTATTGCTAGCAGTCGAATAATTTTGCTACCGACTATATAAATCAATAAGGAAAGGGCATGTTTACAAACAAACGCTCCGTCAATTAATCTTTGCCACTCTCGAGTGGCAAAAGATCAACCTGTATTGGTGGAAATGCCAATGTTATGCCACTTTACCCATAACTTGACTGCGAGTGACGTCACGTGCCCTTTCCTTATATTCTACTTTATTTCAGATTTTTAATTAAATACTTTCAGCAAATTCAGAAAAATATTTTTAGTGTTACATAAAAATAAACTTATTTCACATTTTTTTTTTTTTAATATTTTTGCATTTTAAGATTGCTTAATTTTGAAAAATTTTTTACACCTGTCATTTATAAAGTATATAGATTAGTGAACATTCATTTTACACACAGAATCTGTATTACAAAAAAAATGGCCTGTCTTATGAATTGTGTTTATTATTCAGAATAATATTTACATAGGTAGAATTTTTCAGGATAATTATTTTACTCATAAAAGCTATGTTTTTCTTTAGTGTTGTTACTATTGTTTCTATGACATTTTCTTCTTTATATTCATCTTTTTCAATCAATCAGACAAAAATTTGTCGATGCACACACAATAATTTATGCATTATATTTTTTAATTTTTTACATATTTTATTTCACTTAGTTTTGTGAATTGTTTTTTTAAGCAAATGAAATTGTTAAATTCTTCAAAATTAAAATTCTTCGTGGTAAAAAAATAACTTTTATTAAAAATATGCAGCGTATAAAATGAACAAATTTTTTATTGAGACTGTGATAATAAAAATGTATCAGTTGCCCAAAATCTTGAATTTTTTCATCATAAAACATTTTCAATTATAATTAAAAAGTGAACTCTAAACTGAAATCGGAAATACTGTTTAAAATTAATTAAGCAACACATAAACAAAGTAAAAATTAATCTGATTTCTATTGATGAATACGTTTACAGTACATAAATTATTATATTTTTTAATGTAGAATGTTGAAAGTAAGTTAAAAAGTTCATAGATTTTGAAAAATACAAACACACACATACACATATATATATATGTATGTTTACACGCAAGCGGTTGAACAGAATTAATTATCCAATTCAGTTTAATAATTTTTTGCTCAAATGTTTTATGAAAATTTAAAAATATCGAAGTAAAGTGATGTCAGTCCAGGCTTCGAAATTAATGGAGTTTGCGTTTAAAAATGAGGACTTGTGTATAAAGTAAAAATTGTGTTTAAAATAAAGTAATAAAAATATTTTGTAATTTTTTCTGGTCTTGGCAGGTCTGGGAGAGTGTTGTCAGCGTAAAATTAGTTTAACCCAGCACAAGTCTTGCCCACTGCTTCCTTTTTTTTAATCACTTTTCATAAATGTTCTTAAATTTTCCTTAAATTTGTATTTTTTTTATCTAAGTTTGCTCTAGAGTCAGTTTATTGTTTAGTTTGTGTGTCAAGTGGTTAAATTTCGCGCTTTAGTTATTATGGTTATGAATATTTCAATACATATATGTGTATGTGTGTATGTATATATATACAGATGTTGGATAAAATAAGGAAAACATTTCTTTCCTCATATTTTTCTGCAAAGATTTTATCACGAAAACCGTTAGAAGACCAACAACAAATCCAGTAAAATAGAAAATATTTGTGATTACCCTGTATCTGGAAGTGCGTCATTTCATCTGCAAATTTCAAATACGGTAATAAATTTTACATTTCGTACGTGTGTGCAGTTTTGTGAAGATGGCTAAAATATTCAAAGAGTTATAAATAATTTATTAAAAAATGCAAAATTTTTTTCCAAGTTTTTACTTTATAACTCTAAAGGTTTTTCTCCAAATTTTATAAAACATTCATAAAACATGACCATATACCAAAATCTATCATAACCTAAACCTATATACCATAGTTTAAAACAAATATATTTAATATTCAAAGAGATATACACAGTTGTAGTAAATAATTTATTACTGCGCACGAATGGACTGTAGTAAAAAACTTTGATGCTCAACATTATAGAGCACATTATAGAAAAAAAAATCAGGTGAATATCATAAAAATTCATAGAGATATCGGTAATTAAATGAGCTCTTTTTCAACTGTTTTCTGAGAAAGGTCTCTATGACAAGGGGTCATTCATAAATGAAAATTTGTATGAGAAATAACTATGTTACACAATGAAATTTAATTCAATATTTGTGGTTCATTCTTCTTTCTTTTATGGGTATGTACTACACACCTATAAAAAGAAAAATGAAAAATGAAAAAGAAACAAAAATAATTGTTCGAGAAGAAATATGGAATATTTTTCTGATGCAAATTTCAAATTGTATATGACCCTTATCGCAAAGAGCTTTTTGCAAGACAGCTGAAAACAGCTCATTTAATCACCGATATCTCTATAAGTTTTCATGATATATATACAACTGGATTTTTTTGTTATAAGGTGCTTTATACAGCTTTGCATTAAACTATGTCAAAGTTTTTTTACTCCAGTCTGCGCATGCTCAGTTATAAACTATTTACTACAACAGTCACTATCTCTTTTAATAATAAATGCATTTGTTTTAAACTACAGTATAATGTTTAAGGAATGCATTCTCATGTTTTCTCAAAGTTTCATGAAATTTAGAGGAACACTTTTAGAATTGTAAAGAAAAACATGCGAAAAATGTTTGCATTTTTTAATAAAATATTTATAACTCTTTAAATATTTGAGCTGTTCTCACAAAGCTCTACACACGTATGAAATAAAACACTTATAACTATAAATTAAATTTCACACATAATCACAAATACTTTTTATTTTATTGAATTTGTTGTTTGTCCCCTAAGAATCTTCATCACAAAATCTTTGCTAAAAAAGATGAAGAAAGACATGTTTTCTTTATTCCTAAAATTCAAGAACAGCAAATTAAGATATTTGACAAAACGTAAAAAAATGAATGTGTTTTCATTAGTTTGTCCAAAATATGTATGTATATATTTAATATATTGATTTTTTTTTTTTTTTTAATACAGACAAATACGTTCGCAACAAGTAATATAAAAAATAAACTTAACGTTATAAATATTGTGAAATGATAAATAAATAAATAAATAAATATTAGGTATGCTCTAAAATATTAAATTAAAGAATATTGTAAATTACTTTGATATGAAATTCTTGAAAAAACCTTTTTTTCTTATGTAGAACTTAATATTAAAGTTATAATAACAATTTTACGATAAATAATGAAGAAATTATTTTTTTAATTATAACAATTAAGTTTTTATTTGTTGCTCTCTTTATAAAACATTTTGGTTTAAAACTTAAATATTTTAAAATATGTTATTATTATCTTTATCCTTATTTTGTTTTAGGCCTGTTGAAAAGCAATTCATACTACTAAAAGAGAAGGTGGATCATCACCATCACCACCACCACCACCATCATCATCATCATGACCATGGACACGCGCACAAGCATATACACGGACACAAGCACGAACATGGCCATAAACATGCCCATAATCACAAGCATGCACATGGTCACAAACATGCGCACAATCACAAACATCTTCATGGACATAAGCATGCTCATGCTCACAAACATGAGCATGGTCACAAGCATGCTCACGCGCATAAACATGCTCATGGTCATAAGCATGCGCATAATCACAAACACGGACATGGACACAAACACGAACACCTTCATAAACATGGACATGAGCACAAACATGGACATAATCACAAACATGCGCATGCTCATAAGCATGGCCATGAGCACAAACATGAACATGGCCATAAACATGAACACGGACATCATCATCTTCACGAGCATGGACATGGACACAAACATGAACATGGACATAAACACGAGCATGGACACAAACATGGACATGGTCATAAACATGGTCATGGCCATGAACACGGACATGCTCACAAGCATGAGCACGGACATAAACATGGACATGGGCATGGTCATAAACACCTGCATGAACACGGACACAAGCATGGACATGCACATGAGCATGGTCATGAACATGGGCACAAACACGGACATGAACATAAACATGGTCATGCTCACAAACATGAACATGGTCACAAACATGGTCACGGTCATAAACATGGACATGGTCACAAACATGGTCATGCTCATGAGCATGGACATGAACACAAGCACGAACATGGACATAAACACGGACATGGACATGAACATGGGCACAAGCACGAACACGGCCATAAACATGGTCATAAACATAAATGGGCTGGAGTTATTGGTCATTCTTTTAAAGCTACTCCTCATGCTGTCGAACAAGATGTACCTGAACAGCTTGGACACGAAGCAGAACGAGAACCTTTGAAAAATGTAGAATTGCCTGAAACTGATGAAATAGAAGGTGAACCACTTGATATAGAAGAGGTTGGACCAGAAGCTTTAGAACCAGAAGTTCTTCAGGAAAAAACACCTGAGGAATTAGAGCCTAATTTAGGTTTCGTTACCTCTATAAAACACGAACCTATGTTTGGAGGTGAAAGCACTGGTTTTACACGCGAATTTAGAAGGTTTGGAAATGTTGGATCACCCGATACATTATTTGGAAAGTTAGGTACATTTTTCACATTAAATAAAGAAGATACTAGTTTATAATTACATTTTAATAAATAATATTTAAAAGTTTATTGGAAGTATACCTGATATTTCCAATTTTGCCAATATGTACTGTATGAATCCGTTATTGTACAAAGTTATTTGTTTTGCATTCATATTTATTTTCTCATTTCGAAATTGTGCTGCATGCAGTTAATGTTGCATTTGTGTTGTTAATTATTGAATTTCTGTTACTGTAATATCATAAAGCTTGCTTTTGAACTTGATAGTATATTTTAATTACATCATTTGTTTTATGTATTAATTTTGTTAAATAAAACGCCACTGCTGGAAATTTTTGCTTACCTGCTACTTTTACAAATTCTCTCTTTCTCTATATATACAGGGTGCCAGTAAAGGACTTACTGATTTCAAAATTAAATATCTCGAAAACAAAGGACAATAGAGGGATGAAACAAACTGTATATTTATTACGAAAGATGTAAAAATTTGATACAGGAATTTTGAAAATAGTAACAAAAGCTGTCAGCAGATGACACTGTACACTGTACAGGGTTAGTGTTATAACTGAGCCATTTTCAATTTCAGTGTATAAATTTGTTTATTATTTATCCTCTATTTTTTGTAAGTTCACGTGCTGAACAACATGTCAAAGAAAAAAAAGAGTTAAATGAATTTAATGCTTTTAATTTTTATGTAAAATATGAGCGCGTGCTATCTTCAAAATTTGTTAAAATGTAAAGATTATGTGATGCGTGTGGCATCCACAGTTTTGTTTTTTTTTTAATTCAAGAAATAGAACAGAATAAAGTTAGCAACGATGTTAGTTGCATTTTTTCATATAGTTTGAGTTCTTAATTTTAGTGAACTACTTTTTACCGTAGGAATAATTTTCTTATGTTTAATGTTATAGGGAATTATTATATGAGCATAAAAGATGCTACTTTAATAATTTTAAAGTGTAAATAAGTAGTCTTGGCGTCCGCCTTTATACAGTTTAATTTAGTAAGAGAAAAGCTAGGAATTTGCGGTGCTTATTCCGTTGCTTTACATAAAAATATTGGAGTCCATAGCGACAGGACCGTTCAAGTGAAGTAAAATTATTTTGATTATATTAAGATTAAAAAGATGTTTAAAACCGTTAAAGGGTTTAAAAAAGAAGATTTGAAGTGGGTAGCCGAAGAGATTGGAGAGACTTTGCCTTCGACGTTCACAATAGCAAGCTTAAAGGAGCTGATTTTAAATAGTAAAGAGTATGAAAAGGATCCTGACTTTGTTCAGGATATCTTAGAAAATGCTATAGCGGAAAGAAAATTGAAAGAAGAAAAACAAGCTTTGAAAGAAGAAAAACAAGAACAAGCTTTGAAAGAAGAAAAACAAGCTCTGAAAGAAGAAAAACAAGCTGAAAAAGAAAAAGAACTTGAGAAGTTAAAGCTAGAAAAAGAAGCTGAGGCATTAAAGCTGGAAAAAGAAGCAGAACTGGAGAAAGAGAAATTAAGATTGAATCATGATTTAGAATTGGCGAGAATACAATCATCTGGGCAAATTCAAACTGATGCTATTTTAAGTAATTATGAAAATAGTACTATGAGACGAAAATTTACTTTACCTAAGCTGGAATTCAGGAAATTTGGCGGAGAAATTAAGGATTGGTTGCCTTTTTGGAGCCAATTTGAACAAATCGATAAAGATGATGAAATTGCCCCAGAGGACAAGTTCCAGTATTTAGTACAAGCAACAATCGCTGGTTCACGCGCAAGAGAAGTTGTTGAAAGTTTCCCGCCAACTGGCGCCAATTATTCAAAGGCAGTGGAAAGTTTAAAGGCTCGTTTTGGCAGGGAAGATATTCTAGTAGAAGTGTATGTACGAGAGTTATTGAAATTGATAATATCTGTGCAAACAAAAGGTAGATTTGCATTAACTTCATTATATGATAAGCTTGAGTCATATTTACGGGCGCTAGAAACATTAGGTGTTACCACTGATAAATATGCCTCCATTCTATACCCTATGGTTGAGTCTTGTTTCCCAGCAGACTTTTTGAAGGCCTGGAATCGCTCGAATCTCTCTTCTTCTAATACGGATGCTAAAGGAAGGTTGAATAATCTGATGCATTTTTTGAAAACGGAAGTAGAAGGTGAAGAGAGAATATCTTTAGCTGTAGCGGGCTTCGGTTTGACAAAGCGTGAAGATAATAAATATTCTAAAAGGAAAAACGGTGCAAGTGCAGACTATATGCGAAATAAGATATCGACAGCTGCAGGTTTATTAACAACGTCTTCTGCTTTAGATTTCAAAAGAGTATGCATTTTTTGCCAAGGCAAACATTTGAGCTCTGAATGCTTTTCAGCTCGAAAATTGACTTTAACTGAGATACAAAATATTGTAAAGGATAAAAATTGCTGCTTCGCTTGTTTGTTACCTAATCATACAGTGAAAAAATGTCGAGCAGTTTTAAGATGCATTATCTGTTCTAAGAAGCATGTGCCTTTGATGTGCGATTTGCGTGATTCTCAAGGTAAAACTGCACAAGAAAAGGTTGAAGAAAATTCAGTCAGCAGTGAAGTAAACATGGCAAATTTTAATAAGCAAAGTGCTAAAGTATTCCTTCAAACCTTAAAAGTGAAACTCATCTCCGAAAACAAGCAAAAAACAGTTCGTTTATTGTTAGATTCAGCATCCCAAAAATCTTATATTTTGAAAAGTATAGCAGAAGAGATGAATTATACTCCCATTCGTCAAGAAAAAATGATGCATTCATTGTTTGGCGGAGTTACAACAAAGGAATGCCAACATAATTGTTATAGAATAAAGGTTAAGGATATGAAGGAGAAGTTCACCTGTAATTTTGAAGTGATGGATCAAATTACTATATGTGAAAACATTCAACCGGTCACTAATGGTCCGTGGATTAAAGAGTTGAAAGAATATGGAATCGAATTATCTGATGTAAGTCATTGCCGTGAAGTTATCGAAATATTGATTGGGGCTGATATTATGGGAAAGATGTTAACTGGCAAAAGAAAAGTATTGACATCTGGTCTTGTTGCCATAGAAACATACCTTGGTTGGACATTGATGGGCAAAGCGCCTCACACCGAGGTCTCAACAGATAATTTAGCAATGATGGTGACGTCTTTGTTCGTAAATGAAGCTGATATCTCAAACTTATGGAGATTGGACTTGATCGGAATAACAGATACTATAGAAAAGAAATCTAGAAATGAGATTGACCGTCAAACAAAGGAACATTTCTTAGAGACAGTAAAAATTAACAAGGATGGTCGTTACGAAATTTGTCTTCCTTGGGCTGACGACACATCTGCATTACCAGATAACTTGAGTTTGGCTGTAAGGCGTTTGGAAAGTACAACTTCTAAGTTATTATCTAAGAACATGTACGGAAAATATGAAAATATATTTATGGACTGGTTGAATGAGGGGATCATAGAAGAAGTTCCTGCTACCAAAGTGAACTCTTATGGTAATTATTTACCTCATCACCCAGTTATTAAAGAGACCAGTACTACAACACCTATCCGTCCGGTTTTCGACGCTTCAGCAAAGTTGACTAACCATCCATCTTTAAATCAGTGTCTGCAGTGTGGCCCAAATTTGATTGAGCTTATCCCAGATATTCTTCTACGTTTCAGAGAAAGAAAATTTGGTGTAACCGCTGATATTAGAAAAGCGTTTCTTCAAATTAGCATTTGTGAAAAGGATAGAGATTTCCTACGATTTCTATGGTGGAAAGATCTAAAAGAGAAGAAACTTAAAGTATTTAGGCATGCACGAGTCGTTTTCGGTGTAAAGTGTAGCCCTTTTCTTTTATCATCAGTAATTGAATATCACATAAAAAATAGTGCAAGTTTTGAGGAAAATTTCAAGCAAAGGCTTTTGCATAGTTTCTATGTAGACAATGTCACCACTAGTGTGCACAGTGAAGAAGATCTAAAGAAATTTATCTCGGACTCAAAGAAAATAATGGCAAATGGTGGTTTTGATTTAAGACAGTGGGAATACACTGGTGATCACGATGAAACGTCGAACCAAAAGGAAACTCAAGTATTGGGTCTGATTTGGGATAAGGTTTCCGATACATTAAAAGTCAACATGAAATGGCTAAACGATTTCAACACAGAAAGGATTACCAAGCGAAGTATGTTATCGGCAGTTCATAAAATTTTTGATCCTTTTGGTTTTACTGCTCCGGTGATGCTTTATCCTAAATTGATGTTACAGAAAGCTTGGAAATTAGGAATTAATTGGGATGACGAATTAACTGGTGAATTACAAAAAGAATTCCTATTATGGTTCCAAGAACTTAAATATTTAAACGATGTTAAGATACCAAGACATATCCAGATCACTCCAGAAAACTTACATGCATGCACAATTCATACTTTCGTTGATGGAAGTAAAGATGCTTACGCAGCAGTAGTATTCTTGAGGATAGAAAAGGAAGATCAAGGGGAAATAATTCTGCTTGCTGCTAAGTCCCGAGTTGCGCCTTTAAAGAATACGACTGTACCAAGGATGGAGCTATTAGCAGCTACTATTGGCGCTCGTTTGGCGAAAACTGTTGTGGATGCTTTGGGTTGGCAGGAAATGAAGAGATATTACTGGAGCGATTCCTCAACAGTGCTTGCTTGGATATCAAGAAATGAGAGCTGGTCTGTGTTTGTCCGAAATCGGGTTCAAGAGATTCAGAAATTAAGCAGTCCTTCATCATGGAAACATATACCAAGTGAGAAGAATCCAGCAGACTTGCCGTCTAGAGGCTGTAAGGCTAAGCAATTAGCTTTAATCAGATGGTGGGAGGGCCCACATTGGATGAAAGATTCAGCAGAATTTAGAAACCACATGAACACTTCCGATGAAGATTGGAATGAGGAAGAAATTCAGAAAGAAAGGTCAAGGTCTACTTGTATGTTGACGAAACCTGAATTTCCATCCAACAATAACTGGTATTACCGCTACTTTTCAAGTTATGAAAAAATCATACGTTTAGTTGCTTGGATTCTTCGCTTTAAGCATAATTGTTTAAATCCTGATAAGAAGAGTAAAGGCGAATTGACGGCTACTGAATTTCGGGAAGCTGAGATAAAAACTCTACGTATGGTTCAAAAAGAATCTTTCTCTTCGGAAAGTGATGAAAGATTGAAGACATTACAAACCTGTAAGGATGAGCAAGATGTCATTCGTTTGAAAACTAAAATAACTTACAGGAAAGATAGTGAAGATTTTCTCCATCCCATAATTCTCCCTTCAAGGCATGAAGTTGTTAAGCGACTTATTTTTTATATTCATGTAAAGAACTGTCATGCGGGGTTACAAATCCTCTTAAATTTGCTTAGAGAAAGGTATTGGATCCTCAACGGAAGAAAGAGTGTAAAGCTTGTGTTAGCCAGCTGTGTGATTTGTAAAAGGTTTAATTCAAGGGCTTTATGGACATCTAGTGCTCCTCTACCTGAAAACAGAGTAAAAGATTCTGCCGTATTTCAAATTACAGGCATAGATATGGCTGGTCCTTTGTATCTTAAGAACGATAAGAAGAGTTGGATTTTGATTTTCACATGTGCTATATATAGAGCTGTTCATCTAGAGCTAGTGACCTCTGCTTCCACAGATGCATTTTTGATGGGTTTGAGAAGATTTGTGGCTCGCAGAGGAAGATGCTCTGTTATCTACTGTGATAACGGAACAAATTTTGTTGGCGCAGCTAATTTATTGAGAAGCTTAGATTGGCAATGTATACAAAAATATGGGTCTGTCAACTCCATAGACTGGAAGTTTAACCCGCCAACGGCGGCGTGGTGGGGTGGCTTCTGGGAGAGGCTGATTAGGGTAATAAAAGATCTTCTTAAAAGAGTCTTAGGACGCGCCTGTCTTACGTACGAAGAAATGACAACTCTTTTAGCTGATGTTGAAAGTGTAGTGAATTCAAGGCCTCTAACATACCTTTCTGATGATGCGACTGTAAAGCCTATCTCCCCATCTATGTTTCTTCAAGATGTTCACGAAATTCAGCTTCCAGATGTTGATGCAGTTGAACAAAATTCTTTATCAAAGAGGCTCAGATACAGGCAGTCCCTACTCAGAGCTTTGAGAGATCGATTCAGATCCGAATATTTGGGTGCTCTCATACAGCGAGCAAATAGAAAACAGCCAGAAAAGGGTATCGCTGTCGGAGATATTGTGTTAATTGGATCTGACAACAAGAAACGAATCCACTGGCCACTAGGCCGTATCACAGAACTTATGCCTGGCAAAGATAAGAAAGTTCGACTTGTAAAGGTTCAAACTTCGCAACATGAACTTTTACGACCTATTCAAAGATTATATCCTTTAGAAGTAACATCATCAAATAATAGTTCAAAACTGAAAGAAGCATACCATTCAAAGGAAACCTCTGCTCAAACTGTTAAACCCGTTGTAACTTCAGAAGAGGAACCAGTCAGATATAGCAAAGCGGGAAGGAGAATTAAAGTCCCTGAAAGACTAATGTATTGAGAACTACACCTGCAACATTTGGTTTTGATTATAACCTATAATCAAAAGGTGGGAGGATGTTATAACTGAGCCATTTTCAATTTCAGTGTATAAATTTGTTTATTATTTATCCTCTATTTTTTGTAAGTTCACGTGCTGAACAACATGTCAAAGAAAAAAAAGAGTTAAATGAATTTAATGCTTTTAATTTTTATGTAAAATATGAGCGCGTGCTATCTTCAAAATTTGTTAAAATGTAAAGATTATGTGATGCGTGTGGCATCCACAGTTTTGTTTTTTTTTTAATTCAAGAAATAGAACAGAATAAAGTTAGCAACGATGTTAGTTGCATTTTTTCATATAGTTTGAGTTCTTAATTTTAGTGAACTACTTTTTACCGTAGGAATAATTTTCTTATGTTTAATGTTATAGGGAATTATTATATGAGCATAAAAGATGCTACTTTAATAATTTTAAAGTGTAAATAAGTAGTCTTGGCGTCCGCCTTTATACAGTTTAATTTAGTAAGAGAAAAGCTAGGAATTTGCGGTGCTTATTCCGTTGCTTTACAGTTAGGGACCCTAGATAGAGAGAGACTGGACATTGACCCGCCAGTTTAAACCGGAAATTCGCCATGTTTGTTCACCTGGTTGTATACGACAATGCTAAACTCTGCTAATATTTTGAAAAACTTTTATTTATTTGAGTTATTTATTATTTCAAGTTATGTTACATTGTCGACAGATAAGTTATTTTTGCTTAGAGATGCTTTTTACTGCTTGAAAAATGTTTTATTATTTTCTTTTATTCAGCAAATTCTGTGATTTCCATTGAACCGTAAGTAAGAATTTGCTCTTTTTTTTTTATCCAAATTCTTTCATGCACATTACATGAACCTAAAAAAGTGGTAGTTTATAATTTTACACAGAAAATTAAATTTAAATATCAGTATATAAAGTGAGAGTAGTTAAGATTAAGTAAAGTTAGTCTATCCACCTTTTAAAAGTTACTCAACATGTGATGAGACGTAATTGTACTAAAAAATAAGTTACAGTAAGATATTGATAGTAAAGCGAATGGTTAAAAAAATTTTATATCTGACATTCAAAAATTACTTTTTGAAAAATGGGAAGAGAATAATAATAATAATAATTCCTAATGTACGCTATTGTTATTGCTGTTTTAAGGTTCTTTTAAAACATTAAAATTATGTCTTATATGTAATTCTGTGTTAAGTACATTTAGTTAATTTCAGTTCCAGTAGAAATACAATACATCTTTTATTTTATCATTAAAGCTGGCAGAGAGGTTTTTCTGGCGAAACTGGCAGACGGGAAGTGTCGGGTTCGATCCTAGGCCGCATTTTGACCTAGCTGTTCGAGATTTTCCATGTCTTTTTTTTTTCGAAACTTGCTCAAATATGTGCTAAACCCTTCATGGAAGACACACCAAACAAAAGTCTTACCACACAGACCAAACCTAGTCAACTGACCTTAGCTTTAACACTTACACCATCATTAAAGCAGTGAAAAGAAATAATTTCAGCATATTTTGAACTTTTTTTTAGTTTTACAGGATTTTGACAACTAAAATTATTTTTTAATTATTATCATGCAAAACGATTATCAAAAGAATGAAATTAAATGTTTCTAACTATTCTTACTATGTATATCTGAAGAAGAACTTATTAAAATACAACTTTTTTTTTTTTTATCTCTTATTATTAAAATATCCTTACTTATTGCAACAAACATTTCTAAGAAAATAAAAATAAAAGAGACAAAATTTTATGCTTTCCTAAATACGATTTTCAGTTTATATATATTATTATTATATTCTTACAAAACTGTAAATTTGGACATCCAGTTAATACATAGTATTAGAATGAAGAGTGTTGACGTTCAGATACATTAATATAAAAGTAGGAACAAAAAATGAAGTAAAATACAGAAATATGACATGCCAAGCAAAATTAGGTTATTAACTAAAATTTTCTTGAAAAGAAGATAGTGAAAGTTAAAAATCTTTTTTTCTAAATTACTGTCTAAGCGTAATAAAATTTCTGGAAAACTATGAAATATATATATATATATATATGTCTATAATTCAGAGTTTTATTTTACTAATCTTTAATGTTCTCTGCTGACTGACATTCGATTTCTTATCACCGCTATTTTTCGTTATTAATGTTTTCAAATTCCATATTTAATTAAGTATTCTAAACATGTTTGAGTTTTAATTTTGAAATAATTCGTAAGTTAATTAAAAGGAATGTTTGAATACTGAAATTTTGCATTAATTTTCATTAGTTTTTATTTTATTAAATCTAAATCGTTATATTGTTGTATTTCTATGCATATATACGCAAATTTTCACCAATCTAAGAAAGTATTTTCCAAAAACTATTTATAACTTTCCTGAACCTATCAAGACAAAGCAAAAAAAAAAAAAAAAAAATGTATATATATATATATATATATATATATATATATATATATATATATATACATAGATGTGTGTGTGTACTACAATTGAAATTTTGAGTTCTATTCAAAACGCGATGAGATTTTTTGCTTTTTTAAAATTTATCCTCAATGAAGCGATTGCAATTTATCTCTAAAACGTAGTAACCTTCATCAAATACGTCGTCTGATCTCGAATCATCTTAGAAAGGATAACCCTGTTCTTGAACGAACGTTCGCCATGTTTGTTCAATGTCCAGTCTCTCTCTATCTAGGGTCCCTATACAGGGTTATGAAAAACAAAATAAAAGCAGTTCTTCCGCAAGTAGTCCATAGAATCAACGCAAAATCTGTTCAAAATGTTCACCTAGCCATGCAAAGGTGGCGTAAACGAACAACAAAATTTGCCATCACCCCCTGTAGTGTGTCAATGGAATTGGATTCACATGCCGCACAGATTGCCCCTTCAAGCTCGTCCATTGTCTTGTCTTGGGATTGGTTTTGGGATTGTTTGCAGCGTCATCTGTTGGCAACTTTTGTTACTAATTTTAACATTCCTGTATCCAATTTTTACAGCTTTCGTAATAAATATACAGTTTATCTCATCTCTCTATTGTACTTTGTTTTCGAGATATTTAATTTTGAAATCAGTAAGTCCTTTTTTGGACACCCTGTATATATACCGGATGTCCCATAAGTGTGTAGACATTTTAAAAATTCATAGCTTTTGAAAGAATTGGTAGAATTGAACGCGGTTTGCGAAAAAATTATTCTCGAGAAGGTTTTTTTTTTTTTTTTTTTTGTAAAGAGAAAAATATAGTTAAATTTTTTGTAACGATAGTTAGACAAACAGTTAAATTTTTTGCACTGATATGAAAAAAAATATGCAAAGGAAAGTTCTATAAATTGCACAATTTTGCGATTAGAGCAATTTTTTTCTTAGTTTGCCTCCTACTTGTACATACCTGAAGTTTTAATTGCGATGCTGACTTGGTGGATAAAGCGTTATTGGTGAAGATGTTTTCCCTCCGGTAAGAACCGCTGACTGAAGTTGCAGTTAGCAGTGTTATAACTCGTTTGCAAACTGTAACTTGTTGTGACGACGGACAAATAGAATAGGATTTATATACCTGTAAACATTTGCATGCGAATAAGTACAGATTTTCATGAAAATGTGGGATCTGGTCACGCACAGTGCCCTCTATCGACAAATTGCTTAATTATTATTTTTTCTTTACAATAAATAAATAAATAAATAAATAAAAATAACAACAAGTAATATATAAATTATGCTTGAACATGCATTATATGCAAAGATTCAAATTTTATTATCTTTAACAAAGTTGATTCGAAAAAGTAACAAAATAGTTGAAAAATATTTCTTTCAAATAAAATCTCGTAAGAAATGTTTAATGTCCTTAAGAATTTTTTAACACATTTTTTAAAGAATATTATGTGTATACAGTCGTCAGCAAAAGTGTCCGAGCACCAGAAAAATTTCTATAGTAAAAAAGTGCACTTAGTACTATTTTGTTAAATAAATTCATCTCGAATCATAGTCTTAGACTGACTAAGAACAGGATTCGACAAGGATTTATTTAAAGAAACGGTATTAAGTGTACTTTTTTTATATACTAATTTTTGCTAGTGCTTGCATACTTTTGCTGCCGACTGTACATTCAAATTATGTGCGCTAATTTAAATTTAAATGTAAATATACAGTATTATATAGATTGTAGAAAGCAGGAGAAAAGTGTGTATTATATATATACATATATAATATTTAACAATATTTAAGAAATGTAAATTACATACCGAAATATTGTCGGATGCTTTTAATTCGAGATTTTTTTTATATCTAGAAAATTAATAGACACATTCTTTTTTAATCTCTTTGTAAATAACACGTACTTTTTCAATGAATATTCGTTTAGAAGTATACTTTTAAAGGAAATAAAATAAACGGTAAAATAAAATAAAAATATTAATATTCACCTGTACAGTAGAAAGTTATAATTAGCTTGTAAATTTCACGTATGATTTAACTTGCTAAATGAGTTGTTTATATAAATTTTCGTGTGAAAAGGATTTATAGTCATAAAAGAATAAAAGTTTATTCTTTTAAATATCCAAAATTTTGTAGACATTTTATTCAAAATGTATCACGTTTTCATTCAAATTTCATTTAAGCTTAACAATGTACACAGTTACGATAAAAATTTTAACCAGTACAGTGGTGAAAAAAATATCTCATTGCTTTGGAAAAATTAAGCAGCATAGTTGTCTAGTTATTATATTTTACCCATTAAATGCCGCTATATGAATCCAACAGAAAAATTTGGAATTTTCGTATGTTTTGGGTTTCAGTGTGCATTTCTAATCATTGTATTATCAGATATTGTAGTTTAAATAATTTTTAAAAAATTGTTAGAAGATATGATACGGTTCTAAATTGGAGAGTCTGCACGTAATGGGGGTAGAATAGATGTAGAGAAATTGCAAAACCCTTTTAAGTTAGTTTAAGTTAGTTTTCTTGATCCCTACTTGTTATAATTTAAGAAAAGGACTGGTTTTTTTTTTTTTTTTTTTTAATATTCAATGTTTTAAATCGTTGCCATCGAATAAGTTATTTTTGGTGATTTTCTTTTTATGCATTAAAAATAGACATTTTTTTTTTAATAATTGAAAAAAAAAAATAATAATAATTGAATTTACAATACAAAATTTTTGAAAAAAATATACCAACAGAACTTGGCACTTTAATATTCAATTAAAAAAAATAAACTATATATTTATCTTAATTACTTGTAGACAAAAAAAAAAAAAAAAAAAAAAAAAAAAAAATCAACGTTTCTCTAACGGGAGCTTTGTCGCTTAATGGGTTAATTTATTTAATGTGTTAAGGGCACTTGTTAAAGTATGTGCGAAAAGAGTAATTTAAAATGTGCAAAGGCAGTAGAATAATAATCAATGAATATGTCCCAAATTAAAAAACAAGTATGCAAATGTGCATGTATTTTGTCGCATTGACACCATATATAATTTTATGGGATAGAGTTTCATGCCCACTTGGTCAGTAAAATCAACAAGTTATTGGTAATTTGATTTAAAAGGTTACTGTAGATAACGCCGTCTTCCAATCATGTCCCAAATGCCTTCGATAAGAAAAAATGTCTTTAATCTTCCAGGTAAAGATAAGCATGCCGACAGATTTTAGAGTACGTTGTATTGTAGCAGAAGTATAAAAATGAGCATTACTCTCTCAAAACAAAAAAGGAATTTTGTCATTTTTCCCTCATTCGTCATATTAATAGGCAACTTCTCATGCTGAGTTAATTCCACTCAAATAATTGAGCCACAATAACCAGCTCAGATTTGAATTAATTGAAACTTTTTTTTGAGTAAAATTGTTTATTGCTCTAAAAAAAAAAAAAAAAAAAAAAAAAAAAATCACACACAAGACCGGGACTTTTCGCCATCGCCGGGAATTGAACCAGAGTTATTCACATGGAAGGTGAGCTGCTCTACCATGGATGCTACAATTTTATAATGCAAGTGTTCAGTTAGCCATACTAAAACATTTTTAAACGAGTAATCATAGTGTTCTTTTTTTTTTTTTTTTTTTTTACTTTTTCTGTCAATAAAAGAAAATAATGAGAATCTAACGAATTTTCTGAAAATATCAATATTATTAAAAAAAAAAAAAAAAAAAAACTTGAAAACAAAACATGAACAGAAATCCCTGCTATTCTTACATAAAAGCACACAAATTTTTCAGATAAGTGAAATTATGTATTAAAGTTACAAGTCATGTGTTTCTTTTATTTTTTACTTCTTCAATTTGTTGCTGGTCCCCTAAACGTACTCATGACTAAATCGTTTCTCGAAAATCTGAGTTAAAAAATAAAAATATTCTTTGTGTGTCTGAGGTTCAAAAACGATTCGTCCAGTATTTCCTTAGAAAATAAAACAAATGCTAAAGTCACAAAAAATTCTTAATAAAATAATCACCCACAGTAAAGTGATTGGTAGATCAAAACATATATTGTACTTTGCATAACTGGAAAACGATAGCAGTATATTGTCAAATCTTTCTAATACACTGAGTAAAAAATGCTGTAACTGACATCTAGAATCTAAGTTGTAACTCTAGTAAAAATTGTTTCATGTCATCCTTATAAATTCTAGTCCTTTCTAAAAGCGAGTTCTAGAAACCCCTATTAGAATTCTAGAGCGTTTTCTTTTATTATCGCAGTCAAACTTATTTAAAAATCTCTGCAAATAAATGCGAAGACAAGAGGCGAGTTTTAGAAACTATAATCTTGGTTTATGACCCAATTCTCGAAAATCAAGCGAGAATTTCCCGCAATACAAAGGATTCATAACATTCAGAATGTTATTTCACCATCTAGAAATGCATAGACTATAAATTATCGATCATTTAGTCTATTCAGCTTATTGGCGTGCCTTATATGCAAAGCTCGGAAATCTATATTTCTAGTTTAGGGATTTAGAAAATGACCATTTATTCATTCTGGATAAAGGCGTTTTTTTTTCTCATTGTAGGGCTTTCTATGATAATTAATTGTGCATCTTATTATTTGCAACCACGGAATCTTCACTTTAAAGCCATCCCTGACTTGTCAAGATTTCTCTTGAAGCCTGTACAACTGTGTGTACGTGTTTGTATTTTGTATCTCAAATCAAGTTTTATATCTCTATTTTTGCTAACTACATGGCCTCACATTTTACACAGGGGAACGGTGGAAAATAGGAAATAGTCGTGCAAAATGGGATACCGTTATATCTCATCTATACGGAGATGCAACCTATCGGTAACACGGCAAACGTCTTCCCAGAACTCAAATATGAACGGTAGCTTACCTTGTGTCAATGCGAAGAACAGTTTTTGAGTCATACTTTTCAGACTTTTTTGGAGGCAAGAATTGCAAATTCGGTAACCAATTTACGGAACAGTAAAATGAGTGAAATCCTAGTGTCATTTCCGGTAGGGGAGTTGAGTCCCCATTGATTTATTCTCCAAGATGGCGAATTGAGTAATATGTAACTGGAACACCAACTACTCCATATTATTCACAATTTTTGTAAAACTTAAATGTTAATAATTATTTCAGTAACAATTTCAAAAATAATTTGAAAATTAAATGTTTATATTGCAGTTATTCATGAGTTTCTTTAAAAATATATAATCCTATTTATTATTATCCTTTAAGGAGATGGGCATCCAATATTTCCTTTCATAACTATTCCATATCACTGCTTGATCCACATTACCTGAAAATACAGTAGAATCTCGTACAACGTGCTCCTTAAAACGCGTTTTCGTATAACGCGACGAAAGATCTGCGACTATTACTCATACAATGCGATAAAGAGTCTCGTATAACGCGTAAGATAAAGGAAGCACGTGACGACATCTTTTCTACTTTCAACCTGTTCAAGGTTACTTAATTTTTCACTACAGATAAGGATTGCTCCGTTACTATGCCAACATCCGACGCTTTTGGTCTCATTGCGGAATGAAATCGTCTGCTCAATGTACGTCTTCTATAACGCGATTTCCTATTACGCGGAACGTATCCCCCGCGTTATATGAGAGCCTACTGTAGAATTTTTTTTCCTTTAACTAAAAATTTTTCATGTAAACTCTTTTTTTTTTTTTTTTTTTTTTTTAACATAACACCTTAACAATACACATAAAAATTTGCAATAGTGGAATCCACAATGATTATAATTACATCAGATTATTACGGTGAGTTCAAATAGAAATATGGCCGTATTCACTATTAACTTCAACTCTCGGTTCAACGCAAAAACTTGAAAAGCGTCTAAAGGCCAGGTTCAGCTTTCCAGCAAACTTTGGCACGCTGTTTCTGCCATCTAGCGTCGGGGATTTCATATAATCTTTGATTGGCTATTTTCACCTAAAAAATCTAAAAATAACTATACCGCTAGATGGCAGAAACAACACGGCAAAATTTGCTGGAAATTTGCACTCCGCCTTTAAGTGCGTATCAGACACGGCGAGTTTATAGGCGATTTTAGAGCCAACCACTGATTAGCGCCGATTTTTCGGAAAAATTTGTCTCTACTCCCAGTGTGATAGCACGCACCGAACTTGCCCAACTTTTTGAGCTGTCTTGATAAAATTGTCTCTACACATAATTTTTCCACGGACTCATCCAATCAGGATACGCTATTTTGATACGTCATATTTCCAAGATGGCGGAACACGGGAATCGCTTAAAGTAGAGATTTGAGGAAGAAATATTATCGTTAAGCATGTTTATTTTACCGTTAAATGATAAGAATTTTGAGTTAATCGTTTTTATTTTCGTATGGCGTTATGACAATAGTTGTAACAAAGATAAAAATAGAAATAATAATGCTGTATTTTACACAAATGAAAGGGAATTTTAACACTAATCATTGCGTATTTTATTCGCCCCAAGGAAAGTGATAAGCGTCAGAAATTAGTCTTCTTTCATCCAACTTTTCACCCGTCTATTGTAACCTCTACGGTGTTTTCATCGAGGAAAGATCGGCGCTAAAGTCGGCTCAAAAATTGGTTGTTTCTAAAATTGCTTGGTCTGATACGCCCTTTATACGCTTTTCAAATTTTCATGTTCAACCGGGAGTTGAAGTTATTGGTGAATAACAGCCTTAGTATTCCATATTTATTTACTTTCTCCTATGCTTACGGTAACTTAAAAACGGTAATCTGCAGAAGGGTGAGAGTTAGTATTAAGGTCTTGTAAATACTAGTCGTGCACCTAATTTTTGTATCAATATATGACTTCTCGTTTAAGTATTAGAAAAAGAAATATTCTACATGGTGTTACGAAAAGATTGAAACACGATTTAATTTTATATCCATTAGTGATAAGTGGATAATGTAAATTGCAGAAGTTTCAAAACAAGGTAAAACCATATTAATACAAACTTTTCCTTGTTAATTTTCACAAAGCTATATTAAAAAAAAATTACAAGATCCCACTAGACAACTTTAATCAATTAGAGAGATTTATTTTTAACGCAACAACA
This sequence comes from Salticus scenicus, assembly GCA_963930645.1. Lineage (NCBI taxonomy): Eukaryota > Metazoa > Arthropoda > Arachnida > Araneae > Salticidae > Salticus > Salticus scenicus. Next base: position 263,171,777 of record OZ005649.1, on the reverse strand, counting down.
TCATTACAAAAAAACCGCATACATGTATCTGTAAAACTGATTGAGTTATACTTAATTGAATTTGGAACACTGTACGTAAGGACCGTATACCAAAATCGAAATACAAATCTGTAACATATTATAAGAAGGTAGTTTGCACGATAAAAAAATAAAAACAATTACATGCAAGTATTTTTATATTAAGACTAACATTTTTATATGAAAAAAAAAAAAGTATGAAGGTATGTAATTTATTTTCAAATTTACTATCTTTTTCAAAATCATATACTAACAAATGGATTCACAGATGACATTTTTTTTTTTTTTATATGTCTATTAGGAGGCTTTTCCCGCTTCACGTGTTATTATTTAAATGAACTTTCAAAAAAAAAAAATTTTTTTTGAATCACTGTCTTTTATATCATTTTGTGTATAAAAATTACAAAAAATTCCATTGAAATTGCTCTTATACTAGCTCGATGTAGAGTGCTTTGAATACTCCCTGCGTTTGTCAGTGTCTTCCTCGCCCACTCTTTGTCAGTCCAGAATCAAAGAGTTTGCAGCAACGCCTTACTGGGGCACTTCAAAACCTTCTAACACTTTTTTTGGTACTTGTTCTGAAATAATAAAATTAAGTACAATAAATGTATATATATATTTTTATTATTATTACTTATCTTTAAAAATCATATATGAAATTTAATAATTTTAATCCTTTTTAATACAGCAATTTTATTCCGAAAAATAAAATGAATTTTAAAAAAAAGTTACTCTTTCAAAGGCATGAATTAAATAAAGGAAAAATAAATAGTATAATAGCCGTAGTATGTATATAATATAATAGCTTACTATACAATGTATTACATATATTGCCTATAACATAGGAACTATAGTACAGGAAGTATTAAACTGCATTTCTATATTATACTATTAGTATTATACTACACCTATAGTATAGAAACTATTATACACATATATATTTCACTATATTTACTACTGTATTATACGTATAGTATAGGATCATTACTATGCGATCCGCTGACGACTGTAGTGAAAGAATAAATTAAATAAATAAATAAATAAATAAACACAAGTATCAAAGGAAAAAAATTAATTGAAAAAATTCAAATTGAAAAATTGGAAAGGATCTTAGTGAGGACGTCTGCTGGGTACAAACTACACCTCTGCCATGTGTTATAGCTCTGCAATCAGTAGCCTAATTTCTAGAGCGAAGACAGATGGACAAACACTTTTCCTTATTTATATAGATAATTCAGTAATTTCAAATATAAATGTTAAAATAATTTTTTTAACTGCAAAGTGATTAAAACTGTATAAAATCCTTGAACTAAAAGGTTTATTCATTTGTTTATTTATTATAAACAAAAGATACTAAATTTGAAACACTTTTTAAGTTCTAAATGTGAGTTCTGCATAATTATCTGTTAAAATTTCTACTGAATTAGATTATGAAAGCAATAGCGATTTCTTCTTAAAATATATTTTATAAAATATCTATTTAATGCTATGCATATTTTTAAATTATGCACCCCGTCTGCGAAATCACATGAAAAGAAACTGGGGGCGACATGCATCCGTTGGCGCTATTTGGCATACCATTGTTTATCTGTATCAATTTAAGTTTTATTTAAGTGCATTTGCATTTTGGGGCACATTTTGACGTATATTTAATTCAAAAATTTTCATTATTAATTTGCATGCGATCCGGTTATTACCGAACAAACAGCCTTATTAGTGATACGAAAAAATGGTACGTCAATTTTATTTTCTGAATTGTAATTCTGTTAGTTTTGAAGATACATATATGCTTTTTTTTTTTTTTTTTTTTTTTTTTTTTAATTGACTTGTTGGATAGAGAAGATAAATTTTCAGTTTAACCTAATTGTGTAGAAGTGTCGTATAAAATTTTTAAAATAGTAACTCTTTGAAATTTAAGGGTCTGATTTTTTTCTTATTTCCTACATTATTTTTAATAATTTTGTCAATGTACATTGTTAACTTATTTTTAACAGATAAATAATTAATGCGTGGTTCATGCTTTATGGAACACGTTGTATACTTTCGTTTTTAAAAATTACTTATTACTTAAAATTTGTGCAAGGAAATACTGAGGCTTTCACATCAGATTTTATTTTAACTTACCCATATATGTCAAAGAAAATATTGTTTTGGTTAGTGTAATTTTTGAAAGCAATTTTTCATTATGATTACTATTTTTAGGTCTCTTGAATAAGGTTTTCAACGGTTGATTTATGTATGTATCTGTGAGTCTATTCAGCATACTTGTTAAATAGATGCTAGCAGGGAGTTTAAATTCCGTGTTTTAAAACTGTATCATATGAGAGGATATTACTTGAAATTTGTATTGATATCAGATCGTCTGTTCGTATATAAGGATATACATAAGAATTCAAATAAGGCGTATAAGGCGAATTTTTTGTCGTTACGTTTTAGCATATTTAGACTGTTCTAAACAAAATGAATCTAACATACATTTTTTTTTATATGTGCAAAATCATGTTTGTTATAGAATATGACTTGAAAAATCTTCACTTTTCGTATACAGAGCTACACAAAAGAAGTCAGATATTTTAGAAGACAGCTAGAAGTTTCTCAAAATGCATTTCAAGTTTTTGTTTTCTTACTGTGCTAAATTTATGCATACCAGTGGCGTATCGTGAATGACGTGTCGGGTATGCTCCACTCGGGCAGTTAGAAACAGTAACTACATTAAAAAAGATATTCAGTCATCTTATTTCTTATCTTGCTTATTTCCAGAAACAATGCAGGTATGGCGACATTTCAACAGTATATCAGAAGAATGAGCTTTTCATAATAACGAGCTATTTGTAGCCACCCGTATGGAGCATACCCAAAATGTCATTCACGATGCACCACTGTTGATGGTTTACATGCAGTTTACAAACATTATATATGGTTACTCAAAATTAAGCGATTGCATGCTTTTCTGTTGGACGTAAGAAATGAAAGTGACTTATTAAATTTTATCATGTTTAGGAACACTTTTTGTAGATGATAAGGGTCTTTTTCTTAGCCAAATGGTAGACAAACTATTGCTTTAGACTCCAATTTCCGAAACTGAATTTTTGCTATAATTACGCAGTTTGAGGTCCTCTAAATACCAAAAGTAAATTTTAGCGGTTGATCTGTGTGCCTGTCTATTACTAGTATACCTCAAGAACACATTATGTATTTTGAAGATCATATGGGAATGCCACTTAAATTTTTTTTATTAAGATAGCTAACATACAAAGAGCGTTGCGTTTAAAAATTTTCTAAATAAATTGAAATGATTTTTTAAATATTAACATCCTTAAATATTTTATAAATGTAGATATAATATACAAACGGTAAGGCAAATGTACTCGATAGTTCACCTTACATAGAACTAAATGATTTATAAAATTGCTTTTAAACTAGAAGCGCCAGATAAAAGTGTAAGAAACACACCAGGTTATTTCAGTAATAAATATGTAAAAATATACGACAAGTAACATTTTGGATATTTGCCGAAACGATTTTTTTCTTTTTTATGTAGAAAATTGGAAGAAGAAAGTAAAACTGATTGAAAAAATTCAAAAGGCCGTGGAAATTGCTGAAGATGGTAAACAATTTATGAGACAACCAATAAAGAAAAATGAAACAAATATTCAGCAATTTCGATTTCAATGACATTTTATAAACAAGCAGTATGATAGGAGGAAGGAATTCATTCCTTTAACTTCTAATTTCGCTTGACGTTAAATTACACAGAAACAAGTTTAACATTTCCTGAGAAAGTAATCAGTTTATCACAATATTATATCTAGACAAGAGAGCGATAACATGTGATTAAGAGAAAGATATGCATGTAATTTATCTTCCTTACTTATTTTGTATGCATGATATTCAAAGTATTTTGAATTTTTTTTTTTTTTTTAATCATTTAATGTAAATAATGAATTTAATTTGTGAATTTGTGTAAAAAGGAAATGTTATAGGAAGAAATTATTCGACAGTATTCTTACATGTCGTATTTTAAGGCAAATCTCATAATTATACTTTATTACATTTGGATATTCAAACCACACAAAAATGAACTGAATTATATGTATATATATATATATATAATGAGAATCTATCTGTTTAACAACATATTTTAGTATGTGCTTAGAAAATCTAATTACTACATTTTATGCACCTGAGCCAGATTAAAAAAAAATATTAACACTGTGAAAGATCAAATGATTGAGTTGTTAGATGACATAACTGGACCGGGATTGAAACTAACGTGAGTTTGTTAGGCAGAAGTCATTTGCAAAAAGACTCTATTTTCCGAGTGCATCTGCTTTTAAAAACTTAATTTCGGTGCTAACCACCAGAGGGCTTAAACTCTTCCTACACTTCCCTATTGGATTTTGAATTTATGATTGACAACGTAGGCGTGTTCCAGATATCAAAGATTAATTAATATGCAAAAAGTTTAGCGTAAGAAAAGAGAATTGCGCTATCGTCTGCTGTCCTATAATTCGTCATATTAAAATAGTAGCTTCGCGCGCGTATATATATATATATATATATATATATATATGAAATAATTTCAGCTTTTGAGTATATATATATATACATGTATACAGGGTCCACAAAGTGCGTTCCAACACATTTAATTGCTGGACGGCTGCAACTACAGTTATAAAAGTGGCTATACTCTAATAGATGTGATCACTTACAGTTCCATCTGATGGAAAACAACGAAGTTAGTGTTCCTATCTTGGATACCGATATAAGTATTCGATACAGGTATAGATATATCTCGTACCGAAAACGGTACGAGGTATGGGAGAAGTAAACTATAAAATTGTAGAATATCATAGATTTAGTAAACAGAATGCTTAAAATATGCGTTTGTTTGTTCGCAATTTCGTTCATAATATAGCGTCAAAACGATCTTAAAAAAGAAAAGATAAATATTCTTCTCCGAAAATCTTTTATTTTCGATGTTCAAACTTCAGTCTACTCGCTGTAATGCTATCCTTGTTTAAACTCTACGTTGCATCCGTTGTAGCGTAGTGGATAACGTGCATGCTGCGTATAATTCAATTTATTGCCCATTACGGACATAAGTTAGAACATAGAAATTAATGGTACCTTGGGATATTTAGTCGTTTTTAACATTTTAAAACAAAATTTGAAAAGTGTTCATGACTTCGTTTTTTCTGTTTGTCTCTCCGCGCTACCACTGCTGGTTTGTGTTCAGGAACACCTGAAAAATTTCCAAATCATTGCGTTCTATGAAAGATATTTCTGTAAACCATATATATATGTATATATATAAAACACGAAAACCCAAACCCAGAGAAACTGGGGATTTTCGAGGATACTCAAATTATTTTTATAAAAATGTTTAATTCAGCATACCCTGCTGCAGGTACGGGAACTACACCTTTCTTTAAAAGTCATATCGCTGCATACAAATGACAGGAAATCAGCGAATAAATAACTGAGAAATTTATTTTGAAAAATTATTCTATGAAATGTATTATTTATCTATATTATGCAATGACATTCATTATTATGCTTCGCTCGCTTTTAACTTTGTACTTATAAGTCTATCTAAATTTCTATTATGTAGAAATGCACTAAGATATTATGCAGTAATTTTATTATAAGTAAACATGACTGCATCAGTTTATTAAAATATTTTCTCGGTAACTTCTACAATGATATGTGATATCATAATCGATGTAGATTTTATCCATTTGATAATGTTTATTATAAATATTACTAACTTTATGATTGATTACCGCCCTAAGACTTCTAAACGTCTTATGGAATATCTAAGAGATATATTATTCAGACAAATTCAATATATGCTTCATCAATATCATAATAATTTGTAAATTTTAACTGGTCGTAGTGCTTTACAACAAAATAAAGTATTTTAAAGAACTAAGATTCCCGCTGGAAATATTTTTTATGCAAGATAATAAATGAATTGATAATATATATTTATATTTGGTTTTAGGAGATTTTCAATTAATTCTGACTGCTAATTTTATCAAAACAAGCATAATATACATTTTTTTTATTCTTTCCAGACATACTATGTAAGAGAAGTTCTGTAATCATGAAAAAAAAAATGGTTTTGAGATTTTGATTTATCTATACGTTTACAGGTCCCTTAGTTTATTTTTGCTATTTTTACGGTGAAGTATGTATGTATGTGTGTGAGTGAACACGATAGCGTCTAAATGCTTAGTTCGAATGAGCTGAAAGTTAGTACATATCTTGTAAGTGATTGTAGCACGAACCCTATTGACTTTGATGAATCTAGCACTTATAGTTTTATATATATATATATATATATATATATAGAGAGAGAGAGAGAGAGAGAGAGAGAGAGAGAAATTCTTTATCATTCTGGCCTATGGGTTGAAATTAAAAGTGTGGTAGTGTCTAAACGCCTTATTCAAATAAATTGAAAATTTTGTACACACTAACTGTATACATTTTTTCACTTATAATTTGTTTACATGTACACAACATAAAATTTTGTATCACTATGGCCTATGGGCTGAAATTATTTAAAGTGTGATATATTAAATGCGTTATGCGACTGAAATGAAAAGTTATATACATATTATAGGTCACATCGTATAAATTTTATAGATTTTTGTGACTCTAGCACTTATAAATTTTATAGGGACAACACGAAAAATTCTTTATCTTTATGATCTATTGGCTCCAATTATTTAAAGTACAACAGCTTTAAATTAAGCATCATACTATATGGAGAAAAATAATGAAACACCCTATCTTTTGTTTATTTAACGACTTCTCTTAATTTATATTTTATATACAATAGTTAATTATTTAATGCTCGGAAAGTCGAGTAAGTCATTCAAGATTTTTTTTTTCCTGTGTATGTGCCTAAATGTTTAAAAAGTGGCTAAAGATTCTTCATATATTAAATTCCTCAGTTTTATTTTTGAAATGCCTAAAATATTTTTTTTACAATGACAGTAAAAAAATGTATTTTTTTTTTTATTATTGAAATTTTGATTTAAAAATTTAACTGTTTATTTTCGTTTTTCATGATTTGAAATTATATCTATATTCCGAAACGTTTAAAAATTATTTTATAATTAATCAGTAATGCGTGATTTCGCAAACGTTTAACAGATTTTGGTAACAACGGTCTTCAGATTAGAATAAATAGCATTTATGAGTAATTTAGGTTTTTTTTTCTATATACTAGGGGCTCTGCCCCTTGCTCGCTCCGCTCACCAATCCCCGACTCACTTTACATATTAACATATGCAGAGCTCTGCCCGCTTATTCGCTGATTTCTTTCACTGAAAAGGAATATTAATAGTGCATATTACAAGAGAAAAGCAGAAAATTATCATGGAAACCCTCATATTCAATGTCAAATTTAAATATATAATATTTATATATATATATTTAATAGAAAGAAATTCATAATATCTAGACCATTTTACATTACATCTTTAGTATATGACCCTTTTTATTTCTTTTTTACAATCTTAGATCTGGACCGCGGTACCCCAGTCGTAGAGCGCCGAGCTCGTAATTGGAAGATTGCGGGTTCGGTTCTCGAGACGGCCAAAGACCGTCGTGTACACTAATGGTGGCTGGCGCCCATAAAATATGTAGTGGCCACAATATCCTCCATGTTCCCATTAAAATTATACCTCTGGGGGCGACCGAAGCGGGGGTGCCATCCCCTTCGTGTAGGACCAAAACTGTAGTGGCATGTCTCTGAAACATCCGTAGGGGTGCGTCCCAGACAGTCACCACTTATCCATAGCGCAGTAATGGTGCGGCGTCAAACACAACCTACCTAATTACTTACCTACCTACAATCATGGATCATATTTTAATTTTTAAGTGTAAGAAAATTAATTTTCTAAAAGTAGAGAAAAAAAGTTGATATTTATTTTCTTTCTTTTTTACATCCATGTTTTCCGGCCACGGTACCCTAGTCGGTAAAGCGTCGAGCATGTAATTGGAATCGTAAGATTGCAGATTCAATACTTGAGCCGGTCAAAGACCGTCATGTACATCAGTGGCGGATGGTGCACATAAAATCCTTCATGTTCCCATCCACACTATACCGCTGTGGATCACCAAAGCAGGGGGAGGGGGGATCGCCAGAGGATCAAAATTGTGATGGCATGTCTCCGGAACATCTCTAGGGGTGCGTCCCAGACCGTCACCAATTACCCATAGCGCAATACTGGTGCGACATTAAATCCAACCTAACTACCTACCTACGTACAACCATGGATCATATTTTAATTTTTCCATGTAAAATGACTTCATAACAGAAGAACAACGTCACTGGGAGAAACTTTTTTCAAAATGGCAAATAGAGTACCTTCATGAACTTGTTGTTTTTAGTTAATAACTTCTTTAATTAAAATGATAGGAATTTCTAAGCAGCTGAAATGTCTTCCGTGGAGTATTCGGAACACATTGATACCTCTCATGACGCGAAGGACCCTGCCCTCCGCTAGAAGATGCTGTAGCAGACAAAAAAATTTGACGCCAGTGACAGTAACTTTTTTTTAATATATAGCGATATTAAAATTTAGATTAACAAGATTTCAATATTAGTTATAATTATTAATGTTTATATTTCCATTCAATTTAGTCATATTTATAATAATTAGTGAACTGCCATAGCTTATAAATTATTTCAAAGTAATAATTTTACAAAGAAGAATTTAAAAAAAAAAATAGTCCTCTTGAGTAATATATGTAGTTACATGAATATTTGCTAAAAACTATATTATTAGGTTTTTATTGTTAACGATAACTATTAAATTTCCATTTCGATTCAACTTAGTCATATTTATAAAAAAAAAAAAAAAAAAACTATTAGAAGAATTAAACAATCATAATTTATAAACAATAATACTAAGGAAATAGCTTCGCATATTATAATATTTTAAAATATATTTAGAAAAAAATGTTTAAAGCAAAATACATTTACAAACATGTAATTTAAAATAACAAGAAAATGACCTTAAATAAGAAGACCTTATTCTTGAAACAAAGTTTGTTTTCTCCCATTTCCCCCTTTTTAAAAAGAAATTATTCTTTCTGTATCCAAAGAATAGTCTTTTTGTATTTTCTACGCATAATTTAGTTATTAAATGAAACTTCCTTTTCAAAGAGTTTTAGCTAAGCTAAGTAATTATTATGTTAAAAGATTGCACAAAAAGTTTACGGATGTCTACTTTCAGATTATTGACAAAAACTTTTTTTTTTTTTTTTTTTTTTTTTTGTACCTTTTACTAACCACTAAGATGGATAATGCATACTACTAGATAAAGAATGTCTAAATACGTAATTCTAATATTTTAAGTTCATATAAACCAAAACTTTCATGAATAAGCACTTTAAAAAATATTTCATAAAGGTTCGTTTACAAAATAATTTAAATTAGTATACTGTGGCTACCACAAACATTTCTTCCATATTTTCCTATAAAAGTTCCTCCAAATTATTTATTGAATTTCTTTTGTATCACAAATGTAGATTTAATTTCATTCAAATGAAGTAGAACAGTAAATGTCCAAGTAATCTCTACAGACGATATCTTACATATATACATAAATATACATATTGAAATGAAAATAACAACTTAGTTTTGGATTACCACATATGTGTTATTCAAACATTCGTTCTAAATATATCAACGAGATCTTTTCAAAGATACCACATTGAAAATTTGTACCCTACGAAAGCAACGCTTCTACATACAGTTTTTTTCTTTTCCTCGACTATTACTATTATAAAAAAAAATTTCTAATTTCATAATGATTTGTTAACAATATTTTTAATTGTACTATTTATAAGATATTTTGTTTTGTTCTATACTGCTGTGTTAAAAATTTAGAAAATATAGAATGGCAACGCCACCTATTGGAAGATTTTCATCAAAAGTGGGCAGGCAATAATTTATGTTCATTTGCAATTACATATTAATTCATATGGAATTCTGCACAGTAGTTCTTGACATAAAGTTTGTCTTTCTCTCTCTCTCTTACACACACATAATTTTTTTTTCTTTAATGGTCAAATCGTGTTCTGGACTTTCCGCAACTGCGATTAGAATGCAAAAATGCTAAACATCTTGCGAAATATGAGTACTTTTAAGAATAATTTTTAACTACTCATACACAAGCTTTTAAAAAATTCCATTTGTAAAATTTAATAGCCAAAAGTATTGAGTTACTTATATGAAAACTCCAAACAAATATCATATAAATTAAAAAAGTTATGAGAGATAGAATAAACAAAATTTCAGTTCCTTTAAAAAAAATTAAGATGATAGGGAGTTTTATCAATATTTATTTAAAATCAGAGAGTACTGTGTTACCACTGGGCATTGATTGAATCAAAATAAAAATCAGAGTAATAGCCATTATAGTTTAGTTTTTATTTTGAGAAGAACTAAAATTCTGTTCATTCTATCTCTCATAACTCTTTAAATTTACACGATATTTGTTTGGGGTTTTCATATAAGCTGCTCAATACATCTGGCTGTTAAATTACGCAAATGAAATTTTTGAAAAGCTAGCGCATGCGTAGATGAAAATTATTTAGTAAAAAGGCACATATTTCGTAAGCTATTTAACATTTTTGCATTCTGATTACAGTAGGCTGTGTGTAAGGAAGTATGCCAAATTTTCTGAAAATGTCTTTGCTCTGGGTCTAATACGCTACATGTTCCAATTAAAAAAGTTAAATTTTTTTGCAATGTTTAAAAAAAAGAGAGAGAAAGTTATATCTCCATGAATGTATGTAAAAATCTCTTAAACATTTTTATACAGATAATGAGAAAATTCCTCTTAATCACATGCTATAGCCTCTGTAAAAAGAAATTCTTTAATCCTTTGCGGCGCAAGGTAATTCAGATCATTTAAATTATACCGCCACCGGGATTCACGAACAAAATTAAATTAAAAGAAATTTTGAGTTTTAAAAAAAACGGCTTTTACTGCTACGTTATAAACGTAAATTTTTGTTAAAAAATTTCTGGGATGAGTTTTTGTAGCTGAAGGTGGTTTCGCATTTATACCACCGCGCGTTAAAGGGTTTAAATGCTTAAATGCGTTAAGGACTTCTTTTCACAGAGTGATCCGAAATATTTGTACTTTTGTTTAATTTTTTACTGGTCCGCTTTTCCTCTTCAGGTCAAAACTTTTACTGAAATATATGAGGTATAACATGCTTTTTACACTCCTAAAGTTTCACGATAATTCCTACAGAAATTTTCTTGATATTTGACAAAACGTCTAAATTCGAATGTGTCGAAAAACTTATTGGTAGGTAGCGTAAAAGAAAAAGCTTTTTAGTTGTAAATTCAAAAAAACATTATAATTTCATAATATCGGAGAGTTTTCATATTTGCAAAACTTTAAATTTCCATTGTTCAAAATATATTTTGCTTCTAAAAAATAATAAAATTCTGAAATTTTGAATTACTAAGGGTGCGTATTAAAATTAGTTTTACATTAATTTTGTATAAAATATATTTCAGCCTCAACACATTGCAAAATATTTGCTGTGAGATCAATACTTTAAACACATGCAATTAGAGAATAGTAAATATTTGCAAATAGTTTTTTTTTTTCCTTAAAAAAATCAAAGGAACGTGAACTGAATATAAAATTTATAAATAAATATTTGAATACCTAAACTGAAAAAAAAAAAAAAAAAAAAAGCCATTTCATATTTGCAAATAATTTTTGAAAAATGTTTTTAAAAAACTGTGTTACTAAAACAAAATCTCTTTCAAAAACTTTTTGTCAGATTTCAATTAAAAATAAATCCTCGGACGTAAACAAAATAGGAAATTAAATAGAATTAGAAAGTTCTTATTTTTATCTCAGGCTTGGATATATTTTTTCTTAGATAACTTTATATGCAGAATATTTAGAGTTTAATGAAAAATTCAATACTTTTTCTTTTCAAAATATATGTATTCTGCAAAATTATTATACAGAATATTAAAAATATATATATATAATAATAATAATAGAGAGACAATCCGAAAATATATTATCTAAGGAAACTACTGCAATCATGAAAAATATGACTGTGATATTTTGGCGTATCAACACGTTTTGAGGTCATTGAGTTCACTTTTCCTATCTTTACGGTGATGTATGCATGTGTGTGTGTGTATATATATGTGAGTGAACACGATAACACCTAAACTCTTTTGACCGATTGAATTGGAAGTTGGTATGTATGTTACAGGTTATAGGCCTCCGTCAGGCAAACTTTATAGATTTTGGTAAGTTTAGTAAGTATTTCCTTACAGGGACACAATGAAATATTCCTTATCATTATGACCTATGAACTCAAATTGTTTAAAGTGCGATAGCGTCAAAACGTCACATTCAGTTAAGCTAAAAATTGATGTGTATCGTGGCATTGATTGTCCAGATTTTGCTGAGTCTACCACTTAAAGTTTTTTTTACTGGGACAAAAAGGAAAATACCTTATTATTATCGCTTATGAATTCAAATTATTTAAAGTATAATAGTTTCTAAGCACCTTATTCAACTGAGCTAAAGTTGGTAGGTATGTTATAAGTCATTGTCATACGATTTGTATAAAATGGGATGAGTGTGGGACTCACAGTTCTTGCACAGGGATATGAAGAAAAATTCTTTATAATTATAGCGAATATACTCAAATTATTTGCAGTGTGATAGCGTATAAATACCTTAAACAATTTAGTTAAAAATTTATAGGTAGGTTATAGGTCACCATCGCACGATTTCAACATAGGCTGGTGATGCGTAACTCTGTTCTAAACTATCTTAGAATGGCAATTTTTGATGCATGGACTGCGTATGCGTATTCAACACACACTACAAAGTGATTTTGTGAAACTCCACCCTACCTCCCCTTAGGGGCGGGAGGGAAAACATGTATTCATGTGTAACTCTGCAGTAAATTATCTTATGAAGGAGATTTTCGATGTGTGGGTCAGTTATATGTATCTAAATCATAATATAAAGATATTTTGCAAAATCTCTCTCTTCTTTCCTTTAAGAGCGAGCCGGGGGCGGAGGGCTAAAAACACGTTTTAAAACATAACTTTGCTTCAAATAATCTTAGAATCCCAATTTTTTAATATGTTGGTATGTGTATGCAACATGCACTATAAAGGGATTTTGTGAAGTGTGGCGAGTGGGAAAACCGCTATCGAAGGTATCGAGATCTTTAATTTAGATTTTGACTGATTTCAATGATTATTATTATTATTATTGTTATTATTATTAATGATATGGCATTTTGAGACTTCATTCCAATATAATGACCAGAGAAGCGGACAAAGCCTGATGCTTATTTATAAAATGTTTGGAAATTAATGCGTGTTATGTTCAGTATGGCAAGCTTTTTATTGACAATGGTAGAAATAGCGCAAGTGATTTGTGTACAGAGGCTCACAGAAAGTTTCGATTTATTATAATCTATGAGAAGTATTAGTTTAAATCATATTATAATATCTTTATACTGCACACAACATAACTCAATTCCTATACCTTGTTAACAAAAATGCAACAATTTTCCTGTAAAATAAACTATAATTCGTGCAAATAATTGCTGTACAAGGCTCCCTAAAGGAGCTCTCATTCATGGTGAGATAAAAGGGAAAATTGTTAAATATAAATTTTCAGTATTGTAAGGATTTTTATAGAACCCTATATGCTGCGTACGCAAATCTTAGGCGATATACAACAAAATCGTTTTTATGCTTTCTATTTAAAATTGAAGCTATAATAATACTTTTGTGATACTCTTTAAGATATAGTTTAAAACAAAATATAGTTTTGAAGTCATGCTAATTTTAGTCAATATTTTACAAAAGCTATCATTTCATGAGGGCTACACAAAAGCAATCTTTGGTATGATTTTTCTAAAAAAAAAAGTAATGTGTATAAATATTGCGAGTTCTCTTTCTTCTTAATTAAAAAAAAAAAAAAAAATGTTTTTATCGTGTCACCATATAGGCGAAATACAGTAAAAGTTCAAAACATGCAACGGTTACTTACAGTTGAAAAGTGTCTATAATCTATTAGAATTCCATGGGTTTTAACTCGTGTTTCAAGAAAAATATAAAAATCAAATCTTTAATTGATATAAATTTTAAAAAGATTATTATTTTATCACGAATATTTATGAGTACGAACTAATTATAAAAACAAATATAACGCATTTATCCGAAAGGAAAAAAAAAAAAAAAAAAGGAATCCCATAATAATTTGAGTAGAATCGTCTAAAGATTTGAGATAAAGAAGAAGCGAAGAAACGAACTTTAGAAAAAGGTTCAACTTAAATATTATTATGGCCACTTTCCGTCACTACTGCTTGGTCACTTATGCTCTGATGAGTATTTTAGCAAAATACTTAACACATTGAAGTCAAAATTCTCAAAACAACGATTTTATAACCATGCCTTGCTTTTTTCGCTAAAGGCTCCCAGAATTAGAGCTCATAGTCTGAAAATTACAATAATTTTCAGATTAAAAAGTCTGCGAAATTTAACTAATCTTTTTGAGTAAACCTTATTAAGATCTTGACTTTGAAAAAGGATTTTTTTTTTAATGGAATGTACTAATTGCTATAAACATTTAAGAGATTTATCCACTTTTTTACTTTCGAAAATTAAGCCACGCGATTACTTATATATTCGTTGTTAATATATTTTATACTGATTGAGACTGAGGCCATATTGTACTTTTGATATAACTGATTTCGGATCACATGATTGGAAATCAGTTAATTGCTTCCGTGCATTCCTCTGACAAGTTAAAAGAAGATTAATTGTGTTCTAAAATGCGTATTAAGTAGTCATAAAATGGAAGATTAAATCGTGGGATTATTTTTATGTGTCTTTAGATGGTTTAACACAAATAGCCGATTACCAAAAGATAAATTCCTTATCATTATGTTATCGCAGGAGATTTTATGTTTCTTTTTCTTTATCTTTCTTAAGTGAAAATGATAAATTACTTTGTGTATGCATGATTTGAGGTTTTAAAAATGTTCGAGTTCTATATTAAAATCTTCATCTTCTGGCGTAATGAAGAATAGGCAGTAGAAAATAATTGAAATGAAATAAGTCTTTTCGCTAACCTGCCAATGACTTAAATTAGTAATTTACATTATTAAGGTGATTTGGTGACTCAAAGAAAAAAATGTTTTGATTATTCATTTAAAAAATATTTTTTTTTGTTTATTATTAAACGAATATCAAATGCAATTTTTTTATTAAAATCAAACAATCAACTGACTGGAAGAAAATCATATTTATTGAAATTTTATTTTTCCGACTGAGTGAAAATAATGCCTGGACCGGGAGTCGAACCCCGGAACTTTGACTTACAAAGTCAAGGCTCTACCAACTGAGCTATCCAGGCCAACAACCGATCGGCATTACTCCCTCATACAACCTTTAGGCAGAAGCATCTGGTCTATCATGTAGATAGCTCGATAGAAATAAGCCGCAGGTAATGGAAAACACCATTAAACAATGGGAGAAAGAAATACAATTTTTTATTAAAATCGCACAATCAACTGATTGGAAGAAAATCATATTTATTGAAATTTTATTTTTCCGACTGATTGAAAATAATGCCTGGACCGGGAGTCGAACCCCGGATCTTTGACTTAATCTATGACCCGGATCTTTGATAAATATGATTTTCTTCCAGGCATTATTTTCACTCAGTCGGAAAAATAAAATTCCAATGAATATCAAATGATTTAATGTAAAATGCTAATAATAATTAGATATCTATAAACATATGAAAACTTGTAGAAAATATACCAGATATGAACAGATATGAACAGATGGAAAACAAAATGAAAATAAGACGAAATTGAATAAATTAATATGGATGCTTAAAGAATCCGTGATGTCATCTGGGCCATCATACGAATTATACAAGCAAATTTTGTGGTTTTCTGTAAAGTTAGGATCCTAATGCTAATGAATTTTTAACTTTTAATATCCGGACCATTAAATCAAACGTAAAAATATGAACATAAATTAAAAAGTCATCATAATTTTAATTCCCCTTGAAGGGGATCTTTTAATTGTCACATTGGAGACAATTTTATGTATTCTTAAATTTAAAAAGTTAAATATTTGCACTATATTTTAAAATGTTGCATACATGCATTTTTAACAAAAGAAAAATGAATTAAGAAAAAAAAAAAAAACTTAGAAAAAAAAATTGCATTTTTTAAAGATGTTATACAGAGAATAAAATTGACTTTCTTTGGATATTTAGTGTTATACTGCTTTTCTAGTATGTAAATCGTCTGCATTAATCATGCAAGATATTTATTATAACGATTTTAATAAATTATTTTTACTAAGTGAATTTGTATAGGAAAATATAGAAGAAAGTCATGTGGTGGGCCCAACAAACTATTTTAATTTTGTCTTGCTTCTTTTATATATTATTAATATAGTATATTAAACAAATTAAAATTTTGGATTTTCGTTGATGTTATTAGTTTCTTAGAGAAAAAAAAATAATATAAAACCACAATTTTGCTTGAGAAAGTAGAAAATTCATGCGTAATCACGCATGTAAATTTAAAGTAAAAAAGATTTTAAAATAATGGAAATTCTATCCTAAAATCTCTTACATTTGAAATAGCGGTTATTTGAAAAATTATTTTTAGTAAGTGATTTTGTATTGGAAAATATAGAAGAAAGTCATGTAGTGGGCCCAACAAACTATTTTAATTTTGTCTTGCTTCTTTTATATATTATTAATATAGTATATTAAACAAATTAAAATTTTGGATTTTTGTTGATGTTATTAGTTTCTTAGAGAAAAAAAAAATAATATAAAACCACAATTTTGCTTGAGAAAGTAGAAAATTCATGCGTAATCACGCATGTAAATTTAAAGTAAAAAGATTTTAAAATAATGGAAATTCTATCCTAAAATCTCTTACATTTGAAATAGCGGTTATTCGAAAAATTATTTTAACAAATTTGATAAAGCGTTAGTATTTTGAAGACATCAAAAATCTGAAAAAGCATGAAATAAGATAGAGTTGAAAGGGCACAATAGAAGACAGATGTTTGTTAAAACAGCTGCAGTAAGTAACCTCTGTAATGGGAATATGTATCTGGACACATACAAAACAGTACTTTATGACATCATGATGGATTTAATATAAAAATCTTAAAACCAATACTTTAGTGAATGTTTCACATTTCAGAGGTGCCGAGTTCAATTAAAATATTTTATAACACCCATGGGGGGATTCTGAATTGATGTCCGAGATTGTACAGTACGTTGAGTATTTATCTAATATAACTTCAATTGCGCTATATTAAACCTCTCCGTTTTCAAAGTAAACAATATAATATTTCATCTTGTAATAGGTAAATTAACAAATAAAATTTTTTCTTATATTTTCTCAAATTTGATGCAACTGAAATGAAAACAAAATTTTCTTCGATTGCCTTTTAAAAGTGTTATCAGTTTGAGACACTTATAATAAGAAAGATAAAACGTGCGTTTTGCATAGAGTATAAAACACTTTTTAACTTTATTTACCCATTTACAGCGTATAATCTTATATGTGTGATGACATAATAAATATAATTTGTTTTTAATTATGTAGGAAGATAGATCACAAAAACTATTTTTATAGATTCAGTTTTAAAGAGAACAAAAAATATTTTTTATTTATTTATTTTATTTCATTTCATTATTATTTTTTGTACCGTGTATACTGTCTAAAATTGTACAGAAATACACAAAAAATACACTTTATATTGAATTATGGAGGATTTATTTATTTTTCACAAATACTATTATTATACACTCCTGCTCAAATGTTTAGCAAGATTTGCAAACGATCAGCTCTTTTCAATTTAAAAACTTATCGCTCGATGAAATGTTTTTAAACATTGGGTATTTAAAGAACTGGGTCTTCATGTTTTTCAGTGATGACTGGCTTAAGACAACATTTAGGGAGCCAATAACAAATTGAGCAAAATCAATAATGTTTGTGCTATCCCTGTATTGTTCAGTGAACGAAATGAGCTGTAACTTTGGGATATGTTAATATACACCCCTATTGAATTGGCGATGAATTTGTGTGACTATAGCATATTAAATAGTGGAGATATAAACATTTACTTTAAACTCAAAAAAAAAAAAAAGGAAGAAAAAGAAAAAAAAATCAACATGTTTTTTATTTGTAGTACACAACGTTTTTAGCGAAAATTATTTCCACTTTCAGATAAGTTGTAAAAAGACTTTTAAAGCAATATACTGCAATCAGAATACAAATATCTTAAATATATTATAAAATATGAGCATTTTCATGAAAAACTTTTTCACTGCGCATGTGCGAAAGATTAAAAAAAAAAAAAAAAAAAGTATAGGTTGAAAGCTTGATATATTGGGCAACTTTTGTCAAAAGTGCATTTGAATAGAATAAAAATTAAGCAAGTTACACGAAAAATAACAAGCTAGATTAGAGATATTTTCCAAGAGTTGAAATTTTTAAGGGGTTTTTCACATGCCATGTAGTTAATTTAAAGATCCAATTATTTTAACCACTTAGAAAAAGCTCTTTTTTTTAAAAAAGCCCCTATCTTCTTACAAACCTTAGTAAATAGACAAAAATATGTTAGAGTTACAAGCTTATAAGGGTTTTTTCACAAAAAAGAACTTTTGCTAAGTGGTTAAAATAATTGGATCTTTAAATTAATTACACGGCATATGAAATTGAACTTAAGAAATTTCAACTCTTGGAAAATATCTCATATTTAGCTCGTTCTTTTTCATATAACTTGCTCAATTTTTATTCTATTCAAATACACTTCTGACAAAAGTTGCCCACTATATCTAGCTTTCAACCTATGCAATAATTTTTTTTATCTTTCGCACATGCACAGAGAAAACGTCTGTCATAAAAAATGCTCATATTTTATGAGATATTTAAGATATTTTATTTCAGATTGCAGTATACAGTTTCAAAAGTGTTTTTTCAACTTATCTGAAAGTGGGAATAATTTTCGTTAAAAAATCTGTGTATCATAAATAAAAAACGTGTTGATTTTTCTGGAATTTTAAAATAAATGCTTATATCTCCGTTATTTAATAAGCTATCGACACACAAATTCATCCACAAATCGAACTCAGTCTACAGTAGCATATCCTAAAGTTACAGATCATTTCGTTCACTTAACGATACAGGGTGATCGCAAACATTATTGATTTTGCTCAATTTATTACCGGCCCCCTAAATGTTGTCTTAAACCAATCTTCACTGAAAAAAATGAAGAAGACCCAATTCTTTAAATACCCAATGTTTGAAAACATTTGATCGAGTAATAAGTTTTTAAATTGAAAAAAAAAAAAAAAAAAAAAAAAGAATTCTTATCGTTTGCAAACTTTTGAGCAGGAGTGTAGCTCTATTTTTTTTTTAAAATCATAACATAGTATGACTTTGTATAGTACTGTATATTACCTATAAATTGCTGTGTAATAAAAAATGTTACATTTTAAAAATATCTCATATCATAATTTAAAATGCATTTCTACCAATTTGCCTTTATACCCAAACTAGCAAACTTTGCTCTCTTCTCTGGTCACTATATTTAAATGAATCGCCTGTATTTCGATTGAAATTGAGTAATCAGCTTTTGAGATATAATATGCAAATGAACCTCGACTTGGTCAAAAAATTGATTGGTGTCCCCACTGCTTGCGCCAACACCACGTCCGCACTATTCAAGTTCCGAGTCCCTTTCTAATGCTTGCTGCACGACTTACTTGAGAATTATGCACGCATAGAAAAAAAATGAATTTACCCAAAAATCTCGTTTGCAGTCCCCACTGTTAGTAGCAGCGTCCTATAAGCCCGCTCTACGCGCGTCATTTTCATTCTCTGTATCTTCCAATTCTACAGCTTCAAAAATAAATGAAATATATTCTGAGTTCCCGAAAACATAAAAATATGGTTTTACTGTAGTCCCTAGCTCCATTTTAAAACCCCAGCCACTTCTTTCTTTTTCCTATTTAATTAACTATTTGAATGTATAAGCAATCAATCCTCTCTCCCCCTCAAAAAAAAAAAAAAAAAAAAAAAAAAAAAAATTAGTAATACGGTTTTTCTATTCCCCTCCCTAGTTCTGTTCCAAAATTTTTGCGCGCCTGCCTCCACATTCCTCTAATGATATTCTAGCTTCATAAAATAACAACAACAATAATAATAATTATTATTATTATTATATACATCAGCATCCTTTTAGGTCCACGACATTCTGCAAACGAGATCCAGGATGCCAATAGTTTTAAGCCTTTTTCGGACAATGCGTGTCATTTTTGAAAATAAAACAAAAGCAAATAAATCGGTCTGTTTAATTTTCAGTAAAATAAAACTGTATACAAACATGGCCTTTTATATGTAGCAAGAATACACTTCAACAATATTTTATTACCCTCTTAAACAAATATATTCTTATTGTATTATACATATAAAGAGCAACAATTTGCGCATTTAAATAATTCCGTTGCATTCCGTTATATTTAGTACAATATTAATAGTATTGAATATAGTTATTAAAATTTGCTTGAAAAATATACATCTCATTACACTGCATTGTAACTAATAATTCTTTCTTAAGTCCCAGTATACAAACCGATAGCCATTATAGCATTTTGAATATGAATCACGCAATGGTTAACCTGGACAAAATATCTCATATCAAAGACATTCTAAAATTATTTGTGCCAATGAGGCCACGAACAAAGAGATAACTGAGCAGTAAATCTAATCGGCAGACAAAGCAAATTCATAAAGATTTTTCAACTTTTTATAAAGTATTAAAAATATAATCACTGAATGAAATGGTGTGAAATCTTTACTGATCATTGTTTGAATTTTGTTCAAACATTTTCTTAAGAATAAATTACCACGCCATGCAATAAAAATCAATTAACCGATTTCAAAAAAGAAGAGGTTCTCATTCTTTTTGTTGTTGTTTGTTTGTTTGTTCGTTTGTTAGCTCATGAAATCTTAACGGTTGCTCCGATTTTGATACTGTTTTTACTTTCTCTTACCCATATGGTCCAAAAAGTATTGTTTTAGGGTAAAATTTTCAAACGTTTGTTATATTTACATGTTCTGAGGCCCCTAAATACGAAAATCTTGTTTTTAGCGAATGGTCTGTGTGTCTGTCTGTGTGTCTCTGTGTGTGATATCAGCATATCTCAAGAACAAATAGTAGCATAAATTCCAAACTCGGTATGCTAAATGTGTATCATATAGGGACGCTACACTAAGATTTTCGTTGAAATGAAACAGATGGTTCGTGTACAGGGACACTCAAAAGTATTCAAATATATTACGTCTATGGGGGAAATTGCAGGTAAGTATAGAGTTTAACCTCTATAGACTGCACTACACAAAATAAAACAAATATATAAATATATATATATACATATATATATATATATATTTTTTTTTTTTTTTTGGAATAGAGATAGTCAACTGGTAAAAAAAATTTGTGTATGTAGGAGCCTCACATCCCATCCCTGGGGTGGAAGTCCCCCCTCGAGGAGAGTAAATTTTCATGATGGGTATCTTTCAAAAGAGCCCGCCAATACCTTTAAAACGAATGGTTGAACCATCGATCTGCGATAATAATTTTAATAATAATTTTAATAAATTATTTTTACTGAGTGAATTTGTATTGGAAAATATAGAAGAAAGTCGTATGGTGGCCACAACACACTCCGGGAATTGAAATAAATTCCTCATAGAGATATGGTAAATGATGTATGTTTTAAGCTAAATATTTATCGCTTGTTTTTTGTATATTTACACGTTTTGAGGCTTTCTGATTACCGTAGTCAAGTTTTTTAACGTTTGATCTTTGTCTGCGCTTCTTAGAGTAACTTGAAAACGAATATCTTTAGGAGATCTAAATGTTGTATTTTGAAGTTAATATAAGTTTGTTGCTGGAAAAGTTTGATAAAGTTTAGTAAGTTTCAATGAATGCTGCGTGTGAAAATTGTCTGTATAATTTTAAGTAAACTTTTAATTTTAATAACAGAATTAAATTATATATAAATGTAGGTGCATTAATGAAACAGATGAGTTGAAGGGGGCGGTAGCCCCCCCCCCCCCTCACACAGAACTAATTATCATATAAACTCTTCCGAAGCCTAATTTGAATTGTTTTAACATAGGTTTACATGATAGTACCCGTTATCTTACCTCTTAATCTCCAACCTGTATTTATAGTAATAAATTTCAGGGTAAGAGAAAGTAATGTGAGTGACACACCAGATTATTTTAATTTTTGTTGTGAAGATCTTGGTCTGAAATAGGACCCATTGTAATATTTTTACAATCTAAAGAAAATACAAGGTTCTGAAATAGATCCCATTGTAATATTTTTACAATCTAAAGAAAATATAAGATGCCCACGAAAAGTCAGTCCCAAATCTTTTAACTGCAGAACGGCTGCAGTTACAGTCATAAAAATGGTATGTAGGTATAATAAAGTGGCAATGCGCCACGCAATTAAACTGCTTACAGCGCCACTTGGGGAAAAACTGAGGAGTTAACGTTCCATGCTCGAAAATGGTTCAAGATAGGGGGAAAAAGAGACTTACAAAGAGTTGTAGAGCATTATTGATTTAGTACGGAAAGACAGATTGTAGACATTATTGCTAAAAACGCTTAAGACGTGAATTTTTTGTTCCCAATTTCCTACACTGTACACACTTGAACTGTGTTGCTTACATTATAGCGTAGCGGGTGACACGTATGCTATGTAAAACTCAAAGAATGGTCATTGTAAGTTGTCACATCGATTAGTGCACAGTCGTTTTTAATCGGCTTCATACAGGAGGAGGTTCTCGATTTAAACCATATACAGTACCCGCCGCTTATTAAAATCGCATTCGTTCTAAGCAAAAGTGATTTTATTAAGTGGCTGATTTTTATATCCGGCAAACACTCCTGCGCTCGAGAAAAAAGTTTTACTTCCCTGAATTTGAAAAGAAATTTCAAAAGATACCAAATAATGGAATTAATAAAGAGTATTAATTAATTTTTACCAGATAATTATTTAACTGTTACTTCAAAATAAAACAATTAAACACATCCGAAGCTCCGATGCGCTTTCCTTTGAGGAAAATCACCATTACTTTGCTAAAAGTTCAAATCTATCTTTAAAATCTAAAATCTTCCCTTTTAAACATCTTGCTTCTTAGTTATATAAGAATTAGAAATTGTCTTTTAATAATTAAAAATAAAATAAATAAAATAAAATAAATCACTGGTGAATTAAATCAAATTTGTAACTTATTACCGCGCTTTGAAGAATACATTCCTTGAAATTGTTCCTAAGACAAGTGATGGGGCGTGCTAAATTGCTGCAAATGTAAAATTTAATGTTGTAAAATTTTGGACAAAGAGAGAGAACGGAGGGATTTCTGTACTTAAATTCTTTTTCATTTAAAAAGTAAAAATTTACAGTATAAATAAGAATTTGCTCAGCGTGCAAAAATGGTATTTTTGCTTCTGACGAGAATTTTTGAGTTTATTAACCGGCGGTGCTTATTTTATTAAGCGGCAGTTTTAAAATTGGTTTACATTGATTTGATTCCGGTCCTGTCAATTTGATCAGTTTAAGCGACTGATTTTATTAACCAGTGATTTTATTAAGCGGCGGTTACTGTATTTTGTATGTTGTTGCTGTTGTTTGCTAGTTTATAACTTCTTAAGAGATGGTTCGATTTTAATACTTTTTTTTTTTTCTGTAAAGGCCTTAGTCTAAATGGTTTTCTTGGAATTGGCTATGAGTTTTGGCCCATATAATTTCCTTATGATCTAAATAAATTACAGGGTGCTCACAAAATTCCGTTCTCACTCTTTTAACAGCTGAAACAGCTGCAGTGGTATGTAATTATAGTAAAATGTATTTGCGCTACATGATGCGACCGCTTACAGTGCCACCTGGTCGAAAATAGCCGAGTTAGCGTTTCTTTCTCGAAAACAGTCGAGTAGGGTGAAAAAGTAAATTATACAAAACTGTAGAGCATCATCGATTTAATACGGAGAGACACCTTGAAGACATGAATGTTATAAACAGAACGTTAAAACGTGCATCTGTTTGTTCGTAATCTTCTACTCTGTAACGTTCCGAAGCGATCTTAGAAATCAAAATTACCTTCATTTCGGTGTTTAAACTTTTATCCGTCAGCTGTAATATATATTTGGATCCTTGTTTGAACTTATTCCAGCGTAGTGGGTGACACGTACGCTGTGTAAAATTCCAACAGAGACCCGATGCGCATTGCAGTTGACGTTATCGTTATATCGTTATATCGCACGTTATCGTTATATCGGTCTGTTTTAATTTATTAAAGATATACGAAGTAATGTTTTCACTAGAGCCTCATTTGACAGCCTTATATGAGTAACAGAAAGGCATCAATTCTTTTCAAGCTGCTTCTCTTTTCAATATTTATATTTCATGTATTTATTGATATTGGATACTTTTAAACTACGTGCCTAGGAGGATTTTTCATTACGAATGCAGTGCATCCGTTCTTTACATTTCTAAAGCCTTTTAAATTTAATGCATGTCGATTCAATAGATAATTCTTTTCCCATACCGTATAAAGTCAAAAAAAGTAACACAATTTAAAAATTCATTATTTGAGAAAAATGAACTTTAAGGTATTGGATAGAATAAAGCTGACAGAACTGCCTCTCGAGTGGATAATTTTCGAGATTGAGATGTATAACTTTCTTTTTTGTGTGTATTGGGACGCTTCATACATTTTTCAGTGATATAAACTCGAAATTACCATTGTTTGAGTTGTGTCACTTTTCTTGTGGGTTGTCATATGTAAAACCGCCGTCGAACGTCTTCTCATGTAGTGGCTTAATGAATAAATTTTCACTGAAAAGAAAAAAAATAAAATGTTTTTGTAAAAATATAGATCCGACTCCAAAAAAACGACTATTATTCAAACAAATAAAAATCAAATGAAAATTGGCAAAAAATGAAATTGTAAATTGCACCTAATAGTATAAAATAAATTCTTGTTTAAATTATTTATTTTTATTTGTTGTATAATAACTTATAGTTAATGATTAAAAAAGTGTAACAAAATGATCTTGTTAAATTAAATATACATTTTAAAATAAAGTAAAAAGGCAAAACTAATATCTTACTAAGCCTGCTCTAATTGCATGTAAGATTAACATGAATGCTTTATATCTAATTGTCATATTGACAGCTATACAGAAAGTTTTCAAATTGAGGTGCAAAGTTCATAAGAAAAATTCGAAAACTATATTTTCCCGCGCTATTCATCCGAAACACACAATGACACGATGAAGCAGTTGAAACTAGATCATGAACACGTGTTACAATACCTTCACGTACAAATAATAATTCTTTCTCAATTTAAGATGTAGTATGATGTTTGAAATCTGAGATAAACTAGGTAAGCAGTGTTTCTAAGAATAACTAGAGCAAAAATTCAAGTGTTCTTCAAATGAATATATATGTGTGTGTATGTATTTTAATATATGTATTATATATATATATATATATATATATATATATATATATATATACATATAAAATTGGCATATTTTTACAGAATTCATTAACAGCCTATGATCGTTCATATACATTGTTTTTTATCGGTAGTATTTTTTGAATTAAGGAAACAATACAGATTTAAAAATTGAATAATACGTTTTATATTAAGTAAAATCCCCTTTAGAATGATTTTAAGAAATTTTAAAGTAGAATGTTGCTATTCTAATTTGTTGATTTTATTTTCACATATAATATTTAAAATTAGTCCGACTTACTTAGAAAAAAAATAAAAAATAAATAAATAAATAACTTTCATAAAACATTATTTATGCGAAATTTTGCCCTCATCTTGTCATGTTAATGTATATATATATATGTATATATTATTATTATTATTATTATTTTCAAATAATTTAAAGGAAGCAGCGATTTCACAACCTTTACGTGGAAGGCTCTAGTGCGACCTAAAATCTACTCTGCATATCTACCTGTTCTTTTTCTCGTGCATCCTTCTTTTTTTAATCTAAAAGAAATCCTTGAAAGATTTTTAAATATCTATATGACAATTTACTTTTTTTTTTTAATTGAGGGATTCTCTATACATTAACCTTTATGGATCAAGTAATGCTTTATATGCTTTTTGGCTGTAGCATGTCATTATAAGAATTTTTCTCATTATCTGGTACAAATTTTTAAAAGGTTGCTACATATATTGATGGAGATATAACGGTTGTTTTAAAAAACTGCAAAAGAAATTTGCACTTTCTTAATTATAACACGTAGCGTAATAGACGTAGTGCAAAGCGATGTTTAGGAAATTTAGCATACTACATTAGACACAGCATACTGCAATCAGAATGCAAGAATGTTAAATATTTTGCAAAATATGAGCATTTTTACTAAATAATTTTTAACTACGCACGCGCTAGCTTTTAAAGAAATTTATTTGCATAATTTAATAGCCAAAAATACTAAGCAACTTACATCAAAACCCAAAACAAATATCGTGTAAATTCAAAAAGTTATGAGAGATATAATAAACAGAATTTCAGTTTTTCTTCTCAAAAAATGGGGGGGGGGGGAGGGGGAGATGATAGGAGATTTTATCAATATTTATTTACAATCAGCGAACACTGTATTACCACTGGCTATTGATTGAATCAAAACAAAAATTTAAGTAAAAATCTTTATAAATTAGGTTTTACTAAGGCTTTCATATAAATAGCTCAATACTTTTGGCTATTAAATTATGCAA
The DNA here is from genome assembly GCA_963930645.1 of Salticus scenicus. NCBI lineage: Eukaryota > Metazoa > Arthropoda > Arachnida > Araneae > Salticidae > Salticus > Salticus scenicus. Next base: position 263,144,850 of record OZ005649.1, on the reverse strand, counting down.
ATGAATTTTTTTAAAAGCTTTCGCATGCGTAGTTAAAAATTATTTAATAAAATTGCTCATATTTCGTAAGCTATTTAACACTTTTGTATTCTGATTGCAGTATGCTGTGTCTAATGTAATATGACAATTTTTCTAATGTCTTTGCACCAGGTCTAATACATATTTGTAATGAAACGTGTTATAATTTAAAAAGTAGAATTTGTTTTTGAAATTTTTTTAAAACACCGTTACATCTCCATGAATATATGTAGTAGCCTCTTGAAAAATTATACAGATTATGAAAAAAAAAAAAAAAAAAAAAAAAAAACCTTATAGTCAAATGTTATAGCCAAAACACATTTCAAACACTACTTTTTACAGGGTGAATCAAAACATTTTGAGTTTTGTTTAATTTTTTACTAGTCCCCTTTTCCTCTTCAGGGCACAACTTTTGTTGAAATATATGAGGTATAGTATGTTCTTTACACTACAAAGTTTCAAGATAATTCTTAAAGAACTTTTTTGGATATTTGACAAAAGGGATAAAATCGAAATTGTCCAAATACTTGTTGGTAGATAGAGTAAATATTTTTTTTTTTTTTTTCGTTTTGAAATTATGTAAGATTTCACTTGTCCATTTTAGAACAAAAGCACAAAAACTGAACTTCTTAAAATGTATTTCTTTCGCCAGTACAATTCAAACATTGAATTTGATTTTGAATATTTACTAAATGTTTGTCACCATGAATGTCCTAATTTTTTCTTTCCGTGTCTTTTTACTCGTTTTTAAATAACTAAATTCATTAATACTTTCAAAGAATTTAAAGTAAGCAAAAATGTTTGTAGTTATTTAATTAAATAAATTTCCTAAAATATTGAGATAAAGAATAAAGTGGTTTTGGAAGTCGGAAAAAAATAGTTTCACTTCAAGTTAACTCTATAACATACTTTTAATTAGCATAGTTAATTAAATTGCCATATTAAAAAAAATGAGTGCATTTAAAAAGAATTTTGTTCAAAAATGTATAGAGAAAATAAGTACTAAAATCAGACTTATTTTTTACGCGTGGAGTATTTTGATTGTTCAGCGAAAGAAAAATAATAATAATAATAAGATAAATAAAGTAAAAAATGATAGAAATACTTATTTGTAGATTAAAATTATATGGGGACTTGAATTTGTAAGCGATTTTGCTTACACCGTAAATTAATATACTAAAAAACTTGTAGTAAAGCAGAAGTTTTTAAGTTATGCTATTTCTTAATAACTCGTTTTATATAATAGAAAATATAAAACTATGATGGATTGAGCTAATTATTTCATTTAAACATTATTATTTTTCATACAAATTAATGGAAAATTTCTTTAATTTGAAGTTGGTTTTATATCCAATTAATTATATGTGGCATATTTAATTGACACACAAAAAAAAAAAAAAATGCACTTTTTGTTTAAAGCAATTATGGTAATATATGTAAAATACAACACAACATTTCATGTTTTCCTTAATTAGTGAAACATTTACTAAAAAAAAAATTAACAAATTGATAAGAATTCATCAATCTTCACAAGGAAGCCACAGTTCTTATCATTAAGCCTTATTTAAATAACATATTTTCGCTTCATAATTCCGGTATCTTGTTAAACCATACTTATATAGCATTCTATTTCTCAATTTTTGCACTTACAATAAGAAAAATTTGATAATATAACTATTAGATTCGTCTGGTAAGAAACAACGGAAAGAAAATTGGTATTAATTCGTTTTTTATCCCTTCTTATTAATCTTTTATAATAGCGGTTTTCTTTTCATTCGTTCTGATTCTTATACGAAATCGCTGAAGCGTAAAGCTAGCTAGCTCACAACTTTGAGATGCATTGTTGACAGGGAAGGAAACACATTATTTCAATGCCTAGGGCGCTAAATGGTCTACGGTCAACTTGCAAGAAACGTTGGTACGATTACATCCAAGCGTATTATCCATCCGTCTCAAACGGATAAATGATTCAAGATCTTGTTTCTTGTAATCGACAGAATCATGATTCAGAAAGCAATTATTCGCTTAATTTTGGTAGCTTGGAGACACCCGGAAATTTAGATATATTTATTTACCATTTACAAAAGATTTTTTTTTTTTTTTTTTTTTAACAGAAAATATATTCTTCGGATTATGTGATGATTATATTTTTACTCTGATGTAAAATGTGATTCACAAAAGTGAATAATTTTTAGGGTTATTCATATGTATGAAGAAAATTAGATCTTTTACAAAGAGTTTTTCTTTTAAATTTTAATGCATTATTATTTTGACAGACTTTACAAAAGACATTTTACTTTTTTGCTCTTCCGGATTAACATTTGTTCTGACAGCTTCATTTCATCTCTTCTTGTTACTTTCTTCTATATGTAATATAGAGAAAGTATTGGATTCGTAAAAATTTTCGACCTCGGGTTTTTGATGAATTTACACGTTTTGAGAGATGTAGAACAAATTTGACCATTTTTAGAAAATGTCTGTCTGTCTGTCTGTCTCTGTGTGTGTGTGTGACAAAATTTTGTGGCAACTGTATCTCAAGAACTACTGCACAGAATTTCATACAAATTGTTATGTAGTTGCACCTTGACATAAGTTAGTGCCTATCATCTTTTGGTAAATATTGTCTTACAGGTTGCGTTGCCATCCCGCTTTTTCTAAATTTTTAACATGGTGATATAAGACGAAATTTTGTATAAATGTGCATAAAGAAAATTATTTTCTAGTAATCATTATGAAATTTACAAGAATTATTTATAATAGCGATAGTCAACTGGGAAAAAAATGTTTGTATGCATAGGAGGCTCGCCACCCCCCCCCCCCTGGGGGGGGAAGTCCCCCCTCGAGGGGAGTAAATTTTCAAGATGGGTATCTTTCGAAAGGTCTCGTCAATACCTTTAAAACGAATGGTTAAACTATGAATCTGTGATAATTTAAAACAAAGTTATCGATTTCTTTTACTTTTAACGAAAAAAAAAAACAGAAAAAAATCTTTTTTTTTTTTTTTTTTACGAAATTTAACCAGACTTGGTATTTAGTTGGCCCCTGACATAAACTGAGGCTGATTAGATTTGGGTATCAATCGCTCAACAGGTGGCGCTGTGATCGTATTTTTTCTAATTTTTTAACATGGCAGTATAGGAAAAAATTTCGTATAAATGTACATAATGAGAGTTATTCTTAACCTGTGATTGTGAAATTAATATGAATTATTGATAATAACAGTAGTTAATTAGGGAAAAAAAATTGGGGCATCGCTTCCCCACCCTATGGGGAAGTTACACCCCCCCCCCCCCCGAAGGGGGTGTGAATTTTCAAGATCGGTATCTTTCGAAAGGTCTCGTCAATACCTTTAAAACGAATGGTTGAACTATAAATATGTGGTAATTTAAAACAAAGTTATCGATTTTTTTTTACTTTTAACGGAAAAAAAACTGATTTTTTTTTTTTTTTTTTTTTTTTTTTTTTTTATTGTTACTGCGTGAATTTGTATAAGAAAATATAGAAGAAAGTCTTGAGGTGGCCACAACATGGTGGCGCCTAGTTTTTATTTTTGAGTGCCAGGATATAGATGGTATAATGTACTGCTAAATGTATTTAAATTTTAAATAAATGATGAAATTTATGAAATAAGAGAAGATATTTTTTCGGTTTTGATTTTTTTACTGAAAAAAAAAAATAATAATAAAAATAAAATAAATAAATAAATTCGTCTGTGTGGAAGGCATATAAGTTCGTAAATTTAAAAAAAAAAAAAATATCTGACGATAAATTACTACTGTATTATTAGAAAAGGTGCTATGTTTGTCTCAAAGCTCTGCTTCTATACTTTCCAATTCAGTACTGCTCACAGAAAGTAAATAAACCGACATTTTCAACATTTGTGGTCAAACGATATAGTAATGTTGAAAATTTAAGTAATAATATAATATGATTGATTTTATTAATTTAAAAGTGTATAATATTTCTAAAAAATTCGATTTTTGCCCCTTTATAACTCATTAACTAATACATATTTTTGAATTCCGTTTTCAGATTCAGAAAATTTCCAACAGTTAAACAGATTATCGCTTTCTAAAAATTCCTTTTTTGAATTTTTAATATTTTATTTTGAAGTTGTAAAATACGAATTTTCACAATGTGAAATTTTGCATTTTTAAGTTTAAAAATGTAATATTAAAAATTAAGAAAATCACTTTTCAGAAAGCGACAGAAAATTTAACAGTTGTGAAATTTTTGAGTGGGAAAATGGAATTTAAATATATGTATTAGTTAATGAGTAATAACGGGGCGAAATTCCCCATAGGTTAACATTGGCTTAGGCTTTCGGAGACAATAAGTAGAGAGTTCCCATAAGTAAATTTACCAAATATATTAAAGTCAGCAAAAAGTAAAATGATAAATTTGCTCAGTACACTTAAATTGTTAAAAGAATTACCCTGCTCTGCATGAAAATTGCCCCTAACACCACTTTTTTTTTTCAAATTCTTATGCAAAAAGATCTCCTGAATCCGAATATGACGCCCATTTCGCCCTATCACCCACCGTTTTTTGGGGACGGCCCCTTATTTTTATCACTTTTCGGTAATTTTATGGCTATAAATTTGATTTTTAGGGGGGGGGATTATTTTAACTATTAAATATCTTTTGAGGGGCAATAGAGTTGGAAAATTCTAAAACATGAACATTTGCGGCCAGGGGAAAATTTAAGGGGGATATGCCACTGAAATTATGTATTACGTTTCTTATATTTTTTTTAATCCATTACTAATGTTATTTATTAAACATTATATATTTTTTGTTTTTAAGTGTTAAATTAATTCTTTTTCAGTCTCCAAATCAAATTCATAGCCATAAAAATACCGAACAGTGATAAAAATTGGGGGAGCGGGTGGCGTCTCGAAAAAACGGTGGGTGATTGGGCAAAATGGGAGTCATATTCGGATACAGGAGGTCATTTCACGCAAGAATCAGCAAGAATGTTATCAGGGATCGATATTTTTTTTTTGTTTCAGGGTAGTGTTATTTTAGAAAATATTTACGGTTTGCATTCTTAAAATTGTTTGATTAGAAAATTTACTTCTGTGAATTTTAAATAAAATTAATTTAAATATGAAATACGGAAAAAAAAACGTATAAAGTCTTCTCATGTCTTTATAATTTATCTCTGTCTCACCGATCACAAACAATAACTTTTCCTCATACACTGACGGAGGAAAAAAAAAAAAAAATCCCATCACCAAGAAAGACTTGTGTTAGATAAATGAAATTTGGTAGGTGTGTTTATACATCTGAAAGATGATATCGATTCAAATTTCAGGCTTCACACATAAGTGTGGCGCTAGTAGCGCCACTCAGAACTTGCAAATCAGGTTTGCTTTAAATGCGTGCTGTAAAGTTCGTGAGCGTTATTGATCTTTGAAATTTGACGAAAATTGAGTTAATGTTAGCCAAGAATGCCTTTAAAGAAGATGAAGAAGCCATTATCAACAGCTCACCGAGTTTGAACGAGGTCTTGTAATAAGGCGAAGAGAAGGGGAATTTTCTTTCCGCGATATTGCAGAAAGACTTGGCCGGAATGTATCTACTGTGCATGATTGTTGGGTGCAGTGGTCAAGGGATAGTACTGCCTCAAGGAGACCGGGTTCAGGGCTGCCAGGAAAGACCGCCGTATTCGGCGTACGGCTGTGGCGCATCGTACTGTGTCTGAGCCAGAAATTCGAGCTGTATTTGGTACCACAACGAACTGTAAGAAATCGGTTACTTCAAGGACAGATCCGAGCCAGGCGCCCTGTAGCATGCATTCCACTGACTCCAAGCCATTGTCGTTTGCGACACCAGTGGTGTCAAGCCATAACTCATTGGAGGACGGAGTGGAGAAATGTTGTGTTTTCTGATGAAAACAGGTTCTGCCTTGGTGCCAGTGATGGCCGTGTGTTGGTCAGAAGGAGGCGAGTGGAACGCCTGGAACTAAACTGTCTGCGGCCTAGACACACTGGACCTACACCTAGAGTCATGGTTTGGGGAGCAATTTCCTACGACAGCAAGAGCACTCTCGGGGTTATCCCAAACACACTGACTGCAAATTTGTACGTCCGCCTGATAATTCAACCTGTAGTACTGCCATTCATGAACAGCATTCAAGGGGAAGTTTTCCAACAGGATAACGCTCGCCCTCATACCTCTATTGTAACACAGCGTGCTCTAGAGAATGTCGACATGTTACCTTGGCGTGCGAAATCACCAGATCTGTCTCCAATTGAGCTCGTATGGGATATCATTGGACGACAAGTCCAGCCTCATCCCCAGCCATCACTGACCGTCCCAGTATTGACAGAACAAGTACAACAAGCATGGAACTCCATACCACAAAGTGACATTCGGCACCTGTATGACACAATGCATGCACGTTTGCAGGCTTGCATTCAAAATTCTGGAGGTTACACCGGCTATTAATGTGCATTTTCTTGAGCTTAAATTAACCTGTGATCTTGAAAATTTAATGAATTAAACATGTTAACTAGACATGTTAACTAGACAAATGCATTGTCCGAATTTCATTACTCTACACATTTTTTTTTTTTTTTTGCGTTTTTTTTTTTTTTCGTCAGTGTATTTTCTTGTCAAATCGACTATTAATACTAAAATTATATATTTTTGTTGATATCGTAAAATAATTAAATAAGCGTAGAGTTTTTTAATAGAAAACTTATTATTATTAAGCGTTATATATTTACATAATATATTTACATATAATAATATATTTATATTTTTCTCGCATTGCAAGTGCAATTTTTTAAAGTATGCTACACTATCTACCAATAAGTATTTGGACACTTTCGAATTTAGATGTATTGTCAAATATCTAGAAAATTTCTTTAGAAATTATCTTGAAACTTTGGATATATGAAGAACATGTTGTGTATCATATATTTCAACAAAAATTTTGTCCTGAAAAGGAAAACAGGACTAGTAAAAAATGAAACAGAAGTAAAAATGTTTTGGATCTCTCTGTAAAAAGTAATGCTTGAAATTTAATTTGGCTATAGCATGTGAATATGAGGAATTTTTTTCTTATTATCTGTAGAAATTTTTATGAAACTACTACATACATTACTGGAAATACAAAGTTTTCTTAAAAAAAAAAAAAAAAAAAAATAAAATCAACTTTTTAAATTATAACATGTAGTGTATTGAACCCAGTGCAAAGCCATTTTTAGATTAATCTGCAAAGCCACATTAATGTGTAAAGCCACATTAGACACAACATACTGCAATCAAAGTGCAAAAATGTTAAATATCTTACGATATATGAGCACTTTTACTATATAATTTTTCACTACGCATGCGCAATCTCTTAAAAAAATTCATTTGCATAATTTAATAGCCAGAAATATTGAGCTACTTATATGAAAGTCCCAAAGAAATATCATGTCAATTCTAAAGTTATGAGAGTTAGGATGAACACAATTGCAGTTCTTCTCAAAAAAAAAAAAAAAAAAAAGAGAGAGGAAGATGATAAGGAGTTTTAATGAATATTTATTCACAGTCAGCGAACATTAAATTACCACTGGGTATTGATTGAATCAGAATAAAAATGTGAGTACAACCCGTTGTAGTTTAGCTTTTATTCTGAGAGGAACTGAAATTCTGTTCATTCTCTCTCTCATAACTTTTTGAATTTACAAGATACTTATTTGGGGCTTTCATATAAGTAGCTCAATACTTTTGGCTATTAAATCATGCAAATGAAATTTTGTTAAAGCTAGCGCATGCGTAACCAAATCTATTTAGTACAATTACTCATATTTCGTAAGGTATTTAACATTTTTGCATTCTGATTGAAGTATGCTATGTTTAATGTAGTATGCCAAGTTCAATAAAAATGACTCTGCACTGGGCTAATACCCTACGAGTTATACTTTTAAAAAAGCACCACCACCCCACCTCTGTTTTTTTTTTTGTTTTTTTGTTTTTTTGCAATTTCATGGAGATATAGCAATAAACTGCTATATCTCAGTAAATATATGTGAATGCCGTATAAAAAATTATACAGATAATAAAAAGAATCCTCATAATCACATGCTCCAACCAAAACTCATATCAAGCAATACCTTTTACAGGGTGATCCAAAATATTTTGACTTTTGTTTAATTTTTTAATGGTCCGCTTTTCCTCTTCAGAACAAAACTTTTACTGAAATATATGATATATACATGTTCTTTACACTACTAAAGTTTCAAGATGATTTCTGAAGAACTTTTCTTATTATTTGACAAAATGTCTAAATTCGAACGTGTCCAAATACTTATTAGTAGATAGTGTATTTGATAGACATGCATGCGAATAAATTATTTGAAGAAAAATTATTTTTTAGAATACTATACTTAAATGTTTCCATTTGATGAAAATGTCATTAATTAAATTTACCAAACAAAACAAATTCAAGAAATATAAAATAATATAAACACTTTCAATTTAGTTAAAATAATCCGGTGTGTCAGTCACACGACTTTCTCTTACCGTGAAATTTATTACTACAAATATTGGTTGGAGATTAAGAGATAAGATAACGAGAACTGATATAAACATCTGTTAAAACAATTCAAATTTGGCTTAGGAAGAGTTTCTATGATAATTAGTTCTGTGTGAAGGGGGCTACCACCCCCTTCAACTCTCCTGTTTCATTACTGCAATTAAACCTATATAGAATTTAAACCTTTTATTAAAATTAAAAGTTCACTTAAAATTATTCCGGCAACTTTCACACGCAACATTTCTTGAAACTTATCAGTCTTGATCAAACTTTTCCAGCAACAAACTTATATTAACTTGAAAATACAACTTTTGGATCTCCTGAAATTATTCGTTTTTAAGTTACTCTAAGAGACACAGACAAATATCAACTGTTAAAAATTTGATTTCGATAATCTAGAAGCCTCAAAACGTGTAAATATACAAAAAGCAAACGATGAATATTTAGCTTTAAAACATATATTATTTATTATATGTCTATGAGGAATCCATTTCAATTCCAGAGCAGCTTTCCAGGATGATTAAATATTACAATAAAGCACTTCCACTAACAGTAAAAAAGGATGTTATCGCTTAAATATTTGCAGCCATGTATATCTTTTGAAGAATATGTATAGGCTACATGTTGCACCTAAATATATTCCTATAGTAATAACGCACGGCACAACATGAAATATACTTCCATCAATTTTCAGCTATTGTTGCATCATAACCTATTTCTTTTGTGTAGCCCTGTAAATGAACAGTGAATGATTTCCCAACCATATTCTACATGCAACATTTTTTACGCATATAAAAAGTATATATTCATTTCATTTGTTTTAGTGCAGTCTATAGCTGTTAAACTCTACTTACCTACAATTTCCCACATAAACTTAATGTATTTGAATTTTCTTGGGTGTCTCTGTACACGAACCATTTGCTTCATCTCAATGAAAAACTTAGTGTAACATCCCTATATCATACGCATTTAGAATACGAAGTTTGAACTTTATGCTACCATTTGTTCTTGAGATATGCTGATAACAGACAGACACACAGACAGCAGACACACAGATCAACCACTAAAAACATGATTTTCGGATACGCAAGACCTCAAAACGCGTATATATAACAAAAACTCGCTTTCGAAAATTTGATCCAAAAGCAATACTTTCTCTGCTTTACGGGTAAGAGAAAGTAATAAATCAAAACTAAGATAAATCATTTTAGAAAAACGTGATTACACAGGGTAATTCAAATATCACAGAAAAATAAAAAAAATTATTATTAAAAAAATATTGATCGTACCACTATGCGGTTTTCATTGAAATGCACAGAGCGACATGAATGTTTTTTAGGTAACAAAAGATTTATTATAGCAAATCAGTTTAAATTTTCTTCATCGGTTGGCATTTTAATTGCAAAAATAATTTTTTACAGTGACGCAGTCCATTCAACATTGTAACTAGAATTATAAATGCTGAATATGACGGCCCTCATTCAATAAAATGACCGTCAGACGTTGCGCATTGGAAATTCTCCTTAACAAAGCTTCAGTATTTGCAATATGGAGTTGTTTCATAAGACGGATCTGTTTAAAACTTGAGAGGATACTGCAGATATAGCGCGATATGTTAGTGAAAAATGTAACTAATACTTTTTCCGGTGTATATAAAAAGAAATCTCATGCTTTTCTGTACGTTTCAGAGAAAACTGCCTAAAGATACAGTCAGTACTTTTTGAATTCTTTTTCTTGACTTTTGGACCACCCGGTACATTGTATCCTTAAAATTATTTGCACAGAATACTTATTCTATGAATCTGAAATGAAATTTATATTATGTCGTTGCAAAAGTTCGTGCGGACGCGGATCTTTTTATTGCCTCCAAAGACGAGAGCTTATACCGCCGTGGTATACATTTGTTACCCGAAAAATGGACAAAGGTTGTAGAAAGTAACGGAGAGTATTTTGATTAAAAATTGCCATTTGATTTGATGTATTTTTATGAAATGAAGCAATAAAAAACCGCACGAATTTATGCAAAGACCTAATATAAATATGAAGTACGGAATAGAATCTTCTCATATCTTTATAAATAATCTCTGTCTCATCGATCAGACAGTGTAAGATTTTTACGTATATTTTCTCACCAAATCAACTATTAATATTAAAATTTTATATTTTTGTTGATTTCCCTATGAAAGATCGATTTTAACTCACTGTGAACATAATGATATAAGTCATTTTTAAATCTATAAAATTAATTTTGTGGAAAAATTATTGCAGTAATATGACAGCATCGTTATTTATACTGTTAACAGCTTTAGCTTTGTTATTTATGTGCTCGTATGGACAGTTTAAGCATGTGACACTACTTTAACTCGTGGGTTTGTAATCCACGTGTTACTATTTTCTCTGGAGAAAACTGCACATTTTATTCAAATTTATTGATATTTATCTTAATATTTGGAAGCACACACTCTATCAAAAAATATTTCCTTGAACTAATAGATTTAACTTGAGCACGCACATGCAATTCGTTGGTGGCATACTGTAATATGTTTTGAAAATAAATACTTAATTATTTGTAATGTAAATTCTTCAAAATTAGAACATGGTTTTTCGACTACATAACCATTATCTTAAACCTGTTGTATATATAACGGGTGTACCAAAATTATTGAAACGCGGTTTAATTCTTTATATAGTAAAAATAAGTGGGAAATGTGAATTGGAAAATTGTTCTAAATAAGTTGAGAAATAAGACCACGTTAAGAAAAAAAATTCTCCCGCCAATTTTTAAAATGTTACTTCTTAAATTTTTATATGACCCATCTAGATTAATTTGGTCAATTAGAAAATTTTTTATTCTTAATGCAACAACATTACGACACAAAACAGCGCATACATATAGTTTTAAAATTGGACGAGTTGCATTTAGTTGAAATTTGAACGAGTAATTTGAAAACGTATACTAAAATAGAAATGTAAATTTGTAACACATTTTACAATATAAAATACATTAGAATATTTACATTAGAATATTTTCGAATGCTTAGGCTAGATTCGTTGTCCAGTTGCAAATTTCATATTAAAAAAAATGCATGCAAGTATGAATTAATTTTCAAATTTGTCATATTTTTTCAAAACTATATTCTGACAAATAAACTCATACACGACATTTTCCCTTTCATTTAAATCCATAATTTAAACATAATAAATATTTGTATTAAAATAATTTTTTTAAACTGCATACTGATTAAAACTACATAAAATTTTTAAACTAAGAGTACATTTATTATTATTATTATTATTATTAATTTACAGTAGATGCTAAATTTTAAATTAATTCTAAGTTGTAAAAGCATGTTCTGCTTAATTGTCTGTTTAAATTTTTATTGTATCATATTATAAAAGCAATCCCAAGTTCTTTTTATAATGTAGTTTGTAAAATATCTATTAAATTTTTTGATTTTAAATATATATATATATATATATATATATATATATATATATATATATATATAATATATGTATACATAATTATGTGCCTCGTTTATGACACCGCATAAAGTGGAATGTGCCTCATAACTACCGCGGCGCCCATAGGCTGACCACTGTTTATATCTGGCTCTCTTTAGGCTTTATTTAAAATATTTGTACTTTTATTCCTATGTCGTATTTTTGTTGTAACATTTTTTATTAAAACTTTTTACCCGATCATTATTTTCGTCAAAAGAACAGCCTTTTTAGTGATATAAAAAATCATATAAGTTGTGTTTTTCTCTGTGTGTGTTCATCCATTAATTCTAATGCATCAAACTTTTTTTCTTTTTCGTTTTAATGGTCTTGTTGCAGGGAAAACTTTCCATTTGACCAAATTTGCTTAGCGAAGTCATAAATAAATAAATAAATAAATAAGGTCACTTTTTCCAATTATCGGGTGGTTAAAAATTGAGCTAATGTGTTTTACAAAAGCAATAGCAATAGCAAAACAATCCATTATTTAATTTCTAAAATTATTATTATTACTAATATTGTATTTTATGACAAAACATTAACACTTTCTAGCAATTCGTATTACTTTCTTTATACTTTTTACATTACAATTTTTTTTAAAATTATTATTACTCATAAGTAATAATTCGAAACTTTGAAATTTCATTTTAAAATACAGGGTGATTGTAATTAAACTTGCCCTATTTAGAGAATTTTGTAGTTGTAACTAAAATCTGAATTGAATAAAAAGTTTGCAGATAAACAATTCAAAGGATGCGCTAAAAGAATCTAAATAAATAAAAATAAAATTCTGCTTGGGGGCACATTACATCGAAATAAAAACAAACTACTAATCCCAATCCAAATATCTTTATTTATTACATACTTATTTCTTACAGATTGTTTAGCTATGTAAAGCATATTGTTCAATGTGAGCTCCATTTTTTTTCTTTTCAGGACTTTTTAAGCTTATCCCTTGAAATGTCTATCAATAAAATTTCGGCTTATTCTGTTACAGCTATACAAAGTGCTCTGAATAGGCGAAGTTTAATTTCGATCACTCTGTTTATGTCAAATAAAATATTTCTAATAATAGTATAATGATGTTGAAAAAACGAGTTTAGATCATGAGTTTTTAAATTACACAAACAATATAAAATTAAACGGAAGTTAAATACCTATATCAATCATTAAAACTGGAATATTAATAACAACATCTTCAATATTTTAATTTTTCGAAAATGTAAGTTATTTTTATATAAAAATATTTAAGAGTGTGATTCATATCATAAGGCTAATCTGCCTTAAGTTTTATTTGTGAAATTTGCAACTTTCATAAATAATCAATGCAATGCTACATACTATAGCAGCCCATTTTAGTCCTTTTATGATACAGAAAAATTTTAATAGAATTTTTTTTATGTATTTCTATAACATTTTTTGCTAATTAAATAAAGTATAACTTTCTATTAAAATTTTCCGTTAGGTAAGTAGGTTGGGTTTAACGTCACACTAGTACTGCGCTATGGGTAATTGGCGACTTTCCGTTAGTAGAAAAGCGTTAAACTTGGCAGCTATGGAAATTACTATTCGGAAGGAGTCAAATATTAAAAGAAATTTTCTCAATCGTTATTTTTATTTTATTTTATTTTATTTTAGAAATATAATTCTATATAATCACAATTGATACTTCATACATACGTTTTTGTATTTCTACTGTACTTTACTCATATGGTGATACAAAGTACGAAAAATTAAAATCTGGATAAGTTTAAGCATCAAATAATCAATCACATGCAGCAATTAATTGTCTTGAAAACTAATTAAAAATTTTCTTCAAAGAACAAAGTATTACATGAGTCATAATGATATATAAAACAGAGTATACACAACATGTTTAAAAAATTTAGTAGGGCCATTTTTTGAAACACCAGTTTCCGAGATCTATAACTATCCTACCTTATTAATTTTTCACTCCTATCAATTTTTCTGTAATAAAGAAGTAATAAACGAGAAAATACATCTAAAAAGGGATTTTGTAGGAAGGTTGAAGAAAATCGTTAGAGTCGTTTTTGAGATACCGACTTTTGGTTCCATTTAAAATACCAACATTTAAAATATTAAGCATTCTTTTGTGCATTTTAATACCATATTTCATTTTTATTAAGATTTGTGCAAAGTAAAGTTATTAAAATAAGGTTTATAGAAATACCTCTCATGGAATGAAGTGCTTCTGAACACTTCGTGTGTCCCTGTACACAAACAAGTGAGGGTGTTTACGTCATTTTTAATATGGAACATCTGATAATGAACTTACATAACTTATTTCAATTTCATTAAGATTTATGTAAAGTAAAAATATCAAAATATGGTTTATAGAAATACTTCTCATAGAAAGCAATGTCTTGAGTACTTTCGGGTGTCTCTGTACACAAACTAGTGGTGGTACTTACTCCATTTTCAATATAGAACATCCTACAGTAAACTTAAATAACATACATAAGTTTTAAGAAATTCCATGAATATTTACGGGAGAGAGAGCGTGGAAAGTCAGACAGACGGACAAACAGATGTTTTTTATCTATATCTCTAAATCTAATGAAAATTTTAAAATATTCGATAGATATAATTTTAAGTTGGATACAGACCTAACACTTTGCCAAGTATTTTTTAATTCCATGCAGACGTTGCAATCATACACACACAACGAACAATACACTCACAAACACAAAAAAAATTTCTGAAGTCATTTTTGACTTTCAGGATGTGTGAAACGTAAAGATATCGCTTTTTTTTTTTTTTTTTTTTTTTTCTGAGAAATTTACTGACATAAGTCTGATTTTATTAATACAGATTGCTTTATGTCACTGTTTATTTTTAAAATGTGTAAAACTTATTTTTTCCAAACATTTCTGTTAAAATTACAAGCGTAAAAATATCGAAAATACACTCAAGTCATTAACCACTTTTTGCATCTTGGAAAGTTTGTAAATGCTATAGAATACTTTTTTAAAAAATATACAATATTTACAAAATTCCGTTCATGTTTAACGCTGTTTATAAAAATATTAAAGCATAACTTATTCATATGATAAACAAACAAAATATATTTCTTTATCTACAGCAAGGAGCAAAATATTTTATTAACAACAATATATTAATTATTACTAATAAGTTTACAGTAAGTAAATTATGCAAATGAAACTGATTAAAATAATATAAAACTGAAGTACTGACTGCTAATTATTAAAACATTCGAAAAAACTTGTTTTAATTTTAAAGGTTATTAAATAATCACATCATCAATCATACACTACCAATTTCGTAATTTCACTTTAGTCTTAAGTTATAGAAAACTATTACTTGACAAAAACGGTTATGAACTATTTTAATTTTTCTATTACCTATTCAATACCAAAAATTGCAGTTGAAAGCCTTCAAAACTACGGCATTTACGTGAATTACGTGATAAATTGCAACCGGCGATATCGGTATGTACAATTGTATACATTTTTCTTTTCTCTCTTTCAAAACTTCTTTAAAGGGAACGGTAGGAAATGGGTACTTTCGTCACGGTTGGGCAGACCACTCCAGATTTTTTTGGCAGAAGGAAGTTATTTTACTCTCAAATAGATCAATCGTCTTTGATGCCGATGGAGTATATAAGCTTGAGCACCCGACTCACTTTCACCATCAGCAGAAACACAACCATCTCAGTTGTGCAAGCTCTTTTGGATTATAAGGTAGCTATTGGATTCATACTTCTAGTGTTGGATTTATATACAGATATTTATCTTAATGACGTGATTATATCATGCAATATTGGACTTACCATCAAGACTCTAAGGATATTTCACCAAATTAAACCGAAATGCGTCTTAGGTCGTTTTTTGTGTACGAAGTGACGTTAAACTACTAAAAGATTTTAACGGACTGTGATATTTTTATGTAAAAGGCTGAAATTGTTTGTACATTTGTTGGCACCCCACAGCTGTCCAAATGTACCAATTTTTTCTTTCCTTCATAAATGCAAAAACAGTATGCGTATCAAGAAACAATTGCAATAAATCATATTTAAAGAAAGTAAAATGAAACGTCTACAACTACAATTTGGCTATTATCACTCTGATTTCTAAATTGCAACCAGAATTAATTTTTCTTTACTTCATCTTAGCCTGTTAGGCCAGTGTCAGTGAAAAGCGTCTCTTTAAAAGAAAATTCGAATTATAATTTAAAATATAATAATAGCTTTGACCGTTCGGATACTCAAAACCTTTACGGAGATTCAAAATTTCAATAGACAAAATTTATCATTTTGGATAAGCAATGAATTTAATTAATATATTTAACAAATTATTTATCATTTATTATATTTTAACGATTATTTTTTTCAGTTTTAAAGAAAACAGTCAAATCAGGCATGAAATTTTAAACACATTTTTGCAAATTGTTTAATTTGTTTAAAAATCTTATTTAAAAAAAAAAAAAATGAATTAATGAAATAAAATATTCCAAAAAGCTAATTTTTTAATAAAATTACTAATTTCATTTTTAATTTTATCAGTACAATTGCATTAAAATATTGGTAACTAAATATGTGTGAATATAACGTAAAAATATCACAATAAATTAAATGCAGTCCTTTTTAATTATTTATATCAGATGTAAAATTGACAAAGTGTACTATTAAAATATTAAAACATTATAATTTTAATTTTTTCCAAGATAATTTGATAACTTTTATGCATTAAAAAAAATTAAGCATTACGATACTTATTTAATGTAAATAACTTCATTTATGCTTTTAAGAAAATACTGTTAAAATATAATAACCTTTAACAAGCGTTTCCTTTAAATATTTTTCTTTTTTTACAGTAATCACTTTTTAGTGAGATTTATATAACTCGCATGCATTTTTATAATATTAAAAAATATTGGATTGTTTTCATAATTATCTTTACTATAATGTTTATGTATTTCTTAATTTTGCATTTAACTAAATATATTTTTACTTTGAAATATCTTTTTTTTTTTTTTTTTTTTTTTTAAATCCTTTTTAAGTAAAAGCCAGAGCAATGTGTATTAAGCTTGTATAAAAACAGTTAATTTTCATAAAAATGTGCGTAATTGTTTCCCATTACGTCAATACCTTTAGTTAACAAATTATTTAATATCTCCTTTGTTTTAACTTCGTATTTGCTATTTTTCACAGGGAAAACGTCTTATGCATCATAATAGTGCAATGAACTTATATTAAAATATAGAATAAAATTACTCAGTAATAGCCTAGAAAACGAATTAAATTCTACATATATATATAACCTTGTTTAGGGAAAAAAGCAGCTTCCTTTTGAATTCACAAAACCACTAGACCAGAAAATGATAAAGCACGAAAGTAAAAGTTGGTTTTAGTTGTCTTAATCTGATGATTATATACAATAACAATACGCATCATGGATTTCTAAGCAAACAAACGATCGGATGTGACTATTTTTATGTAAAATAATATCTATTTTAAAAAACAAATTTAAAACTTTAATTTTCTTTTCTTTTTAAATAATCTAATTTTAACTGTCTTCAACATTTCTCTTTAAATTCTATATTATTTAGTTATTTTATCAATATATATAAAGGGTCGTACCCTCTGTCGTTCTTTCAAGACACCTATAAGAATGATAAATTACTACCACTATTACTATGTAGAAATACTTATCGTGTTTTTATAGCAATGCGTCGAGATTAAATAGGATAGATATTATCGAATAAAAATAGTGGTAGCAAATAATACAGAAATTCCTCATTCTTCAAAATTTCTGAATAAAAAAAGCGGGGAGTACGACCGCTGATATAAATATATATTAATATGACATAATTATTAACAAAAACCTTTAAAATTGTTTTTATGTATCCGTTTCATTAATATTAGTATTATGTGGGCATTTTTTTTCTTTTCAAACTATTTATCTTTTTCACACAAAATTGTGCTAATATTTTATCTATATATATTAAAATGTGTATAAAGTTCTTGAACGATTATTGAGAAACCTTTATGTGTTCCGAATAGAAATCGAAATTCTTAAACCTTTTGATGCCTTATGTAAAAAGGAATATTCCAGTTAATTTGCGGGAATGAAAAGTTTTATTTTACACTAATTATTCATATTATGAGATTTTTGAGGATTTAATTTAAATTGTAGGAATTTTATTTAAATATTGAATTACGTTAAAAGGAGGTAAAAGATGTATCAAGAAGGTTTGAAATTATCTTTTGTTTTGTTATCTAGCCAAAACTTGTTCTATCCACAATTTAAAAATAAATCTTAATTCTGAAAACTTTTAAATAAAAAATATTATTATGTTTTTCAATGTTTTTTTGTATTAAGTATTATTACGAATATATTATTTGCTGATTTTCTAATAACCCATTTGTTAGGAAATATTAAACCTTCAAAATCTCCTGTACCTTTGTATTGTAACATATATTTAAAAAAAAAAAAACTATTCAATTCAGATTGCGAAAAATTATTCTATTCAATATTATTTGCTTTCTTTTTAGATCATCATTATTTATAACATCGAAAAAGGTGCTTTTCTGAAACAGAAAGTCAAAAGAATAAATTGCTTTCAATAAAAAAATAATAAAATAAAATATGAAACCCAAGTAAAAGAAAAAACAAAAAACTCATAAATTTATTAAAAATTTCTGCGAGATATAAAAACCAAACAAAGAACAAATATTCAAAAATACCAAAGTTTATAATTTTCAATATATTTTCAGGGTCGTTATATAACTGAAATATTTTAAGCTAAACAACAACTGTACATAAGGAGTAATATATAATACTGTTTTCGAAAACGTTTGAAAAATTCTCCACCATTCTTTGAAAACAGAAAATTTATGCATCAAATGCAACGTAAATAATGAATAAAACTTAATACGATTATTTGTTTCATTTTATTATATTTTTATTTGTCTATTTATTTATTTTATTTATTATTTATCATTTATATATATATATATTTGTAAAATAACTGTTTTACATAGAAAGTCTCACAAAGAATGCAACTTTATAGTGCATAATAACATACAAATTTTTTTGATAAAATTAAGTAATTTACATATTTCTTCAGTGTATGTTATTGCACACTGGCATAGCATACACTGCAAAATTAAGTAAAATGCTCAATTTCATAAATAAATTTATATGTTATTCTGCACTAAAAAATTTCGTTTTTCATGGGACTCCATATTTTTATTAGAAGTATATTAAATTGGGTGTCACTGAAAAGCTTACTTCAAAATGTCTTTATTTATAGGATGGGGATCAGTATAAAACTATGCGCTGTATTCTTAATGCTGGCCGTGTATGTTGCTGCCAGTCCAGTGCCAGAACCAGAAGAAGAGCATGGGTAAGTTAAAACAAGCCATTACTCAAAAAAATATATACAATATTAATATAAAATAAATACATTGCGTTTTTATTATAAAATTATGAGAAAGAATTGAAATTCTAATACTATATTTTTTAAAATCACAACAACAACGCCTTTCAAGTCATTGTAGAGTCAATATTTTATCTTGCAGCTTTCGCTTTATCATAAAGTATCTTATAAATGTTAAGGATGTTTGTATCATCTTATTTGTCATCCTGTGTATCATTTTAATAATGCTATAGGCTCTATTTGATCGTAGTTATATTTTATCGCTTTCAATTTAATTAAAACACACATTCTAATCCTTCCTTTTTATTAAACGATTTTTACATAAAAAATCAAACTAATCCTTTGAAATATTTGTAATAGTTTTACAGCAATGATAAACTTTTAAAACTGTGACAACAAAATCACTGTATTAATAATTTTAATAACAAAAAAAATTAAATTTAGCACAAATTTAGCCATCCTACAGTATAAATTGACAAGTAAGTGAAAGAGTATATATGCATTTTCTATTAGTATTAATTATTCTTTTTATTGTATTTTGTATGAAAATTACTATTTATTTTCTGATGTTAAATTACGATGTATTACGCATACATTTTATAGAGAGAAACTTTATTTGTGTTTAACACATTATTATTTTGAAAAAGAATAAAAATTGTCAACTAAATGTATGCGTGTACGTGTGAAGAATTATAATCCCTATAATGACTAATTTAATAATTTAAAATTTTTAAAGGCACTATGTCTCTTATTTCATTTAATATCTTTCATAGCTTCTTATACATTAAAAAAAAAAAAAAAAAAAAAAAAAAAAACTGATTTAAACACGATAACGAGAACGATTTATAAATAAAACTAAATTTGTTTCGTGTTAAGCAATTGCAAAATCTAAAAGAAATCGATTTTTTATTTATTTATTTATTTATTAAGTTGAATCTGGTTGGTAATTTTACTTTAAATATTTTAATAAACAAATAATACATATATATATATATATTTTAAATAACAATAAATTTGAATTTTTATGTCGTTTTATATTATAGAACAAACCAAGCCTAAGGAAAAACTAAGACTCGCCAATTACTGGTGGTAATTGCGATTGGTTATTTGTTAGTAGTATCAAATGCACCCAATAAAAATTTCTGTAAAATAGCTGACTCTATAAAATGCTTACTTTTAATTCTCAAAAATTTTTCTATAAAAAGTAAGAATAATAATAAAAGAAATACTCACATTAAAAATTCAATCATTTTAATATAACAATTTTAAACATAAAGGGGATTGAATAAACGTTTACTTAAAACAAATAATAGGATGCTTTTTAATTAAAAATAAAAAAATTAAAGTAACTAAAAACATAATTTACATCATGATATTAATTAGATTTATTGAATTATTTGCTTAGGTTAAAAATTGCTGAAAGATAATCGCAGGAAATTTTCGAATAAGATGTAGTATGATGATATGATATTCACATTTTAAAATTAAATAACACGTTTTAAATCAAATACTGTGTTCATGAAATAGCTCATTTTTTAAGTTTTGAGGAATAATCCCGTATTGACATCCATTTTCTGACATATTAATATTTATAGTTTCAGACACTTTCCTGCAACATATCGTAACAAACTTTTTTTTTTTTTTTTTTTTTTTTTTTAAGAAAATAGGTTTTATTATATTTTCTACTGTTATTTACAAAACGTTTTAAATTTTCTGTTGTTAAAACTTTCTAATAAAACTAATACATTATTTTAAAGTTATCCATAATACCCAATTATACAAATTTAAAAAAAAGTATTTTCAAAAAGGGGAAAAAACTTATGGTAATTTCGTAAAAAGAGATAAATATATTTGGAAACAGATATTGGAATAGGAAAATCTTTAAGAATTCATTTTTACTTAAGATATCATAAATATCATAGAGCTTATATGGAAAGAAAAAAATATTGAAAAATATAAATTATCATATAATTATCATGTGTACATACTGTTTATGTTTTAATAGCGCTTATTTCCGTAGGTATGGACATGATGATAAGAAGGTCATCGTAATTAAAGACAAATCTGAACATCATCACCATCACCACCACCACCATCATCATCATCACAAACATGGTCATGATCACAAGCATGATCATGGTCATAAACATGAGCATGGTCACAAACACGAACATGGTCATAAGCATGAACATGGTCATAAGCATGAACATGGACACAAACATGAACATGGTCACAAACATGAACACGGCCATAAGCATGAGCATGGGCACAAACATGAACATGGACATAAGCACGAACATGGACACAAACATGAACATGGTCACAAACATGAACACGGTCACAAGCACGGACATTTGCACAAACACGAACATGGTCATCAACATGGGCATGAGCACAAACACGAACATGGTCATCAACATGGACATGAGCACAAACATGAACACGGTCATAAACATGGTCATCATCATCATCATGCCCACAAACACGGACATGGGCACAAACACGAGCACGGACATGGTCATGAACACAAGCATGGTCACGAGCATGGACACAAACATGAACATGGGCACAAACACGAACACGGTCACAAGCATGAGCATGGTCATAAACATGAGCATGGACATAAACATGGCCATCATCATGCTCATAAGCATGGACATCAACACGGACACCACCATGGTCACGAACACAAGCATGGACATGAACACGGCCACAAACATGAACATGGACATAAGCACGAACATGGACATAAACATGAACACGGTCACAAACACTCTCATGGTCATAAGCACGGACACGGCCACAAGCACGAACATGGACATAAGCATGAACACGGTCACAAGCATGGTCATGGTCATAAACATGGACATGAACACGGACACAAACATGGTCACCATCATGAACACAAATGGCACGGACACATTGGAGGACATTCTTATCATGCTCAACCTCACAGTTATGAACATAAAGAGCTTGGTGGTTATGATCTTGGTGGTTTGGAACAACATGGATATGGTGCTGAAATCAGTCACGAGCCCGAAATTATTGGATATGAAGCTAAAGCAGTTGAAGAAATTGATGCAGAGCCTTTTTTCAACAGTCAAGTTAAAGGACTTTCCCACAACTTTGGAAAAATTGGTGGAATTGACCACAAAAGCGCCTTGTACGGTAAATTAGGAGGACTTTCAAAATACCCGTCTTTATAAGTGAAAATCACTTTTTAATATGAAATGCATATGTAAATGGATGCAAGCCCAAAGGCCTCGCAAGTAGGAAGATGTGTAATATTTAATTTATTTATTTCAGTGATTTCTTGAATTTGAGATGCTGCAAGAAAAACAAAAATATTCTGTTTTTTATTTGTTAAATGTAGCATCTCAAGGGTTATGATGGAGGAGGCCAGCCAGCAAAGTAGTACAATTGCCACACGTAGCGATGTGAAAGCATTGCTTGGAAAAACTTGAAATGCTTTTCGAGCCAAAACTGTAAAGTGAATTTTAAAAAACCTGTTTTCGTAAAATAAATGTTTTAATTTAAATTGTAGTTTACTTTTTTTTCCCCCAGCAATCACATTTTTATAAAAAAAAATATTTTAATGACTTGAATCTATATATTAATATGCAAATAGAAAATTTGTCGTATACACTAATAATTATTTTGGGAGTAAAGGAATGAAAGTGGTATCATTCGAAAGCTATGATTATGTGAGTTTGAGAAAAAAAAAATCTCTTATGATGTGAAGAAAGTATTAAAAATGTTTTTATTTTTAATGGAATTTTTCATTTTATATACATATTTTTTTGTACTAAAAAGTCCCCAAAAAGAAAGTTGTTAAATTTCTTAAATTCCAAATACCCCTATCCCCCCCCCCCTTCGATATACTAATTTATAAAGATGTAGCATTTTATACTTTGGGCAACAGATTTTTCGTTTTAAGAGGCATCAGCCATTATAGTGGCAGAAATGCTTATTGAGTGAATGAGCGGTGGATCGAAATTTTATGCTATTAAACATATACGCAAAAAAAAAAAAAAAAAAAAAAAAAAGATTTGATTTATAAAAGTTCTAATTTTTTCTAATTTATTTATGATCTAAATTCTTTTTTTGGTGATTTATGTCACTCTAATTTGAAGACATATTTTTTATGTAGAACGTAATACATTTCAATTTATTGAAATTGGTTAGTTATTTTTTAAAAAGTGGATTTATTACAATATCGTATGCATATATAAGAAAAATATATTTAAAAAAAAATTGATTTCCGGTTGCCTAGGAATTTACACGTTTTACGATTTTCTGAGCGTGATTCAACCGTTTTTAGAAAGAGTCTGTCTTTCTGAATTAGCAAAACTGTGAGAACACTGTGCCTCATGAACCAATAGACTTAATTTAACCGAACTTGATATTTGGTTTACCTTGACATGAATTGGAGTTGGTTAGCTCTGGAGCTACAGTCGGCAGCAAAAGTATCCGAACACTAGCGAAAATTCTTATGTAAAAAAAGTACACTTAATACAGGTTTGTTAAATAAATCCTTGTCGAATCCTGTTTTTAATCAGACTAAGAACATGATTCGATGAGGATTTATTTAACAAAACAGTATTAAGTGTACTTTTTTATATAGGAATTTTTGCTTGTGCTCGGATACTTTTGCTGCCGACTGTATATCAGGTGCTGTAACCACAGTGCTATTTTCTCTCGTTTCAGAGAAGGCTCAGCATTTATAGTATTATACTTGCTACGGTACGGTACGGTTATACTCAGTATTATACTCAGCATTTGCACTATTATGCTCAGCCAACAGGTGGCGTTGCTATGTTTTAATTTAACCTATTTTTAGGGAACTATATCTGACGTTCTATAATGTATAAAAATAGAAAACTTGCCATATGAGATGGATATTAGGAAAAACGATGCTGATTCGCTTTGAATACATATCGGACGACAGGTGGCTTTACTATTCTGCATTAATTTCTGTTTACGCAAAAGTTTAATCTCAGCTTCTATGCTGTATAAAATGTACCAAAACCCGTTAGGCAAAAAAGTGGCGCTGGTGTTAATTTTTTGTGGTGTCTCTAATGTCTATATATAATATATGGTAAAAATTGCTCAGAATTGCATATGTAAATGGTAATTTTGAGAATTTATATTGATTTCTTTTTCATTTTAATTGGTAGGTGATGCTTCCAATTTTCAAAAAGTTACATGTTTTTAGATGTCCTAAACATAATTCGCCCAATTTTAGAAAACGACTATTTGTTTCTGTGTTTGTATGATGTGTTTAGCAAAAGGTTGTATCTCATGAACCAATAGATGGCCTTTTAGCACGATTGGTAATTCATTAGACCTTTGTTTTAGTTGTTACTGATTAGTTTCTGGAATATATCAGCCAATATGTGGCACTGCTATGTTATGGTTCACTGCATTTAAGTAAAGCCTTTATTTAAACTTCTGTTGTGCATTAACGCACATAACTTGGTATAGGAGATGATATTATGTAAAACTGTGCTGATTTATTTTATCAGCCGACACATGCCGCTGCTGTATTGCAATTTAATTCTGTTTTCGAATAGACAATATATCAGCTACTATGATATATAAATGCATCAAAGTTGGTATGTGAGATGTATATCATGTAAAACCATGCTGATTCAATTTGGGTGCCTATCGGTAGAAAGATGGTGATGTTGTTCTGCGTTTAATTTTCATTTATGAAAAGGTTATATCTCAGTTTCTGTGTTATGTATACGCAACAAACTTATTATGTATTTTATTTATTTATTTATTTATTTAACATTGCTTGTAGGGAAATTTGGAATTTCTATATTTATTACTTAAATGAAAAATTTTATCGAGTTTCGGCAACTAAGTGATATTAATTTCTATAAAAAGATTATGAAAGGAATACAAACAACTTATTAATATTATTAAACAATATGATACTAAAGCAACAAGTGAAATAGATAAAAATGTATTTTTAACGATGAATTGACAAACAACTAGCTTCCAATAAAATATTTAAATATTATTTATACTAAAATATACTATATAATAAATATTGTTGATAGATATACTGTAACAGAAATTTTGATAATTTTTTCAAATCAAATAAAATTAATTATTATTATTTAATTTTATTTAATTTTTTTTTTAATTTTACAAATAAATGAAAGAAAAATAATTTTCTTACCCATAAATAAACTAGTCTTTTCTATGTTAAAAGATCCTATTGTACTTGTAACTCTTACGGTATCTATATTTCTATTTTCAATGTGGCCTATCATACATTGGTCAATCTAAACGCAAACTTAAGTTCCGTCTAAATGAATATATGTAGATTATATGCGTAAAGAACAAATTAACAAATCGGTCATTGTGAAGAATTCCTAGGAGTGTAATCATACATTTAACTTTAATTCGGATAAAGTAATCTGCACGACTAAATATGTAGATGAACTTAATTTTCTCGAAGATTTCTACATTTATAAAAATCACAAAAATATCATTAACTGCGAGTTCGTGACACCCCTCTGTCTAACTGTTGAAAATATTATATAAAATCTCACATTTGTTTTTCTTGTATTATTTTCATAGCTTTCTGTTTTCCTGTTTCTAATGGCTAATTACACTACAATTCTTACTATTCTATTGGTTTCTTATGCCGGCAAAAGCCATTGGAAATAAAAAAAACTTTGAAAAAAGCATTCCAAATATATTCTCACTAATATTTAATTAAATTAATATTAGTTATTAGAATGAATGTATAAAATAAGTTTTTTTTAACATCTCCGTTTATTTTTCTCTGTAATTTTACGTAGGACTTAAGATAATAGATTACACAGAGTTTTCTGTTAAAATTTTGTACAGTGTATATATAAAGCATATTTAGTTTAAAATTAGAATGAAAGTAATTTGTATGGAATTATGCGGGTACACGATATGAAAATGACTCAGCTATATGTTAGGAATAATGTATTCGACAAATGGCAAATAGTTCAAGAATCGGCTATCACTCTACATAACAGTTCAAAACGAACAGCTACGTGTCAGATAAACTAATTTGTATTTCTTTTCTTGGTTTTCTTGTATACTCTCTATACAAAAAAATTATTAATCTGATTTAGAATTAAAAGATCAGATTGATTTTAGGTAGCTAGTAATTTATTTAAAATATTGTATTTTATTTAAAATGTTGTGAATATTAAGCTGGTTATCATTATTTTTTTTTTTTATAATTTTACTTAGACTATTTATATGTTAGAAGAAAATACAACAATTGCATGCAAAATTCTTTACTAACTTAAAAAATCTGTACAAATTCTTTAAAAGCATATATACTAAAAAGTATTCTTGTTCAAACATCATTTACTTAACTTTCACCTCTTTTATCCTAGAGTCTTTTTTAGAGTAACATAGTTTTAAAATATCTTTGAATATAGAAAAATATAAATTCGTTACATTTAAAACATGTTATTCTGAAGAAGATTTTGCTATAAACGATTTCAAAGCTACAAAAAATGAAGTTTTAACAAGAAATATTCTTAACACTTAAGTTTTTAAGAAATTTGTACAGATTTTTTAAACTCGGTAAAAATCTTTTGTATATAATTGTATATAATTGTATACATTTTTAGCACAAAAATAATAAAAAAGATCATTAATGATAGTATTGTCTGTCTAAAATATCTTTTTTTTTTTTTTTTTTTTTTTTTTTTTTTTTTTTTTTAAATATTTTAAATTGGTAGCAAATAAAACATTTATTTAGACTTACATATTATCAATCAATTTCATAATGCTTATAAAATTACAATTATATATTTTCTAACCAGGTAGAAGAAAACATTTTCAAAATATCAAAATAGAAGTTTCAACATGTCAGTATGCAAAAAAAGCACATACATTCGTAAAGCAATCTCCGGTATGTAAAATAATAATTAAAATAGCCTGGTTTTCTGGAGAAAAAAAAGAAAGAAAAAAAAAGAAAAAAAAAAGAAAGAAATTAAGAGCAATCGATTACAAGCTTCTCTTCCAAATCTAATAACACTAGTTTTGTAACACTCTAAATGTATTTTACAAAATTTTTAATACCTCCCCATTAATAATTTTACATTTCCTAAAGCATGAACAATCCTTACCTCTAAAACCGTGTGACACAGTTTTTCAAAGCTCTAGCACTATTTTTGAATTTTTAAATATCTTCTTCATACTCTATATTAAATTTAGATATTAGAAAGTGTGCGCAATTGATTTCTCATCCCCCAAAATCTGGTAATAGGCTTGGTTTGAAAATTTTAACTATACGTTTCCTTCGCCACAATATTTATTAACTTTACAGATTTCTAATTATGTGCAATCGATTCCAGACAATTCAAAACCTAATAGCACTGTTTTTTGTAGCTTCTACTTTAAAACTTTTAAATAGTTGCCCCCACCATTCTATCTCACCCATTAGATTTAAAGTTTTAAAAGTAGTATACGCAATCGATTCTTCGCTCCCAAAAACTTTCGACACAGTTTTTCCAGCCACCTATCTGTATTTTTTAATTTCTAAATAACTGCCACCTATTCCCCCCTAATAATTTTTCAGCTTCGAAAATATGCGCAATCCTCCAAAAAGCCCAGTAACATGGTTTTTGAAGGTCGTTTCAATATTCCTATTTTAAAATTATTAAATAATTGGCATTACTTTACATTCTATTAGATTTACAGCTTGGAATAATTAAATTGATAAATTAGTGAATTAAATGTTTTTTTTTTTAAGCCGCATAAAAAGAATTTTTTTCTTAATTTAATCATTTGTTGCAATTGCATCCACTGTATTGAAGTATCAGATTTTATTTAATTTTATTAAAAAAATCTAACGATCACATACGTAGCTTAACAAATTATATCAATAGAAATATATTGGCATAGAAAATATTTAAGTGATACTTTCATAATAAAATCACAATTATATATAAACTGAATTTAATCACTTGTCTACAAAGATAAAAAATAATTTTATCTGATTAATAAAAATTTTCTCGGACACCCGATTGTAACTGAAGAATGTGAATGACGCCATGCATGAAAGTCGATTTATTTCAGTTTTCCCACTTTAAAATTCGATTTTCGAAAATCTGGTAAACAACTTTTTTGGTGAAGCAGCTAAAAGATTCCTAGTAAATTTTTGAAGATCTGCATTTATTTGGAGCATAACTAGGCAATTAGACATAAAACAGCTTTCTGCCCCCACTGGGGGAGAGAGGCTGAATTTCTAAAAATCCTCTCTTAGTACCCACATATACTAAATATTCTATGATCTGTCCGAATTCCGAGGCTGTGAATACAGTAAATTTTGCTGTGCGTTAATGAGTAAGACAGTCTGTCAGTAAAAGGAAGACATACATACATACTTACAGGGTGTCCCATAAGTCTGTAGACATTTTAAAAATCCATAACTGTTGAATGAATTGATAGAACTGAACGAGATTCGCAAAAAAATTCTTCTCGTGAAGGTTTTTTTGTGTTAGTTTTTTTTTTTAAGAAAAAAATAATAATTAAGCTATTTTTTGATAGAGGGGGCTGTGCGTGGCCATATTGCACATTTTCATGAAAAACTGTACTTATTCGCATGCAAACGTTTACAGGCATATAAATCCTATTCGATGTGTCCGTCTTCACAACAAATTACAGTTTGTAAACGAGTTATAACACTGCTAACTGCAGATTCAGTCGGCGGTTCTTACCTGAGGGAAAACATCTTCACCAATAACGCTTCATCCACCAAGTCAGCATCGCAATTAAAACTTCATGTATGCACAAGTAGGAGGCAAAATAAGTTATAAACTATTTCAACCGCAAAATTGAGCAATTTATAGGACTTTCATTTGCATATTTTTTCTTTCCCACCCATGCGAAAAACTTAACTATTTGTCTGAATATCGTCGACAAAAAATTTAACTATATTTTTTCTTCACACACACACACAAAAAAAAAAAAAAAAAAAAAAAAAAATCCCCTTTCACAAGAATGTTCTTTCCACAAACCGCGTTCAGTTCTACCAATTCATTCAATAGCTATGAATTTTTAAAATCTCTATAGACTTATGGGACATCTTGTATATATATATATACTGATGGAAAAAAAAATCCCAACACCAAGAAAACATTATTGTACAGTAATGAAATTTCAGCAATACATTTATCTAGGTAACATATTTAATTGATTAAAGTTTCAAGATCACAGGTAGAGCCATTTCAAATGTGAAATGTTCGTACATTAGTAACCGGTGTAACCGCCAGAATTTTGAATGCAAGCATGCAAACGTGCATGCATTGTGTCGTACAGGTGTCGGATATCAGTTTGTGGGATGGAGTTCCATGCCTGTTGCACTTGGGCGGTCAATGCAGGGACGGTTAATGCTGGTTGTGGATGACGCTGGAGTTTTCGTCCAATGATGTCCCATACGTGCTCGATTGGAGAAAGATCTGGTGATCTAGCAGGCCAAGGCAACATGTCGACACTCTGTAGAGCATGTTGAGTTACAACAGCGGTATGAGGGCGAGCGTTATCCTGTTGGAAAACACCCCTTTGAATGCTGTTCATGAATGGCAGCACAACAGGTTGTATCACTAGACTGACGTACAAATTTGCAGTCAGGGTGCGTGGGATAACCACGAGAGTGCTCCTGTTGTCATACGAAATTGCTCCCAAAACCATAACTCCAGGAGTAGGCCCTGTGTGTCTAGGCCGCAACAGGTCGCTAGCAGGCGTTCACCTGGCCTCCTTATAACCAACACAGGGCTATCACTTCGACCAAGACATTCATCAGAAAACACAACATATCTCCACTCCGTCCTCCAATGAGCTCTAGCTTGACACCACTTACGTCGCAAACGGCAGTGGTTTGGAGTCAGTGGAATGCACGCTACAGGGCGTCTGGCTCGGAGCTGTCCATGAAGTAACCGATTTGTAACAGTTCGTTGTGTCACTGTGGTGCCAACTGCAGCTCGAATTTCAGCTGCAGACGCAGTACGATTAGCCACAGCCATACGCCGAACACGGCGGTCTTCCCTCTCAGTAGTGCTACGTGGCCGCCCGGAACCCGGTCTTCTTGAGGCAGTACTTTCCCTTGACCACTGCTGAACACTCATGCACAGTGGATACATTTCTGCCAAGACTTTCTGCAATATCGCGGAAAGAAAACCCACCTTCTCGTAGCCCTACTACACGACCTCGTTCAAACTCAGTGAGCTGTTGATGATGGTTTCTTCGTCTTCTTAGAGGCATCCTTGACTAACATTACCCACTACGTCAAATCTCAACTGCAAATAAAGATCACGAACCTTACAGCGCTTATTTAAAGCAAACCTCTTTTGCATGTTCATAGTGTCGCTACTAGCGCCACACTTATGCGCGTAGCTCGAAATTTGAATCGACGACATCTTTCAGATGTATAAACACGCCTACCAAATTTCGTTTATCTAGCACAGCTCCTTCCTGGTGTTGGGATTTTTTTTCCATCAGTGTATATATATATTGTTACAAACTTGCAAATAATTCGTAGTTATTTTTATGTAATTCCTTCAAAGAGGCTTAGTAAGGCTAAAAAATGTTATTTTTTAGCATTTCTAGTTTGTTTTTGCATTAAAATAGCTTAAAAAGAATTTAAAAATTCTCATTAAGGCCCGTAATGGATTTGGCGCCAAATTTCACATTTTCCCTCTTTGGTGACTTTCTTGGCGACCTTTGCGAGAAATTCCTATCATCGATATACCAAATATGGAATCTATAATTTCATTGGCTGACGAGTTTCTGGAATTTTCTGTATTCTTCTACGCGGGTGTTTAAGGAGTTGCTTTACGCCAAATCTGTCAGCCTCAGTTAAGTTTCGCCAAATGCTTTCATTGCTAGCCTGTTTGGATTACAGCTTGTTGTTTGTCAATGCTCTGATACAATTTGTACTGTAAATTTGCTGTTCACAGCTGTTAAGTAACCTATGTTTACTGCTGAAAGTGAAGTTGATACTTGGTTTATAGACCTGTATTCTTCTAGAATTTTTTGTAAATAAAGTTTCCAGCCTCTGCAAGATTCGCTTTTCATTCTCGGACAATTCACGAACCCCCAAGTACGCAACAATACATATATATATATATATATATATATATATATATATAGAGAGAGAGAGAGAGAGAGAGAGAAATATTATCACTCAAAAATTATACTAATATTTCAAAGCGTTTACAATTATTTCATATTATTTACCGATTTTTGAAATTGCAAGAACGAAATCACTTTATTTGAAATTATGTCATAGAGCATGATGTCTTTATAAACTTAATTTAGCCTTTTCTTAAACAAAACTGCAAAATTTCTTTGAGACAAACGCAGATTCTACACCGAAGCAGTTTTCTAAACTTCTATGAAACAAAAACTTTAAAAGAAAGGTTGTTTGCGAATTGCTTTCGAAATTCAAAAATGAAGATGTCATGAAAGTTTAATGATGGTAATTACCGGAAATAACTAATTATGCAAAGAATTATTCGAGCATGTATAATGTAGCTTTAGCGTGTGTTCTCAGATATGCTTCATTTAGAAAACAAGGGTAAAATGGGTCAACATTTAATGAAGAATTTTACATGAAGATATGAAAATGAAAATGAAAGAACATTATAGATTATACGAGGAAAAGCTTGCATTTGCTGACTAAAACAATTAGTGATCGCTGTTGATTTCCTGGAAAATATTACAATTTTATGATCGTTTTATAAATTTATGAATGAGATGTGATGTCACAAACTCATTTTCTTTACTTGGGGAGATTTTCAAAGTACAATGCAGTATGAAATACAATTTTTTATAAAATCACACAATCAACTGTGGAAGAAAATCATATTTATTGAAATTTTATTTTTCCGACTGAGTGAAAATAATGCGTGGACCGGGACTCGAACCCCGGATCTTTGACTTACAAGGTCAAGGCTGTACCAATTGAACTATCCAGGCCGAAATTCTTATAAAAAATTGTATTTCTTTCTCCCATTGTTTAATGGTGTTTTCCATTTCCTGCGGCTTATTTCTGTTGATCTATCTAAATGATAGACCAGATTGTTTCTGCCTAAAAGGTTGTCTGAGTGAGTAATGCTGACCGGGATTTCGGCCTGGATAGCTCAATTGGTAGAGCCTTGACCTTGTAAGTCAAAGATCCGGGGTTCGAGTCCCGGTCCAGGCATTATTTTCACTCAGTCGGAAAAATAAAATTTCAATAAATACAATGCAGTATGACCTATTTTTAATATTTATTTGAAATTAGAACTTAACTAGATTGTTGAAATCTGATTACAATACTCTAAACTTTATTGATTTACTTTAATATTGTTTTTATCGATTTATCGTTACAATAAGATAGTTTTTTAGACTGCTAATGATGAAACTGAATTGTCAAGCAATTGCCTGTGATACAATTTGCCTGTAATAAAGTTACCTTTTCCAAAGTAATGGTTACAAAATAATTTTGTAACATTGGCTAAGTCAAGTGGCACGTCATTGTTTGCGGCTCTAATTTCTAAGACACACAACTGTAAGTTTAACTTTGTTTTTTGTGTTTGTCTCATTATCCCCACGTATCAGGATACTGTGAAGACACAGAAAAATTTTACTTTATCAATATCTTTTTTATTCCTTTTCTAATAATTATCTGCAAAATGTAACAAATTGCCTCTTGGAGGGTCAAACACAGAACCATTGAGTTGTTATCATGACGCTCTAACCAACTGAGATAATGGACCACAGAAAGACTTTTTACTTTCATGTTTCTGTCTCCAGAGTCGACCATATCATAAATTTATATTTTAAAAGTAATTTTAAAATGTAATTAAAAATTTTTAAATTGGGCTTCGAGGTGCAACAGGAGAAGTCAATACGTACGCGAAATTCTGTAACTCTGCGATCAGCCGTTTGCCTATAAAGTGACGGACACACGCACACACATGTATTGTGAAAAGGCACCACAGAACTGACGTTTATAAGTCATAAGAAAAAATATTTTAATAAACACCATAAAATGCAAGAACTCGCAACAATTGTTCTGGTCGAAAGAAAATATGACTCTTCGTCAGGTGAAGAATGCAGGCACAAGTGTTGCAAACGTTGCCGCTTTGTTTACAGCACTCGCGACTACTGTGTTCGCCTGATGAAAGGTCAGGTTTTCTTTTCACCCAAAAGAATTGTTGTGTGTTTTTGCATTTTATAGCGTTTATTCAATATTTTTTTTCTTTTACTTATCACATATACATATAATCTTTTATTATATATGTAAAGATAAAACGGAAAAAATTGATTTAAATAACTTCAGTAAAACCTCCGTAAGAGAATCATCCACAGTGCCTTAGGAAATGAATATTTTAAAGAGGTGACATTTCACATGAGAGTGTCCAGAAAATCATGATTCAGGCAAAGAATACTACAAATTAAGCAACTTTTTAAAAAATATTTATATATTCTCTATAAGCAGCTTTGCAATAATCATTTATATTTGTCTCTTCGAATTTAAAAACATTTTAGCGACCTTTTTTTTTTTTTTTTTTCTTTCTTCCAAATTGTTTATTTAGCATCATTTTATAGCAAATAACGGATTTCTTTTAATCGATTAATCTCACTATGGCAAAAAATGCTAGGTTCAACTTTTTATATAACATTTTTATTTTGTCATCTAAAATTAACATTACTCACTTAAAAGCTGTTGAATTTAAATGTATTAACTAAATAATGGTGCAACACTAAATTTACTTTTCCATGCTGTAAAATTCACCTTTATCAATGCGCTTTCAGAAATATGAAGTCTTTTCTAACATTTGCAATATTCACATTTGGCGATAAACCTCAGTTGTATCACGGACACTATAATTTTATAGACAGTGCTTCGTGCAAGTCATGGGAAGATTAAATAAACCTGCTTTTTTAAAATATAACCGGTCAGAGAAGTATACAATCGTGCACGGGCTTTAAAGAAGTAGTGTGAAATCCTACGTGAAAATTTTAGTACAAACTAAAACTGGCTTTTAAAATAGATGAACCTTAAATAGAGGTGAACTTTTCGTAAAATTGTATTTACGTGACAAATTTGTCGTCTATGTTTATGATTTTGCGACATTTGCTGATGATATGCTCGCTGTATCGTCATGCTTGTGAACCTTACTAAAGAAAATATGAAACTTTGTAAAATATTTCTCATAAGCTTGGAAATGACACTTGATTTTTTTATTTCTGTTTATTTTGTATTATCACTCTACAAATGAGATAAAATTATGCTGTTACTTTTAGTAGAAAGTTAACAGCATACGTTTTTAAATTAATTTCTTAATGCTTTTTATAACAACGTTTTGATAAAAGACATACTAACCCATTCACATCAGGAAACTGCAATTCTCATTTAGTATAAATATTAGCCCTAAACGTTGGCGTTCTTGTAAACGTTGTATTGTTTTACAAAATGATTTTGCGTATATGTGTTTGACAAAATAACAATAGCTAAGATTTAAATGGCTTAAACATGAATATGCAAAACCTTTTTGTAAATAATGTAGAAGTTTAGAGGAACGCTAAAAAGCGGGGCTTACTTTTTAGATTAGGACATTGCCTCGATGACAGTGTGTTTATTGACATTGCCTTTTAAATAAATGTTAATTTGTAAAATATTTAAGATGTATTTTTTTTCTTGTAGTATATTTTGTACATTAGCTGTATAAAAAATAATTTTACTAATTTTTCCGTGTTTTTTTTTTTTTTTTTTTTGTTTACTTTTATGGTTATTATTGTTATATTTGTTATTATATCTGTTACATCTACTATTATTACTATTTTACCTGCTTGAAAGTTAATGTATACATGTCTGCCAACATTCTAAATAATATTTTGTAGTCCTCCAGTCCCTACTTTTTTTTTTTTTTTTTTTTTCACGCATGTCTTTTTTAGAGTATTTTTCTTCTTATTTAATCGTAATAAACCCGTTAACGCCCGAATTAATTTTGCAAAATATTATTAGCTAATTATTTCACTTCTAAACTAATATAGACAATTAACAGTAAATTATATTAACTTAAACAATTCTAGTTTTAAATTTAAAGCCTATCCTCATTTATTGATGTTTACTGTTCTAGCGAGAAAACTTCGAGATAGAAAATCTTTGAGATAAAAGATAAATTTCCTATTATATGTTGACAAATATCTCGAATGTAAAGTATTATAATATAAATTATTATTCAACTTGATTTAAGTTAGTATGCCCGCGCAAAATGCAAATATATGTGCGAACGAATGAAAAATCATAAAATGACTATCCAAATTATGAAATAATAATTAATAGTAGGCACATAAAACTTTCAGGGATCATTTAGAGTGACGCTATAAATTGTCACTAAAAAGCAGAAATCATTCCAAGAAACCACAAAAAATATACGTGCCATTTTATTAGCTGTCCTCAAATGAGGACACTGAGTGAGCGCTAACGGGTTAAATTTGGAGAAAATTTTTCTGAAAATAAAATGGTGTGAAAAGAAAGCGGTTCTAATAATACTACGGAATATTAATTAGAATGCTAGCAGGTACGTGTATAGAAAGCTTATTTCTATAGTTTTAACTTCATTACCTTTTTCTATGAATAAATAATAACAAGTTCTAAACTCTGTAAAGCAGAATATTCTCTAAAGTGAATAATTCCACCATGTATAAGCATTTTCATTCCAAAAAAAGAAATAATTAACATTAATTTAGTCAAAATATAGTAGTTTTTCTAATTTTTATTTTGCCAATAATGAGGTTAGTTCAAAGAACATTCCGAAGAAGTATAATAATTTCCCAAAAATAAAAGGTAACTTAATTATTTGTTTTACATAACATAACAGCTATATCTCGTATATTAATGAACTCATTGTCAGAAAGTACTGAAATATTTCAATTAACAGATTTTTAATTTTATATTGATGTTACAATTTAACCATTGGTGTGAATGCCCCTAAATTCTTTTTCTTAACGTTTATCGTAATAATACAGCCATAACCTTTTTTAATAACTGTTTTACATCTAGTATTACAATTTTATTTGACTTTGAATATTTAAAATATATATACACATTTGTCAAATTATGAATTTTATTCTATCAATGCTGAAATTTTCAGTGAAATGTAAATAACTCAAGACCTAGCACACAAAATATATTTTTTCAGTTTCAGAAATTAATAAAGTGTTTAATTTAATTTTTAAGAAATTTTTTACATAACTTGTAGAGAATTATGTGTCTATTTTAACTTTTGGAAGCAAACCAATTTCAACATAAATAAAAGCGTTCATAAGCTCTTTGTTAAGCCCAACAGACTATTCACATTAAAACATAAATTCGAGACGATATGAACCAGATGGTCTAAACTCAATTATGGAGAATAATATTTATAATGTTAGAGGAATAGCTAGTAAATAAATAAAGAAATGGGTAAATGTCATGAGAAAAATTTTAGTTGTTACCCTATCAACTGATTTTTTGCGTACATAATTCTTATCTTTTAGTAAAAGTATATATTATCCATGCTTTTAAAGAAACATATAATAAACCCAATGGAAATGGTGGTGTCAGGAAACACGCAAAAATACAAATTTGTGAAAAAATAATTCTCCGTATATTGGATATTTAATCTTTGCTTTAGCACATTTTGTTGTCCATATCACAGGAAAAATTATAACTATTTTTTAAAGCTGACAAGTACAGAAAAATCTATTTAAATAAAGATAACATAATTTCACAAAAAGAGTGTTTATCCAAATTGATGTTCCATTAAAAAAATTAAATAAGTGAAATTCCTATTTAAATCGAAAGTGTAAAAGAAAAATGTTTTTTAAATTACTTCTTCTAATTTATTTGTGTTAACTTCTTTTATTTTTTATGGGGGGGGGGGGTTACATAAAAAAAGATGTGCTATTTTTTTGTTTCTTTAAGAATATTCCTTCTGGCATTATATACGAATTTCTTAAATTAAAGCAGAACAGAAACCATACATATTGTATTAAAAAAAAAAAAAATACGATAGCTAATATCAAATCTACGTGTAAGACTTTATAAATCCTTAAAAATCACACGATTATTTTGTACCAAAAAATTAATAATCGTTAAATTTCTCATGAAACGAATGGCAGTTGCAAAAGTATAGGTATGCAAATTAATACCTCATTTAAGATATTAGTTTTCGAAATGTAGATAAATATTTTTTACGACGCATGTGGGACATCTTATACAACTCACGGAAGGAGACACCTAAAAACGAAACAAAAACAAAAATATTTATATAGTAACAAAAGAAAAAATATACTTAAAAATTACATATGAAAATACTAGATTAAGTGCATATTGATTAAATTTTGGATTAGTTAAAGTTAATGAAATCCTTAAAAACTCATTTTTTTTTTAAATAATGCATTTAAAAGAACTATATACGAACAATATTTTCTAATCATTATAAAATAACTAGAACAAAATATTTCTAGAATTAAGTTATTTATTAATCCAATTGCGTTAGATGTATTCTTTCTACGTTGTAAATGTTAAAAACTCACAAATTTAGTTTCTCAAAAAATATTATTATTTCTCGTCAAAACGTTTTTGAACTATTGATTGACTTAAATAAAACAGAAAAGTTTTAGGTATTGCCAGGGCTAAAACTCCTGGATGTATCGCAAACTATTTTTAAAATATAGTCTCATGAGTATACTTTTTATTTCTGGAAAAGGCCATAATAATAACAATAACAGTAATACTGTTTTGGCTCACAGGGGGGAAAATGGCACCGCGTTGCTTGCAATTTGTAAAAATTTGAACTCTTTTGGCCTTTCTGCCTGCTTATGGGATACCTTACAATGGTAGAGGTATCCGAAAGGCCTAGGAAAGGTATCCAATAGTCTTTTTATTATTATTATTATTATTATTATTATAAAATAATAATAATAATAAAAAGGCCTTTGTTATTGTTTTTATTGCAACTTTTTCTGTCTCTTTGAAATACATTATTATATACGTAAACAAATTGTAATAGAACTTTGATATAAACCGTTCGCGATGCCTTGATAGAGAAATTTCTTTAGCAAACGAATTTTATGAATAACGCTAGATGTGGTAAAGTCCACTCCATTATTACTTGCACTGTTTTATAATGAAAATATTTATGTTACCATAATCTTTTATAAAGAAAAGCTAATTTATACACCTTTTGTATAGGTAGAAAATGCTAAATTTACTCCAAAATATACAAGTTACTAGTTCTTAAGGACCTTGTTTACACCTAACCCGTCTAAACATTAATTAATAATTTGCTTTCAGAAATCAAAAGCTACTCTGAATTTTACACATATGTCCAAAATATGGCTTTGGTTGATTCTTTGGGTTTTACGCCGCACTTGTGCTTCGCTACGGGCAATAAATATGGCTGCGATTCAGTTACTAGTTTTACGTAAGAAGTGCCTAAGCACCTCCTATTTAATTTGGATAATTCTGTATACTTTATGTATACTAAATGTCATATTCACGGAACATAAGCTTTAACTATATTGTAAAACTGAACTTAAATTTGTTTTAATTTTAACCATTTTTCAAATTTAACCAGTTGAATTGTTTCAATTTTTATTTTACGAAGATAGATTATGTAAGAAATTTATTGTAATCATGATAAATTTCAACTGTGAGAAGGTGGTGTATCTATACGTTTTGAGGTGCCCGGAGTAAATTATTTTTCTATTTTAACGGTGATGTATGTGTGTGTGTGCGTAAGTGAATGAACACGATAGCCTGTAATTGCTTAGCTCAAATGAGCTGAAAGTTGTTACGTATGTTGTATTGTAGGTCATCGTAGCACGAACTGTATAGATTTTTTTTTTCTTTTTTTGAAGGAGGGGGGGGGGCTAGCACTTACAGTTTTCTTACAGGGACACAAAGAAAAATTCTTTTTCATTATGGACTTATCGGATCAAATTATTTAAATTGTGATAGCGTCTAAATGTCTTATTCGACTGACAAGGAGACGGCAAGTGTGTGGGGTCCTCAAATCGAACGGAGGTTCCGCGTGTAGTTAGCACTCAGTGAGTGTATTCATATACTCAAACCCTAGAGCGCACTACTTAGCCATCGCCGAGAAAAAAATTCCTGAAGTTTGAAAAAAAAAATTAATTTGTATTAAAATTTAATAAATCGTTATAAACAATTTCTTTTCAACTTTTATACATTGTTAAATCGCGAATTTAATGATTTCTAACTTTTTAACGTTAAACATATGGAAATTTATCAAAATTATCTGAACATCGAGAAATATTTATGAATGTGAACGATGTTTGCTTTTTAGGAGAAATTCTCAAAACACCGTGCTCCTGTAAAAAAGCTGCATTTATTTGTTGTGCAAGTTGTCGACAAAATTTGTGTTTTTCTTGTTTTTATGATAAATATCATCCAGGTTTGTGTATTCGTAAAGATGGATGATTGAAAGAATTGCTAATGCTATAAACGTATAATCATAAATATTCATTGTATTTAATAATATGTTATTTTATAGAAAATAAATGGTAATGTTTAAAAGAGCCGTGGCTTTTGTATTTATTCTATCTACAGTTCTAAGTTCTAATCGTTAAAAAGTTAGAAATCATTAAATTCGCGATTCAACAATGTACAAACGTTGAAAAGAAATTGTTTACAACGATTCATTAAATTTTAATACAAATTAAAAAAAAAAAAAAAAAAAAAAATTTCAAACTTCAGGAATTTTTTTCTCGGCGATGGCTAAGTCGTGCGCTCTAGGGTTTGAGTATATGAATACACTCACTGAGTGCTAATTACACGCGGAACCTCCGTTCGATTTGAGGACCCCACACCCTTGCCGTCTCCTTGTGAGTTTTAAATTTACGTACATGTTATAAGTGTTCTTTCCACCAACTGTATAAATTTTGATGTATCTAAAACTTATAGTTTTTATTTATTTTTTTTTTTACAGGGACACAGCGGACAATTCTTTATCATTATGACCTATGGGCTCAAATTGTTTGAAATGCAATAGCGTTAAACTCCTTATACGACTGAACTGAAAGCTAATTAATACATTATAGATCAAAATCGCACGTACTGTATTTTGATGAATGTGAACATATAATTATATTACAGGTACGAAAAGAAAAAATTCATTATAATTATGGCGAATGGACTCAAATTATTTGAAGTGCACTAGCGTCAAAGTGCACTATCTCTGCTTTCATTCCGATATAAATTAGTAGGCCTGTTATAGGTTATTATCGCAAAAACCATACAAATTTATATAAACGTAGAATTTGCTGTTTTTTTTATGTGTGTATATATATATATACACACACACACACATTTTAAATTCTAAGAAACAATTTAGTTATTTTTAAATGTACTTAACTTTTGATTTTCTTTGTTAACGAATCTAAAGTTCAGTTATTTTCTGTTAATCGATAAATTAATCTCAATTTTTGATATGTTTCTGGACTTTATACATTAATAAAACTTTCATAGTGTATGAATTTAATATAAAATGTATGATTGAAATCAGTCTAATTCAAATCATAATTACTCGTAAACATCGTTAGAAAATGTTAAAAACCCTTAATAAAAATGAAAATACACTTCCAGCAATTTGCAATTATAGCCCTTAATGCATCTGAATCTTTTTGTGTGGCTCTGTATATCTTAATGTTAATTATACTATATACTATAAAAACCATTTTTTTCCATATGGTTCTTAAATTTGAATTTCATTATGGTTTGTGAGAAATAAGAGTATTAAAATATTGTTGATAGAAATACTTTTCAAAGAACGCAATGCTTTCGAATACTTTGGGGTGTCACTGTACACAAACCAGTGGTGGTATTTATAATATGAGTTTTAAGGAATTCAATTAAAATTCACGGGAGTTAGAACGCAGAAAGATAGACAGACAAACCGAAATCTTAAACACTTTACAAATTTGTTGGAAAGTGTTAAAAGAGAGAAAAAAAGAAACAATTAAAATATTACAATGACATAATTTTAAGCGGAAAAATTGAAGAAAAAAAAAAAAAAAAAAGAAAGAAAGAGAGAGAGAGAGAGAGAAAGAAAAAAAAAAAAAAAAAGAACATTATAATGTACTATTTGAAAACGAAAAGTAAATAAAAGAAATAATTTGCTAAAAATGCACTTATGCTTACTTTGAAGCTTGCTTGATGCTTGATGCTTTGAAGCTTGCTTTGATGCTTACTTGAAGAGTTTCTTAAAAAAATTATCATAAAAATTCTAAAAGGAGCAGTACATTAAAGGAGCAGTACATTATTCTGTTAACAAAATGCTGTTAAAAAAAAAAAATAAATAAAAAAAATAAAAACTAACAGAGAAAGATATAAGCAAAATTGTAGACAATGTAACAGAAATTTCAGTCATAATAATAATACACTGTAAATACAAGTGTCAAAAATTCAGACACAATTGTGTCTGAAACGGGTGTTCAATTTTAAGATGCTAAAGAGTGTCATAAAAGGCACATCGTTTCACACTCGAAACGTCTGAAATTCCGCCATCTTTGATCCTATCTACAGTGAATATTTTTCATAAATAAATAAATAAAAAGATGCGTTTAATGCTGTTTACCTGTGAAAAATAGACTTTAGAATCTCCTAGAGCATAAAAAAAATATATTAATATTTTTTACAAAAATATTCTCCGTGGCTCCGCCGGGAATCGAACTGACAACCAACAGATTCAAAGTCGAGCGTCTTCCCAATCAAGCCATCGGTGCTCACACTGTACCCTGCTTGTATAATGAAATATATTCTAGTATCCGTAAAACAAATCGAAGTTTTATGTCTTTGGAATAAAACTGTCCATAAGAAGTAAAGATTAATACATATTATTAATCTTAAATTTCATGTGTAGAGGTTTAGAGTTTTTTTTTTTTTTTTTTTTTTTTAATGCGTAATAAACATGAAAAAAATAGTAGCCTATGGATTTTAAACGATTTTTTATTTTATTTTATTTATTTATTTATTTTTTTATTTTTTTACTGGTATTTGCAAGAAAACAAACTATATACATGAAACAAAAAAAAAAAAAAAAAATGCTCTTTTACATTTTGAAGTGTAGGCAAACATAAAATAATTTTTAAAACACGAAAAAAAAAATACTAATTATGCACAAATTGTTTAAGATTGTTTGTTATGAATTCGCTTTCTTAGCTAAGTTACATGCTTCGATTATCTTAATATTTTTTTATTTATTACATGTGAGAATTTTAAATAAAAATTAACTTTGTTTTTTAATTTTTAACAGAATAAGATCCGTGTCTAAGTATTTTAAATAAGTTAACAACTTATATTACATAAAATAATGTCAAATTTATTTGTTTAAAAAAATGTTAAAGCCGGATATGCATGCTGCTTAAAGTAGATTCCATATGGAAAATTTGTTAAGTAATACAAATGTCTGAATTTCTAAGTGTCTGAAATTTGTAATGTCTGAATTTTTCAGTGCCTAAATTGTAAAATGTCTGAAATTTTACGTGTTTTAAAATGTTATATGTTGTAGTAAATGTGATCTATCGTGTAATCCATTTGGAAGAGCTTTTTAAATTATTTCACGCACATAAAACAAACAATTTTTTCAGAAAACACAAAGAAGAAATCCATTGGTCATTTTTCTTACTTTATATAATATTAATCACACAAATACAATATTTACAGATTCGCACATATATTTACATTGATTCAACTAGAGGCTTCCTTTGAAGCACATTAAAATAATCAAGAAATAAGAATTTTGGCTTTTAGCCTGCCGTTAAAAACGGCCATTTCCAAGAGAACTTTTTATGCCTTCATTCTTTCACGAAAACCAAGTTACATCTGACGAATTTTCATTTTCCATGTGGTTAACAAAAATCCAATAAAAATAAAATAAGTATACAAGTTATAATTGCTTCTCTGGCATCTGGTGCTTATAATTGAGCCAGTCGCCCAAGCAAGAAGTTCCAGGGGGAATTAAATGAGCATGATGAAATGAATATATTACTCATTATAAATTTCCTAAACAATCATTAAAAATGAAATATTAAAGTATTAGATTGAACTCTTCATGAAAATTGACAGACATGCACAAGATATCATCCTTAATTAATCTGCAGATGAAAGTAATTTCATATAATTGGTAGACTTATTAAATCCTTCATAAAATTAATTAGACGAATAAAATAATTTATAACAAACTCCCCCCGGATGAACAATGGTTCAGCAAAATATTTCAAAATTCAAGATACTTAAAATGAACAAAAATCAATACTTACATAATACTTACAATAGGGTAAGTAAACATAAACTACAAAAAACAACAACTTCAGAAACCTACTAAAGTAGAAAAGGGAACATTAAAGTAAAATTACAAGAAGAAATTTCAAATCTAAGTTATAGATATGAAAATATTTTAACAACAATAAAAATTAAAGAGTTTTTTTTAAGTCATTAAATTGTTCAATTTAAATGTTTGAGTTCCATTTTGTATAACAATTGGACTGGCCTTTTAATTATGGCACTGCCAGTCTTCAATTTACAAGCACGGATTTTACCATCTCGTCCAGCAAAAGTTTTTGTTATTTTTCCGAGCTTC
Source organism: Salticus scenicus (assembly GCA_963930645.1). Classification (NCBI taxonomy): domain Eukaryota; kingdom Metazoa; phylum Arthropoda; class Arachnida; order Araneae; family Salticidae; genus Salticus; species Salticus scenicus. Next base: position 263,100,726 of record OZ005649.1, on the reverse strand, counting down.
CAAAATGTTCGAGGTAAGTGTTCATCTTTCACTAACACTATTTCATTGGTTTGAAAGTCACAATCTTTAGTTTGATCAGTCTGATGCACAGATCTCAAAGCTAGAAGATACTCATTTTTCCATCTTTTCCAAAGATGGTTCAAGAGATTTTCTCTTAAACGGAGACGCTTTAGAAATTCTTGTCTAGTTCCAGGTAAGTTTAGATCATTGATTTTTATTGCTGGTAAACACATAACTCGTCTTCCTAATAAAAAGTGAGCTGGTGTAAGCGGAGATGGTTCGTCGACATCTGAATAAACGTAAGTCAATGGTCGGCAATTGATCATTGCTTCAACTTCAAGCAACAAAGTTTCTAAATCACTCAAGATCAACGAGGACTTTCCTATGATTTTTCGAAGAGTAGTTTTAACTGAGCGTACCATTCGTTCATAAAACCCGCCCCACCAAGCTGCTCTTTCTGTGATATATTTCCATGTTATTCCATTATTAGCATAAAAATTTTTAACCTCTGGGTGGTGGATGGCGTTCCAAATTTGTTTCAGTTCAAATTCAGCTCTTTTAAATGTCTTTGCATTGTCCGAATAAATAATTTTACACAGACCTCTTCGGGCGATAAATTTTCTGAAGGCATTCAAAAATTCGGACGTGGTCATGTCTTGAGAGGTCCAGCGTAGTCAAGTCCAGTGACAGAAAACGGTGGTGCTTCGTTAATGCGATCACCAGGTAGAGGTGCAATTGTTTGCTGACCGGCACGAGCGTTGTACCTCTTGCATACAATACATTTATTTAATATAGATTTTACAATCTGTCTCCCCTTTAATATCCAAAATCTTTCACGTATTTGTACAAGTGTACTTGAGACTCCTGCATGCAATACCTTTTCATGAGCGTTTTTTATGATCAAGAAAGTTAAATGACCTTTAGCAGGTAGTAACACTGGATGTTTACCTTCAAAGGGTAAATTTGACCTTTGAAGTCGCCCTTGGATCAACAACAAATTTTCTTCTGATAAAATAGGATTCAATTGGAAAATTTTGGAATCTTTAGAAATCGATTTTTTATTTTTTAGACATTTAATTTCTTCGGGAAAACTTTCTTCCTGCACTAATTTTAACCAATAATTTTATGCGCAAAGGATTTCAGCAGCAGATAATTCCGAAAATATTCTTTCTTTTTTGTTGACTTTTATATTAGAAACAAATCTAAAAATCCAAGCAGTCACTCGATACAGTTTAGTCAAGGAACTATACTTTGCTATATCCATGATTGGAATTTTTTGCTTATTTTCTTCAACCATGCACTGTAATATCGCTGTGGATTTTTTAGACTGCTCGTCTGTCACATCGGGTAATTTACTTTGAATTAATTTAACTGTAGGCCACTGACTTTCATGACAAGAAAGAAATTCAGGGCCATTAAACCATTTTTTACAATTTACCAATACTTTTATAGAACAACCTCTTGTTAAGAGATCAGCAGGATTTAAATTACCCTCTACATGTTTCCAGGATTCTGGATTAGATAAATTTTGAATTTCGGAAATTCGATTTGAAACAAAAGGTTTCCATTTATTTCTGTTGCCCCTTATCCAGTGTAGTACAATCTCCGAATCTGTCCAAAAAACAATATCAATTACAGGGAGTATTTTCTTGACATAATCCGCAACCCTGGCACCGATAAGTGCACCCATAAGCTCTAAACGCGGAAGGGTTAACTTTTTTAAGGGGGCAACCCTAGATTTAGACATTACAAAACAGGTTTTAAAATTATTTTTAGGTGTTTTATATCTTAAGTATGCAACTGCGCCATAAGCATTAGGGTTAGCATCAGTGAAGACATGCAATTGTAATTCAGTCTTATCTTTACTACATATCGAGTCAAAATAATATCTGGGAATTTTAAGTAGTTTTAGATCTCCAATTTCTGATAACCAAGTTTTCCAGCTATTTACTAATTCCCCAGAAAATTGTTCATCCCAAGAAATTCCCATAACCCACAATTGCTGTAATAAACATTTTACTCTAATTACATAAGGAGCAATAAAACCCGCTAGGTCAAATATCATGGCTGCAATCTTTAACATGTTTCTTTTTGTACATGAAGTATTCTCTATTTTTGATAACAAGGGTCGTAATTCTAGCCCTAAATTATCTTCCTTGTTATCCCAAGTTAAGCCTAAAACCTTTAAAGAAGTATTTTGCGAATCAAGATCAGTAACAGTTAAATTTTCACGAACCCACTCTTTTCGAAGCTCCTCAGAATTTGTCTCAAATTTCCTCAAATTCATACCTGCTTCTCTTAAAATATTGGCAGCTTCAAGGGTTAAATTAAGAGCTTCATTAACATCATCTCCCCCCGAGAATAAATCATCAACAAAGAGGGATGAATTAAGCATATTAAAAACACTTTCATGAGAAATTTCGTATTTTTTAATATGGTGTTTAATTGTACAAGCCAAAATAAAGGGACTACAGGTAACTCCAAAAGTAGCTCTTGTCATTCGATAAGGTATTATTTTTTCATGATTGTTAAAGTTTTCATAGTATAAAAATCTTAAGTAGTCACGATCTTCCTCCGCTATATAGATATTTGGAGAAAAGCCTTTTCAATATCGGCTGAAAACGCAAATTTATGAAATCGAAATTTTAAAATTATGTCCAAAACACAAGGGTTTAAGTTAGGGCCAGGATTTAGATTTTCATTTAAGGATAAATAATTATTTTGTTTGGAAGAGGCATCATAAACAATGCGTACCTTTGTAGTAGTTTTATCCTGTCTTATCACGGGTCTATGGGGCATATAATAACAACCATCAGAAATTTTTTCGGGACATTTTTCTACTATTCCTTCTTTAAGCTGCTCGGTTAAAATAGAATTATATTCTCTAAATAATATTTCATTTTTCACGAATTTGTTTTCCAAACTGGAAAATCGCTTTTTAGCTACTTCAAGATTATTTCCCAAGAAATCACGAGAATCTTTCCATAATAACCGCGCTTCATAACGACCGTTCATGAATTTTAAATTTTGTTCAAATTCATCTACAATTTCTAGATTAGTAGATTTTTTTTCATTATTCTCCAAAATTCCAATAGATTCAAGATCCCAAAAGGACTTTAATTGGTTATTTATATTCTCGACAGATATTCTCAAGCAATTTACACCCCTTTTATTAGTCATTATCTGCCCTTGAACTGTATGCCCAAATATAGTGTCTGCGACCTATAAATTTTTAGTTAAATTTTGGACAATCCCCCTCTGAATTTTCCATAAATAGTCCGAGCCTAACAAAATATTTATCTCATTCTCGAGACCCGTATCAGCTGGCCTATAGCCTCTTTTTCTCATTAGTTCAAGAATTTCAGGTGCCACTGTTTTTACTACAGCGCCTGTTATATTATCTACAACAAGAGCTTCGATCTTTATAAAGTTGCACGGTTGCGCAATACTACTTAATTCCAGCACCACTACATCATAACAAGACTCGTAAGGTTGTCTACGGCCAAAGGGGTACACTAACAAATTTTCCTGCCTCACAGGTTTCAATTTTAATTTTCTCACTAAAGACCTTTTCACGAAACATTTTTCGGACCCGCTATCACAAAGTATTCTGGCTAAAACGGTATTATTACCGGCCGATACAGATACACAACATGTCTGAAGCAAAGTTGATTTTTGTTTAATTTTTTGTTCAGACATCATTGATACAATAGTACTAATTTTTTCCTTTTCATGGTTTTCACTTTTACTTAATTTAGGACAAAACAAATGATTATGTGTCGTACTAGAACATTTTGTACAAGGATTTAATTTAGTTCTGCAATCTCCTGATAAATGCGATTTCAAAAAACACTTATAGCAACGTCCTTCTTTCTTTAATCTATAACGTTTTTGCTCATCCGAAAATTTAGTACATGTCAGACCCCCATGGTTAGAAGCTTTGCAAAATATGCAAAATTGCTTCGCAGAAGCACTTAAAGCTGCAGCCGAAGGGATGTTTTTCTTTGGAGGAAAATTTTTATTTTTACTTTGATAGCTTTCAGATATTTTACCAGGGGAACTATTTACAAGGTTTGTAGCTTCACGACATCTCAATTCATTTTTAATAAAATCAATTAACTCAGTAACCTCAGTGTCTTTATCCGGATCGCGCTTTCTGTTAAATTCTAACACGAGTTGCTCAGGCAATAATTTTAATAATATTGGTAACAATAAATGACCATAAGAACCCGATGCGACACCGAGCGAGTCCAAATTTCGTATACAAATCTCAATATTGTCATAGAGCTGTCTCAATCCATTTATATTAGATGGGGATTTCACTGCTTCAAGATTCAGTATTTTGTTCATATAACAACTTATTACATTTTCGCGTTTTCCATATCTTTCCTTAAGAAGCTTTAAACTAGAAAAATAATTTTCTTCATTTAGTTCGAACCCACTTACAATATTATAAGCAGGACCTGACAACAAAGATTTCAAGTACTGAAATTTTTCTATTATCGTTAAGCTTGGGTTTGAATCGATAGTGTTCGAGAAAGTATTATAAAAATCAAGAAATTTGCTTGTTTCCCCAGTGAATTTGTCCAATAATAACTTTGGCAATTTTACTGCCGATGTTTGTCTATTAGAGTCAGAATCCGAAAACCCTTCATTTTTGGCACCGGTATCACAATTTTTATTTTCGGTAACATAATTACACTTCTTAAGACGATTTTTAATTTTAAATTTCAAACTTAAAATTTTTTCAGAATACTCTTCAACAGATTTTATTTCTTTTTCGTATTCTGCCTTATCAGATATTAAATTGTCAACTTCGGAATTTAATTCTTTTAATTCCTTTTTTTTTTCCATTAAAATATCATGTGTTTCTTTTAATGAATCAATATCAGTATTCTCTATATCAGCTGCAAATAAAGCTTCCGCTTTTGTTACTAATTTTGTAATTAACGTTCTAACTGTTGAACGTTTAGTTTTTATTTTTTCTAATGTATTCATGTTTAATCTCAAAATATAAACTCAATAAATTATAATTCAAAATTATTAAACATATTTTCAAAATAGCAAATCAAAATCAAAATCATTTATCATTCTAGAATTTTTAATCAATCATTCAATATATATATATTTTCAAATAAACATATAAACATCAATAACAAATTATTTTATTTAGTTAGTTTTTCATTCAAATAATATCAATGTCTTAATGATAATATTTATTTAAATCAATGTAACTTTTTCCAATATATTTTCAGGAATATATTTTTCAACATTTTCAATATTTATTTTATTTATTTATTTCCTACAAGTATTTTCAAGTGTTCAAGAAAATTGTTAATATAATTCGAAATTTATATTTTCAACATATACTTTTTTATTTCAAGATCTAAAGGAATACCAAAAGGTATCCTACCTTTTTTTCCGGGTTTCAGGACACCATGTAGTAAATGTGATCTATCGTGTAATCCATTTGGGAGAGCTTTTTAAATTATTTCACGCACATAAAACAAACAATTTTTTCAGAAAACACAAAGAAGAAATCCATTGGTCATTTTTCTTACTTTATATAATATTAATCACACAAATACAATATTTACAGATTCGCACATATATTTACATTGATTCAACTAGAGGCTTCCTTTGAAGCACATTAAAATAATCAAGAAATAAGAATTTTGGCTTTTAGCCTGCCGTTAAAAACGGCCATTTCCAAGAGAACTTTTTATGCCTTCATTCTTTCACGAAAACCAAGTTACATCTGACGAATTTTCATTTTCCATGTGGTTAACAAAAATCCAATAAAAATGAAATAAGTATACAAGTTATAATTGCTTCTCTGGCATCTGGTGCTTATAATTGAGCCAGTCGCCCAAGCAAGAAGTTCCAGGGGGAATTAAATGAGCATGATGAAATCAATATATTACTCATTATAAATTTCCTAAACAATCATTAAAAATGAAATATTAAAGTATTAGATTGAACTCTTCATGAAAATTGACAGACATGCACAAGATATCATCCTTAATTAATCTGCAGATGAAAGTAATTTCATATAATTGGTAGACTTATTAAATCCTTCATAAAATTAATTAGACGAATAAAATAATTTATAACATATGTCTTAATTTCAGACATAGCAACCTTATTCAGACACTTAGCTCATTTATAAAAAAGACACTTACGTGTCTTGATTTAAGACAGCACATGCGTCTGAAATTTTGCATGCGTAAGTGTTTCAGACATTTATGTGTCTGAATTGACATTTCAGACACATTTTTGTCTGAATTTAAGATGCTTCTATTTACAGTGTAGGAAATAAGCTTAACACTTCTACTTCAGTCATCTCACAACCTCAGTCACAAGAAAAGAGAAAATTTTCAAAAAAGTCTATGCGATGAAAGGAAAAAAGTAAAATGTAAAACTGATGAATGATGACTGAAGCTGTCGTAGTAAAATGCCTTCTAAATGAAAAATACTGTTGCACATTAAAAATAAATAAATAAATAAATAATTTTACATCAAAACTGAATTCTGTGAAATCTGTCTTTCGGTCAATGTTCCATTTGAATTTTTCTGAAATATTGCAAGGTAATTGGGTATGTGTCCAATGAAGGTAAAAAAATCGTCCGATTATTGATAAATATTTTGATGATTTTATTGTGAAATATTTAGAATTGTTAACACGTGGTGAGTTATGTTATCACGTAGCATATACAAAGATGACACAGATTTAATTATAACGTCTCATGTCGAAATTTTGAAATAACCACAGCATGATAATGGTAGTATATTATACCTTTTTGATGTAAATTGAAATCATTGTAACTTAATTATAATTCTTGTTTCAAAATAAAAGGAATTTACATTTATTTTTGGAGAATGATAATCATTTTTTAATCACTACTGATTTTACCCCATCCCTGGGATAAATTGGATATTACAAATGATAATATTTTAGCTATTTAAATACTAAAAAATGCGAATAAAAATACTTTTAGAGTGATAATACTATGACTAATGCATAAAAACATAAAAAAAAAGTTTCACATATTTATTTATTTATTTTTAGTGAAAATAAGTGATGAATATCAAAATATGCTATATTTACCCATTTTACCCTGTTAGACCCTATTTGTTTTAGGAGTGCCTTGGTCCAAGAAACTCAAATATGGTGTGACAAGTGAGCATTATTATTTGAAAAAACAAAATTAGAGCAATTTTTAATATGCACACATCCCTTAATTCAAACATTTTCTTCATTTTTTTAAACTAGTGGCGCGGTAGCCCAGTTGACTAAGCAGCGAGCTCTTAATAGGGGGATTTTGTTTTCGATAACCAAAAACCGGAAAATGGCCGTTCTTTACACAAATGGAGACTGTGTGAGGTTGAGACTACAGAATGTCTTCACAGTTGTTTGAAATTAAGCTGGATCCAGCAAAGTACAAAGTTGGGACGGTTAAATCACTTCGACGCCAGTCACTCGGCGAAAGTTGAGGTAGGGTTAGTTTTGTGTCGGCAGGGTGCTGCAACGAAGGAATTAGGCAGTGAGAGTTAGATGAATGTGAAGTGATTTTAAAAGTATTGATTGAAATGAAGGGAAAGGAGGTTAATAGGAAGAAGTATAAGATGGAGATGGTTTTAGTAGATTGGTGTGGATGGTGGTGTATATTGTAGGAGATTGTGGTGTAGATGGTGAAGAATCTTATTTTGGCGAGTATTGAGCTGTGAAGTAGTGGAGATTTAGTTGTGTGAAGATTAAGTTGTGATGAGTGTTGGTACGCGTATCTACTAGCATTCGTAAAAGTAAAGTTGGTTCAGCAGGGAATCCTCTGATCCACAGTGGAGTCACAGTAGAGGAGTTAAAGAGTGAATCCGTCGCTAAATCTTCGACTGTTGCTGGGGTGAGATTTTTAGAATTATCTAATTTAAATTCTGATACATATATTTTGATAAAGTAATTAAATGCGCTGACTGAGCTAGCTTGATTGCCAGACCGCCCTTCCATTAATCTGTTCAAATAAAACTCTTATTTATTGTTTAATTCAAGTCTTGTGCTCTCTTTACTATCCATTTAGTTATCCAACAAGGAAACATTCAAAAGGTGTCATCTTCAAAAAGTATTGAAAAAAATATATGTGATTCTACTCTTTATAAAACACCAGAAAATAAAAAAAATATCGGCTGAAATTAATTACAGCGACCACAAAAAATTATCAAAATTAAGCATATTTGGCGATTAAGCACTGTTAGGCGATACGTTTGCTAGCACCGAGATTGACGTGTACGAACAGAACCCTGTTTTGCTTTTCCGCCAAGTACTGAAAATTAATCGCCTAGTAGTGTGAAATCGCCAAATATGCTTAATTTTGATAATTTTTTGTGGTCGCTGTAATTAATTTCAGCCAATAATTTTTTCATTTTCTGATGTTTTATGAAGAATAGAATCACATATATTTTTTTCAATATATTTTGAATATGACACCTTTTGAATGTTTCCTTGTAAGTAATTAAGTAAGATGGAGTTTGCATCAACGCAAACCTCACAGTGGCGGCCGCAAACGCTCGACACCCCTACCTCTCGGGTATACTTTACGGGCTCAAGTGATGTTACTCAGTTCTTTACTGAACACGGTGAATACTTCCTCTTGTCTAAAATTGATGAAGCTGACAAATTTAATTTATTAAAATGCTCCTTAAAAGGAGATGCTAAAATCTGGTATGATACTGTTGCCTCTAGCGCTCTAGGCCAAAATCCTACGTATGAGGATTTGAAACTTAAAATTAAGAATTCATTCTCTTATATTGCCGATAAAACTAGACTTCTTCAAGAACTTTACACGACTAAAATGTCATTTTATGATAAACCTACAACATTTTTGTTACGTAAATTAGACATTATAAAGCAGCTTGATTTAGTTGTATCTTTTGCCTCTGCAAAGGAAATTATAATCCCGCTATTGACTATTCCTATTCAAGACTATCTTGATCTGAAACCTGTAACTTCTTACAACAGCCTGTTTCAAACCTTATCTAAGTACCAAGAACGTCACCCTCCAAGGGCGGAAAATAACTTTAGTCGCCAGCGGGTTAATGGAAATATGCAAAATTGTAGGCGTGAAAATTTCACCCTCCCCCCCCCCCCCTCAAAATTTCAATCGCTATCAACAAGAACGTCAATCGTCGTAACCAAGGCGTAATAACTTTCGAAATTCTGAGAACGATCGTTCTAATCAAAATCAATCTCTAAACTTTTCTCGAGCTGATAGAAATAACAGAAGTTTTCGTAACTCTCGTAATAACCAGAGTCGTCAGTTAAACGAGTAAGTGGCTCTTGTGAGGAGGGTCACCAGCCACTGAATGACTCAATCACCTCCATATGTTTAGACACAATTTGTATCAGTCCAGTAGACCTCCCTAATTTAAATGCAATACTGTATGATGTTTTAATGCCTACTTATTGGGACACTGGTGCTGAACGTTACTTTCTAGCATATGACACTTATAATAAGTATTTTGCCTTATAAATCTTTAAAGCGGACAAATTTAAATGTTACAACGGCTAAAGGCCAGTCCTTTATTAGTAGAGGCGAAGTCCGCCTGATTGTTAAAATTCATAATTTAAGTGTTAATTGGCCCTTTTACGTCATCGAAAATCTTCAGCATCCTTGTATTATAGGGCTAGATTTTATGAAAACAAATAACGTTGAAATAAATTTTGCCAGTAAATCTCTATATATTGGTGATTCTAAGTTAAATTTTAAACCTGTCGAGCCGACAGAGTTAATTGTTAATCTTGAGGAAAGTGCCCTCACCCATATTGAAAAAATTGATTTTGTTAATTTTCTTAATCAGTTTATGCAGTTATTTTCTGATACACCTTGCTTGACTCAGGTTGTTTGCCATGAAATTGACACTGGAACTAAAAAAGCAGTCTTTAGTAAACCTTATCGTTATGATCAGGCCAAACAAGATATTATAAATTGGCATATTAACAAAATGTTGAAAAACGATATTATTATGCCTGTAACTTCTCCCTACGCATCTCCTGTTGTTTTATGTCGTAAGAAAAATGGTAAACCTATTACCGATCCTGAGGCATGGAGATTTGCGATAGATTATCGTAAGCTCAACTCTATCCCTTGCCTATAATTGATGATTTGTTAGCACATATTACAACGATCAATTTTATGTCTACTCTCGATCTGACATCGGATTATTTCCAAATTGCCATGAAACCCACTGATATATCAAAAACAGCATTTATAACTAAACGCGGCACGTTTGGTTTTAAACGAATGCCTTTCGTATGTTCAGGGGCAGTCGCAACTTTTCCTATGGAAACTATACTTAAACCTGTTTTGAATAAGTTTGTACATGTTTATCTCGATGATATAATAATCACGTCCTCATCTTACAATGAGCGTTTAAATCATTTAAAAACTGTCTTTACTCTACTGCAAAATGCAGGATTAGCTTTAAATTTTTCTAAGTGCCATTTTGCACGACAGGAAATTAAGTATCTAGGCGTCAAAATAACGCCTGTTGGTATTTCTGTAGATGATGAAAAAGTTCAGCCAGTTTTAAACATGCCCCCCCACCCCCCTACAACTTCCAAACAAGTTTCTATATTTCTAGGCATGTGTGCCTGGTATGGCAAAATTATACCTAATTTTGCTCACATATGCGAGCCCCTCTTTAAACTCAAAAGGAAATGAATTAAATTTAACTGGTCAAATGAAGCACAAGAAGCATTTGATAAGTTAAAAACTACACTTAGCGCTCCTCCTGTACTAGCTCATCCAAATTATAATATAAAATTTCAAGTAGCAACTGATGCTTCTTCCTACGGCATTGGTGCCGTTTTAAGCCAAGAAGGCCGCCCAATAGCATATGCGTCCCGAACGCTTAATACTGCAGAAATAAATTATCCAGTAACTGAACGTGAATGTTTAGCAGTGCTTGGGGACTGGAAAAATTTCGTTTACATTTTACACACTTTCCAGTAAGAGTTGTTACGGACCATGCGACATTAACTCGGTTGACAGCTGGAAAGAATCTCTCCCCTCGCATGATTCGATGGACTCTTAAGTTATCTAACTTTAATATGAACATTTAACACCGCCCTTGTTCTGCCAATATCGTAGCTGACGTTCTTTCACGTACCACTCCATTTCAAGAAAATACGATTGAATCTAATGGTGTTAATCAATCCCTATCAATTTCCTTAAATGAAAAGAATGTTCAGTTAAATTCTACTGTTAAAGCTTCATATATTCATAATTCGCATTTAAATACTGAGCCAGTTCAATCCGAAATATTATCAAATGTAACTGAAACTCGTGTAAAAGAAATTGAAAGTGAACAGGTAAACCAATGTGCTTCTACGAATCTAGTAACTACTTTAAACGATAAATTCGTATCTGATAAGGAAAAAGTAGCTTTAGCGCTTTTGCCAGCATCTGTGTTAAATTCGAGAGATCAATTAATCTAAGAACAAAAAAATGATCCCGAATTTGGATTAATCTATAAGTATTTAGAAGATCCTGAGTCAGTTTCAATAATCGAATCAGCTATTGCCTTAAACTGGTCCCAATCTTTTTCTTTAATCGACGTTTCTTTAGCAGACGTGACTGAAACTCGTGTAAAGGAAATTGAAAGTGAACAGTTAAACCAATGTGCTTCTACAAATCTAGTAACTACTTTAAACGATAATTTCGTATCTGATAAGGAAGAAGTAGCTTTAGCGAGTTCTCTCCGCAGCACCCATTCAACACCCTGCGTCAAGCCAACAGGCTCCTCCGTATGAATCACCTGCCGAACAAGCGTTTGTAAGAGCGTTCTGGGAGCCTAGCTCACGAGAACAACCAGCAGCTTCACCAAGACCTCTAACCTTACTGACGTTAGAGCTGCAAACTTACATCAGGTGATACCGTTCTTTATTTTTATTTTTTTCTAGTCACAAGTGCATTTCTGTCGGAGCTGCACAAAATGTTCGACATACTTTGAAGCCTTTTCGGGACTTTATATTTTAGAACTGTTATGAAAGCACTGGACTTTCCCAAGCTAAAAATGCAAAATTTAAATTAGTTCATGAACTTTCACATTGAAATTCATGTTTGCGCTTCGATGTCAGCATTTTTGTTCTCTCTTAATATCTATTTTATGTATGTATTAAGTTCTATTACCTTTTAGCCATCACCTGCAGAGCGGGTAATATAAAATATTTTTCTTAACCCCTTGTAAAAATTCCCCCCTTTTTTTGTATTTCTATAAATAATGTCTTCGTATATATAAAATGAAATTTGGTTATTGTAAACTTTTGCATATCCTAAAAGTTTCTCTATATATATGCTTTAGAGTGGGGGAAATGTTTTTTTTTATACTGTACAGGTTTTTCATTTTAGAAACTCTCCAAATAGACAGTTCTGTCAATCTAATCTGATGTCCAAAGTACTACTCTGCTGTCTGTCGCATCTTATACTCTATAGCCTCTGAATGAATTGGTCTTCAATCTGCATTCCTTGCCGCTGTTTTTCTTAGCCATCTTCTTTTGATGTATGAAGCTAATTGATGCTGATCTTCGTTTAGTCATCTCCTGTGCACGTTTGGGTCTACAATTCTTATCAAAGTCTCTGCAAGGATTATTTTTTTAATAAAGACTTTTTTTTATGAAGCATCGCCTTTTTTTTTTTTTTTTTCTTACTGAACTTTTAAATTTTCTGTTCAACTCGAATGTCGCATTGTAAAGCGACATGTTTTGTAACATCAAGCTCAACTACAGTTTAAAATTAAGATTTTGCCTTCCTGGCATAACAGGAAGACGTTTGTAAATCCTATTGTAATTCTGGTATTAGCTCAGTCAGGGTCCCGGAGTTTCTCGGGGTAAAAGAGCTCCATTTATTTAAAAATTTTTTTTTTTTTCAGTTCCTGAGTTTTCCTCTCAGGGATTTAACAAATTTTTTTTTAAGTTACTCTCACCCGGTTAAAATTTAAGTGATAGCTGCACTCACACTTCCGAGATATGCGATTATAATTAGATGTAGAATCAAGGTGTTTGAAATTACTCGGTAAAACCCGTTGGGGATTTTCCCGACTAAATTTTTTTCTTGGATGGGGACTGTGAGGTTGAGACTACAGAACATCTCCACAGTTCTTTGAAATTAAGCTGGATCCAGCAAAGTACAAAGTTGGGACGGTTAAATCACTTCAACGCCAGTGACTCGGCGAAAGTTGTGGTCGGGTTAATTTTGTGTCGGCAGGGTGCTGCAACGAAGGAATTAGGCAGTGAGAGTTAGATGAATGTGAAGTGATTTTAAAAGTATTGATTGAAATGAAGGGAAAGGAGGTTAGTAGGAAGAAGTATAAGATGGAGATGGTTTTAGTAGATTGGTGTGGATGGTGGTGTATATTGTAGGAGATTGTGGTGTAGATGGTGAAGAATCTTATTTTGGCGAGTATTGAGCTGTGAAGTAGTGGAGATTAAGTTGTGTGAAGATTAAGTTGTGATGAGTGTTGGTACGCGTAGCTACTAGCATTCGTAAAAGTAAAGTTGGTTCAGCAGGGAATCCTCTGATCCACAGTGGAGTCACAGTAGAGAAGTTAAAGAGTACATCCGTCGCTACAGCTTCGACTGTTGCTGGAGTGAGATTTTTAGAATTATCTAATTTAAATTCTGATACATATATTTTGATAAAGTAATTAAATGCGCTGACTGAACTAGTTTGATTGCCAGACCGCCCTCCCATTAATCTGTTCAAATAAAACTCTTATTTATTGTTTAATTCAAGTCTTGTGCTCTCTTTACTATCCATTTAGTTATCTAAGTAATTAAGTAAGATGAAAATACGTAAAATACGAATTGGTTGTATTTCAAATCCATCATTGTGTTAGGTACCAGTGAGTTACCCGCTTTGTGAGTCTGGTTTGCATTAATTTTTGATTCGCGGGTAATCATATGGGTAAAGGTATGGGTAAGCATATAGGTAAACATGCGTGTCAATAGTACATCAGTGCAATTTGTAACTAAAAATTTTTCATTTCCGTATCTGATTTTTATTTTTATTTATTTATTTATTTATTTATTTATTTTAATAAGCATACCACTAATTTCATGTTTCTATCTGTCGTTGCTTGCTAGGTTTTTTTTTTTTTTTTCCAAAGTTAGGGATTCTTTGTTAAACACCATGTAAAAGTATATGTATAGTTAAGCGATGCGTTTTTTAAATGTGCATTATATAAAATAATGGGAAACCGAGAAAAATCATTTAAAATTATATTATAGACACACTTTTTCACGTCCACGTGCATTTGATCTTAAACAATTTATACTGTGTGTTAATGCATTCCTGTATAGACTATGAAATAATTTTTAAAAAAATATTCAAATTAATCATTCGGAATTCAAGTATTGCCTGAACTTTTTAATTTCATTAATCCCTTTAACAAATTTTAAATTTCGTTATCGAAAGAAGATTCAACTGCCTTTCTCTTTTATTTAAATGGCTTTCAAAAGACTTTTAACACTATTTAAAATAACTTAAGAACCTTAACATCACTAACTTAATCACTAACTTAACATCAGTGTGCTACTTCAGAAAGTGTGACTTTAAATAGAATTTGCAGCGATCTTAATTATATATTATAAAGAAAATAAATTGATTTATTATAGGTGAGTCGTAAAGTAGGTTGACTTTTTACTAAAAGTGCAGAATAAATTAATAAAGAAAATGTCACACTAAAGTATATTTAAGTATATCAACTTTCTTATTATTTTTATTTTTGTTCTTTGAAAAAGTTTACGGCAAACTTAATTTTTTGTATGAAAATTTTTATGCAGATAACAAGCAACTTTTCGACGAACTAATCAATTTATAACGGAACAAGCATAAATAAATTTTGCTTTGTTGCAAGAAATTTATTTATTATTTATCTTTCTTTTTTTAAGTAATTTATAACGGATTATGCAATCGTAGCATTAAATAAATTGTTAAAGCGTAAAAAATACCATTCATACTATTTTTAATAATATTTTATTACTTCCAAAATTATTTAACTATACTTATTATTAATTACTTAAAAAGATTGTTTGGCATTGTGACGAATTTATCAAAAGTATAAAATTATTTCAGTATTTTTTTTTTTTTTTTTATGTTGCTGCCAAAAAAAGGGACTTATTATAAATCCGAAGTATTTGTCACTCTGCGTGTCTGTGTGTGTGGATATGTCTGTGGTATTGTAGCTTCAAAATGAATAGACCGACTTCAATGCGATTTCTTCTTCTTCTTCTTCTTCATTTTTTCTTTTTTTAATTATTAGAATGCTGACTTTATCGGGATGATTATTAGCTGTGTTTGGTAATAATCTGTTTAATAGTTTTTTAACGGATTAAAATGAGTTCTTCAAACAACTTTGCATTCATATTTTAAAACTTACTAACTGATATTCTTTTTCTTCTTTATAATGTTGGATAAAATTACAAACTGCCAGTCTTCCACTTTTCAAATAATGTTAGATCATATCGCCTAGTTCTTGTATTGGACTACAAAAACATTTTCCTTAAAGATTTCCTTACTAATTTTGATAAAAATTAAAAATTGGCTTTAAATAATGATTGCAAATTCACAAACCAAAAATCTATAAATTCGGTTAAAAAATAGAGGGTGTTTTATTTATTTATTTTGTTGTTGTTGTTGTTAATTATTATTATTTTTTTAACAATATAATATTGTTTATATATATATATACAAATATATATTTAACTGATTTTGATAAAATTTAAAATTTGGTTAAAAATAATCATTATGAGTTCAGAGTTCAAAAATCGCTAAACTCGGTGGAAAATTAGAGATTTTAAAGAATCGTAATATTTAATTAAATTCATTTAATATATCTATATATACATTTATATATATTTTTTCTTAAATTATGTAAAGATTTTAATCAATATATCTCTTTTTAAAAATGTAGTGATAAGGTAGCCTATCATTATTTTATACAATGCCTTTAATGTTTGATAAGTAAAATTTGGGAATATACATGAAAATAATATTAAATGAAACATTTAAAATGAAAACTTTTTCTGCAATGCAGATACTTCCCTTAAGTATTGTTCACACGCACTTCCTTTTGTGCTGTTACTCTATTTTTAGTATTTGAGAGATGTAAATAATGCTGATATTGATATTTATGATCTTTCCATTTGATGAAACTGGAATTTTACTTAAAGACTGCTTTCGATGTTTTCTACACAAGCTCCAAAGAATAAACTTTCAGAAAATGTATATTCTTTGCAGAATTTCCTGTCTTCAAATGGACACTTATTTTGGCGAATATTATACGTAATTTCACTGCATTGTGATAGATGAGAGTTGTTTGATAATGCAAAACAGACTAACTTACATTTACTATGCGTTGAACATTGAAGCCTCTTTTTTTTTTTTTTTTTTTTTTTTTTTTTGTAATTTAGAAAAAAGCATAAAATTTTTTTATGTGCTAACTTAAAGTGACATGCACAGACTTTATGTTGAATTTTAACAGGATGTACAGGAAAATATTATTATAAGGAATTATATTTTTTAACCATAGTTTTTGTTCGCGAATTTCTGTTTTTATGGCTGATTAACATTCATGTTTCTAAAAAGTAATCGAATGATCCTATATAAAAAAGTAAAGCTATTTCTGACTTGTAAGAAATTGGAAATAGTCATGTTGTTTATTTTATTTAAAATCTTTATAAAATTTTTAAACATATTTTATCATAGTTTTAATAGAGTCACAAAAAATATACACAATATCTTGTTTGCTTTATCCTTAATCATTTTCAATACTTTCCTCCCCCTCCCCCCCAATATATATATATATATATATATATATATATATATATATTGCCATTTATTAGCTATAGCAACGTCGACTTATTTTTAACTTTTAATTTTACTTGTTGTAAATGACCTAGTGGGAAATTTAAAGAAAAATATTTTCATAATTGTTAAAATTACATAACGTGAAAAACGCTAACTCACCGTATGAATCTACTTATCTCGAGAGGGAAAGAAATTTATAACCGGTAACTTTATTACTTTAGTCATGAATGCATACGAAGTCCGTTTCAAAAGAAACACTTTAATTGTTGTATAACACATTACTGTATATATGTGCCGTCTAGTTGCAAAATCGGCCATCTCCAAAACGAAAATTTTGAGAAAAAGCTGATTTATTACCACATTTAGCCAAAATGTTTTGATTTATAATCGTTAAGGCAGTATATTTGAAAATTCGAAATAAAGTGGCGGGGCACGTGATGGGAGGGGATTATTCAAATTTTTATTTTGGATATGACCACCCTTGCAACTTATTTTGAAGTTAGTCGGTTTTGAAACAAACCAGAGTTTAATATTAGCTAATTTTAATATAAATATTGGATTTTTAGCGTTGCAAGTACACAAAGTGTTTTGCTCAATTAAATTTTATTTATAAATAACTGATTTCTGTTATCCGATAAGAAAAAATAACTGATGAAAAAAAAATCTGATGAAAACTAACTGGTATCCATAACAAAAAATAACACTAGAAAATTATAAAAATGCACCACGAATGGTCTCAAATTCATCAATCACGAGCTATTCTTTAATACAGCGTAAAATCATTCGAATTGTAAACAAACGTATATAAACACATCGCTATAACCTGCTGAATCATCATAGATATGTTATTAGATTAATAACATTTGATTAATTAATCATTATATGCTAACTATGATGCTATTATGTTACCAGTTATTACTATGCTATTACAAAGTGATTGCCTGTACGAAACCTTTCAACTTTGGCTTTGTTTTCCTTTGCCACGTCGTAGGGTCACTTTTTCTTTTCCTTGATTAATTAGAAGATACTCCTTCTATAAACTTCTCCATTGTCGAAGAAAACACAAAATTAAATTGTTAGAAACTTTGTGTGCACTAAGAAATAGCAGTCAAAGGCGAGAGAAAACACGATTACACTAACCTAATCAACAAGTGGGCTGCTTTTAGGTGGAGCAGAATTGAAGAGCTTGTTTCCAAAAGGCGTTAAGTCAAAAATTTGAAAAATTGACTTTTCGACGAAAAAGGTCGCAGCACACGTCTGAGAATATATTTTCAATAAGTAGAAGTTCCGAACGAAGTTTAGTCATAATAAAAACAGATAGTGAAATCCGTGTTTTTTTCCAAAAAGAATTAAGTCACAAGTAAGTTTTGTGCCAAAAAGGAATAAGTCAAGTTTAACCAATTGTAGCGTGCTTTGAGATCACGTGGTTTGTCTGGATTTGGGCGAAAAGTCAAAAGTAAGGAAAAAAATGTTGCTGTAGATTGTCACATTGAGAGGGTTTTTTTCTTTTTTTTTTTTTTTTTTCCCGTAGAAAAATATAAAGATGAATGCATTTATAATCTTTATTATAATGTGTTTGTAAATATTTTAATCTTGGTTTTGGAATCCCGAAAAAAAGACATCTGTTCCTTCTGTATTAGGAAAAAAACATAAATGAATTCAGAAAAATGTACAGAAAAAGGAAAAGACCCTGTTAACCGAACTTTTGATTCATAAGCATCGGAGCAAAAAAATTTATTCACTTTTAGGGGAAAAGCTTATAGGAGAAGATGAAATTACAATATGTTTTGACCTGATGCAAAATCAGGAATTACCACACAAATAAAAATTATACCATGTTAGGAATGTTTTAGCAGTGGCTGCTCAAAAGGACCTCACCTTCACATACTATTTACCAGTGCGTGGTCACTCTTACTTACCAGCAGATAGAAGATTCGGACGAGTGGAGACTAGTTTAAAGAAAGTGGATGCAATGTTACTTTCTAATAAATATTTTGAACATTTCTCTAAGGTTGGAAATCTTTTCGAGTATAAGAAGCACTGGAATATTTTAGACTGGAAAAATTTTGGACATAGTTGTCTGAAAAGCAAACAAGGTTTCTTGATTTCAGAGGCAAAAGTACTGGAAATTAAGAAGCGAGATGTGGGAATCAAGACAACGTACTGTGGTTCGTTTTGCCGCCAAAACATCCTGAAACGAGGGACAAAAAGTCTCCCGTGCGCCCCTTATGAAATAAAAACAAAAAACAATATGAAACAAGCAAAGAAAAACAGATGCTTTTAAATTACTTAACGCTTTTGGAATTGCACGAATGTTTTTATTTTTATGAATAATCTTTCAATGATACTGCTAACGCTAACACAAGGGAAAATAATGATAAAGATGGTGAAATAGAATTTATAAATGAAGATTTGTAGCAACTAACTATCTTCAAAAATTGTATAGCTAAAATGTATGCTGTATTTACATGAAAAAAAATACTTGGATTACTTTCAAATGGAAGTAAGTCATTTCATTTCGTTATTTGTTTGTGCCAAAAGGGCGTAAGTCATAGTTTTGTTCCAAAAGGAGTTAAGTCATTTCTTTCTTTTTTTATTTCTAAATAACTATACTGTCAGGATTTTTTTAAACATGCAATTTAGTGTTAATATCATCCATAGATTACTGAGAAAATTATCTTTTCCTTAAATTCAATAATAAATCCTACATAACAAAACCGCGTTTTCTCAAGAACTGAAAAAAATGACTTAACGCCATTTGGAAACAAGCTCTTCAATTGTGAACTTACAAATATGGAGATGGCCGGTTTTGAGACTAACCAGCCTTAGGATTTGAACGGTTTTAAATCACATCGTTATTTTCAAACGAAAATAACGCAGGGATTGATCGGCTTTGGCATGGTTTCTTGTTTCCACGTAGTGAAAACGTTTACTTAGAAGTGGAAAAACTGAAAAAATGCATTTTCTAAATTTAAGGAGTTGTCCGGTTTTTCAACTAGACTGCACATATATTACCTAGCACAGAAAATACGTTACTATGGCAAATTAAATTAATATTGATTACACTTATTATATAGACGAAGCCAGCATGTTAAAACACAAAATATTTCTTTTTACAGATTTTAATTTTTGCCAGAAACTTACATCTTTTGATATTACGAAAAGCATTTTTTCCAAGTTTCGTAACAAGATTTTTTAAGATTCTCTAAACATTCCATCGAAATGGTCGAAACAGACTACTTTTTGTTATGTTTTTTTCTTCTTAAAAAGATGTTACCATTGAAACTCATTTATTTATTAACTGGAATAAAAGTAGTCACTTTCTGTCAACACTTCTACTTAATCTTTTCTTAACAATATTAATTTTAACCTCTTTTTCATGCTTTCAAAATTTCTTCCAATAATTTTATTTGAGTAATTCATAATGAATAACACAAAACATTAAATTTTCCCCATAAACATTGCGTTACACAGTTGAGTATTAAATTTATAAAATTTGAAAAAATTCACGATCGACGTTCAACGTAAGACTTGTAGGTTAAATATTACTGATTACTTTTTCTTTTCCCTTAGTGTTTATAAAGAAAAATACATTTAAATATTTCTAATACAGTATGCAATACTAACATGAATAAAGAAGATAGGTAAATGACTATTACTTTTTTTTTTTCCTTTTCCATCAGTCAGCTCAGTACATCTGTTCCCTTTCTCCCTTCCCATGTTATCCAATGGGATTTTTGTCGCATCGTTTTATAAAAATATCTCATTCAAAAATGAACTTTTTCGAATTCTATTTTTTGAATATTACTCTTTGAACAGGTCGTCTTTTAGCTTAGTGTGCAATTTTTCGAAAAAAAAGATTAAATATTTTACTTAGAGATCCACACTTAGAGTCCATAATTTACTTATTGAAATAAAATATTTAAATTAATGTTTTCGAAAAATTGCTCACTAAGCTAAAAGGCAACAGACTCATATATCTCATTTTTGAATGAGATATTTTTATAAAACGAAGCAACGAAAATCCCATTGGATAACATGAGAAGGGAGAAAGGGAGCTATCTGAGTGATGTATAACCTTAAGTGAATTTTTCTTATAAGGTAGTAGTATGTATTTCAGATATTTTATTACTTATAGAAGAGGAAAATATTAATACTTTAATTCAGTTTCAGAGTAACATTTTCATTTTTTATTAATTTTCTCCTGAACATATTAAATGATGTTCATTTAAGAAAAAAATCTATATACCGAAATAACAGTAATAGATTATAGAGTGTGTTCAATAAGATAAGGAAAAATCTCACAAACAGCAGCTTTTCTACGCGTAAAAGAAATCAGGACGCTGATAATATGGGTTATATGTAGAGTGACCATATTTTTTTCATTGAATTTGCGGACAAAGATGGCGGTGTCCTCGAATTTCGAGGACAAAAAAAAAAAAAAAAAATAATAATAATAACTAAAACACCTTAAATTTTAAAATTTTAGTAATTTTTATGTATAAAGCACCTAAAAGAACTTATTTCAGCTTATTTATTATACATATAATAAATTACTATAATAAAACATTAAAGCCTTTATAACCGGCGTCCCCAAATGAGTTGTAATATTTTGGGGACGAAGGTGTTTTGTCCACGAGATTCGAGGACATATGGTCAGCCTAGTTATATGCATACTATGTATCTTTAATCATCTTTCACTATTTATTTTTCTATTGAATCTGAAAAATACCACACAGGTTTGATTTGTATGAAATTTAGAGACATTTGTATGCATAATTTAGCATTCGTTGATTAGTAAGTTAATACTATTGGCTGAATAATTCATGACGTAACACTGGGTCATTAGTAGATTCCTCATTCGAACCAAAAGTGAATAGCTACTCTGGATGGCTCATAAAAGTCGATGTTGCATTGTTAAGCACTAGTCACAAAATGCTTAAATTTTTTACAAAACTTTGCTGATATGTAATACTTTGACTTTTATTCACCAAGAGTCATCGATAAAAGATAAACGATCTGTTGTTGGTATTATCGTAATCATTCATTCCCTCAACAGATTTTTTCTTAATATATGTGTACTTATTGAATTTGTATCAATGACAGACTTTAGAAAGCATACTGAAAGTTCCTTTCAATCAAAATGTTTTTAATTAAATTGTACTAAATTGTATATTCTTCACATTTCACTATTGTCGTGTATTATAAGATTGTAATCCTTCATATCAGTCATTTACTCTCTCTAAATGCGCCAGAACTGATATTTTAATACATATTCATTCATTTAATTAAAAATTTCTAATTTTTTCCACAGAAAATTACTTTTACTTGTGATTTAGTTTTAGTCGTCGGTAATATTAACCAATCATTCGCAAGCTTGAGTAGAAGTTCCTCGTATAAAAAAGTCTCTTTATCGAAACAGACTGATGACAATTTAAGTAAGATATTTTTTCGAAAATATGCGTAAAAATATACTTTTCTAAAGAAAAAGAAAAGGTAAAAAACATGCGTAGATTTAACAAACAACTTAACTCAGGTAAAGTTAAAAAATTCTCTTTATAAAAAAGTAAAGCCTAAAATAAAACCTTTCAAGAGTTTTTTTTTTTTTTTTTGAAAATACAATAACCCTAAGCTTCTCGCTATCATAAAATATTCTCTTCAGATGACATAACAGTCAAAATAGTGCATATAACATATCTTGTCCGGTGAATGTTGTGTGGAATACTGGAATATGTTTCAGAATTCAAAAAGCACGCCATTAGAGTGAACAACTGGCGTGACTTCTGTATTCTATTTTCTGACAGCAAAAAGCTTAGTATTATTGTATTTTACAATAAATAAATAAATAAATAAAATTAAATGTTTTAAATTTTATTTTTCTATAAAAACAATTATATACGTGTATATTTTTTACATGCATTAAAGAGTTTTTTTAATTCCTTATTTAAAATTAATGAGTCTTTGAACGAAAAAGAATTTGACATATTACTTATTTAGCGAAAAATAATTATATTTATTTAATTGTCCACAGCCTCCCCCCCCCCTTTTTTTTTTATCTCACTGTCCTATCACTGAAAAATTGCTATTTCCGATGATATTTATAAATTACTCTGCTGCATATGCATCAAAATTTTGCATAATTATGAAATCATTTTGGCGATATATCTCTTTCTCAGGTAGTGAATTTTAAAAATTATTTATAAACCAATATGATTATTAACGTAATGTATGAATATGAAAACTTAATATTCATATTAATGTAAATTATGAATTCTATCTTTAAAAGCGATTTCAAAACATAACGCTTTAACTGTTCTAATATTAATTTGAATGTTCTTGAAATATTTGAAATATTGGAACTGGTGATTTTCTTAATGAGTCTTTAAATAAGTCTTTAAAAATTTAAATACAATTATAACTTGTACAAATTCCTTTGTTTCATGTTATATCGAACGTTCTTTTTTGAACACCTTATACTTTGAAAAATGGGAATAATAAATTTCCCAAAATTAATGGGCAAATAAAGTTATTTAATATTGTAAAATCAGATATCTTAAAAAGATCATATAATACGATAATCCAGAACTCCTTAAAATTAAAAATTAAAAATTTAATCTTACTTCCTAATTACCACACAAAGTGCCGAATTATACATATACACTTTTTTTTTTTTTTTTTTAGTTACAAGAAATTACTTTAAACAATTTCTTCCTTTTCTTTTTTTTTTTTTTTTTTTTTTTTTTTTTTATCAATAAGCAAACACTTTCACGCATATGACTCATGAAATTCAAAACACGCTATATTTTTTTAATTATATATGATTCGTCTTTTTAGAAACATGGTATTCATTGCAAAATTGTCTTACTTAAATAAAAAATTATATATATATATATATAATACATGATTTTTTTACTTAACATTTCTTTCCTCTCTTATTTTAATCGTATCTAACTTTCATTCATACCAATGTATCTTCATGCATATTAAAAAATTTTGCATTCTCTTAAATGTCAAAGTATTTTTAGGAAATTTCGAAAATTCTAACGCTATGTTACAGTATTAAAGAATATATAACAAAAGCACATTTTCTCGCAAGGTCCTGATTTTTAATAGAATCTATTTCTCTTTACTTAATTGCACACATGGAAAGCAGTAATTCAATTATTTTCTCGGTACAATAAAAGCGGGAAATTTTTAAGTTTAGTTTCGGGACAAAATTAACTTGACAGAAGTAACGATCTGAAAATATTTTTTCCCCTCTATCAGGCAATTATCCACTTAATTACACTCTATTCTTTATTAATAACTAATATACAAAAGTAAATTCTAATTTTTATGGCTTTCATCGGAATATAAGTAGTAGAATGTAATAATAATAAAAATATCAATTAATATTAGCTTTATTGAAAAATAATTAGGTTAACATTTACAAAAATTGAAGTGTGCAAAGAAAAGAATATTATCTTCAAAAGTAAATATGTATATGTGTGTGTGTGTGTGTGTGTGTGTGTGTGTGTGTGTGTGTGTGTGTGTGTGTGTGTGTGTGTGTGTGTGTGTGTGTGTGTGTGTATGTGTGCACATACATATATACAGGTAATTAAATATTTTTTTTTTTTACTGAAATTAATTACTAACTGAAGAACATAACTTTGTCTTTTCCTTTTTTTTCCCTAAGGGAAGTTATTTTTAATTTCTTTCATTTTTCTTATCCTGTATTCTATAGTTCATTATAAATGCACAGTGGTACACTGCAAAAACATACTTAATTTTTGTTTCTCTCAAAATTATTTTACAAGAATCATGTTATTTAAATCGAACGAAACAACGGACTAGACAAAACATTTTAAGCATTGTTAAATGAAGCATTATCTTTTAAATTTTTTTGTTGTATACACCATCTACCTATGAATATTTGGACACTTTCGAATTTAGACGCTTCGTCAAATATCTAGAAAAGTTCTTTAGGAAACATCTTGAAACTTTGGTAGCATAAAGAAGACGTTATACCTCATATATTACAGCAAAGGTTGTGTCCTGAAGAGGAGAAGGGGGACCAGTAAAAAATTAAACAAATATCAAAATGTTTTGGATCACCCTGTAAAAAGTAATGCTTGAAATACGATTTTACAGTAGCATGTTATTATGAGGATTTTTCTCATTATCTGAATAAATTTTTATGAAGCTACTACATATATTCATGGAGATATAACAGTTTTTTTTTTTTTTTTTATTGCAAAGGAAATTTTCACTTTTTAAATTATAACACGTAGGGTATCAGGCCCTGTGCAAAGCCATTTTTAGGAAATATGGCATTCTAAATTAGACACATCATACAGCAATCAGGATGCAAAAACGTTAAATACCTTACGAAATGCAAGCATTATTACTAAATAAGTTTTAACTACACGTGTGCTAGCTTTTACAAAATTTCATTCGCATAATTTAATAGCCAAAAGTTTTGAGCAGCTTATATAAAAACCCCAAACAAATATCGCGAAAATTCAAAAAGTCGTGAGAGATAGAATGAAAAAAATTTCAGTTCTTCTGAAAAAAAAAAAAAAAAAAAAAAAAAAAAAAATAGGGGTTTTTATCAGTATTTATTTACAATCAGAGAGCACTACTCTATTACCAATGGTCAATGACTGAATCAAATTAAAAATGTGAATAAAACCCCTTATATTTTGAGAGAACTGAAATTCTGTTCATTCTACCTTTCATAACTTTTTGAAATTGACCTAATATTTGTTTGGTGTTTTCATATAAGTTGCTCTATACTTTTTTGCTATTAAATTATGCAAATGAAATTTCTTAAAAGCTAGTGGCAGTAAAAATTATTCAGTAAAAATGCTCATATTTTGTAAGATATTGAGCATTTTTGCATTCTGATTACAGTATTCTGTGTCTAATGTAGCATGCCAAATTTTCTAAAAATGTCTTTGCATTGAGTCTAATACCCTATTAAAGAAGTGGATTTTTTTTTTTTTTTTTTTCAAAAAAGAATGTAACATCTGCATGGATACATGTGGTAGCCATAAACATTTATACAGATAATGAGAAAAATCCTCATAATCATGTGCTACAGACAAAACACATTTAAAGCATTACTTTTTACAGGGTAATCCAAAACATTTTATTTTTTGTTTAATTTTTTACTGGTCCCCTTTTCTTCTATAACTTTTAATGAACAACTTTTGCTAAAATATATGAAGAACATGAAAGAAAAATCATGCAGTACGCATTGATTAGTAACAACTTTCCAACTGTACGTAATTGTTGTATCGAATAACTTTCAATATTCTTTGCCTACGTTATCACACAACCGACAGGACTCAAAAATATACAGATAGACTAATTGGTTTTAAAGTTACTCTTAGGCATTTTAGAAAGTGTTAAAAAGGCTTAACGCAAAAGAAAATGCAGCCATTAGATTATAATTACAGCTTTTGATCTCTCTGAATATTTTAGTGTAGCCCTGTAAATCAGAAAGTTAATCATATCATATTCTATACAAAACATTACTTTAGAATAATAACAATACATTTCAATATTTTTATGATTTTTACAGTAGAAAGATTTTTAAATATAACTTTCAAAAAATTATGTCCTAAAACGTAATGCACTGGCATTTTTGTTGTTATTGTTGTTGTTGTTGTCCCTGTAAACAAAGGTCATTTTAAATGGGGAACATCCTATACGGAAAATATTTATAAAAATAACACTCATAGAACACAATGCTTTCGAATGCTTTTGGGTGTCCCTGTACACAAACCAGAAGAGATATTCACTCCATTTTCAATATGGAACATCCGATAGTGAACTTCAATAAAATATATCAGTTTCGAGAAATTCCATAAATATTTACGGGTGTTAGAGCGCAGGCAGACAGACAGACAGGCAGATGGACAGATACACAAACTGAAGTCATATTCACACTTAAAAATGTTAGAAAGTGTTAAAAACGCTTAATGTCAACAAAAGTACAATTCTAGCAATTTCTTATTAATAGATCTTAATATAAATGGATATTTTTGTGTCACCCTGTAAATCTAATGTTAATCATGCTATATTCTAAGCAAAGCATTTTTTTGTGCATATAAATAACGTATTTCAATTTCCTAAAACTTCGTGGAAAGTAAAGTTATTAAAATTTGACTTATAGAAATATCTCTCATAGAACGCAATGCTTTGGAATACTTTTAAGTGTCCCTGTACATAAATCTGTGGTGGTATTTCTTCCATTTTATACAGGAAATATCCAATTGTGAGCTTGAATAACATATTTCAATTTCATTGAGATATGTTTACAGTAAAGGTATGAAAATATGGTTTATAGAAATACCTCTCATAGAACACAATGCTTTGAAATACTTTCGGGTGTCCCTGTACACAAACCAGTAATGGTATAAACTTCATTTTCAATAGGGAAAATTCGATAGTGAACTTGAATAACATATATCAGTTTCAAGAAATTCCATAAATATTTACGGGAGTTAGAGCTCGGACAGACGGACAGGCAGATACACAAAACTGAAATCGTATTTACACTTAAAAAATGTTAGAAAGTGTTAAAAACGCTTAGCGTAAACGAAAGTACAATTCTAGAAAAATTTTAATAATAGCTCTTAATATAACAGAATATTTTTGTGTCATCCTGTAAATCTAATGCTAATCATGCTATATTCGATGCGCAGCATTCTTTTGTGCATATAAATAACATATTGCAATTTCCTATAACTTCGTGGAAAGTAAAGTTATTAAAATTTGATTTATAGAAATATCTCTCATAGAACGCAATACTTTGGAATACTTTTGAGTGTCCCTGTACATAAACCGATGGTGGTATTTCCTCCATTTTATACAGGAATAATTCAATAGTGAACTTGAATAACATATTTCAATTTCATTCAGATATGTCTACAGTAAAGGTATGAAAATATGGTATATAGAAATACCTCTCATAGAACACAATGCTTTTAAATACTTTCGGGTATCCTTGTACACAAACCAGAAGAGGTATAAACTCCATTTTCAATAGTGAACGTCCGATAGTGAACTTGAATAACATATTTCGATTTCATTAAGATATGTCTACAGTAAAGGTAAGAAAATATGGTTTATAGAAATACCTCTCATAGAACACAATGCTTTGAAATACTTTCGGGTGTCCCTGTACACAAACCAGTAGAGGTATAAACTCCATTTTCAATGGGGAACGTCCGAGAGTGAACTTGAATAACGTATTTCAGTTTCAAGAAATTCCATAAATATTTACGGGAGTTAGAGCACGGACAGACAGACGGACAGACGGACAGACAGAACAAACCGAAGTCATAAACACTTCTCAACCTTGTTGGAAAGTGTTAATAACATGTCCTTTACACTACCAAAGTTTCAAGATGATTGCTTAAAAAATTTTCTAGATATTTGACAAAACATCTAAATTCGAAAGTTTCCAAGTACTTATTCGTAGATAGTGTATAATTTATTATTAGTCTGAAATTACTTCCACATTTTAAATTAGATTTTTTGCTCTTTTTTTTTATCCCAGGAAAGAAAATTTATTATGCAGTAATACGTAGGGTCTGTTATTTTATTATATAATGAGCAGTGTTTAGGAGAGTTGAAATATTACAAATTTTTTAAAATGTATGCAATTTTTCATTTTATTCAAACAATTTTTCATAAGGAGTTAGTTCTTTATAGACATTGTTTGTTAAGCATATTTTTTTCACCAAATTTTAAAATTTCACAAATAATCGTCATACTTGATAAACAGCTTTATAAATTTTAAAGTAATCTGAAATCATTAAGGAACATAATGTAATAACATATAAATTAAGAAGTTAATGTCCATACATTTTTCTAGAGCTGCAATTTAAATCAGAGCAAAAAATGTTTTAAAAACTTATCAGGATAGATTTTTAACAATACCTAACCCCATTTGATGACAGTTCGATGGAATTTTCTGAAATAATTCCCTAAAAACGCTGTAAGAAACTGTAAATTTTACAATTTTCAATAATTCTCATGAGAAGACATATTGGGGAAAAACGAAACAATATTCGTATCTACTCTACAAATGTGTGAGTACATTTTCGATTTTATACTTTTTTTTTTCTGTTTCATATATCTGGAAAAGTGTTACGTTTGTGATTACATAATGCAGCATAAAGTCGAAAACGACATGTGAGTGTTATATATAATTTTATGTTTCTTTCTCAAAAGTGTTACAGTTCCAACTTTCAACGTGTGCACTAAATAAATAAATAAAATAATAATTTTATTATTATTAATACTGCTTATAATGTAACACGAGTGTGACATAAAGCTCACTCGCTCTCCCCCTTCTTCTTCTCCTTTTTTTTTTTTTTTTTTTTAGAACTTTTAACTATTTTTGTCTCAAAAACTACTTTAATTAATTAAATTTATTTAAATTCGTACACTTTTAATATTGCAAGAAACTCAAGTTATTTATTTATTTATTTTTATTTTTTACTTTCTTTATGTATTCAGTAGAAGAAAGTTTTAGTTTGGTAAAAATTTTCGACTTTGGACAGATTCACACTTTTTGAAATGTCCAAAACACGGTTTGATACTCTTTTAGAAAATGTCAGTCTGTATACCTATGTCCGTGTATTTGCGTGAAAAATATTATGGTAACACTAACTCAAGAAGAATCAGAATTTCGTACGAATTTATATGTAAATGCCCTTTAACATAAATTAGTCCCTATCAAATTTTAGTGAAATTTGCTCCACCGGTGTCGTTGCCATCCCACTTTTCTGAAATTTTCGTATAGCAGTATAAATTAAAATTTCGTATAATACTCACAGTGTGAATTGCTTTTAATGAATTATTATAGAATTAAAAAATAAATTATTTATAATACTAATAGTTTATTTGCCAAGAGCATCGCTTCCCATCACGATATTAAGTACCATTCCAGGGGTGTGTAAATTTTTAATGTAATTATTTTTTAAAAGAATATGCCAACACCTT
The DNA here is from genome assembly GCA_963930645.1 of Salticus scenicus. Taxonomy (NCBI): domain Eukaryota; kingdom Metazoa; phylum Arthropoda; class Arachnida; order Araneae; family Salticidae; genus Salticus; species Salticus scenicus. Next base: position 263,070,865 of record OZ005649.1, on the reverse strand, counting down.
TAAAACTGCTATGTTGTGCAGAACAAGACTTTCGTCTACATTTTAGCACAAATTATTTATTAAAATTATTTTTCATAATGAATTCAGATGGTTTCCATCCCAAAGAAATGACTAAAAAATCAGCACTAAATGTTCAAAGAAAGGCAATTTTGTGCTAATATTTGAAATTAAATACTTTTTTTTTTTTTTTTTGGTTAAAAAATGATAACTTTGTTTTAAATTATCGTAGATATATGATTCAACCATTCGTTTTAAAGATATTTACAAGTTCTTTCAAAACATACCCATATTGAAAATGTACACACTCAAGATGGGATACCCACCTCTTCCGGAGGTGAGTCAAGCCCCTATATATACAAAATTATTTTCCTAGTTTACTTCACTATTATAATTGTACTTAGCATTTTTTAATTTTACATGGAAAAGACAGAAGTAATTCTCGTTATGTACAATTATTCGAAATTTCGTCCTATATTGCCATATTAAAAATTATTTTTAAAAATGATACGGTAGGTTTATCTATTGCGCGATTGATCCCCAGATGTAATCAGCCATCAGTTTAGGTCAAAAAACCAATTAAACACCAAGTTTGATTAAATTCCGTTCATTGGTTCGTGAGATATAGCGTCCGCAAAATTTTTGATACACCCCATACAGACAACAAATATTTTCTAAACATCGAGAAATCGTTTTCAGGAGACCTCAAACATGTAAAGACATAAAAAAAAAAGAGATAAAAAATTTTAACAAATCCAATAATTATATATCTAGGAAGTAATAACAAATAGTTGATACAAATCGTTAAAATTATAATTTAAGACAAAGTTATCGTTTTCATTCATTTTACCCCCCCCCCTTCCCCCCTCCAAAAAAAAGGGAAAGAAAAGAAAAGGAAAAGAAAAGCAAGACAGGAAAAAAACGAAAAGAACGCATTCTCCAAAATGTCGTCTATAGAGCATAAAATTTTCTTTCTCCGAAAAATTGTTATCCTCGCCTTTTTTTCCCACACCAGTTTCTCTCTCTCTCTTTTTTAGTATATTTCTTCATATTAAATCGTAATTACATTTGAAGAAAATTACTCTAAAAATAAAGTGTTGTAGGAAAAGGGACAGGTACTAAGAGTTGTTTACGAAATATTAATTAGATGATTGGTAGCTGGGCTATTGAAAATGAAGTAATTACCACAACTGGCCCGTGGACAGGGACATCCGAAAGAATTCCATAGCAATAGATTCTATGAGATGTATTTTCTAAACTATGTTTTAATATATTATTGCGTACTTGGGGGTTCGTGAGTTGTCCGGGAATGAAAGGCCAAACGTACAAAAATTCACTACTTTATTCACAGAAAGTTCCAGAAAAATACAGGTCTATAAAGCCAGTATCGGCTTCACTTCAACCAGTAAACACAGCTTAAACAACACTTGTCAATAGCAAATCCACAGTACAAACTGTATAGCAATAACACTTGAAGCAAGTCTCTTTCAAAGAGGCTCAAAGCAAAGCAAGCTGACCGACTCTGATCTCAGACTGAACTGAACTAACTCGCCTTGGCGAAGAAAAGAGGCGTATATACTCCTGTAGAAAAGTGTGGAACGTTCCAGAAATCTCCATATCTCATCAGCCAATGAGATTAGAGCTTCCATATTTGGTATATCCCATATAAGGATTTTCTCGCCAAGGTGGGAAAATGTCGCCAAATTTGGCGCCAAATCCATTACCTGCCTTATTGGGGCTTTTTAATGGGTTTTTAAGGGAAAATAAGGCTATTAGAACGCTAAAACGACTAGAAATGCACAAAATTAGCACTTTATCAACTTACTAAGCCTCTTTGAAAGAATTTATACAAAAATAAACACAATTATTTACAATTTTGTAACACTGCCCCCTCCCCAAGGACTGCACGTCCCGGGTAGTGCAACCCTTGGTCAAGAGGCGAAACTAGTCAAATTTACACAATCTAAAATACAAAAACTAAGTTGCATATAACGGCAAAATACAAACAAAAATGAAGTGAGAAATATTTACAAAATTCACAAATATGTACAAGTATTTATATACAAATATTTACATTACGCATGTACAAATTTTACCAGTATTTACATTTTAAATTTTAATATTACCGTTAATTGTGGTACTTGGCTGGCCTGTTATAGTGCACCACCTTCGGTTTTCATGAAGGTGTTTTAGTGATCCGCACCACTACATCATTCAGCCTTTTTAAGACTGTGTATGTTCCGTCCCAGTTGCACTGTAACTTGGGAGAGAGTCTTTTGCGTCGAACAGGATTCCTTGTCTCCTTCCTGGAACTCATGTTGTGTAGCATTTAGATCGTACCTTGTCTTTATTTTCTCCGTTGCAATGTGAATCCGCTCCCGAGCAAAATTGTGTACGTCCTCAAATCGTGCCTGGAGCTCTTGGATGTACTCCTCGGGCGATGAAGGCGCATCGGGTGGACAACAAAACAGGAGATCACAAGGGAGACGAAGTTCACGTCCAAAGAGCATCTGGGCTGGAGTATAGCCGGTGGTTTCATGGACAGCACTTCGATAAGCCAGCAGGAACAATGGCAACTTCAAGTCCCAATCTTGCTGGTTCCTTGATACTAGAAGAGAGAGGTTATTCAGGATGGTACGATTGAACCTCTCGACCATGCCGTCCGACTGGGGATGTAAGGGTGTTGTCCGGGTTTTGTCTATGCTGAGTAGTTCACACAGTCCTTTGAAAACAGCAGAGGTAAAGTTCCTACCTTGGTCGGCATGAAGTTGCAGGGGCGCGCCGTATCTTGACACCCATTGCTGCACTAGGACCTCTGCGACTGTGCATGCCTCTTGATCGGGAATGGAATACGCCTCAGGCCACTTGGTGAAATAGTCCATCACAACGAGGTTGTATTTATTTCCACTGGAGGTCCGGGGCAAAGGACCCAAGATGTCGAGTGCAATCCGTTCAAATGGTGCTCCCACGTTATACCGTTGCAGTCTTCCTCGACTTCGTTTCTGCGGGACTTTACGTGCCGCACAAGCATCACAGGATTTACACCATTTCTCCACATCCTCCTTTGCCTTGCACCAGTAGAAGCGTTCCCGAACTTTCTGCAGAGTCTTCATTACCCCAAAATGGCCTCCGGTAGAGCTACTACGCAGTTGTTCTAAAACATCTGGAATTTTTTATCTTGGTAATACAATCTGCCATCTGAAGCTTTTCCCATGATCAGATTCCCACTTTCTGTATAATACACCGTTTTTGATATGAAGAGAGTCCCAAAGTGCCCAATAACTTTTCGTAATGGGACTAAATCTGGAAATGTCCTGCCAGGTAGGTCTGTTGCTGGTCGTCTCCTTCAGCTGTAATATTGGCTTTATGTCAGGATGTTCTAACTGGGCTTGTCTAAGTTCTTCGTCACTCCATGGATCGGGATCTTGTTCTGATGGTGTTGAGACAGTAACTTGGCGAGCAACTGGCTGTATTCTTTGGGGTCTATCATTGGTTTTACAGCTGTATTTATGATTTTCATATGGAGGCTTCCGCAAGAAGGCATCTGGATTTTCCCGAAGAGCTCCTCCTGGGTGGCATACTTCAGAGCATTCTTGGTTGCGTCTCTAGGTGCTCTTACTGGGCAGCTTCGTTTGATATGCCCGTCTTTTCCACAGCCCCAGCATTTAGTTGTTGGAGTCTTCCCTTCTTTCTTACTCTCAAGAATGCGTAGTCTTCTATTAATTTCTGCAATCATTTCCTGAATCTCTTTAAGATCATCTTGAGAGCCGTTCACTTTGTCTGCTGTGCTGTTCTGGCGATGCTTACAGGAGGCTTGTTGGGCTGTCTCGAGCTTTAGGGCATACACCAAGGCTGACTCCACATCCTTCACGCCGGAGAGTCTGAGGGCTTTTTGAATATCTGGATCTCCGACAGCATCAATGAAATATTCTAGAGCCAGATCATTGCGCGTTTCAGGATGACAGTCTGAGAAAGCCAAATGTGAAAGCCTCTGGATGTTTGATGTCAGTTCTTGTAAGCTTTCCCCTGGTCTCTGACGACGGGACCTTAGCTGGAGTCGACTATATTCTTTGGACCATTTCGCTCGAAAACGTAGCTCTAGTGCTCTGGTTACAGCTTCGAAGTCATATCGCTGTTCCTTCGAAAGGGTCTCCAGAATATCTGCGGCATCGCCCCGCAACGACCCTACCAGATGAGCCGTCTTTGCAACAGAGTCCCAGCCGTTAGAATAGCTAGCGCAGCCTTTTTGAATATCTGGATCTCCGACAGCATCAATGAAATATTCTAGAGCCAGATCATTGCGTGTTTCAGGATGACAGTCTGAGAAAGCCAAATGTGAAAGCCTCTGGATGTTTGATGCCAGTTCTTGTAAGCTTTCCCCTGGTCTCTGACGATGGGACCTTAGCTGGAGTCGACTATATTCTTTGGACCATTTCGCTCCAAAACGTAGCTCTAGTGCTCTGGTTACAGCTTCGAAGTCATATCGCTGTTCCTTCGAAAGGGTCTCCAGAATATCTGCGGCGTCGCCCCGCAATGAGCCGTCTTTGCAACAGAGTCCCAGCCGTTAGCTTCAGCTACGATGGAAAACTGCGTCTTATATACATGCCAGGAGGAACTGCCATCGTAGGTAGATAGCTTAATAAATTCCTGATTCTGGATTCTTCTCTCATTCTTTTCAGTTTCCTGGGGCATGGATTCTAACTTTTCTTCCACTTTTCTCTCCAGATCTTCTTCCATTCTCTTCAATTTACCTTCTATCTCTGAAAACCTTCCTTTCAGTTCCTGATCAACATTTTCTTTAACTTTCTCCTCGAAATTCTCTTCTATCTTCATAAATCTCTCTTCAAAATTCTTTTCTACTTTCATAACATTTTCTTCTATCTTCATAGCTTTCTCTTCAAAACTCTCTTCTATTTTCGAAACTTTCTCTTGAAAATTTTTTTCTATCTTTATAACTTTCTCTTCTATTCCATCCATTCTATTTTCCATCACCGTTAATTTACCCTCTATTGATTCTTTCACCGTTGAAAGCTCTCTCTTCATCTCATCTTGATTAGATTTAATTTCTTCGGTCAAACTGGCTTCCAATTGTTTTTGTCCTTTTCTATTTTCTCTATCAATCCGGTTTCCATCTTTTCCTGTCCGGCTTTCATTTGTTTTTGTCCGGTTTCTATTTTTTCTATCAATCCAGATTTTAACTCATTCATCTGGGCAGTTAGACCTTCCAGAAGCTTCTTCATTTCCTGCTCCATAGCTCTAGTTATTACCATTCACAGACAATCCCGCTTCTGACACCAGAAATGTTGCGTACTTGGGGGTTCGTGAGTTGTCCGGGAAAGAAAGGCCAAACGTACAAAAATTCAATACTTTATTCACAGAAAGTTCCAAAAAAATACAGGTCTATAAACCCAGTATCGGCTTCACTTCAACCAGTAAACACAGCTTAAACAACAGCTGTCAATAGCAAATCCACAGTACAAACTGTATAGCAATAACACTTGAAGCAAGTCTCTTTCAAAGAGGCTCAAAGCAACGCATGCTGACCGACTCTGATCTCAGACTGAACTGAACTAACTCGCCTTGGCGAAGAAAAGAGGCTTATATACCCCTGTAGAAAAGTGTGGAACGTTCCAGAAATCTCCATATCTCATCAGCCAATGAGATTAGAGCTTCCATATTTGGTATATCCCATATAAGGATGATTTTCTCGCCAAGGTCGCCAAAAAAATCGCCAAAGTGGGAAAAAGTCGCCAAATTTGGCGCCAAATCCATTACCTGCCTTATTGGGGCTTTTTAATGCGTTTTTAAGGGAAAATAAGGCTATTTCAACGCTAAAACGACTAGAAATGCACAAAATTAGCACTTTATCAACTTACTAAGCCTCTTTGAAAGAATTTATACAAAAATAAACACAATTATTTACAATTTTGTAACAATATTTATTTTTTAAAAGTATAATAAAACTGAAATTTATTGCTATGCACAAAAAATTTGTTTTATGTAGAATATAATGTGTTTAGCATTAAGATTTACAGGAGCACCCATACATTTTAGGATACATTAAGGACAAAATTTGAAAAGTGCTGCAGTTTAAATATTCTATTTGTCTGACTTTCTGTCGTTCCCTCCGCCTACAACGTCCGTAAATATTTTCATAATTTCTTTAAATGATGCATGGTATTCATATTCATAATTTAAAATGTTATAATAGTAAAATAATTCGCCTACAGGGACACACAAAAAGTTGCCAATGCATTATGTTTTATTACAGCCATTTTTATATATCGTATTTAAATAAATTTTTACTACACAAATCTTAACGAAATTTTCATTTAGTCACAAAAAAAAAAAAAAAAAAAAAAAAAAAAAGGGGGGGGGGGGTTCTATAGAATATGGTATGTTTAGCGTTAAGCTTTACAGGACTACACTAAAATATTCGGATAAATTATGGGCTATAACTGGAAATTTCTGAAATTGGATTTCTGTTAGTGCTAAGTATTTTTAACACATTCCTACTTTGTTTAAGAATAATTACGAATTTAATTATTCTATCAGTCTGTCTCTGTTCATCCGTTTTGTGACCACGTAGGCAAAGTACATTGCAGATCAAACGATGCAACGAGTACGTACAATTGGAAAGTTTTAATTATCTATGAGAATGGCGTGATTTTTCGTTCTTGTGTTTTAAGACTGAACGATTTGAAACTTTTATCGTTTTATCTACATACAAGGCTTATCCATAAAATAAGGTTCTCAAGGAGCTGCGGGCACTAGGAACGCTTTTACGCGGGTTTTGGCGACACTGGCGTGTAGCTTGGCTCCCTTTCTCCCAGTCCCCGCCCCGGTGAGCTGTCTGCAACGTTCATTATCATTCTTGTTTTGGTGGCCGTGAGAGATGGAGCTCCCACTCACTTCTCACGCCAACTGTGAATTACGCTCTGTGATTCCTTTTTTTGTGTGCAAAAAACGGTGCACCGGTGCACATTCATTCCCAACTGTGTGAAGTGTACGGGGAAAAGTGTATGAGTGTGCAACATGTGCGCAAATGGTGCAAATACTTCAAAGACGGACGAAAAATGTTTATGACGAAAAACGTTCTGGCCGGCCGTCGGTTTCGGACCAAACGATTGCGGAAGTGAAAGAAGCAATGCTGAAAGATCGAAGAGTGACGGTTCGGGACCTCAGCGACATGATCCCTGATGTCAGCAAGTCCTGCATTCACAAAATTTTTACAGACCGTTAGGACCCCGGCGGCAGAGTTCTATGATTCAGCCATAAAGAAGATCGTGCACGTCGAAAAATAGGGGAAAGTATAAGCTTTTCAAATATGTATTATTCAGTGCCAATAAATATGTTTTTCATTGTGAAAATTCGTTGGGAACCGTATTTTACGGACAACCTTCGTAATATAAAATTGTTCGTCCTGAGTGTTTCGTCATCTCCCAGCCCAAACCTCTGGACTTAGAAGCATGAAATTTTGTGACAATGTTTCTTCTATTACGTAGACATCCACTAAGAAGCGATTTCACAAAATTCGCCCCCCAAATGGGGGGAGAGGAGGGAGGGCAAAACGTGATTTCGCAAAATCCTTCATATTTCAAAGAGAAAAGAAGATATATTCGTAATATTTTTGCTTTAAAATATAGCTAACACAAATATCTAAAAACCAATTTCTGGAATTTTTCGATTTTGGTCCCCAAAGTGGAGGAAGAGTGCAAAACGTGATTTTGCATAATCCTATATATCAGAAAAAAAAAAAAAAGATATCCGAGAAATTTTTTCTCTAAAATATAGCTAATACAAATACCTAAAAGCCAATTTCTGGACTTTTAGAAATTCAGCAACAAAGAAAAAAGATATATGTAAAATTTTTGCTCTAAAATATAGCTCACATAAACATCGAAAAACCAATTTCTGGAATTTTAGAAATTCGTTCCAGGTGGGGCGGGAAGGGGGGGGGAGCTATGGAGCAAAAAAAAAAAAATAGAAATACAGTTAGATCGTTCAGAATTGGTACAGATAGGTTTTACAGGCGTGCAAGTTGAATGAGGATATTTTCGAAAGTGTAAAGTTATTAGGGGGGCGGGAAAGGGGGTTTGGGGTAAAAAAATTAAAATAGTGTTAGAACATTCAAAACTAGTACATAGATGTTTTTGATACCTACAAATCGATTGCAGCTATTGTCGAATTTGTAAAATTTTTAGGAGAGCCGGGAAGGGAGGGCGGGGCGAAGGGGCAAAGCAATACAAATAGAGTTAGATCATTCAAAATTGGCACGTATAGGTTTTTGGGACCTACGAATCGAATGCAGATATTTTCAAAAGGAAAAAAATTATTAGGATAGATGAGGGGGGGGGGTGGAGGCGAAGGGATAAAAATATAAAAATAAGGGAAATAAGGGTTAGAGTGATGAAAATTAGTATTATAGGTTTTAAGGTCCGATAAATCGATTGCGGATATTTTCTAAAGTGTAGAATTAATACTAGGGGTAGAAGGGCGGGCGGGCGGGCGCAGGGACAAAAATAAAGAAATTGAAATAGAACGCTGGAAATTAGTATTATTAGATTTAAAAGCTCGCGAAAACTATTGCGGAAACCTTTAAAAATCTAAAATGATTAAGAGAGGCGAGAACGGTGGGCAAAGGAACACGCGTTCTGTGCGCGCGTGTATACGCTGCCGCAGGCAGTCGGGGCCCAGACCAATTATTCCACAGATGAGAGAAGAACTTTTTTTGTGTTTTACATTTATGTTTTTCTCTTACGATAATATAGTGATTCATTAAGAGTGTCGAACATAAATGCGCGCGCGCAGCGCACAATGGCCTGCTCTGTCGAAGACAGTGCGGCATTTTTCCTGATCAGATTTTTTTTTTTTTCCCTTTATTTTTACATGATAAAAATTAATGTAATTTTGAGAATTCATTAATTATAGTGATTCATTTAAAAACAGTGACCAGCAAAGCGGACGTAGCCTGCTAGTTATCAATAATTATTGAAATTTCGATTTAAACTCAGATCAAGTTTTTTGTATTTAATTGTACTAAATTGTGAAAATGATGCCACTTTAAACTTCGTGACATGTGCTTTAAAAAAAAGTTAATATATATATTTTTTAAAAACTAATGGCTTTCCTGTTTTCACCTTTATATGCTCCTTCTATGAAATTTGAGCGTATATCGACAAAATGACGAATATGGTATTTCTCACGAAGATTTTACAGACACGCTTTAATTAAATACACTATTTTATCACGGACCTAGATACCGCTTATATATTTCATGCTGTATTCAAATTAAACTAAGCTACTGATATATTATATTTTTGAAATCTTAAATTTTTCGGAAAAAACAAACATTTAATATCTCAAAAGGTACATTTAATTTGATGAACCATCATGCTACAACTGAAGCTCTTATTTAATTGATCCACATTGAAAATTTATTATCCGCTTGTTTCACCAGAGTGAAAAATGAATCATGAATTAAACATATGATTATACTAGCAGGCTTTGCCCGCTTCGCTGGACATTAAACTTAAATGAGTTGTCAAAATGCCATATCTTTATTAATAACCTAAGTTCTCGCTGTGATTGGTAGAGGTTTTCTCGCTCCCAATGTGAGGAGTCTGGGTCCCCACTGTCTTCGGCACAACTTACCCACTTCTTGCTTCCCACCCTCAGCGGGTGAGTTCGAAGTTTTGCAAAATCCCACTATTGTACATAATGCGTACACTTAATCAATATCCACACACCAAAATTCGCCATTCTAAGATAATTCAAAGCGAATTGAAACGGAAAACATGTTTTTACACATGTTTATTGCCCTCCGACTCCGAGAAGGGGGGGGGGGGGATTTGGAATTTCGTGAAATCCAGTTACAATAAGTGCCGGATGCATACAAACAATTTACGCACCAAATTTTGTGACCAAAGAAGTCTTTAATAGACAATATTATAAATAAATAAATACAAAAAGCACAGCTTAAGTATGGGCACCCTTTGGTGACTTTAAATATTTTAAGCCATTTTTACGATGAACTGAATTTGCTATCTCAATTGTGCAATTAAAGATCTTGGCGAGAAACGCCCGAGGTACGTCGGTGCCGAATTTCAAATTTTGCCAAAGGGATCCAATACTAAAGCTGTTCCATACCGAATCTGGGTTGAAAACGGAAAAAGGGTAAAATAAATTAGAAATATCAAACCTATATTTATAAATTTGATACCTAATGAAAGGGGAGATTTTGCTGAATCCAGGGGTGCAAACAGTTTTTCGATGCGACAATTAGATTTTTAAAAAATAATTAAAGTATGAAATTTAAGTGGCAACGGAAAAACGGAAAAAGAGAAAAATAATTTAGAAATATCAGACCTATCGTTACAAATTCAGTACCAAATGAAAGAGGTGATTTTTCTGAATCCTGGGGTGTAAACAGTTTTTCGATACGACAATTAGATTTTTTAAAATTAACTAAAATATGAAACTTAGATGGCAACACTTCATTTCAATCTTTTCATAATTTGCAGTGCGAATCACGCGAATACAAAAGTCTTTAACTTAAAAATTTATTTGTATATTTTATTTTTCCATTCAAAGCATTTTAGTGAAAAAAAATATTTATGGCGCATGCGCAGGCGTTTTTTACCCACAATTTAAACACTAATCATAATTTTGAAAATTTCTATAGATATAATTTCAAGTTGGGTGAAGACCTAAGTTTCTGCCAAGCGCCGTTGAATTCCGTCCAGCCGTTGTCGAGTGATGCCCGGACAAACGTGTTTTAGTCTTTTACCCCCTAGGGGGGAACGGGGGGGGAATTTCTGAAAAGTTGATAGATATAATTTTAAGTTGGGTGAAGACCTAAATTCCTGCCAAGCGCCGTTGAGTTCCGCCCAGCCGTTCTCGAGTGATGCCCGGACAAAAAAAGCGACATTCGGACACGATGACACACACACACACACACACACAGGCAAAATTTTCTGAAGCCATTTTCGGCTTTCATGGGGTGTGAAACGTGAAGATATCGCAAAATTTTTTGATTCCGACAAATTTACAGACAAAAGTCTGATTTTATTAATATAGAAGATGTAGATAATAGTATTGTTACAACTCATTAAAGATAATATCGGAAGAGTTTAAGAAATATTGTATAAATTAATTAAAAATTTTCCACCATTTTTATATCAGCCTCTTTTAAATAACTCAGTGCATCATTAGGAGGATTTATCTTTAAAATATTTAAGCTGTAATAAGATTTTTTTTTTCTTTGAAAATATTCCGACTAGCATATAAACTTATTTTGTGCATAACATGAATCATCACTGCAATAAAGAAATCAAGCTTTTATACTTTTTTTTTTTTTTTTTTTTTTTTTTGTGCACATAAAATTTTTTTTTCATATTTAAAATTTCAAAATTATAATTTTCTTTACTTAAAATAACACATGTATTTACAACTGGAATATTACATAATATGAATTGTACATAATAACGTACATCAATTATTTTACTAATTAAAAAAAAAAAAAAAAATCCTCTCATAAATTGCTGCATTGTTTCTGTACGAAGAAAAAAATCATATCAAACAAAACAATGTTTAAAACTTTTCATTTATATTGATTTAACTTACAAGGAGAGGTCACGACATGGAAAATTCAGATCGGGACGAAACTCCGCAGGGTTGTAGTATACTATGAGGGTAACAACATATTGAAGCAGTAGGACCCACTATCCACAAAATTTCGAGAAAAAAGCATTTAAAGTTTCAGTAATCTTTAAATACAAGTTATTTCGTAAGCGACCGAGCGCCCCAGTGGTGTGATCCTAAAGCACGAGTCTGCTCGCCAGACGACTTGGGTTCGAAGCTACCTCGAGACTACTTTTTTTTTTTTTTTTTCTTTAACTATTTATGTAATCTAAACTTTTTATTTATTTTTACTTTATTATATATTTCAATTCAAAATTTGAAAATTTTAATAAAATATTATTTAATATTTTTGAATATAAAATAAATAAATTTTTCTATTTTTAATATTTATAACTTAAAAAGACAATAAATTTCTGTAACTTAAAAAATAAATTTTAGTTTTATTTTCACTGTAAAATAAGGTAAAACTGAAGAAACTGTTTTTGATTATTTATCGAAATATATTTTATTTTATTTTAGGTATGCTTGAAACAATAGTTCATTTTGTTTTTTAATTTAAAAAAAATAATAATAATACAGAGAAATGATCATTTTAATTGCATATATAATTACTATCCAAGTTAAAGAATTACTTCTCCAATCAATACAGTTTCTTGAAAAATTATAGTATAGGATTACGATGCTATTAAGTTATTACAGGTAAAGAGATGTTATCTTTATATGTAGATTTTAAATGTTAATGAACATCGTTTCTTTTTCGATAACGACTTCCTTTTTTTTTTTATCCTTCCTTGCCCAATATAAAATTCCACCTGCCCTTTATTATTAACAAGCTAGAAGCGTTTACATAATTTATACACATTCAAACAAAATCATGAAGCTCAAACCAAGATTTAAGTAACACCTGCTAACAATTTTACACTTTGTTTACAGCTTGCTTATTTTTTAATTATTTAAATATTTGTCTGTTTTTCTTTATGTTTCTTATTTAGGGTTTTGTAAAACTAAACTTATTTTTTAAGTTATAGAAATTTATTGTATTTTTAAGTTATAAATATTAAAAATAGAAAAAGTTATTTTATACTCAAGAAAATTAAATAATTTATTAAAATTTTCAAATTTTTGATTGAATTGTAAAATGAATTAAAAATAAATAAAAATTTTAGATTACATAAAAAGTTAAAGAAGAAGAAAAAAAATGTTGTCTCGAGGTAGCCTCGAACCGGAGTCGTCTGGCTAGCAGACTCGCGCTTTAAGATCACACCACTGGGGCGCTTACTCGCTTGCGAAATAATTTGTATTTAAAGATTACTGAAACTTTAAATGCTTTTTTCTCAAAATTTTGTGGATAGTGGGTCCTACTGCTTTAATATGTTGTTGCCCTCATAGTACACTATAATCCTGCGCAATTTCGTCCCTATTTGAATTTTCCATGTCGTGACCTCTCCTTGTTAGTCAAGATAATATTTTTAGATCGGTCCAAAATAAATAATCATGGATAACATATAAAAGATTTTGAATGACTGAAACAAAGACTTTCAAATTCAAAAGTCTTTTCAAAAACTTTTTGAATATTATACACGGCGACAGATTTAAACATTATTTCCGCATTTATAAGAAGAGAGTTAAATTCAAATAAATCCTTTTTATAACAAAAAGGATTTCCTGTTTCTGAAAACATAATTCATTTTTAATATCCTCCTTTTCTAAAGGTTTAGGTTTTATCACAATAATGTCAAGTTTTGATTGCATTGCTGGAACTACTAAAAATAAAATATGAAGGTAATACAATATTAAATAATAGTGTGAATTTTCTATACTATTGGTGTCTTAAAATAAAAAAAATGGTTTAAAATATTTTGAAATTATACAAAAATTTTATTTTAATATAAAACATTTTCTAAACTCTGTCATTTTTTTCAATATTTTATGTTTTCTTAATAATTTTGGTATGAGTCAAATTCTTTTCTTTTCTTTTTTTTTTTTAAGGAATAAAACTTTGTCCAGTGGATTGTAGTACGAGAAAAATGTCAGTTATAAGTGATTACATCAGCCATGATGTGCAAGCAACAGGATAACAGTTGGTATACCTCCTCGTGGACCTGGAAACTCCTGGTTCGATTCCTGTATTCCATGTAAAACGCCAGAGGTAGCAAACCTATTCGCAGTGATGCCAGATTGGGGATTTTGTCCCCATTTTGGAGATTTTTGAGGCTTCTGGGGACAATTTTGGGGACCGAATGTTTGTGGGGACTTTTTTGGGGAATTCTAAAATTTTTGGGGACAAATCTGGGGAATTCTTCAACTTTCTGTCAATGTTGGCAACGTAATGATTTATCCCTACGATCAGGGATTTTCAATAGCTTTATTGTTATTTGGGGATTTTTTTCAAAAATTGCCTTCATTTGGGGAAAAATCTGCTCTTAAATCCATTTAAATCTGCTTGATATTTCTTTTTGAAAAAAAATTTATTTTCCCTTTTTAGTAGAAATTAAGTTGGGGATTTTTTTGAAAAAAACCCCTGATTTGGGGAAATTTTAAGACCTATTTAGGGAAATAATTTTCGACCATCTGACATCACTACCCCTTCGATAGCTTAGGGCCATGTACCCACTCTTCCCTCTTTTTGGTGTCTTTTTCTTGACCGTTTCTCTGCATTTACTGACTAGTGGTAGTTGTTTTTTCACATACGTGTACTTACTTTTTTTTTATGTTACTTTTCTGGATTTTTTATTTTTTTTTTTTCTCGTTTTTTCTCATTCTGAAACGTGGTGGTGCAGTTCCTATTCTAAAGTTCAACAATTATATGCTCGCTAGCTATTGAATTGCATGGTTCTATAGTAAAAATATGAGAACATGTACTCTCGATTACTAGAGATAAAAGCTGTTCTAGAGACAGCAAAAATCTCAAACTCATCAGATTAACAAACTAAACAAACGTAACGCTATCATAAAATTAGCAAAATGAAAATATAGAAAGTAGAAGCATTAGAGAATGGAAAAAAGCTATTGCGATTCCAATATTGAGACCCATCTCGACAGGTTTATAAATTAGTAATCAAACTCGTGTAAGAAAAATACTATAATTAGAAGTAAGAATGTTTTAAAATATTCTTGTCCGAAAGAATTTTTACGAAGAATAAGTTTTTAATAAAATATGTCAAAATATGCGATTTTCCTGTAACTATCAAAAATCGAATTACAGCAATAATTTTTATAGGTGTATATATTAGGGGGACCAGCAAATAATGTCGTTTTGAATTAAAATACTGACATCGGAAATTTATCCTGGATAAAATTTAAGATATTCTTAGGTAACTTATAAGATGGTTATTTGTAAAGTACCATGTAAACAATGTTAAACAAAAATTTCCGGTTTCATTTTATTAATTCAAAACGACATTATTTTCCGGTCCCCGTAATATTAAAAAACAAAGATGAAATGAAACTTGGTCTAGTGAATTAAACGGAAGACATTTAATTCATGGCAGTTATGTAAAATAATAGCACGTTCTTATTAAATGCATTCGCTCCGTTCAAAATTCATAAACATAATCATACACAATACTGGGTAAATTAATAAGCCTAACATAAGTGCAAAGTAGTATACGTTTTCACTGCAAGTATCCTGTAAGGAGTACTAAAGGGGAAAAAAAGTTATATAGAGAAGAAATAAATAAATAAATAATTGAAACTTTTAATGCAGATGTTGTCGAATTTAAGTTATACAATAGATTAAAAAAAAAAAAAAAAAAAAAAAAGCTATAAACATTCTTTTATAATTATTGAATTTATTGTTATTGTTATTTAACATTAATATGCTGTACGAATCAAAAATTATGAATTTTGAAAACTGAAACGTTCTTATCATTTTTTTTTTTTTTTTTTTTTTTTTTTTTTTTTGCAAAAAATTAATTTTATTTTGCATTTATTATTTTTTGCATAAAAACTGTTCTTAACCACATTGAAACTTCAAGAACGATGGATTGTCCTTTCCTTTCTTTTTTCTTTTTCTTCTTAATTACTAATTCTACACATTGTCTCATCTTTACTCTCCTTACACATGGTTAGATAAAGTGTTAAAATAGTATTTAAGAGAGGACAATACCTGATCCTGCGGAGAGCTGTTGCCAATGTTATTCTATGGGAAAGTTTGAATTACTCATTACCTAACGTATTTTTTTTTAATTCCGTTTTCACAGGAAAAAAAATTCATAAGCGTTAAATGAGTACTCATTTTCGAAAAACTGATTTTTTAAAATTTTTAATTTTTAACTTTGAGTTCAAAAATGTAATTTTTAAAGTTTTTCTCATTTTTACTTTCTCTTACCCATAATGTTAGAGAAATTATTGTATTTGGGTCAAATTTTCAAAAGTGAGTTTTTGTTATATTTACACGTTTTGAGGTCCCCTGAATGTGATAATCATGTTTTTAGCTGTTGCTCTCTCTCTCTCTCTCTGTGTGTGTGTGTCTGTGTGTGTGTGCGTCTATGTATCTGACTGTTATCAGCATATCTCAAGAACAAATAGCACCAGAAAGTCCAAACTTTGTATTCTAAATGTGTATCATATAGGAACACTACACTAAGCTTTTCATTGAGATGAAGCAAATGGTTCGTGTACAGGGACACTCAAGAGCATTTAAATACATTACGTCTATGGGGGAAATTACTGGCAAGTAGAGCTTAACATCTATAGACTGCACTAAACCAAATTAAATAAATATATATTTTTTATATGCGTAAAAACATGTCTCATGTAGAATATGACAGGGAAATTATTCACTGTTCACTTACAGGGCTACACAAAAGAACTAGATTATAGTGTGACAATAGCTGAAAATTGATGGAAGTGCATTTCAGGAGGTGCCGAATATTATTAATATGGGATTAAATTTAGGTGCACTATGCGGTTTGTACATAATCTTCAAAAGATATACAGGGCTGCAAATATTTAAGTGACTACATTCTTTTTTATTGCTAGTGGAAGTGCTTTACTATAATATTTTACCATGTCCAGGAAAGCTGCTCAGGAATGGAAATGAATTCCTCATAAACATTTAATAAATAATATATGTTTTAAAACTAAATATTCATCGCTTCTTTTTTATATGTTTACACGTTTTGAGGTTTCCTGATTACCGAAGTCAAGTTTTTTAAAGTTTGATCTTTGTCTATGTCTCGTAGAGTAACTTAAAAAAGAATAATTTCAAGAGATCCAAAAATTGCCTTTTCAAATTAATATAAGTTTGTTTCTGGAAAAGTTTGATCAAGACTGATAACTTTCAAGTAATGTTGCTTGTGAAAGTTGTCTAAATAATTTAAGTTAACTTTTAATTTTAATAACAGATTTAAATTCTATATAAATATAGGTGTAGTAATGAAACGGGGGGGTTGAGAGGGCGATACCCCCCCCCCCCTCCTCACACATAACTAATTATCATATAAAACTCTTCCGAAGCCTAATTTGAATTGTTTTAACATAGGTTTTAATAACAGTACTCATTATGTTACCTCTTAATATTCAAAATGCATTTATAGTGTTAAATTTCAGGGTAAGAGAAAGTTGTGTGAGTGACACACCAGATTATGTTAGTAGCAAAATGAAATACTAAAAATTTAAAAAATCCATTTTTGAAAAAAACAAGTACTAATTTAAGGCTTATGAATTTCCTGAATTTGAAAATAGAATTGAAAAATATTAGGTAATAAATAATTATGCAAACAAATTTTCCCATAGACTAGCAAAGGCCCACGGGTGTCAGCGATATTGTATTCTCATGATTCTAATTTTCATTTCATAGTGTTGTCTAAGTTTGTATAAATTAATGATCATATTTTTAAATTTATATAAAGAAAATTCTGAAAGATTGTTATATAGAATAGTTACGTTACGAAATATTAACGCAACGGAAATATTTTATATTATATTCAGAATTTAAATATTTGTAATTTATCTTTGGTGTTTTATTAATTAAATAATCTTGTTTGTCACTCACAAGACTTTCTCTTACCCTGAAAGTTAATGCTGTAAATACAGGTTGGAGATTAAGAGGTAAGATAACGAGTACTGTTATGTAAACCTATAATAAACAATTCAAATTAGGCTTTGGAAGATTTTTTTATTATTAGTTCTTTGTGAGAGGGGCTACCGCCCCCCTCAACCCCCCGTTTCATTAATGTACCTACATTTATATAGAATTTAATTCTGTTATTAAAATTAAAAATTTACTTAAAATTATACAGACAATTTTCACACGCAACATTCATTGAAACTTATCAATCTTGATCAAACCTTTCCAGCAACAAACTTACAATAAGTTCAAAGTACAACTTTTAGATCTTCTAAAATTATCCGTTTTTAAGTTACTCTAAGCGACTGAGACAAAGATCAAACGTTAAAAAAACTTGACTACGGTAATCAGGAAGCCTCAAAACGTGTAAATATAAAAAAAAACCAAGCGATTAATATTTAGCTTAAAACATGCACTATTTACCATATCTCTATGAGGAATTTATTTCAATTCCCGAACAGCTTTCCTGGAAATGATAAAAATATTATTAGTAAAGCACATCCACTAACAAAAAATACCTTCTTGTAACATACTGTCGATACAAATTCACTCAGTAAAAATAATTTATTAAAAATATTCTTTAAAAAAATTATCTTCCATGATAATGCAGACGATTTCTATATTAGAGAAGTTGTATAACACTAAATATTCAAAAACAAAATGAATTTATTCTCAATATTACATTAAAAAAAAAAAAACTTTTTTTTAATTTTTAAATGAAAATAATCGATAACTTTAGTTTAATTTATCGCAGATCGATGGTTCACCGAATCGTTTTAAAGGTATTAGTGAGCTCTTTTGAAAGATACCCATCATGAAAATTTACTCAGTTCGAGGGGGGGAAGACGAAGCTCCTACATACACAATTTTTTTACCAGTTGACTATCACTATTACAAAAAATATATATTCGTTTCATTTTATTTAGAACAGTCTTTAGATGTCAAACTCTACTTACCTGAAATTTCTCCCATAGACGTAATGTATTTGAATACAATTGAGTCTCCCTGTACACGAAACATTTGCTTCATCTCAACGAAAAGCTTACTGTACCATCTATATATGATACACATTTAGCATACCGAGTTTGGAATTTCTGCTACTATTTGTTGTTGAGATATGCTGATAACACCCACACAGACACACAGACAGACACACAGACCATTCGCTAAAAACATGATTTTCGTTTTCAGGGCACCCCAGAATATGAAAATATAACAAAAACGCACGTTCGAAAATTTGATCCTGAAACAATACTTTCTCGACCCTACGGGTAAGAAAAGGTAAAAAAAAAATAATAATACATTTTATGTAATATTTTTGTATTGCTAGATAATTTGCGCGAGTTTATCACAAATTTCATCTATATAAATAAAGAGGAGTAGCTGTGTGTGTGCCTGCACTCTGGTGCTCACACTACCGATCGCAGAACTACAAAACATGCATACGGGTACCTGGGGCCCTGTAGGTGTGCACCTCATCGAAATTTTCTCGAATTTCGAATTTGAATTTTTACTTTCTTCCATATGTAATATGGAGAAAGTATTGGATTCGCGAAAATTTTCTACCTCCGTTTTTTGACGGATCTACACGTTTTGGGATGTCCTGAACACGAATTGATAGTTTTTAGAAAATGTCTGTCTGTGTGTCTGTCTGTGGTTTCGTGTTTTCACCGTATCTCACGAACCAATGAATGAAATTCAACCAAACTTGGAATATAGTTGGAACCTGGCAGGGCATTGTGCTGATTAGATTTGGGGATCAATAGCCCAGCAGGTGGCGCTCAGATCACATTTTATGTAAATTTTTAACATGGCAGTATAGGACAAATTTTCGTATTTTTCACCGTATCTCACGAACCAATGAATGAAATTCAACCAAACTTGGTATATAGTTGGAACCGGACGGGGCATGGTGTTCATTAGATTTGGGGATCAATCGTCCAGCAGGTGGCGCTGTGATCGCATTTTATGTAAACTTTTAACATGGCAGAATAGGACAAAATTTCGTATAAATGTACAAAATGAGCGTTATTTTAAACTTGTGATTGTAAAATTAATATGAATTATTAATAATAGTAGTAGTTAACTACGAAAAAAATTTTGTGCATGTGGGGGCACCGGTTCCCCCCGGGGGTACCGGTACAATGTACCCCCGGGGTAATTGTACCGGTAAAATGTACCCGGTACCCCCCCGGGGGTACCGGGTTAACTACGTTGTTTTCGTTAACTACGAAAAAAATTTTGTGCATGTGGGGGCAGCGGTTCCCCCCGGGGGAACCGGTACCCCCCCGGAGGTACCGGTACAATGTACCCCCGGGGTAATTGTACCGGTAAAATGTACCCGGTACCCCCCCGGGGGTACCGGGTTAACTACGTTGTTTTCGTTAACTACGAAAAAAATTTTGTGCATGTGGGGGCAGCGGTTCCCCCCGGGGGAACCGGTACCCCCCCGGAGGTACCGGTACAATGTACCCCCGGGGTAATTGTACCGGTAAAATGTACCCCCCCCGGGGGGTAAATTTTCAAGATGGGTATCTTTCGAAAGATCTCGTTGTTAATAGCAATAGTTAATTGGGGAAAAAATTTTGTGCATGTGGGGGCATCGGTTCCCCAGCGGGGGGGGGGGGGGGCAAGTACCCCCCGGGGGGGAAAAGTTGCAAGATGGGTGTCTTTCGAAAGGTCACGTCAATACCTTTAAAACGAATGGTTGAACCATAATTCTGTGATAATTTACTTTTAACAAAAAAAAAAAAAAAACAGAAAAAAAATCGTATAAAAATATATATATTTTTTAACGAAATTTAACCAAACTTGGTATTTAGTTGGTTACCGACATAAACTGGTGCTGATTACATTTGGGGATCAAAAGCTCAACAGGTGGCGCTGAGATCGCATTTTATCTAAATTTTTAACACGGCAGCATAGGACAAAATTTTGTATAAATGGGCATAATAAGAGTCATTTTAAACTTGTGATTGTAAAATTAATATGAATTATTGATAATAGTAGTATTTAACTAGGAAAAAAATTTTGTGCATGGGGTGCATCGCTTCCCCCCCCCCCCGGGGGGTAAATTTTCACAATGGGTATCTTTCATAAAATCTCGTTGATAATAGTAGTACCTAAGTAGGAAAAAAAATTTGTGCATAAGGGGGCATCGCTTCCCCCCCTGGAGGGGTGGGGTAAAAAAAAAACTTAGAAAAAAAATTGTATTTTTTTTTTTTTTTTTTTTAATGTTGTTACTGATTGAATATGTATTGCTTTTAACAAAAAGAATTAGAAAAAAAAATCGTCCTTTTTTTTTAATATTGTTACTGATTGAATATGTATAGGAAAATATAGAAGAAAGTCTTGTGGTGGCCACAACATACTAGTTTTAGTTAAGTTTTTTGCAATTTTAAATATTGGCTTTTATGTTTCATTTTTCATAAATTTATTTTTCCATTGTAATCGTCTGCGTATTTTAGCAACGCTTATTACGCTATTTATTTTTTATTTATTATATTTATTTAAAAGCGAAATCTTTTTTTCTCTTTGTAATTTACTACTAGTAAACCTCTGTGAAATATTCGCACTTTATTTCTTTTTTTATTTATCTTTAAAATTTGAAACGCATAAATATCATATTATACCAGTTTCATCACCTAATTAAAATTTTATTGTGCAATGAATATTGTAAAATAGTAAAGCCAATATCATTCAAAGAAAGGTTTAAAATAAAATTCATGGTTTACGACCCAGTTTTCATACTTCCGTAGGCAGTATATGACCCCCATGATGACTTTTAAATTTTTGCCGTAATGTCGACGATGACTTTTTATCTATATATTAACTAGCAGACCCGGCCACGCGTTGCTGTGGCTATGTTATACGTTGAATTATAATGTAGTAAAATATTCAATATATTAAAATTATTATTTACGAATAAAGACCATCCTTGATAACATCCTTGATCTTAGCAGACTTAGCCCGCTTCGCTGGTCCCTATTTTTAAATGATTCACTATAATTAAAGAATTCTCAAAATTGCATTAATTTTTAACATGTGAAAAAAAAAGAGAAAAAAAAAATCTGATCGGGAAAAATGTTCGACACTCATAATGAATCCATATATTATCGAAAGGAAAATGATATAAAATACAAAAAAATCTTCTCTCATTGGTGGAATAATCTGTTCGGACCCCCACTGCCTGCGGCAGTGTATACCTGCGCAAACCATGCGCACCGTTTCTTCATCCACCGTTCCCGCCCTTCTTAATAACTCTATACTTTCGAAAATATCCGCAATCGATTTATCGGGCCTTAAAACTTAATAATACTAATTTTCAAAGTTCTAACTCTTATTTCTATTATTTTGCCCCTTTGCCCTCCCCCCTCCCACTATTCTAAATAATTTTACAAATTCGAAAATATCTACAGTTTATTTGTAGGTGTCAAAAACCTGTATGCACCAATTTGAACGATCTAACTATATTTTTATTTTTTGCCCCTCTGCCCCCCTTCCCGCCCCTCCTAATAAATTTACAAATTCGAAAATATCCGCAATCGATTTGTTGGTATCAAAAATTCTATGCACCAATTTTGAATGATCTAACTCCATTTTTATATTTTGCTCCTCTGCCCCCCCCCCTTTCCCGCTCCTCTTAATAATTTTACAAATTCGAAAATATCTGCAATCGATTTGTACGTATCAAAAACTTCTATGTACCAATTTTCAGCGATGTAACTCTATTTTTATTTTTTTGCCCCTCCGCCCCCTTACCCGCCCCTCCTAATAACTTTACACTTTCGAAAATATCCTCATTCGATTTGCAGGCCTCTAAAACCTCTCTATACCAATTTTGAACAGTCTATCTGCATTTCTATTTTTTTTTTTTTTTTTTTTTTTTTTTTTTTGGTTGTTGTTGTTTGTTTGTTTGTTTGTGAAATCACGTTTTGCCCCCTCCCCCCCCCTTTTGGGAGGCGAATTTTGCAATAAAAACTATCCTATCTCTCAAGTTGGACCAAATTGCACACAGTGTCCAAATTTCATTAAAATCGGCTCATTAGTTTAGGAGTTCATCGCGGACAAACATAATAAATTTTATATATAAAGATATATATATATATATATTAAATTATAAAGTTTTGATCAATGAAGCACAAATAAGTAAAAAACAGGATTAATTTCACTGTATTATCTTCATTATAATATGAATTCAATTTACACTTCAGTCTAAGTAACACGTGGCCGGCTATGCTAACACCAAAAATTTAAAAAGTGGAAATAATTGAATTATACGAAATTTATTAATAGGTTAAAAAGTTGAAGATTCTTTGTGTAGATGGCAGCACCAAATATATTTCAGCTTTCATTTCAACCCAGTCGAAAGGTATCGACATCTGTTAGAATCATTTGGAGTTAACAGATAATTGTGACTGTCAAATAATAACAGACAAATAATTAGCAATAAATTAAAATTGCGACTATAATTTGAGATTTAAACTATCCTATCTCTCAAGTTGGATCGAACTGCACATGGTGTGCGAATTTTATTATAATCGGTTAAGTGGTTTAGGAGTCCATTGAGGACAAACATTGTGACACGAGATTTATATATATTAAGATAGGCAAGCATAAAATTTGTTGTCCCTTTTTAACATATTAATTATGGGAGTAGAGGGTTGAAAATGGTATCATTCGAAAGGTATGGTTAGCCGGAAGGTGCGAATACAAATATTATTTTCTTACGATGTCAAGAAGTTATTTAAAAATACGTTTATTTTTTATGCATTTTCCCCCATTTTTCCCTTTTATACACGTATTCCTTTACATTAAAAAATACCTAAAAGTAGAAAGTTGTTAAATCTGGCAATTTCATAAAGCTCAAATAAAACCATAGACACAGTAATTTGTATAATGTAGCATCACCATACGCAAGCGAAGTGATGACGTCACTGTCTGTCCATGGAGCCATGAAAAAGATTTTCTGTGTTTATCGAGTTATTTTTTCTGCAAAATTGATAAAATTTTAATTTAAAATCACAAAACTCCAGAAAAAAAATGGCAAACTTCGAGTTTCGAATGTAAACATAAACATTTCATTTCAAAGGGTGATATTTAAACAATAAATATTCAACTAATATACTAAATAAAAGGAAAATGGATTTGTTACTAACTGCTGCATGTATAAGTAGACGATACGGAAAAAACTCCGATTTCCGTTTTTTGCTTAATTTACATGTTTTGAGCTTTCTTTACGTTTTAATTAACTGAAATTGGCTACTTAGTTTTAAAAAAAGTGTCTTTATTGCTAGCTTTTGTGGGTAGAAGAAGCAAGTAGAATATACATAAAAACTTTTGACTTCCGGTTTTCGATGAATTTACACGTTTTGAGATTTCCTTGCATTTTAATTAAGTGAAATTGACTACTTATTTTTATTTTTTTAAAAATGGATTTATTATTCTTTCCTCTGCATATATAAGCAGAAAATATAAGATTCAGAAAAGTTTTAGATTTTCGGTTTTCGATAAAGTTACACGTTTTGAAATTTCCCGAACTCAATTCGACCATTTTTGAAAAATATCTTTTTTTTTTTTTTTTTTTTTTTATTCAAACACTGTACTTTATGAACCAATCGAATTAATTTAACAGAATTTGATACTTGGTTGGGCCTTGGTTTGACATGGTACCTATTAGCTTCTGGGCTGTATCACACAACAAGGGGCGTTTTCACGTTGCGATTTTCTCTCATTTCAGGAAAGGCTAACATCTACAGAGAGAAATAGTTATATTAAGTAAAACTCTGCTGATTCAGTTAGAGTGAATATCGGCAAACAATTGCCGCAGCTGTTATAGAATTGCATTCCGTTTAGGACAAGTCAATAACTTTGCTTTGCCTCGCTTTGCAAAAAAAATGGTCGAGTTTCGACCACTGGGCGATACTAGTTTATTTAATTTGGCTTAAGTTTTTTTTTTTTTTTTTTAAATAATTCCTATTTTTAAAATGACGCTTATAAAGATTCTGAAGATGTAAATTTTAAAAATACAATTTTCCACAAAATAATCTCATCAGACAAATGTCGTCATTTTTTCTTGTTAGTTCATTGAGCTGAGACCGCGTGCTTAAATATTGTTCGTTTTAAAATATTATTTTCTATCCTTGCGTATTTTATTAATTACACCAATATCGTATCGTTTCGACAAAAATTAATTGTAACTGGTCAACGTTAGAGAAATATTATATAGATATATATTGATAATAAAATGGTAATGCAGTAGAAAAAATTAAGTATATTAAATTAAAAATTTAAAAACGTGTTTATAACAGTTATGTTTATGTATAATTTTTATATTATAACAACATTTATTTTTCATTTCTTAATTTAATTCCTTTAAAAGAATTTTTTTATCATTATTATTTATAGTATTTCTCGGGGGAAAATTGTGGTAAATAGTAGAAAGTATGAAAGTGATTTTTTTTTTTTTTTTTTGTATTTAATTCCTTTTAAAAGAAATGCTACTTTTTATTTTATTTCATTATATTGGTCAGAATCAAATTGCAATATAGTGTAAATAGCGTGAGCTATAAAATACATGGTTAAAAATTAAATATTTAATAGATGCTGAGATTCAGTTCGTAAATGAGATTCAGTTCGTAAGTAATAGAAGACCCACAAGTCGTCAATAAATACAAATATTGAAATGTCTACGAAAGAGATTTCTACAGGCAGTGGGAACCTGAACACAATGCAGTGCAGTCAGAAAATGAGCTGCCGTAGGCAGCGGGTACCCGAAGCGAGGTTTAGGTCAATTTCAATGTAATTTTTTTAGTTTTTATTTATAATGTGATGTAAAAATTAAATACTGATCCAATTCTGTTGAAATATAGTGACCAGCGAAGCAGGCGTAGCCTGTTAGTCATTAATATGTTTAACAATACTTTTATGATTTGATCTTAAATTACGAGTACAAGCGTTAATATGCATCAACTATTTATAGAAAATTGAGCTGTAAAATCTTTTCGGGAGAGACATCAGTGATGTGCCTACTCATTTAGGAATTGCATATCTAAATTCCCACTAATGCCTCAAAATTATGCAAACCAAATTCAACATGTAATCCACTCCACAGTCAAATGCCATCCATATTACTTCCTACATGTATTATGATGAATGACATTACATCATGCATAATTTATCAATAATATTATTTCCTTTCATTGAATTTATCAATGACACGACAGATAACGCATAAACTAATGTACCATTATCCGAAAATATATTGAAAATTTCTGTCATTTATGCTTGATGCTCATCAAAGGTATTTTACATAGTTCAGGTGTCCGATAAACTTTTAAAATGCTCTTTAAAATTAAAAATATCGATTTCTACTTTTGAATTTTAATATAGATACGTATAAACTAACGCATAACCGTTCTTTTTTTTTTTTTTTTTTTTTACTTTCTCTTACCCATAAGTATTGTTTTTGGGTCAAATTTTCGAAATTGAGTTTTTGTTATATTTACTCGTTTTGAGGCCCCCTGAATCTAAAAATGATGTTTTTAGCGGTTGGTCTGTGTGTCTATGTTATCAGCATGTCTCAAAAACAAATTATATCAGAAAGTTCAAACTTGGTATTCTGAATTTGTATCATATAGGAATGCCACAATAAGCTTTTCGTTGAGATCAAGCAAATGGTTAGTGTACAGGAACACCCAAGAGAATTCAAATACATTGCGTCTATGGGCAAATTGCAGGTAAGTAGAGTTTAACATCTATAGACTGCACTAAACCAAACGAAACGAATATATATTTTTTATATGCGTAAAAACATGTTTCATCTAAAATATGGTATAGAAGTCATTCACTGTTTATTTAGAGGTCTACACAAAAGAACTAGATTATAATGCGACAATACTTGAAAATTTATGGAAGTGTATATCAGGTTGTGCCGTGTGTTATTAATATATAGGATTATATTTATGTGCATCATATTATGTGTACATAAGTTTCAGAAGATATACTGGACTGCCAATATTTAAGACATAACGTTCTCTTTTATATGTTAGTGGAAGCGCTTTACTATAATATAGTATATCATATAATATTTTACCATGTCCAGGAAAGTTGCTCAGGAATTGAAATTAATTCCTCAAAGCCATATGGTAAATAATGTATTTTTTAAGCTAAATATTCATCGATTACTTTCTTGTATATTTATACGTTTTGAGGCTTGCTGAATACCGAAGTCAAGCTTTATAGTTTGATCATTTTCTGAGTCTGTTAGAGAAAATTAAAAACAAATAATTATTTTGTATTTAATGTATTTTTAGGTGAATACGTTTGTTACTAGAAACGTTTGTTCAAGATTGATAAGTTTCAAGGAATGATGCGTGTAAAATTTGTCTGATTAATTTTAAATGAACTTTTGAACTTAATAACAGATTTGAATTCTCTATAAATGTAAGCTACAATAATGAAACGTGGGTTTGAAGGTGGTGGTAGCCCTCCTCACATAGAATTATTTGTCAAATAAAGCTGTTCCGAAGCCTAATTTGAATTGTTTTAACATAGGTTTACATAACAGTACTCGTTATCTTAACCCTTAATCTTCAATCTGTACTTATAGTGTTAAATTTCAGGGTAAGAGAAAGTCGTGTGAGTGACACACCAGATTATTATATGAATACATTTCTATTTCTATTTTTGAATTTGTATTTTTAAGGCAATTGAAGATATAGAATATAATGAAATAATTATAACCCCATAGCATTTGGACGTTTTTATTTATTTTATTTTATGTTCTTTTATTCCAATTATTTTTAACATAAGGGGATTTGTCATCTTTGACTTGGCACTACTAAAGGCTTCATATAAAAGCTTATATATCCATAAAATATTTATAAATTTTACTGTATTAAGTTTATTATAAAAAAAATTATTGTATATTCAGGCAGTAATTCTTATGGTTTTTGATAGATTATTTACGAATTTGAAATCTTTAAATTGTGTTTTCTCAGTTTTTTTTTTTTTTTTTATCTTTAAAAAACTAAAACTTCTACAGATATTTAACAAAAAAAAACAAAATTTTTTTAGGTTTTAATACAACCTACTTAAAACAATTAGAGATGGATTTTAAAATTTATTGATTAGTGTTTGACGAAAAAAATGTATGTAGATACCTATGTAAAAATTTTCATAAAAAAAAAAGAAACATGAATTTTGTCATTTTTATAATATTTTTGTTTTTCAATTGAAAAACTCATCCTTAATTTTTTTTTTTTTAAGGTAGGTTCCATTAAACATTAAAAAAAAAAAAAAAAAAAAAAAAAAAAAAAAAACTTTTTTTTAAAAAATATCTGTAGAAGTTTTAGCATCTTGAAGATCATGAATTCGTAAAAAAAGATGCAAAGTGAGAAAATGTTTTTTAAATATTTCAAATTTGTAAAAACTATATATCAAGAAACCATATTAATTGCTTCCTAAGTATATTCTCGTATTTCATTAACCCTTTGGGTACATTTGACGAGTGAGACTCGTCATCTGCTTACTTGGGCGAAGTTACGGTGGACGAGTCTGGCTCGTCATCTGAATTTAAGAAGTATGCGTTGATGTTTGCGACACCCCCGCCAGTAGGCGTTGATCGCAAACACTTTCCTGGTGTTTTTTATGATATCTTACAACCATACTTATACCATCAATATAAGTACAGTCGGTAACAAAAGTGTCCGAACACTAGCAAAAATTCCTATATAAAAAAAAATACGCTTAATACAGTTTTGCTAAATAAATCCTCGTCGAATCCTGTTCTTAGTCTGTCTAAGACAAGGATTTATTTAGCAAAACTGTATTAAGCGTACTTTTTTATATAGGAATTTTTGCTAGTGTTCGGACACTTTTGTTACCGACTGTATATTTTAAATAAAATGTATTAATTTTACATATTAACACTTTCGGTACCGCTGACATAGATTCACAACATTTGAAAATCTGTAACTCCACCAGTGGGCGTTTCTTATGCAATTTGTATGCTATTTTTTTCTTAAATATATAATCAATATTCACAATTTTACAATGAAATATACTATGGATACAAATACTTTGATTAGGAAGAATAAAATTATAATGTATATCCATTTGTAATAAATGTGAATACAGAAAATTTTGTTCTGAAATATTGTAACATGGGAGAATAACGCCCATAGGCGTACCTTACTGTCAAAAATTCAAACACCTGCGGTCGCGTAAGTGTTATTTCATATAGCAACAAATTAAATTCGTCCCATGGGCATAAAAATCTTCAAATAATTCAGTACTCAAAGGGTTAAACTAACCTACTATAGTTCAATTTATAAATATTAAATAGAAATATAAGATTTTATATGAAACCGTCAGTGGTGCTAATTCGAAAACGCAAAATCCCCCTTTGAGATATTTTATCAATTTATTTTATTCCTAACATAATATTAAGTCAAATAGTCCAATCTGCTGATAATGCATAATATAAAGTGAAAAGAAATTTTGTTACATTATTCTTATACAACTTCTGACAATAAAGTTCGGTGAATGAAGTCAGAACGGACAATCTGGCAACACTGGCGAAACAAAACGCTGCACCTCTGTAGTGGCAGGTGTTGACCATCTGCCCCCACCGTTGTTCAGTTGAGCGTCGTTTGTGTTCCGGTAAGACTTGTTTTATAAAGTGCTTGTTCAGTGCGTTGGTTCTTAACTGAGAACAGGGAAGTGAAAATATCAACTTAAAGTTTTGTTTTTAGCTTGGCAAGACACAAAAGAAACTCATGTGATGCTGGTACGTGTTTATGAAGATCAAGCACTGTCCATGAAGTCTGTATACTAGTTGTTTACCCGTTTTCGAGAGGGCCGGGAAAGTGTTTCTGACAATTCCCGTAGCAGAAGACCAGCGACCTCTGACCTCTGTCAGTAACAAGAACATTAAGAAAGTGAGGAAATTAATCACGAAAGATTGTCGATTAACTGTGCGCATGATAGCTGACGAACTGCAGATAACCGTGAATCCGTGCGACAAATTGTTACCCAGAATTTAGGGATGAGAAAAACGTGTTGTCGTCTTGTACCACATCACTTGACTGACGATCAGAAGCAGGCACATTTACAGGGAGGTGCAAATTGAACATCCACCATATTTGCCATATCTCAAACCTCCAGACTTCTAAATTCTTCTATTCCCAGGACTCAAACTCGCTTTGAAAGGAAAGAGATTCGACGATATTCCTGACATCCAATGACACGTGACGAGGCTTTTGAACACCATCCCAAAAGAAGACTTCTTGCAGAGTTTCCAGGACATGTATAGCAGATCTCAGTGGTGCATAGTTACGGGAGGTGACTATTTCGAAGGACAGTAAGGTAACTTTCGTTGATATTTCATCTACGTCAATGTTACAGGACTATTCACCGAACTTTATTGTTAGAGGTTGTATATAGCAAGCGTGACTTCCTTCTAAAAGGTGGGAATACATTCCTGATAATAAAAGTTTTTTCACCATAAAAAATTCTTCATTCAGGGGTTTATTCGTATTTATAATGATATGTTTGATATTTTCTGACATATTCTAATTGCTAAATAGTTGGCGACTAGTTGCTCCACTTTTTCTAGGAACGTCCTAGGATTTTTAAACACGGTATGATTCAGAATTTTCAAAATTTTTCATAATGTTCTCACCTATCGTTCAAAGAAAGGTAAGTATGTTGAAAATGTCGTTACACTATGTTTGTTTTTAATGATGTTATAAACAAAATTTATAAAAATTGTTTTAGTTTAGCTTAAAGTGAACCATATTTTACTTTTAATTAATTATTAATTAAAAATTAATTATTTATCCTCATAAAATATTTGTTTTAATGCGTTCCGTTCTCTTTTATAAGTAATTTGAAACACACTAAATACCATACAAAATGAGAATTTTCATGCTTGTTTTAAATATAACGTTACATATATGTATATACAGGGTGATTAGAAAAGAACTACCCCGATATATGAGACCATAGCTACCATACCGTTCCGAGAAACTTAATAAAAATTTGGTGGAAGGTATTTTGAGGTATTCGCTCAAGAATTATATTAAAAACAACAGTTAAACTCTAACAGTTACGGTTACAGTGAGAAAATTTTGAAAATTTCAAATGGCAACATCTACTTTTTTTATTGAAATGTAATCTCCATAGCAAAAAACCATAAATAGCGTTGGAACGGTACCTCTAGCACGAATATCGGCAACGCTAGCAGGCTAACAAAAAAAGAAAAAAAACGACTGTTACGTGCCTACCAGAGCACCACTTTCATTTTTTTAATGACGTCCCATTTCACACTGAGTCTTTGGTTCAGACCACAAATTATCATACAGATAGGACAGTGAAGCTAAAACGCGAACCGGGAATATAATAGCACCACTAGTGTCAACAGAGGGGAACTACATGTGTTAAGTCTACATGAGTAGCATCTTTGATCGAAAATTGTTTTTCTATTTCGCGAGTAGTTAGTAGCAGGTTAGTATGGGAAGTTTTCTTTTTCTTCACATTCTATTGTTTTTGAATTCACAAAATTATCCTCAAAACATTCACAGCTATTCTTCTAAGAAATAAAAATTAATTTTCATAATGTTTAAAAATATACTTTGTCATTCATATTCAAGTACAAATTAAAATGGTATAAAATCTTAAATATTTAACATTGCTTGGTTTAAATAACACAAAATGCTTTAAAATGAAAAAAATATTTCTGGTTTATGTATATTTTCGAAATTTATTAGCTTAATATTTAGTACTTGCTTCTTAAAATAAATTGCTTTCGACAATCAAGTTCGTAAACAATAACAAAATTGCCAAACGTAAACATCAATACAATGGTTAGTTGGTTGGATGTTGGGTTTAACGTTGCACTAATAATACGATATGAACATAGATACAATAAAAATAACACAAGCGATTGAGTAAACTGGAGAGCTCGAGAAACTTACAGCCGTTGACAATAGGGTCGTTGCAGTCAAATTTTGGTTACCGAAGAATATACGGGAGTGTCCTATCTGTATAATAATCTGTGGTTCAGACTAAAGTCTACTGATTCTGCTTCGAAACGAAAAGAAGAGACCAAGGTATCCTTAATTTCGTGTAAGGCTACTGAATAAAGGCTTTAATTTCGTTGTTAGTCGTAAGACGCTGTCATGATGACGTCATCACGGTACGTGAAAAACAAGGCATTGTAAAATGGCAATCAAAACCGATTTTAATGATGATAATGATGTTTTCCAGTAAGCGACATATTGTTCACAGAGCAAGAAAGCAAGATATACATCACGCATTTCACAATGCCTTATTTTTCACTTAGTGTGATGTCGTCACTCATGACGGTGTCTTACAACTTACAACGAAATTGAAACCCTTATTCAATAGACCTACATGAAATTAAGGATATCGTGGTCTATTCTTCTCGTTTCAAAGCAGAATCAGTAGACTTTAGTGAGAGCCGAAGACTCAGTGTGAAATGTGACGTCATTAAGAAAATGTAAGTCGTGCTCTGGTAGGCACACCCCAGCTGTTTTCTCTTTTTTTCTTAGTATGCCTAGCGTTGGTGATTTTCATGCTAGAGGTACCGTTTCAACGCTATTTGTGGTTTTCTGCTATGAAGATTCCATTTCAATAAAAAAAAGTAGGTGTTGCCATTTGAAATTTTCGTAATTTTATCACTGTAACCGTAACTGAGAGTTTAACTGTTGTTTTTTATATGATTCTTGAGAGCATACCTCAAAATACCTTCCGACAAATTTTTATTTAGTTTCTCGGAACGGTATGGTAGTTATATGATCTCATATATCGGGGTAGTTTTTTTCTAATCACCCTGTATATAATTTGAATAATTTAATACCATTGTAACACTCAGCAAACAAAAGATAGATGAAAATACCAACATTTAATTAAATTTTAAATGAGATTTATTTTGAAGAAAATTATTGTCACGGTGATAATTTAATTTGAGAACCAATGATTAAAAAAAAAAAAAAAGAGTGAGAATTCATGAATTGAAAATTGGAATATTAAATGCTGAAAAATAGAAATGTTCACAAAACAGGAAACTTGCATTTCTATCAGCAGAGTGCAAGATTTCGGAAAACTGTATAGCTAATCCAAGCCAATATACAGCTGAAGTCTCTATCTTGCAACAAAACAAAATAAAAAAAGGAAATTAGATTAATCACTAGCACAAACCAAAATTGATACAAGGAATAAGTATTTTTAAGAAATCCACATGTTAAACGATACATACGAAGATAGTAGAAATAAACAGGTTGCCAGACGAACATTAGTAAAAAGAAAATATTACAGGTAAAGAAACGATTAATCGATTTAGGTGCTACTGAAATGCAATAATTGAATGAATAAAGTGATAGTTATTAATCTTTAAAAGCTAATAACTATATTAAAAGTCATTTTTAAAAGGATTATTTAATTTTAACGTTAATCATTTTAAATTTCAGTTTATATTTAACTTTCAACGTAACGTGAGCAAGCGCCATCTTACGTGGAAAAAGAGATTTACGATTAAGTAAATACAGAAAAGGTACGATTTGACTAATGTTTACCGTAGTTTAGTTTAATGTTTAGTCTTAAGCAATCTCATCCAAAAGCCAACATGTCCTGATTTAGACATTATGATTATTGGTGAATTAATTATTATTTTTATTATTGATTTTATTATTATTGTTATTAATTTATTTTTATTTATTTATTTATTTGTTTGTTTTATTTATTTTTATTTTATTTATTTATTTATTTATTTTTAATAGATTTTTTGTTTAATCTTTAGAATTTAAATAAAATTAATTAAACCACCAAATTTGATTATGCATGGAATGAAATCTTAAGTGTGAATAATTAAACAAATTTTAAGTTTGAAGAGTTGAAGCTTTCAACCAGAAAAAAAAGGATGTATCCTGCATATCGAGGTTGGCCAATTTTTGCCGAAGTGGAAAAAAACATGGTAAAAACCGTGTAAAAATCTACCCCAGAAAAATAGTTTTTGCCACAATTTTTGCCAGTGGCAAAAATTACCAGTATTTCAAACAGGGTTTTAAGGATTTTAATTACACGATTTTAATGTTTAAATCATAATTTTAACAAATTAAAACCAGAGATTTAATTACACTCTTGATCAACTGATTCTTATGTAAATCACTAAAATAATGCATTCTAAAATTTCTTTAAAATGAAATTTTTAACATCAACAATTAACATAATTTTTTTCATTTTTAAAAATATTTAAATTGCCTATCTAAAAAATATTCTTCAATAATTAATTACAAGAATATTTGTGTTTTTCAATGTATTTTTTTGTTTACAGTGGGGAAAAGTTAAATATTGAGTCAATTATTGACTCAGCTGTTCTAAAATTTACCAGTCAGTCACTGATCATGCATTTTTTGGAATTGAAATGTAAATTACAAGTAAACTCTCTCTCTTTCTGAATATGTGTTTCTTAAGATTTTTTTACTTCAATAAAATAAAAATATAATTTTGTAGTTTTATTTTTATGGTTATGTTCAGGGACTGACAAAGTTCCAATATCTTAGGAACCAAAAATAGCGAATTATTTCTATGACAATACTCACAGCAAAACTTAATATTATTTCATAATTGTATATTTAATGCAGGTCATTCACATATTATTTTACATTGAATAAATGAACTATTCAGTTAAAAATGTGAAATAAAGAAATTTTTAAGAAAATAACTATTTTTTTATTTATAAAGATAAAAACAAACTATTGGGGGAAAAAAAATCCACAGAAATAAATATTATTTTTACCTTTAATATAATCATCAAATATATTGAGAGTGTTTAAGTTTTGGCTTTAAAATACTATTTGTCTATTAATTTTTCAGGACAGAATTCCTTTAAAGAGAATCCATTTGATAAATATCATACTATTTAAATTTTCTCGTTGTAAATTTGAACATATTAGATAGTATTTATGATATTGAATCTTGTTTAACACAAAGATGTTGACATGGAAAGTACCAGTATAGTAGTAAGAAGATTTATCAAATATGGGAATTTATCTTTCATGGAAAAACATCTTTCAAAAACAGAAATAATTGTTAAATTTTTCAGAAAACATTAAACTCATACTATTCATTCAATACATCAGCAATGTCATCTTTTATATCAAGACAAGAAGGTGGGAGAAAAAACAAAAATATACATAAAAATATTGTAAATGCATAATTTTTTTTTTTTTTTTTTTTTTGTCAGTCTGCCATAACTGGTCACCAGTGGATATTTATAGTCACCCTGGCACCCGGAATTTGTCGGACACTGGTTATATATATCATATTAATTAATTAATTATAATTACTTTTTAAATAAAAAATTTTTCATTTTTTTCATTCAGGTGCCAAAATGTAAAAGGTGAAAATTGAAATGGATTGTCTTGTTCTAATTTTATTTTTCCACTTTTCCTAATTTTTTCCATTTTTGCCACTTTTTGCCTGGTTTTTTCCACTTTTTGCCGCTGTCCTGGCAAAAATGCATTTTTGCCGGCAAAAACCCAACCCTGCTGCATATATATATATATATATAGATAGATAGATAGATAGATAGATAGATTGTTAGATAGATAAAGAGAGAGAGAGAGAGAGAGAGAGAGAGAGAGAGAAAATAATAATAACTCTTTTACAAAATTAAGTTATAAGGTCGAAGTAAAAGGTTTAAACTTTAAAAAAAAAAAAAAAAAACTGCTGTCGAAAAAAGATATTCGAGTGAATTTATTTTATTTTATTTATTTTGGGGTAAAGCCCTTTAAAGTTTATTGCTTCGTTTTTAAAGTACTTGAGATTCAACTCTATTGATACCTTTCTAAATTTCTTAATATTTGTATTTATTACAGTAACTCTGTACATTTGAATGATATATTATGCAAAAGAAAT
Source organism: Salticus scenicus (assembly GCA_963930645.1). Taxonomy (NCBI): domain Eukaryota; kingdom Metazoa; phylum Arthropoda; class Arachnida; order Araneae; family Salticidae; genus Salticus; species Salticus scenicus. The sequence goes on along the minus strand of OZ005649.1, from coordinate 263,035,209 downwards.
TTTGTTAACACTCACGCATTCGCAGTTAAAACGTATTTCTTAAAAATGCTTATTTTGCCAGATGTTTAACATTTTTTTTTTTCTTATTGGAGTAAGTTTGGATCCGGACATAATATCGCGGGACAAAATATCGCCGAATGAAATATCGCATCAAAAAAATAGTACGATCTATTTGAAAATTTGTATTTGTGTCACGTGGGATCTCTGGTAAAGGCCACAGGGACTTAGAAATTTAAATTAATTATTTAAAATAAATAAATAAATACATTATAGAATGGAATTTTGTTATTTTATATACATTTAATTTTAAGTTATTTTATTATTTGCTTTTCACCATTCAAAATACATTTTAAAAATATTGTACATCACTGCTGACATCAAAGCTGAACACTGTTCAGAAGCCTTAATTAAAAATTTTAAAATAGATTAGTACGATTGAATTTTTTACGACTAATCTTGACAAAAGTTAATTAACATAGTCTTTAAACTCTTTTAAGCAAAATTTATAACAATTTTTGAGGTGGATTTGTCTGTATGGGAGTGTTCTGTCTATGGTATGTGTTGTCATGAAATTGTATACAACATTATTAATAATTACCTACTCCTTTTTACATTCCATTCATTTATGTAGGCGAGATTTTTTCTCGCGAGATTTTGTCCCCAATCCCTAAAACTGACATTGAATTGGACTGAAAATCCTGCATGATATAAACAAAAACCATACGAGAAATTCTGCTTGTTGTTAAAAAATTTTATATCTCCATGAATATATGTTCTTTTCATTACAAACAGATAATTAAAAGAAGCCTCTAATCACATGCTACAGTTACAACGCATTTTAAGTATTATTTTGTAAAAGGTAATCTTAAACATTATTTTTTTTTTCTTTTAACTGTTACTGGCATCCTTCTTACCTTCAGGGCAAAGTCTTCCCTGAAATATATATGTTATGAAACGTATGTTACACTCCTAAAGTTTAAAGAAAATCCCTGAAGTTTTTTACTCTAGATATTCGCCAAAATAATAAAATTTGAAAGTAATGACGTCAATTTATCACCCATTGTATATCAGTTTCAAGGTATTTTAAAAACGTTTACAATATGAGAGCACAGACAGATAGAAGAACCGAATTAAAGTAATTTTTCAAGCTTGTTGTAATATAGTATAAGACTAGTTTTATGAAACTGTATCAATTTATATTCACTTTAGTGTAAGAATTACTTTATTTGAGAATCCGTACAGGAAGCACAAAGGAGTAACTGCCCTATTTCACTCATGTTGTAAATTTCCATTAAACACTTATTTAACTGTCCTGTAAATAAATGTCACTATACGAGCTTTAAAATGGCGGAAAAATTATTTGCATTAAACAGAGATGCGTCATAAACTTAGTAATATGATTGACGCATTGCTATGGTACATTAAAGGTTGACCAAACTCTCAACTACCCACAAAAATATCGAAATAATTTCAATATTAATTGAGATAAAATTACAAGCCATTAAATGTTTGCCAGGTATCACATAAAAGTTTCCACTTTCATGGTTTACATTACTGGGAAAAGTTTTAGCAATAAATGGAGAATGCTCAGAAATTTAATAAAGTGTTATATCAAGCTCAAATCGGATGATCTCCAAGCTAATAATATTCATAAAACTGATTATTATATGCCTAAGTAGTGACAAACATGGATTGACATATTTCTTAGTCATAGGTATTAACTTATCTCACAGTTAGTCATTTATATGTCTGTTCATCGAAGAAAAATGCACAGACCGAAAATCATTGCCTTATTTTGCGCTTTATATACTGTATATGATTTAAAGAATATGATCCTGTCAATATAGGTACTGGTAAGTTGGCATTTCAATACAAGTAGATTGACGTTTTGTAACGTCATAATAGATTAGAATTAAAGGTCATGCATAAAATATTTCTATTATTTTTCTTCAGTTTTAATGGCACATGTCATTTATAAATGTCCTTTAAAAGCTGAAATTTTCGAGCTAAACAAATTTCTATAAAATACAGCTTGATGGAGAGTCATACATGTATATTGGAACTTATTCAAATACACAACCTGTTACGCAGTTGAATTTGATATATTGTTTTGTGCCAATTTGGTTTCTCGAACGCTTCATATAGGCATATATCCAAAAATAAATAAGAAATGAAATGTGATTTATCAGTTTCTCAAATTTTATATTTTTTTGTGCACAGCAGCGAAGCGTTACCGTTATATTTGCAGCACTCGTGCCTACTTATTCACCTGACGAAAGGTCGTGTTTTTTTTTTTTTTCCGACCCGAAACAATCATTGCGAGGTTTTGGCCTTTTATGGTGTTTAATCCAAGTTTTATACTTATTACTTTTAAACACCAGTTCTGTGGTGCTTTTTTTATATTTTTTTTTATAATTTTTGTTGCAGCAATAGATAGTTCATTTTGCTTCCTATATAAATTTTGGAAAGGCCATTTCACTTTTGTTAGAAATTTTTGCTAGGCCAAATGTAGGTAGAGTGTTTGGTTGGTGTTTATTCAATTTATAAAGAATATACAGGGCAACTCAAACCAAACAAGTTTCAATGAGTGGTGTGAATGGCATTTCTCTGAATAATTGTTTTTATTTATTTTTAATATAATAACAGCCTTAAAGGGAAAAGTCATTTTATTAATTATTTTTATTTTACCTTATACTGTTTCTAAGATCAAATTTTGTCATGAAATCTACAGTTTTATATGCACAGCGCGTTTTAATGATAGAAACTAATTTTTGAGATGAAAAGGATTCTTTTATATGAATAATTATACAAAACAAGGCCCAATTTCAAAATGTTCCATGTTGATTCTAAACTATTTTAAAGGTCCAATTTTATACTGTATGTCATTTGCATGCAACTGAAACACATCTGTGCATTGAATTCTTTATTTTCCAGTTGCAGCATACGTTACAGAAAATAAAAAAAAAATTCATATTGAAATCTTCAGGATTTCTTGTCATGCGACTGGATTTAAGAGTTCGTAATAGCTGTAATAATTTCTTGATTTCAAAATGAATGCCCAGTTTTGTGACAAATATGCACTGATTAATATTCACACAAGTTTTTGAGAGGATTGGATGAAAACAAATTAGCAAGGAGCATTATAAATCAGTAATTGTTCTCGAAATTTTGAACCCAAGAAAAATAAATTTTAATTTTAAAATTTTGAGAAAAAGTTAAACAATGTTTGAGGAGTTATAGAATAATATTATTTTAAAAGTATTACATAGTTTTACATAATCTATATAATTATATAGAAATTTTTAATTGCAAGAAATTTGATAATTTCCATCATTTCTTGTTTTGTGAATGTAGCTGCAATATTTAAACAGTGAGTTGAGGAGTGCGATAGCCGCATTATGAAGATATTTATGTCAAATAAAACTGTTTTATCAAAGTATTTCGATATATTTTTTTAATATAACATTAGATATATTCAAATATAGTATACTACTCATATTCCACCTTAAACTGTAATAATATGTTAGCACAAAAGTAGGGTAAGAGAAAGTAGTATGAGTGTCTCGCCACATTATTTTTTCCTACACTTTTCCTACACTACAACAAAAATATTTAACGTATGAAATCTCATGATTTTACTAATGCCATGCCCAATACACAAATAAATAAATAAATGATTTTTTTTTTAATGATGTGCATCCCTCCTTAATTTAATTTCAATTTCAATTTCTGTTTCTGTTTCATTTAGATTAAATTTGCAAAAGAATTTTATTTTATTTTATTTTTATTTAATTATTTATTTGCTAAAAATCAACTATACGAACCTTTACTCATTGTTGATTTACGACACGAGTAAGCCTTAATGTTGAGTCAACCGGATACGGGGTCATTAAATCTTTATAATGGCTTCCATGGATTCGAAACTATATTATTTCTTCAGATTCATTTCATGATTTATACTAATTCAGGTGTTCTCTCTTAAAAATGCACCGGCTGTAATAAAATTTTTATATTATAGAGAAGTTCATTACAAAATATATTCGATTAAAAATGAAATCTTTGTCATCTATCGCTCGCTTACAATTACATACAAAACAATTCGGCCGTATCAATGAACGATGCTTGAATCATAGAAACTTTTTCAATTTTTTATTACAGTAAACTCCGGATTATCTGCAAGTGGATTACGCGCATTGCGGATTATCAACAGATACAAGAGATGAGCTGGGTGAAAGGAAAGTTGTTTCTTAACAAGAGAGAAAAAAAAAAAAGAATGATTGTTTTTTTTTTTTTTTTTTTTTGTTTTTTTAAGAAGAAAAAAAAAAAATATAAAGAACAATGTTGCCTTTGATTTATTACTTTCTTTTAGATTCAATAAAAGAAAGTACTAGATTCGTAAAAATGTTCGACGGATTTCATGTTTTGAGAGGTCTAGAACACGATTTTACCATTTTTAGAAAATATCTGTCTGTATGTCTGTCTGTCTGTGTGTGTGTGTGTGTGACAAAAATTTTTTGGCGACCGTATCTCCAGAACTCCTGCTCAGAATTGTATATAAATTTATATATAGATGCACCTTGACCTGAATTATTTACGGTCAACTTTTGGTGTCGACCGCTCAACAGGTGGAGCTGCTACACAGCGATTTCCGAAATTAAAGGGGACGCTATATTTCAGGTTCTATTGTGTATAATCAAACAAAACTTGACATGTAAAACGCCATTATGAGACATTATGCTGATTCAATTTTAATGCTTGTCGGCCAACAGGTGGCGCTGCTATACAGCGATTTCCGCAATTTAAGGGAAGGCTATATCTTAGGAACTACTGCACAGAATTGTATATAAATTTATATGTAGATGCACTTTGACATAGATTAATGCCTATCAACTTTTGGTGTCAACTGCTCAACAGGGTGCGCTGCTATACAGCGATTTCCGCAGTTTATGGAAAGGCTGTATCTCAGGTTCTATTGCGTATCATCAAACAAAACTTGGTATGTGAGAAGACCATTATTAGACAGACATTATCCAGATTGAATTTGGATGCTTATCGGCCAATAGGTGGCGCTGCTATACTGCAAATTTCTTCGATAACGGGAAGACTATATCTCGACTTTTATGGCATATAACTGTACAAAATTTGATATGTAGATAACCATTATAAAAACGCATTTTTTAAGATGCTATTTATAGACAGCAAAACTGTCTTTCTTTGGATAGTTAGTGTTAGTTTTCACTGAGATGAAAATCGTTTGCATTCATCATGTTACAAAATTTTAATAAGTAATTAGTAATAGTTTTAATAAATTATTTGCACTTAGTGAATTGATATAGGAAAATATAGAAGAAAGTCTTGAGGTGGACACAGCATACTAGTTTTTAACACGCTTATATTAGCTTCACCTGTATGTATGTATGTATGTTTGTTTGTAACTTCTCTGAGAGCAAAACGTGATTGCACAAAATCCTTAATATCTCAAACAAAAAAACAGATATCCGTAAAATTTTTGCTTTAAAATATAGCTAAGGGGGGCGGTGGGAGGGGGGCAAAACGTGATTTCACATGCGTAAAACGTGATTTCGCATAATCCTATATATCCCAAACAAAAAAAAAAATAGATATACGTGAAATTTTTACTCTAAAATATAGCTAAGCTATCCGAATAAAGCTATCTAAAAACCAATTTCTGGAATTTTAGAAATTCAGCCCCCAGGTGGGGCAGCAAGGGGGGGGGGCTATGGAGCAAAAACAAATAGAAATACAGTTATGCCGTTGAAAATTGGTACAGATAGGTTTTAAAGGTCTGCAAGTCGAATGGGGATATTTTCGATTGTGTAAAGTTATTAGGAGGGGAAAGAAGGGGGGGGGAGGGAAGGGGGGGGGCAAAAAAATAAAAATTGTGTCAGATCGTTCAAAATTGGTACATAGAGGTTTTCGATACTTACAAATCGATTGCGGATATTTTTGAATTTGTAAAATTATTAGGAGGGGCGGGTAGGGGGGTGGGGTGGTAAGGGGGGGTATGGAGTAAAAACAAATAGAAATACAGTTAGGCCATTGAAAATTGGTACAGATAGGTTTTAAAGGTCTGCAAGTCGATTGGGGATATTTTCGATTGTGTAAAGTTATTAAGAGGGGCAAGAAGGGGGGGGAGAGGGGGGGGGCAAAAAAATAAAAATAGTGTCAGATCGTTCAAAATTGGTACATAGACGTTTTCGATACTTACAAATCGATTGCGGATATTTTTGAATTTGTAAAATTATTAGGAGGGGCGGGTAGGGGGGTGAGGGGAAAGGGGGGGCTATGGGGCAAAAACAAATAGAAATACAGTTAGGCCGTTCAAAATTGGTACAGATAGATTTAAGAGGCCTGGAAGTCGAATGGGGATATTTTCGATTGTGTAAAGTTATTAGAAGGGGCAAGAAGTGGGGGAGTGGAGAGGGGGGGCAAAAAAATAAAAATAGTGTCAGATCGTTCAAAATTGGTAGATAGAGGTTTTCGATACTTACAAATCGATTGCGGATATTTTTGAATTTCTGAAATTATTAGGAGGGGCGGGTAGGGGGTTGAGGGGGTAAGGGGGGGCTATGGGTCAAAAACAAATAGAAATACAGTTAGGTCGTTCAAAATTGGTACAGATAGATTTAAGAGGCCTGCAAGTCGAATGGGGATATTTTCGATTGTGAAAAGTTATTAGGAGCGGCAAGAAGTGGGGGAGAAAAGGGGGGGGGGCAAAAAAATAAAAATAGTGTCAGATCGTTCAAAATTGGTACATAGAGGTTTTCGATACTTACAAATCGATTGCGAATATTTTTGAATTTGTAAAATTATTAGGAGGGGCGGGTAGGGGGTGGGCGGTAAGGGGAGGCTATGGAGCAAAAACAAATAGAAATACAGTTAGGCCGTTGAAAATTGCTACAGATAGGTTTTAAAGGTCTGCAAGTCGAATGGGGATATTTTCGATTGTGTAAAGTTATTAGGAGGGGCAAGAAGGGGGGGAGAGGGAGCGCAAAAAAATAAAAAATAGTGTCAGATCGTTCAAAATTGGTACATAGAGGTTTTCGATACTTACAAATCGATTGCGGATATTTTTGAATTTGTAAAATTATTAGGAGGGCGGGTAGGGGGTGAGGGGGTAAGGGGGGGCTATGGGGCAAAAACAAAAAGAAATACAGTTAGGCCGTTCAAAATTGGTACAGATAGATTTAAGAGGCCTGCAAGTCGAATGGAGATATTTTCGATTGTGTGTAAATATTTTAAACCAAAAACTTACATACTGTAGCTATTTATATGATAAATAATAAAATAATAAATATGGTTTAAAATATAGTTTTAAAAGCATGCTTTCATAGCACATCGAACTAAAAAGTGAAAAATAAATATAGTTTAAAAAAACTAAAAATCACGCTTTTAAAGCACATCAAACTAAAAAGTGAAAAATAATTCTTAATATAAGCTGAAAACAATAATGAACGAAAAATACTAGTATAATTGTGAAAAAAGCGTGGGGTGCTTTCTGCCATATTTTTCGTATATCGAGCAACCCACGCTTTTTTCACAATTATACTAGTATTTTTCGTTCATTATTGTTTTCAGCTTATATTAAGAATTATTTTTCACTTTTTAGTTTGATGTGCTTTAAAAGCGTGTTTTTTAGTTTTTTTAAACTATATTTATTTCATAGTACAGAGCGGTACCAGACATGTCAGCACTATAATTTATTCCGGCTGCAATATACCACTTTTCTGGAATGTTATTGTTTTTCTTTTTTAATCATAATTACTGGAGAATATTATCCATGGGAAAAATCGGCTGGTATTCACAATGTTCAGAAATAAATTAAAATGTTGCATATCTACGGTACTGTTCAATTTAGTACATAAATTAGCTTATGGTTTGTAATTTGGCTTCATTGTAAATACACTTTTTGTTTTTTGTTTTTACATTTTATTGGTCTTATATAAAATACAAATATTTCTAGTATTTTGTGAATATTTGAGATCTTCGTATTATGTTTCATTTACAATACAATCGAATTTTTGAACTAGAATATTTTTTTTATCTCATTTATTCTCGTTTCCAGGCTGTTTACAGTTTTTCCGCGGTTAGTATTATCCGTGGAATCCGTGCCATACAATTCTGCTGACAATCAGAAACATACTGTACTTCATTAATAACGAATGTGATATACAGTATTTAGATGTATTTGCTAATTTAAAAAAGGGTGCATAGTTTAATTTTTGTGTACAGAGAATTTCTAAAGAATAAGGTTACATTTCGACAAAACTGCGATAAATCATTGCAGAAGTTCTGATAATGGTTTACTTAAAAATGAAATAAATTAATGTATGATGTTCACAATCAATAAGTATGCTTGCTTTGAAATGTTTGAAACGTTTACAATTATATTCTAGGATTATATAAACTAATTCAATAATTCGGCTAAACCATCGATTACGAGTGTATTTGTAACGGCTCATCTTTATTTTTGTTACACGTTCAGAACAAATTGTTTAATATAATATGCTATAATATGTATGTTATACATAAAATATTTAAATAATCTATACAACTGAATGAAATAATTCTAATATATTAAATGGGCGCTTACTTTTTATAGTGTGGCTTAGAAAGGAATTTATAAATGTTATAGGACACATCGATATTCGTAATTCCTATACACATTCAGCGAAACATAAGTTAAAATATATACATATGTATTATGTTTGGATATGATTTTAACAGAAAAAATATTTTTTTTAAATTATTGAATAATATTTACAGAACGAAGCAATTTTTTTTTTTTAATGAATTTCTACATTTATAGATATTTTTTAATAGTACGCAAATATTAATTATTAATGATGAATGTTATTTTAATGTCGGGTAATATTTCAAAATCTATACAAGACGTGTGATTTTTCTTTCTTTTCAAATGCAATTCAAAATAGAAACGAAAAAGGAATTGTTGATTATACTTTAAACGTTGCAGATTGAAACAATTTACGAACTAGCAATTATTTTGTCTCGTGCATTAATATACCAGTTGACTTACAGATCAGGAGTCTCAATGTCTCATTCGCAGTCCACGAACCGAAAGATATCGAAATTCTTTTTGTGAACTTTCCGCAAATAATATTCACACCAGAAACTGTATTACTAATTCAGTATAACTCATACATATTTGTACCAAATTTCAAGTCAATTGGATGAGTTTTGTGAGAGACCTGGTCGGCCTCACGGGAATTATCTAAAGTCAAAAATAATTCTACTTGGCTGCACTAAAGAAGAAAAAAAGGCACTTTTAAGACTTTATATATATAGCTTAATTACCGGCATTACACTGCAAAACTTTCTTAAATATATAAATATTTAATGCGAAAAAAAAAACTAATAATTTAGAGATTTCTACTAACACTAATATGGCATTCTGATAAGGAATACTTTGAAATATACATTATATATTAATTAATTGAATATCTATCTATCTATCTCTCTCTCTCTCTAGATATATATATATTAGTGGTACGTAATATGATCTCGGATCATAAATATATCAAGTTTGTGGCAATATTTCTTATTGCTACATTTTATACATTTCTCTTTATGCTGGATATTTAAATAATTTAATAAATAGGATTTGATATATTTCAATACAAGAAAAACTTTGAAAAAATTGTATGAATCAATGCAGTCATATATCATAAAGATATTTTTCATTAATTATTTTAAATACATTATGAGAATTAATTTAACCTGCAATCATTAATGCATGCAAATTTTCACATTTGTTTCCTTATCCTGTAGATAAGTTTTTTTAAATATCGACCATTTCTTTTGTTGCGCCCTCGAGGCATTTGTTCTCTAATCCTCCGACATCCCAAAAATCACGTTTAAACATTTTTTGCGCCAAACGGTAGTTGATACTAAAGATAAAAGGAATGGAAACAACCAATTTTATTAACACGATAATAATTTATCCGTTAAATTCCATTAATCTCTCATACTTTATTGTCTATCAAATTTTGTAGCTTTTATCCGATTTAATCGTGCGTTACGGTTCTAGAGGAAATTTAGGGGAGTTCATTTAACGATTATTACTTGTTAAAATGGACTTTTCAGTATATTTTCTTTCCGTATCGAGAATACTCAGGTAATTTCTATATCTATCACTTCGGAAATCTGATTGGTTTATTTTTCTTGGTTTTGTGATTTTTTTTAAATTTGTTATAATTGGATGATATTACAATCCCATTTTAGAAAACTGAATTAATATGGGAAAAATAATGTATGAGATAGATGGCAAAAATAAATAAAGGATGAATATAGGAAAATAAGGTTATTTTGAACTATTATGTAAATTGATAACTCAATTATACTTTGTTAAAGAACAGTATTTTTCTGATTATGTGTTATTTTGAATAACAAGTTTTCCGCACTGAAATTAAATGGAATAGCAATAAAATTGCAAAATAAGTAAAATGAAATACGTTAATCTATACCAAAGACTTTATACATTATTTTGAGTGAGTTCCACATCGATAAATTTTAATTGAAAGAAATAATTTCAAAAAACTTCTCAGAATCAGAGAAAAATGCATTTATATACTTTTTAACTGATAATAAGTTATCATCAGTTAGGTATTACTTAAATTGAAAAAAAAAAATTTATACATAGCAAAATTCTTTAATACTATTTCTATTCATTTTCGCATCATAGCATGCACCCAAGATTTGGAGAAAATAACACTGTGCTGCAAAAAAATAAAATAAATAAATAAATAAAGAGAGAGCTCTCTTACCATTTTTACTGATTTTTATGCAAAATGACCTTCTGAATCCAAATATGTCTCCCATTATACCCTGTCACCCACCGTTGTCAAGGGACACTACACCCCCTCAATTTTGTTTCACTGTACGGTAATTTTATGACCATGAATTTTATTTGAAGAATGTAAAAGAATTAATATAATACCTAAAAACAAAGAATTATAATGTTTAATAAATAACATGGCTGTCTCTAAAAGCCGGAGAGTTATAAAACACAATGTGCGTCATATTCGGATTCAGGAGGTTATTTTACATAATAATCTGCAAAAATGGTGTTGGGGGCAATTTTCATACCGAGCAGTGTAATTTGTGAGAGATTACCTTTATTTTAGCAACTCATACAAATCACATGAATGTGTATGACATTTTGTAATGTTTCATTATTTAAAATAGCCTTGATTATTAATTTGGTTTAATATATATGTATATGGATAAATAAAAATATTATATAAATTAATAATTTACTAAGAAGTATGGTATTTTTCTGATTATGTGTTATACTGGAAAAATATTTTCCACTCAGAAATTAGGTTGAATAAAATTAAACTTTATTCAACAAAGTAAAAAAAAATTCTAAAAAGTAAAATTTGTTATTGCGTATCAAAGACCTTTTTTTTTTTTTTTTTTTTTTTTTTTTTATCACAGATGAGAAAAAATTCAATAACTTCTTCATTAAAAAAAAAAAAGAAAAAAAAAATCATATTTTTAATTATATAACTTATAATCATTTCAGGAACAGAGATTATGTCAATTCTTCCTTTTTTTTTTTTTTTTTTTTTTTAACGATTAAAGTGTCAGTCAGGTAATTTTAAATTGATTGAAAAGAATTTTTCTTAATCATTTTCGTAAAAAATTTCTATCAACCATTTTTTCATTCATTTTTACTTTGTATCCTCTTTTCTACGAAAACAGTCTTTCAGATCTTTTACGAAATTTCACAAACTCATGCAAGAAGAACGAAATATCATGCGTTTCGCATAGATTATTAACACTTTGTAACTGTACATATATGATACGTCGTTTAATTTTAAATGTACTTTGCCTACGTGATCACAAAACCGACAGATGAAATGACAGATAAATAGTTTGATTGAATTCACAATCACTCAACAGTCACGCACAATCATAAGCTTTGCTTGAAAGAGTGAAAAATACTTAACACAGACGGCAATGCAATTTCTAATTGCAGCTCTTAATGTACAGTGGATGATCAAATTATTAGAATTTATTTTTATTTTGACATTTTTTCGATTATCTAAAGAAATACTAGACGAAATGGTCTGAAGCTTCTTACATGTAAAGAACATTTAAAAATTCATATATTTTCCTCTATCGATTTAGTTCAGAGTGGAATTAGGGGACCAACCACAAATTGAAGAAGAGCGAAAATACTTTGTATCACCCTGTATCACAAAAAACTACAAATGGCATGTATCTTTAATACTTTGTTGCACATACTATGCACAATATTTGCATGTTTTGGTGCGGGAATCGCGCAATTATTTAAACAGATATATATATATATATTCTTTTTTTTTTTTCAAAAAGTACAAATTTTCTGACAAGTTTTTTGTTTATAACTAGAACAGATTTCCATAAAATTTCACAAAACTTGCTGAAAAATTGATAAAACATTAGGGAAATATTATTCTGTAACAAAAAATTTACACGTGTAATATTCATTGAGATATGTGCATTTTTAATAAATGTGTTTTTTATTGTGCATGCGCGAAAAATAGAAATTTTTTTTTATTCCATAGGTTGGAAGCTAGATAAATTGAACAACATTTGTCAAATTTGAATAGCATAAAAATTAAGCAAATTGTCGGCAAAGGAATTAGCTACATTTTAGGTATTTTCCAGAGTTGAACTCTCATAAGGAGTTTTTCACATGCTGCGTATTAAATTTGAAAAAATTTTCTATCTTTCGCACATGCGCAGTAAACTAATATTTACTAAAAATGCTCATACCTCAACGAATATTACACGTGTAAATTTTATGTTTCAAAATAACGTTTCTCTAATTTTTTGTGAATTTTTCAGCAAGTTTTGTAAAATTTTATGGAAATCCGTTCTAGTTATAAGCAAAAAGCTTGTTAAAGAAATTAGTAATAATATATATATATATATATATATATATATATATAATTGCTTAAATAATTGCACAATTCCCGCACCAAAACATACAAATATTGTACATAGTATGTGCAACAATGTATTAAAGTTACAAGTCATTTGTTGCTTTTTGTGTAACAGGGTGATCCAAAGTATTTTCGCGCTTCTTCAATTTGTGGTTGGTTCCCTAATTGCACTCTGTACTAAATCGATAGTGGTAAATATGAATTTTCAAATGTTCTTTGCATGAATTTTCAGGCCATTTCGTCTAGTACTTTTTTAGATTACCGAAACAATAGAAGAAGAAAAAAAAAAAAGATTCTAATATTTTGATTACCCATTGTATCTGATTATTTTAGTGTAACCTTGTAAATCTTAAAACTAAACATACCATATTCTATAGAAAACATTTTGCTCTTCGTATGAATAACAAATGTCAATTTCAGTATGAATTGTACAGTACAATGTTATTTAAATATAAATTTTTTAAATGCCTCACAAAGATGGCAATACATTGACATTGTTTTGGGTGTCCCTGTACAAAAAACATTTGTTCCATTTATACCATTTTAAATAGGAAATATACTATAGTGAACATGAATAATATATATATTTTGAAGAAATTCTAAATATGTTTACAGACGCTTCTAGCGGACAAAAAGTAAGTTGGATAAATAGGCTAATTCAAATCATATTCAGTCTTACACATTGCTAAAAAGTAAAAACGTGAAAAATAAACAACACCAAAAAATAGTAATAATTATTAATCATGCTAGAAATAATTTTATATTTATAAATAAGGATAATGAATGTCAATTGCATTATGATTTCGGTAAAATAGAAGTTTTAAAGTGTAATTTAAAGAAATGCGTCTCATAAAACACATGTCCCTATACTCAAACCACTGGTGGTACAGTCGGCCCCGCTTAAACGAATATCTACCGTTCCAACTATATTAATTCGATTAAGCGGGATATTCAAAAAAAAATTATGTGGGGAAAACTAGAAACGCAATTGCATATATAACTATAATGGTTTTATGCTTACATGAAAGGATAAATGATAGATTCTTATTGAAATGTTTAATAAAACTTTTACTAAGTTAAAATATTATAGCTATTTATAAATGCAATTAATGCTGGAATAAATATTAAAAAAAGTGTACTTACAATTTTACTTTTAACAAAAAAAAAAAAAAAAAAAAAAAAATCAGTTATGATTGATTACTTTAACAACATAGACTTGACTAAACATTTTTCGATTTCTTTTTCTAAAGCACATAGATTATAATCGCTTCTGTGAGACTCAAAATGACGATGAATAATGTTAAAGGATTTTGCAACTTCATTTATCATTCGCTCGCTCTTCTTTATCACTTTCATTTAAAGGTTTTATTGGAAAATTAATCTCTTTCTGTTTCTCCATCTTTATTCACATTTATGAGTTCATAAAGTTCTTTTTCAATCATCTGAAAACTTACAAAATTTGTGATTTCTAATTCCTGGAGATAATTTATATTTTAATTTCTAATTTTCTCATCAGTTGCTGATTTTATAAATTTGGCTTTTGCAAAACAATTTTTATCACCTCGGCAGGAATACAGTCTCGTGTTTAAAGAGCGTGCCTTAGTTATGTAAGGTTTCTAAAAGAACGGATTTTTTTTTTTTTTTTTTTTTTTTTTTTGAGAATGAGAGGGAAAATTTACCCAGAAATAGATGAATTTTATTTAAGAAACTTTGAGTGTTTATGCGATTAAGCGAGGCGGCGTTGTAAAAAATATTTCTTTAAACGAGAAAATTTAACATTACTTCTATGGGGAAAAAATTGATTCTACAACTTTATATTCTTATAAGCGGGGTATTCGATTATCCGTTACCCGATTAAGTGGGGACGACTGTAATTATTCCATTTTCAGTAGGGAACATCCCATAGATAGCCTGAATATCATTAATCAGTTTCAAACAATTCCATGAATATGTACGGGAATTAGAATGTGGATAAACAGATGAACAGACAGCAGGGTCGTGCTTAGGGGGGAGAGGGGGGCAAACTGGACGGTCACCTAGGAAGAATAAAAGCTAAGGCGGCTAAAAATTACCAAGTGCAGCTAAAAATTAGGTCTACTGAAATTGTCTTTAACGGAGGAAAAGGGGAGGAGGGTGCTAATTTTGATAACCTTACATCTGTGGTAGCAATATACGAAGGTTTTGAGAAGCAAAGAAGCAGAAATGATTTTCGCGCTGCATTTTTTTTTTTTTTTTTTTTTTTTTTTTTGTGCCTACGTCGTTCGCCTGATGAAGGGTCGTTTCTTCTTTCGACCCGGCACAAATGTTGCGAGTTTTTTAATTTTATGGTGTTTATTCAAAATTTTGTACTTATTACTTATAAATCCCTGTTTTGTGGTACTTTTTTGTAACTTGCATGCATTAATTATGATTTCAGAAATATATGACATCATTAGTTAACTAAGAAATTTATTTGAAAATATTTATAATTAATATTTTTTAAATTACTGAAAAAAAAGTTAAAATTTCTAAAATAATGCTTGCAATTTCTAATAAATTAAAAAAAATGGAAAACGCTTAAATTTAATGAAAGAAATGGAAATTTCTGAAGTAAACAAACTTTGTGACATAAATTTGACATTTAAATATTTATTAAAACTATAAAAACTATATATCGGAAGATTCTATGATTCATGATCCAAAAATAAATAAATGAGTACTTAAATATATTTCATTTTATGTCGAGAAAGAATATGAACGTGAAGTTTATTTTTTAAATAATTAAAATAAAATTGAGAGAAATCGTGCTAAAGAAATAAAACACCTTCAGTAGAGAACTCTTTGGCGAAATTTGAAATTGAAACTTGACACCGAAGTAGCTCGGATGTTTTTCTCCAAGATCTTTAGTTACGTAATTGCGATAGCCCTTTTAATTCATCGTCAAAATGACAACAAAAATTTAAGAGCCGCCAAGGGGCTTCTTGATAAAGTTATACCAAAGATATTTTCAGAAATAAATATAGTAACCGATGGTAGAGAATGAAACACAGTCACTGCATGTGTTTATGCAGAAACGTTATAATATCTGTAGTAAATAATGTAACTAAGGGACTATTATCGTAATGTAAAACTGACATTTTCAGTGCATTAATAGTGTCCAATACACGGAAAATCTGTCGTGGTTGCAATATCTCATATGTTCTATAATATAATATAACAGGGGCTTACTGAAGCGAAGGAACCATCCTCCACGGTAAAAAAAAAATCTAATGGTATATGAACCCCAGATCGTCGGCAACTGCCCATTTCATATCATCTAAAACCCACTCATTCTTAACTTCAATCGTACGGTTACCTCATTTCGACAAAACGAAATGGCTCGTGAATTTCATTTGGATTTTATAATTGTTTTTCCCGTGATGTATTTTAAATTCTGAATTGCAACGGAAAAGGAGAGTTGTTCTAAGAAACAGATAATAAAAAAGTGTCGTTGCCATTTTGTGGTAGACCATCTTGGATGAAGCATTATGACTGGCCCACTGAGTTGAAGAAAAACTGGAGCAAATGCTGCCAATATCTTTACACAGTGTTCGTGCGTGCCAGTTTTTCTGCAATCATTTGCCGTGCAGAGACAAACTTTGCAGGGCAGGCAACATTTGTCGGGTCGTCTATAACTATTATACACTATATTAAAATTTAAAATTGTAATATCATGTTTAGCATATTTTTGTTCGAACAGACAACCTTTAGACAATTTTACTTTGAAATATAAAGATATCAAATGCTTTCTGCCGTGCGATGCTCGGAAGACAAACCTTCCAAAAATGGCACGCAAAAACAGGTCTAGCATTTCCTCCAGTTGTTCTTCAGCTCAGTGGACTGGCCATATCCATTTAATAGAAATATCCATATACAGTTTTCAGTAGGGAAAAATGTTACAGTGAACATGACTAACATATATTAATTTCAAGGATTTTTAAAAATATTTACAGAAATCACTATGCAGATAGACGTAGAAAGAGACAGACACAAACGAAACCACTTTTTTTTTTTTTTTTTTTTTTGGAAAGTGTAGAAAACATCATTTTTAAATTTTACTCACGATTATAGTTAAAGTTAATCTCAATATGATTTGCAAATTTTTATGTCTACGTAAGTTGCAGATTCAGGTCAATAAAAACTGCTCTATAACACATAAAATACATACCGAAATTTGTAAAAGAAAACTAAACTAACAAACTAAACATAAAAAAAAAAATGTCGACAACTTTAATCGAAAATGACATTTAAAAAAAAACTGTAAAGAACAATAATGAGTAATAAAAATGCACTAAACCGCAAAATCAGAGCAGACTCCATTAGTTACAACAAAGAAAGGAAGAAAAACATCTTTGACATGAATAAGTGCAACAACAGTTCGTCATGGTGGAATGCACCATATTATCTCTTTGAGTTTTCTTTCAAAATACATACACTCCTTCTCATATTTATAAGGACACTTGATATTTTGAAATAACTAATGTAAAAATAATTGTGAACAAGATTATACTAAGTGCACTTAATATATCTAGTATTCTAAAAACCAAGACTGCTATATTTTTTTAATATGAAACAAAAATAATACAAAATAATACAAAATATTTTCTTCTCCACGTTTTTCGATGTTCATAATTATACGGACAATCAAGATTTTTTCGTTTTATTTAACTTACTAGCGGATAAATTACAGTTGACATGTGAATTCGTTAACTACTGGGCTAGATTAATTCATATGTAGGCCTTCAATTTTTCTTGGACGGACATTACTGATAATTCCTCGAAAAAAAGAAGGTTCATGTAGTGAAGTATGATAAATGTGTTTTTTAAGTGGAATGATAATTTCAATTCGCCGAATTTCTTATGAAATTCGAAGATCGAAAATTGCTGAAGGAAATGTGATCAAACGTTGAACTGCTGGTTTGATGGGAGAGAGATTTGATGCAAAATGATAAATGTTTTACAGAGATCGAAGACTCATAATTCCTCTTACTGTTCTACTCATAATGAATTCTGCTGAATTTGCTCGTAATTTTTAACGAAAGGTTGGGGTCCACATTTATGCATGTTTGAAATAATTAATAATATATTAAAATGAACAAAAAACCTATAATAATCAATAAGCATTTAATGGAGGAAAGAACGTCCGTGATAAAGTTGAATAAAGACAATATTAAATGGTAAAATGTTGCATTTTCGGATGAAAAACATTTTATTCTTGATTAACCAAATGGTTTTAACAGTTACTGGCACGATCTGAAGATAGCGAAAGACAGAGCAGATTTTTTAAAGGCAGATATGAATCGGGCATTTTAAAGGTGGATCTATGGTGCTCTGGGGAGCTGTTTCTACTGAAGGCAGAATGAATTTAGTAATTTTTTCTATTATTATGAACATCAAGAGAATATCCGCAAATATTAAACGTGGAATTCTCAGATTTTTGTTAGATTTTGGGGGGGGGGGGGGAATAATATTTTTTTCAACAAGACTTACATTTTTGCTCTACTTCTAGAGCAATAGGAAATAGTTTGAAGAAAAAAAAATCTGTATTACTGTCTTACCCATCTCCTTAAAGCTGAAAAAAACCTTAACTTATCACATTAGAAAAGTGCATGCAAGTGGAAAGCAATTTTCAATAGTTTAAATGTATTCAGAATATCATCTATGCTGTATGAAATGGTATTGAAACTGAATATTAAAAAAAAAATGTATCTATATACACAAGAGAGAATGTCTGACAGTTTCACCCTAAAAAGAGACCACATAAAATATTAATTTAAAGAATAATTGAAAAATAAAATACTAAGATTTGAGCTGCCGTTATAATTGTGAATGCCTGAAAAATCCTTTTTTTGACCGTATTTAAATTTTTTAAGATAGAAAAACGATAAAACTTTTTAAATATCGTCTATTAATGAAATTCAAATTAATAAAAAATATATTTGTTTAAATAATACTGTTCAGTGTTTAGTTAATATAGTAAAACGGTTGTCCTTATAATTATGAGAAGGAGTGTATAGGGATGTAACGGATCGTCAAAAAATGTGATCCACGGATACGGATGTGAATACGGATATCAGTTTTTCTATATCCGCGGATACGGTTACAGATACGGGTCTTTTATTTCAAGATCCGCGGATACGGATACGATACGGATCTTTGAAAAATTTATAATAATTAAATACATATGTGAAAATTTTTGCTTTCATTACCCGTTTACCGTACGTAATGGAAGTAACGCATTCGGTTTTGATATCGATTTTTCACCTTATTTACATGTTTTAAGGTCCAAAAAAGTGGTTTTTAGAAATTATTCAATGTGTATGTATGTATATGTGTGTGTAAGGCTGTGGACGTGTATCTTCATTCTGGCAACGACTGATGAATCTTTTGAATCAAAAGATAGATGGAAGGAACGTTATTTTTAAAACTTCATGTTTTAACTTTTGGTGATAATTTAAAAAAACTAGGACAAGAAAAACCGAAAAAAGAGAAATCTGCATCTCAAACAAAGCTGTAATACATATATTTTTATTAAATGGCCTAATATAAAGCTCCTTTCAGATATCTGTGTGTTTGTATTAGTCGGTTCCTTCAGGAAATTTATACGCAGTGTTCGTGAACATAGTAAAATATAACAAAGCATTTTTTCATAAATTACGTTGAATAAAAAAGAACATTCAGGTTACTATTAGGTAGTCCTGTATTTTGTCTATAATCTCTATTCACATCGCATTGTGTTCATAAATTTAGTCTTATATGAAAAACACCTAACACAAAATGAAATAAATTTTTAGCCAATTTTTAAATATAGTCTCAATATATCCAAATGCTTTAAGTAGTCCTGTAAACGAATGATGAATGATTTCCATTCCACAATCTGCACGAAGCATGTATTTATTTATATATATAAATACATAATATAGATAGATAACGTAATAAAATTTAATCTTAAATTTTAGCAATTAATAGAACTAATACAATAACAACACACAAAAATATAGAACTGAATTTAACTTAGAGGAAAGACTGACACAAAAAGTTGCGCTATAGATTAAGAACGAATAAGTTACAATAATAACTTAAAATACTTACGCCGACATGAATGATAATAAAAAAGGACCATTAAACTAATGACAGAGAAAACAAATAATTAACCACAAAAATAATGGGATATAAATGCTTAAAATTAGAAGTATACTCATCAGGGGGCGAGTACTTCATAAAGCTGTGAAAGCTGCAGCGATTTCGAAAACAATACAGCTAATCATAGCAATTTATATCATTTCAAGCCCCGATCGAAGCAGCAAAACCTTACAGAATGAGAAATTAAGTGAAATATTAAATTAAAACGAAGATTAAATAAAATCTTCATGGAAACCAAAGAGAAAACGAGAAAGAAGCATTGTAACTACATGTAAAACAGTTAACACAAACTGGAGAAGAGGATGATGCCAAACTAAAACTGAAATTAAAAATAAAAGCTTTACAAAAATCGATTAATCGAATGAACTTCAGAGCATTTTCATTAAAGATAAAATACACAGAGTAATTAGTAATTGAGAATGTTATATATATATATATATACCATTTTGCTTTAGGGCACTATACAAAATTTTTTACAAAAATGTTCCCCCATAGACGTAATATATTTGAATTCTCTTGGATGTCACCGTACACGAATCATTTACTTGATCTTAGCAAAAACTTTAGTGTGGAATCGCTATGTGATACAGATTTAGAATACAGAATTTGGATTGCCTGCTACTATTTGTTCGTGTGATATTTTAATAACGGACACACACAGATCAACAGCTTAAAGCATGATTTTCGGATTCATCGTACCTCAAAACGTGTAAATATAACAAAAAGTCAATCATTTTTATATATTTATTTTTTTAAGTATTACTTTAAAAGAAAATTATATATTATGTTGAATATATATATTACTTTCTATAACTAATTTCTTTTTCTTAAACTTTACAGTTTCAGAGATAATGTATGATCAATCTTAAAAAAAAAGAATGTTTCATTTCTAATGATTCCCAGTAAAATACCCGCCTTCAAACTGTCGCCTTTAGTATAAAAAGCTACCCGACATCGATTTTGGGTGCATTATTTATTTGTTAAAGAATAATATCATCTGCCTTACTGAATCTGTCTCTCAGATGCTTTTATTTTGTATTATTATTATTATTTATTATTATTATTATTATTAAATCACAGCATGTATTTATTTTATAAACGCTGTCTGCATTATCATGGAAGATATTTTTTTTAAATAATAATGTTAATAAATTATTTTTACTGAGTGAATTTGTATAGGAAAATATAGAAGAAAGTCATGTGGTGGCCACAACATACTAGTTTTTTTTTTTTTACTTTCCGAACACTATAGTGAGGAAAGTATTGTAATCATGTCAAAAATCCGAATTCGAGATTTTGACGTTTCTATACGTTTCGAGGTCCAACGAGTCCGTTTTCACTATTTTTACGACGATGTATGTATGTGTGTGTGTATGTATGTGTGTATGTATGTGTGTATGTATGTGTGTATGTCTGTGAGTGAACACGCTAGCGTCTAAACGCTTTGTTCGAATAAGCTGAAAGTTGGTACGTATATTGTAAGTCACCATAGTACGAACCCTATAGATTTTGGTGAATCTATCACTTATACTTTTTTTACAGGGACACAAAGAAAAATTCTTTATCATTATGGCCAAGGGACCAAAATCTTAAAAGTGCGATAGCATCTAAACGCCTTATTCAATTGAGCAAAAACTTTATACACATATTATAGGTCACAGATACTCAATCTGTATAGATTTTGGAGAATCTAGCACTTATAGTTTTTTTACAGGGACACAAAGAAAAATTCTTTGCCAAATTTTTAAAAGTGTGATAGCGTCTAAACGCCTTATTAATCTCAGCAAAGAATTTGTACACATGTTATAGGTCACATTTGAACCAACTGTATAGATTTTGGGGAATCTAGCACTTACAGTTTTTTTACAGGGACACAAAGAAAAATTCTTTATCTTTATGGCCTTTGAGACCAGCGATAGCATCTAAACGCCTTATTCAATTGAGCTGAAAATTTGTATGAATATTATAAATCACTGTTGCACTAACTATAAGCATTTTTGGTGAATCTAGCATTTATAGATTTTTACAGGGACACAACGAAAAATTCTTTATCCTTATGATCTAAGGGCTCAAAGTTCCGTTGCGTTAAATAAAACCTCGTGTGATATATGGAGAAAAATACTCAAACACTCTGTTATGGTTTTCTCTTTTTTGCTTGTTTAGCAACTCCTCTTTCTTTATTTTATCTACAAAACTGTTAGTTACTCAATGTTCGGAAAGTCGAGTGGAGTCACTCCAGATTTTTTCCCTTTTTTCTATATGTAATATAGAGAAAGTACTGGATTCGTGAAAATTTTCAACCTTCATTTTTTGATGGATTTACACATTTTGGGATGTCCTGAACACAAATTGATAGTTTTTAGAAAATGTCTGTCTGTGTGTATCACGATTTTTGTGGACACTGTAGCTCACGAACCAATGAATGAAATTTAACCAAACTTGGTATTTAGATGCACCCTGACATAAACTGGTGCTGATTAGATTTGGGGACTAATCGCTCAACATGTAACCTCATAATTGTAAAATTAATATGAATTATTGATAATAGTAGTAGTTAACTAGAAAAAAAATTTGTGCATGTGGGGGCATCGGTTCCCCAACTGGGGGGTAAAGTTTCAAGATGGGTATCTTTCGAAAGGTCTCATCAATACCTTTAAAAGGAATGGTTGAACTATAAATCTGTGATAATTTAAAACAAAGTTATCGATTTTTTTTTTTTTTTTTTTTTTTTAACGAAATGTAACCAAACTTGGTATTTAGTTGGTCCCTGACATAAACTGGTGCTGATTACATTTAGGGATCAATCGCTTAACAGGTGGTGCTGTGATCGCATTTTTCTAAATTTTTAACATGGCAGTATAGGACAAAATTTCGTATAAATGTACATAATGAGAGTTATTTTTAACTTGTGATTGTAAAATTAATATGAATTATTGATAATAGTAGTAGTTAACTAGGAAAAAAAATCTGTGCATGTGGGGGCATCGCTACCCCCCCCCCCACCGGGGGGGGGGGGTAAATTTTCAAGATGGGTATCTTTCAAAAGTTCTCGTCAATGCCTTTAAAACGAATGGTTGAACTATAAATCTGTGGTAATTTAAAACAAAGTTATCGATTTTTTTAACTTTTAAGAAAAAAAAACGTAAAAAAAAAATCTTGTATTTTTTTTTTTTTTTTTTTTTTTTTAATATTGTTACTGAGTGACGTTGTATAGGAAAATATAGAAGAAAGTCTCGTGGTGGCCACAACATACTAGTTTTTTTTTTTTTTTTTTTTTCAAATTATAGCATAGCTTTCAAATTATTCAATTATATTTTCAATAAATTTTCGATATCGATAAATGTCCAACTATCGTAAAACTGGTATCGTAAAAATCCTCAAATTGAGACTAACAGTCTTCCGTTCTAAAAGAAAAAAAGAGATTGTAAGGTGTCAGGCTTTGCGCAATCTCTTTCGGTTTCATGTGCTGAAAATCGCGCTGAATTGTCCATGTTAGGCTGAAAGAGATAAAGTTAAAAATTGGATCTAGTGTTGATTGGCGATAGTTTCGGTGAAAGTGCAAGGAAGAGCTGGGTTATGCAAAAGAAGGTTACCAGTTGGTTGAATTTAGCATGGCGTTTGGCTCCAGTGGTGATATAGAGAAGTGTTACAGGGAAGTTGCGAAGCTTTTTGTGTTCAGTTAGATATCAATATTTGTAAAATGGAGTTAATCGTTTCGCTAATTTATTTCTTTAAAATGAAATTTCCGAATTAGGGAATTGTGCTTTTTGGATGGTATTTTTCTGCAGTATTGATGATTGACTTTCTAGATTAGAGTTACAAAGGTGCTTCGTGAAACCTTTGGAATTAATCGTTTCCTAATGTGAAGTAGCGCTACCTCGCTTTTCAGGCTAAATGAAGAGTTTGGTGATATAAGGTTTAATACAAGTTTGGTGAGTCAGTAACTTTATAGTTTCTTAAGATTTAAGATCTATTTTAAACTTATTTAAATTAAGTACTTGAGGGAAAGTCTATTATATCCCCTTCGTTAAAAGTTCATAATAAACAGATGTTAAGTTTTCGCTAAAGTTGTGTCTTCATTGAAGTTAGTAATATAGATATTTTCTATTCGTTAATATGGGAGATAATCCATAGGTCGTAAACCTTACAAGAAGACTTTAAACTTTGCCAGCCTCCAAAATTAAAACCCAGTAGAAAACATTTCTAACATAGAACAGTAAAAAGAATTTAAAATGCCTTTTAATGTAACAATTTTAATTGCTTAGATGTTATTATTATTATTTATTTAAATGAAACATTTAAGCGAATACTATAAAATAAATATCCAATTATTTAATTAATTTACTGTGACAGATGTTTTATGAAAAATAATGTATTAAAAAATTCTAAACTTTAAATGTGAACAGATAACACTTTTTCTTTTTTCTCTAAAGAGCATTATTTATACTGAATAATAATCCAAGTTTTAAAGAAAAATTATATTTATTTTTTATTTGATATTAAAAAAAAAATGAAAATCTATTAAAAAATCGTTATATATGTCAGAAACTGTGATTTTTAAACATAAGAAAATGCTTTTATCCCCACTTTACTTTAAAAAAAAATAATAATAACTGTTAAAATAACTGCTTTAATGTTCGTATGGAATATTGATTTTTAGATTACTTTAGTTTTCCTGGCAACTTCAGTATTCTGTAAAGGTTTTGTATTATTTTACTATAAACAACAACTAAAAATGCAATTTTTTATCTATATTAATAAAATCAGACTTTTGTCTGTAAATTTGTCGGAATCAAAAAATTTTGCGATATCTTCACGTTTCACACCCCATGAAAGCTGAAAATGACTTCAGAAAATTTTGCCTGTGTGTGTGTGTCATCGTGTCCGAATGCCGCTATTTTTGTCCGGGCATCACTTGAGAACGGCTGGACGGAATTCAACGGCGCTCGGCAGGAATTTAGGTCTTCACCCAACTTAAAATTATATCTATCAACTTTTCAGAAATTCCTCCCCTTTCCCCCCTGGGGGGTAAAAGACTAAAACACGTTTGTCCGGGCATCACTCGAGAACGGCTGGACGGAATTGAACGGCGCTTGGCAGAAACTTAGGTATTCACCCAACTTGAAATTATATCTATAGAAATTCTCAAAATTATGATTAGTGTTTAAATTGTGGGTAAAAAACGCCTGCGCATGCGCCATAAATATTTTTTCACTAAAACGCTTTGAATGGAAAAATAAAATATAAAAATAAATTTTTAAGTTAAAGACTTTTTTATTCGCGTGATTCGCATTACAAATTATGAAAAGGTTGAAATAAAGTGTTGCCATCTAAGTTTCACACTTTAGTTAATTTTAAAAAACCTAATTATCGTATCGAAAACCTGTTTACACCCCAGGATGCAGAAAAATCACCCCTTTCATTTGGTACTAAATTTGTAACGATAGGTCTGATATTTCTAATTTATTTTTCCCTTTTTCCGTTTTTCCGTTGCCACTTAAATTTCATACTTTAGTTATTTTTAAAAAATCTAATTGTCGCATCGAAAAACTGTTTGCACCCCTGGATTCAGAAAAATCGCCCCTTTCATTTGGTACCAAATTTATAAATATAGGTCTGATATTTCTAATTTATTTTCCCCTTTTTCCGTTTTCAGCCCAGATTCGGATGCGAATTTATATATATTTTAGTTTTCGAGAAATAAAATGAAATATTTTTAATTTCACGTGTTTAATAATAAAAATTAGAGAGAAAAATAAATAGTTAACCTACAAAAGTTGGTGTTTTTTTTTTTTTTTTTTTTTTTTTTTAAATTTAAATCAGGAATTTGCATGTGGATAAATATTTTCATAGAGATATTTGGCATTAGTTTAATATTTTTATTTAATTTAGCAGTACTTTTCTTTCCTGCAGTAAAACAAAATTTTTTATTGTTATTATGTACCTTATGAGGTTCTTTTATGCTCTCTCCTTAATTGTAAATGATCTGTTTTTTTGGATTTTATTAAGATTTTTTATTTTTATTTTGTAAATATCAGAAAAGAGTTTTTATTTTATTTTATTTATTTATTTATTTTGTGTATGGAGCAGCTTTAGTATCGGATGCCTTTGGCAAAATTTATAATTCGGCACCGAAGTAGCTCGGACGTTTCTCGCCAAGATCTTTAATTGCATAATTGAGATAGCCAATTCAGTTCATCGCAAAAATGGCTTAAAATATTTAAAGTCACCAAAGGGGTCCCATATTAAAGCTGTGCTTTTTGTATTTATTTATTTGTAATATTTTCTATTAAAGACTTCTGTGGTCGCGAAATTTAGGTACAACTATAGTATTTCCCCACAGCTGAATTTGGCGATTTTTCTTTGGCGCCGATTTGAACGATAACGATGAAGTTCTGAACTGTTTGCGATATAATATGGCAGTCTGCATGATATTTATTTTGGATTTAAGATTTTATGATTTGATTTATAATTTAGCTTACAATTTTATCATTTATGCTATATGCTATATGATTTTTATATTTATGATTTAGCCATAATCGCCAAAAATAAATCACCAGATTCAGCTGTGGGGAAATATTATAGTTGTTCCCAAATTTGGTGCGTAAATAAATTCAAAACGTTGCGAGCGAGAATACCTCTACCAATCACAGCGGGGACTTAGGTTATTAATAAAGATACGGGATTTTGACGACTTATATAAGTTTAATGTCCAGCGAAGCGGGCAAAGCCTGCTAGTAGGTTTATAATTCAACAATTTTTGGAACATTAATTTCACGATTCATATTTTATATCTTTATTCATGTTAAAAGTCTTTAAATAATATAATAATACAGATATTTATTATTATACAAATATTTATTATTATTTACAAATATTTAGATGTATTTAATAGATTGGTTGGTTGGTTGGTTGTATTTTAAGTCGCCCTAGTGCTGCGCAACGTGTATTTAATAGGAAATATACACAAAAATAGTATAATTTAATTGTAGAAGGACAATCTTTGGATACATGTTATTAAATAAAACTAAGTATTGGTGAATTAACTGTAATATCTTGGCACTGAAAGGACTGTAGAATGAGCATGCTTTGTTCACTTATTGAAAATATAAAAATTGTTTTAAATTTTAATCATAAACATCTCTTAATTGTGCGAACACAATTAAATAATATAAATTTTTCAAGATTGATCGACTGTAGTTTAATACGATCATTTATCGAAGAATTAACAAAATAATAATATTTTCCCCCCGTGATTATACAATGATTATTCCTTACTGAATAGAAATAATACTTAAGATAAAGTGATTTACAAAATAATTAAAATAATTGAAAGATAAATTCATTTGAATTACAAAATTGTAATGTTTTACTTGTAACACCAAGACATTTTTCTCTCATATTAGGTTAAAGTACTTTACTTCAATGGAAATAATAATTAAATGTTGATTAATAATATTGAAATGTTTTTTTATGTATCCTGCTAAGGTGCTATAAAAATTATACATTTTCATTTTCTGCAAATTAATTAGCTAAATGTTTCTCCGTCAATAGAAATAACTGTAATTCTCAGCATATTTCAAAAGTGTTTATGAGCAATTATTCTATTTATCTGTCTGTTTGACCATTCTTTAAAGGGAAAAAAATGCAACGGAATTTCTCTTACGACTTATTCATTTGCGGTAAGAGAAATATTAAATGAAATTAAACGAATAAATTATATTAATTAAGCATTTTTTAAATTTAAAAAATGTAATGTAACATACATTAAAATCATTCTCTTAAACATAAAAAAAGTATACATATGCGATTTACATAAATTAATGAATTAACAAATTTAAAACCATAAAGTTCAGAACTAAACATCAAAGCCAATTTAGTCAAATGGATGTTCAATCATTGAAATAAATATCTGTGACAGATGCTTTATGAAAAATAATCAATCATGAAATACAAAATTTAAAATGCATATCTTCTAATATTTTGTTCTCTAAAGAGCACTGTTTATGGCTGAATGAGGATCCAATTTTTATTTCCAGTGATAGCAGATATTTTCATTTAATAAAGAAACATAAAAACTGAATGAAAAATCGATAATTGTCATGAATTTTGATTGGAAAACAACATTTGCCGTTATCTTTGTTTAAAGATAATTCTTAAAAACGAATATTGAAATGCTCTTTGTTTCAGCTTGAGTGAAGGTGTATTGATTCCAGACTTGACAACGCCATTGATGTATAAAATGTTTGCAACGTAAAACAGTTTATTATTTTTTTTTATCTTATCGTGCGTACATTATTAAATAGAAATGAAACTAAGCATTTCTAAGCACTTTAAGATCGAGAAAATATTGCATAATTAATAAGCAGACTTTAGGAAAATTTTTATACATTTTTAAGATATCCACTTGATGAATTATAAAATTTATTCAAGTTTAATTTCGAAGAAATAAATAATTTAGGACAAGTTTATTAGAAATTGAAGCGTTTTGCATATTTTTTAATTGTTCATAGCTGTTGTGTATACGTTTGTTATTTGCTTATTTTTCAACATATCTCGTTAAATTGTAGCTTTGTAGTGATATTTTAAGATAAAAATGAAAACGTAACGGCGTAATTAATAAACAAGTTTAATGAAGATTTTTCTAGATTTTTAAAGATAACTACTTTTCCAAAAAATTAAAAGTAATCGAATATGAATTTAATAGAAATTGAAGTGTTTAAACTATTTCTTTAATTGTTCATGGCTGTTGTTATATGTTATTTTCTTATATTTCGAAGTATCTCATTTAATTTTAACTTTGCAATGTTTGATAAATATAACGTTGTTTAGAAAAGAAGACATATATTCCACATTAAAAGTCCTGTCAATAACATTAATATGATTTTAATACTTTTACGTTAAAATTTTGATATACGATTGCCATGAATATTTTGTGTTAAAATAACTATTTACATGGAGGCAATTGGAAGAATTGTTTTCAAAAGAACATATTGTCACTTATAAATGTGAATATAATTAGAAACTTTATTGGTTTACACTTTTCCCTAGTGAATTTATAAGCCGTTAATAAGGTGAATATTCAAAAGTTTTCTGCATGAAAATAGTTATTGCGACGCAATCGCTACAGTTTTAAATTGAATTTATCTCAATATAACATATTGCATTATCATTTGTAAGTGGACTGTGTTTGAATAGCATTTTATTCGTAAAAAATCAACAACCATATTTACATAATTCAAATAAAATTTTCATTTAAAAAGAGATTTCCAGATGTAATAAAAACTATAGTAATGTATTGAATATTTGGAATATATTATGAAATTTTTCTAAACATATTTTATACTTGAGACATTTGAAACATATTTTATTACGATATAAATCTGATATAATATTCACTTATAACCATGTATTTTGCAAGAAGGCATTTGAGTTATAATTGAAAATGCAACTTATTCGTTATTTGAAATAAAGTAAGAAAAATGTGAAAGCCAAAAATCCTTAAAAACTCAAAATCTGAAAATAAGAAAGAAAACATAATTTTTTATAGAGTATAAAATTAAGTTCGAGTAAACATAAAAGCAATAATAATAGATTAAAGAAGGAAAACCATTCTTTTCCTTCTTTCTCATGTTCTATTGTGTGTAATCAAACAAAATTCATGTGTAAGAAGGTGATTATGAGATATTATGCTGATTAAATTTGAATGCTCATCGGCTAACAGGTGGCGCTGCTATACAGCGATTTCTGCGATTTAAGGGTAGGCTACAAATCAGGAACTACTACACAGAACTACATATAAATTTATATGTAGATGCACCTTGAGATAAATTAGATGTCAACTGGTCAACAGGTGACGCTGCTACACAGCGATTTCTGCAGTTTAAGGAAAGGCTATATCTCAAGTTCTATTGCGTATAATCAAACAAAACTAGATATGCGTGAAGGCTATTATGCCGTATTGTGGTGATTCAAGTTGGATGCTTATAGGCCAATAGATTTCTCTGTTATATTGGAAAATTCCTCGATAACGGGAAGGCTATATCTCAACTTGTACGGCATATAACTGTACGAAACTTGATATGTGAGAAAACCATTATACAAACGCTTTTTTAAAGATGTTATTTACTGATAATAAAACTGTCTTTCTTTGGATATTTAGTGTTAGTTTCCTCTAACATGAAAATCATTTGCATTCACTATGTTCATAATTTTAATAAATAGTAATTTTAATAAATTATTTGCACTTAGTGAATTTGTATAGGAAAATATAGAAAAATGTCTTGTGGTGGTCAAAACATTCTAGTTTTGCACTGTATTAGATTTTAAGATTTTAAAAATTTTCTTTGAAATTTCAGGCCTTATTTACATTATTTTCTGAGAAAACCAGAGGAAACTCTACAGCCTTTACCTACAAGGGCAACCTTGAGCAAACGGCATAGGAATGAAATTCGAAATAAAATAATCTGGTGTGTCACTCACACGACTTTCTCTTACCCTGAAATACACAGGTTGGAAATTAAGAGGTAGCATAACGAGTACTGTTATGTAAACTTTTGTCAAAATAATTCAAATTAGGCTTTGGAAGAGTTTTATATGATAATTAGATCTGTATGACAGGGGCTACCGCTTCCGTCAACCCCCCGTTTCATTACTGCACCTACATTTATATAGAATTTAAATCTGTTATTAAAATTAAAAGTTCATTTAAAATTATTCAGACAACTTTCACATGAAACATTCCTTGAAACTTATCAGTCTTTATCAAAATTTTCCAGCAACAAATTTATATTAATTTGAAAGTACAACTTTTGGATCTCCTGAAATTATTCGTTTTTAAGTTACTCTAATGGACACAGAAAAAGATCAGACTTTAAAAAACTTGACTTTCGTAATCAGGAAACCTCAAAACGTGTAAATACACAAAAAAAGATGAATATTTAGCTTTTAAACATACATTATTTATCATATGTCTATGAAGAACTCATTTCCATTCCTAAGCAACTTTCCTGGATATTGTAAAATACTATAGTAAAGCGCTTCCACTAACAATAAAACAGAAAGTTATGGCTTAAATATTTGCAGCCCTGTATGTCTTTTGAAGAATATGTACGAACCACATAGTGACCTAAATACAATCCAATAGTAATAATATACGGCACAAACTGAAATGCACTTCCATCAATTATCAGCCATTGTCGCACTATAATCTAGGTCTTTTGTGTAGACCTGTAAACGAACAGTGAATGATTTACCTGACATATTCTACATGAGGCATGTTTTCATGCATAAAAATAACTTGGTGTGTCACTCACACGACTTTCTCTTACCTTGAAATTTAATACTATAAATACAGGTTGGAGATTAAGGGGTTAAGATAACGACTTCTGTTATGAAAACCTATGTTAAAACAATCCAAATTAGGCTTCGGAAGAGTTTTATATGATAATTATGATGGAAGAATACTATATAAATGAATAAAGGCATGAATTCGCAGCTTCCTCAAATTAGTTATTTCAAATATATTTTATAACAAATAATTCTTTGTTTGGAAAAACAACAGTCATATAATTAAATAAAGTTTGACTTACCTGGGTTGTCGCAGGTAATCATATATGCCATTGATGAAGAACAATCTCCTTACTTATCATCAGATTGTACACTTGAAATTAGATGAAAAATGCATGGATATATATTTTTTATAGGACTTCTGTTTTTAAACAATAACAACTTCTTTTCCTATAATGAATGTTGATTAGACTGTGAAATCTTACATAATATGTAGATCAATTACTATTCAGGATAATTCACATATTGCAGCATAATAAAAGAATGCCTAGATGTTTAGCCGTTAAATTTATTCATCTTAGGCAAAAGAAAAAATATTATGATTAAATAGAATAAGAAAATGGAACGACAGTCCCGAATAACAAAAGTTACATGATTGAAAAAAGTATTACAGTGTACTCGTAGAGAGACGCGACACATCGTCACGTGATGCGTCAGGTGCACCAAACAATCAGTTGGCGAGAAGCAAAAAACAAAAAGTCTGGAATATGAAAAACGAAAGTCAATAAAAGTGTTCTGAGATTAAATATCTCAACACCCCCTCTTAAGCTCAGAAATTTTTCAATTGTTCATTAATGCATTTCTATGTCTATTAAAATCAGTTTTTGGCAGAGCTTTTGTTAGGGTATCGGCGGTCATTTCTTTGGTAGGTTTGTATTGAAGCTTGATTAGGCCTTCCTGAATAAGGTTTCGCAGAAGATGAAATCTCAGCTGTAGGTGTTTTGTTTTAGAGTGGAATTTATCATTTTCAGCAATCTTGATGGTAGATTGATTGTCCTGGTACAACAATATAGGACATTGTTGCGGCAAATTTAAATCATCCAGTAGTTTGTTGAGCCACTGTATTTCAAGTGCAGCACTCGCAGCTGCGACGTACTCAGCCTCTGCTGAAGACATGGACACACAGGACTGTTTCTTCGAAGTCCAAAATATTGGATTTTTATCCAATATAAATAAATTTCCTGAGATGGACTTTCTATCACTTGGGTCATTGGCCCAATCCGAATCCGAATATGCTCTAAGAACAGGTTCACCAGAGTTACAAAGTTTTAATTTAATATCTTGGGTATTTTTCAAATATCTAATAACCCTTTTAACTGCCTCCCAGTCTTTCGCTCTAGGATTTTCGTTTCTACGGCTTAAGATGCCAACGGCAACACTTATATCAGGTCGCGATACTGTAGAAATGTAAAGTAACGCGCCTATAGCCTGTCTGTACATTGTGTTGTTTGGTAAGAGATTGTCATTATCAGTTAATTTTATATACCCTGGTTCCATCGGTGTGTCAGAGGGCCGTGCGTTATCTAGCCCAAATTTGGTTACAATGTCTCGTCGATGCTACTGGTGCAAAAGTTTCGTCATAGTCCACCCCGTATTTTTGAGAAAAACCCTTGGCAACAAGCCTGGTTTTATATTTCGCGACTTGTCCTTGGCTATTGTATTTGGCCTTGAACGCCCACTTACACCCTACTACTTTGGTCCCTGGTTGAGCGTCAACAAGTTCCCAAATATTGTTTTGTCTGAGTGAATTCATTTCGTCGAGTGTGGCGTTCAGCCAATTTTCTTTCTCAGCTGGGTTTTGAATTTTTAGTATATCATCAAAACACTTAGGCTCATCAATTCTTTTGTCATTTACAGCAAATGCAAATCTGTCGGGCGGAACACCTTTATTTAATCGTTGTGATCGTCGCGGCAGAGTTTGCGTGTCATCCGGACTATCGTTATCGCCCGCTATATCTATATTTATATCAGTATCTAATATTGGTAATTTGGACACCGGAATTTCATCATTTGAATTTTCATTCTTGATTTGTGATGTTTCATTATTGTGGGATTCTCTATTCTCATCTTCCAAGAATTTTACTGTTCTGCTAATTATTACATTTCTATTATTTGTGCAAATTCTGTAACCTTTGCTACGATTATCATATCCCACAAAAATTCCTTCTTGAGCGGTGCTATCCAGTTTTCCCCTATGTATTTTATGTACATATGCGTATGCGCGACATCCGAATGTTTTTATATTTGATTAATCGGGTTTACGGCCGGTCCATTTTTCGTAAGGAGTTGAGTCGCATGAGGAGGTCGGGAGCCTATTTTGTATGTAATTTGCAGTATTTACGGCTTCCCCCCAAAAGGAATTCGGCAAATTACTGTCTTTAAGCAGACAGCGAGCCATTTCGGTCAGCGTACGATTTTTACGTTCTGCCACGCCGTTCTGAGCACTAGAGTAAGGAACGGTAAACTGGTGCTCAATTCCTTCTTTATTCAAAAATTCATTTACTTCCATACTAGTGTATTCACCCCCGTTATCGGAGCGAATTGCTTGCACTTTTCGGCCAAATTTGTTTGCGGTCATAGCCACATATTCCTTTAACTTAGAAAATACCTCAAACTTATTTCTTAGCAAATATATAATAGTATAACGACTGTAATCGTCGATAAATGTAAGAAAGTAATATTTTCCACCTACAGTGGGGGTTTTCATAGGGCCACATAAGTCTGTGTGGACCAGTTCGAGTGGTACGGAGGCTCTAAATTGTGCAGCTTTGGGGTAAGGTGAATCAGTTAATTTTGACATTATGCATGTTTTACATTCAGTATTATGTTTGCAATCATTTAATTTTATACCCACATCCATGTCCTTGTTAACTAAATCTTTAATGTGGTTAGTGTTTCTGTGGCCAAGTTTCACATGCCACTTGTTTATGCAATTTTCGTTATCACAAGTTTGTATTACAATGTTCGCTGTGTGTTTGTTTTCAGAATAATTTAATTGACATTCATATAAGTTATTTTTCACATATCCCTCAATGCATGTATTACCCTGATTTACAATTTTACAGATTTTATCATCAAATACAGCGATACAGCCATTCTCTGTTGCTCTTTTTATAGAAATTAAATTAGTTTCTATTTCAGGGACATAAAGAACATTTTTAAGTGTTATTTTGTTCTGTGTGTTTTCCGAATTTACGGTATACAAATCCACAGTACCGGAACCCAAAGATTTTAGCTGCGTGCCGTTCGCGATAGTGACGTTAGAAACGTTATTTTTAAGTTCGCGAAATTTTAGTTTATCATTGCAGATATGTGAAGACGACCCTGAATCAACCACCCAATTTACAGTTTTATCTCCAACATAAAAAGAATACAATTTATCAGCTTTTGGTTTATTGGTCCCCTCTGCAATTTGAGCGCTATCTGGCTTCTCATTGTTCTGAGAGCATATGTTGGATCTGAAGTTGGGTTTTTTGTTGAAATTTTTACTGTGACTATTAACAGCAGAATTATTTTTATTTTTTAACTTATAGCAATCTTCTATATTATGATTGCTTTTCCTGCAGTATTTGCAGAATTTCTCCGATTTGTTATGGTATTGGACTTTTAACGCTGAGTTATGGACAGTTTTGTTTTCTAGCCTTTTGGCATATTCATCAGCCAATTTGTTTCGTATATATTCAGGTGTCAATTGCGCTTCGTCTCTCGATTCGAGGCTTGTTATGAGAACGTCATACGAAGGAGGGAGTGAGTATAGCATTAATGCAGCTAGGTGCGATTCATCTATGACTTCACCTATGGCAGTTAGTCTGTCGCGTGTTTTATATATATCAGCTATATGTTGGTTAACATCACCACCTTCAATTAATTTTATGGAATAAAGTTTCCTAAGTAAGAAAAGCTTACTGGTAAGCGATGATCTTTCGTGGACTTGGCGCAGAGCATTCCAGCACTCTCGTGCTGTATCTAGATTCATTACGTACACGATCTGATCATTATCAATAAGTAAATTGATAATAGCTCTGGCTTTTCTATTTTTTGAACGCCACTGATCGGTTATTGGGTTGGGAGGATCGTCAGTAATGACTGTAAAAAGATCCTCTTTTTGCAAGTACATCTCAATATCAGGAAACATCCACACATCATCAGGAAACATCCACACATCATCAGGAAACATCCACACATCATCAGGAAACTTCCACACATTATAATTTGTGGAGTTCAGCGGTTCAATTTGTATATCTTTTGTTGCTGACATACTTAAACAAAAATTTTTTTGTAACGGTTTTGTTAATATTTGTTCAATACGTAAATATTCATTTAATATTTTAAATCAACACAGTTTGGATAAATAGTACTTGAAGAAGAAAATAAAATTAAATAGTTTTCATAAAAATAAGTGCTAGAAGAAGAAGATAAACTTAAATAACTTTCTAAGTACTTTTCAATACTTTCGATTTAGTGTCACTTCATTCTCATGATCTGATGGAAGAATACTATATAAATGAATGAAGGCATGAATTCGCAGCTTCCTCAAATTAGTTATTTCAAATATATTTTATAACAAATAATTCTTTGTTTGGAAAAACAACAGTCATATAATTAAATAAAGTTTGACTTACCTGGGTTGTCACAGGTAATCATATATGCCATTGATGAAGAACAATCTCCTTACTTATCATCAGATTGTACACTTGAAATTAGATGAAAAATGCATGGATATATATATTTTATAGGACTTCTGTTTCTAAACAATAACAACTTCTTTTCCTATAATGAAGTTTGATTAGACTGTGAAATCTTACATAATATGTAGATCAATTACTATTCAGGATAATTCACATATTGCTGCATAATAAAAGAATGCCTAGATGTTTAGCCTTTAAATTTATTCATCTTAGACAAAAGAAAAAATATTATGATTAAATAGAATAAGAAAACGGAACGTCAGTCCCGAATAACAAAAGTTACATGATTGAAAAAAGTATTACAGTGTACTCGTAGAGAGACGCGACACATCGTCACGTGATGCGGCAGGTGCACCAAACAATCAGTTGGCGGGAAGCAAAAAACAAAAAGTCTGGAATATGAAAAACGAAAGTCAATAAAAGTGTTCTGAGATTAAATATCACAACAAATTAGTTCTGTGTGAGATGAGCTACTGCCTCCCTCAACCCCCCCTTTCATTACTGTACCTACATTTACATAGAATTTAAATCTGTTATTAAAATTAAAAGTTCACTTAAAATTATTCAGACAATTTTCACACGCAACATTCCTTCAAACTTATCAATCTTCATCAAACTTTTCGACCAACAGACTTATATTAATTTCAAAATACAACATTTTGATCTCCTAATATTATTCGTTTTTAAGTTACTCTAAGAGACACAGGGAAAGATCAAACGCTAAAAAACTTCACTTCAGTAATCAGGAAGCCTCAAAATGTGTACATATGCAAAACACAAGCGATAAATGTTTAGCTTTAAAACATACATTATATATACCACATATCTATCAGGAATCCATTTCAATTCCTGAGCAGCTTTCCTGGACATAGTAAAATATCATATCAAAGCACTTCCAATAACAATAAAAAAGAATGTTATTTCTTAAATATTTGCAGTCCTGTATATATCTTTTGAATATTATGTACAGACCACATGGTGCACCTAAATATAATCCTTCAACTCCTTTTGTGTAGCCCTGTAAACGAACAGTGAATAATTACCCTACCGTATTTTACATGAAGCATGTTTTTACGCATATAAAGAATATATAGTCATTTCATTTGGTTTAGTGCAGTTTGTAGATGTTAAACTATACTTACCTTCAATTTCCCCATAGATGTAATGTATTTGAATTCTCTTGGAGTCCCTGTACATGAACCACT
Organism: Salticus scenicus; assembly: GCA_963930645.1. Lineage (NCBI taxonomy): Eukaryota > Metazoa > Arthropoda > Arachnida > Araneae > Salticidae > Salticus > Salticus scenicus. The sequence goes on along the minus strand of OZ005649.1, from coordinate 262,997,832 downwards.
TGCTTCATCGCAACGAAAAGCTTAGTGTAGCTTCCCTATATCATACACATGTAGAATACCAAGTTTGGACTTTTTGAAACTATTTATTATTGAGATATGCTGATAACAGACGCACAGACACACGGAAACACGGACACACAGACACACACACACAGTCTATTCGCTAAAAACATGATTTTCGTATTCAGGGGACCTCAAACGTGTAAGTATAACAAAAACTTACGTTCGAAAATTTGACTCTAAAACAATAATTTATCCACCTTATTGGTAAGAGAAAGGAAAAATATATATTCATCTCATTTGGTGTAGCACAGTTTATAGATGTTTAACTCTACTTACCTGCAATTTTCCACATAGATGTATTTTAATATTTTGAGTGTCCCTGTACACGAACCATTTTCTTTATCTCAACGAAAAGCTTAGTGTAGCATCCATATATAATACACATTTAGAATACCGAGTTTGGAATTTCTTCTACTATTTGTTCTTGAGATATGCAGATAACACACACACCAACCTCTAAAAATATAATTTTTGGATTCAGGAGACTTCAAAACGTGCAAATATAACAAAAACTCACACGTTCGAAAATTTGACCCTAAAACAATACTTTCTCTACCTTATGGATAAGAGAAAGTAAAAAAAGAGAGAAAGAACATCATACGGATAGCATAAATTTAAAAAAAATCGAGTTGTACTTGTCTGCGCTTTCCAAATGTTACCTTTTACTTTCTGGACATACATTATGTAAGAAAAGATGTGCAATCATGAAATATTTCAGCTATGAGATTTTGGTGAATTTTTATGGTTTCAGGTCTCCTGGGTTTATTTTTGCCATTTTTACGGGGATGTATGTTATTGTATGCGTATGTGTACAGTCGACAGCAAAATTATTGGAGCGCTGGCAATAATTCCTGTGTAAAATTTGCACTTCATACTGTTTTATTAAATAAATCCTTGTCGAATCATATTCTTAGACTGACTAAGAACATGATTCGACAAGGATTTATTTAACAAAGCAGTATTAATTATATTTTTTTTGACATAGGAACTAGTTGGCATAGGTGGACTCTGCTCAGTTCCCCATCATATTTATGTTCTCATAAATTTCTAGTGCGAGACATATTATAATCATGTTAATAGATATGAATTTGACTAAAGCTTGACACAGTGACAGAATGAAATCCCCGCCTAATAGGCTATCCACCGTTCACTTCGATATATGTATCCTATTCTAATCTATTAATTTATTTTATCAGGGTAAATTCCGTTGTTTAGTTTTCATGCTACTATTTTCAATGTAATAATTTTTAAAATTCCTATTTATATGAAAATTTTTCAATTTCGCTGTGTTGATAAAATCATAAATTACGAATAACTTACGAAATTTTCCTATTAGAATATTTGTAGTTAATCATGTTCAAATACGTATCGTAAATGTTATTTTGAAGTTGATGTATTTATGATCCTCAAAATGGACGATGCTCAATTTTGCTCTTTTCTGTCATGTTAAGTAAATCATAAATTCCAAATAACTTACGAAGTTTTTAAATTGGAAAAATCATAGTCTATGATATTCATGCCAGTATTCTAAATAATATTTAAAAAATGGGTTGATATCTTTACGACGAAAATATCCCTCAAGATTGACGTTTATGTGAAATTTTGCCCTATTCTGCCATGTTAAGAAATTTATAAATTTCCAATAACTTACGAAATTTTTATATTGGAAAATTCACAGCTAGTAATATTCATGCCAGTATATCCTAAATAATATTTAAAAAGTGGTCTGACATCTTTACGAAGAAAATATCCCTCAAGATTGACGTTTATGTGAAATTTTGCTCTATTCTGCCATGTTAAGTAAATCGGAAATTCCAAATAACTTACGAATTTTTTTAATTGGAAAAATCATAGTCTATGATATTCATGCCAGAATTCTAAATAATATTTCAAAAATATTTTGACATCTTTACGATGAAAATATCCGTCAAAATTGATGTCAAATTTCTATGTGAAATTTTGCTCTAGACTGTGTACACGATATCTCAAAAACAAATTGCCGCAGAGAGGTCAGATCAGTTTTAAAATATTACTTTCGACACTGGCAAGAACTCTATTCATTTACAACATTCGAATATAAAAACTTCGTAAGTTATTAGAAATTTACGATTTTCTTAACATGGGAGAATAGGACAAAAATTCACTTAAACGTGCATTAAATGGAAACTTTTTACTGTACAAATGTCAGACCAGTTTTAAAATATCATTTTTGATGCCGGAATGAACATCAGTAACCATAAATATGCTACTTTGAAAATTTCGCAAGTTATTGGAAATTTACGAATTTCTTAACATGGCAGTATAGGGCAAAATTTCACATAAACGTCAATTTTGACAGATATTTTCATCGTAAAGATGTCAGACTACTTTTGAAATATTATTTAGGACACTGGCATGACTATTAATGACTATGAATTTTCCAGTATAAGTATTTCGTAAGTTATTGGAAATTTATGAATTTCTTAACTTGGCAGAATAGAGCAAAATTTCACATAAACGTCAATCTTGAGGGATATTTTCATCGTAAAGTTGTCAAACCACTTTCGAAATATTATTTAGGATACTGGCATGAATATCATAAACTATGATTTTTTCAATTTAAAAAATTCGTAATTTATTTGGAATTTACGATTTACTTAACGTGTCAGAATAAGGCAAAATTGAGCATAAACTTCAATTTTAAGGATCATAAATACATCAGACAACTTCAAAATTACATATATGATATTTTTTTGAACATGATTCAATACAAATATTCTAATAGGAAAATTTCGTAAATTATTCGAAATTTACGATTTTATCAACATAGCGAAATTGTAAATTTTTCATATAAATATGAATTTTGAGGATTATTGCATTGGAAATAGTAGCATGAAAACTAAACAACGCTATTGACCCTGATAAAATAAATTAATGGATTAGAATAAGATAAATATGTCGAAGTGAACGGTGGATAGCCTATTAGGCGGGGATTTCATCCTGTCACTGTATCAAGCTTTCGTCAAATTCATTTCTTTTAACATGATTATAATATGTCTCGCACTAGGAATTTAGGAGAACATAAATATGATGGGGAACTGAGCAGAGTCCACCTATGCCAACTAGTTTTTTTTTTTTTTTTTTTTTTGAGGGACACAAATTATTTAAAGTGACATAGCGTCTAAATACCTTATTGGATTGAGCTGATTGTTATGTATGTTATAAGTAATTGTCGTATGAAATACGTAAATTTTATTGAGCATTCGCGTTTTTTTTTTTTTTTTTTTTTGTAAGGACACAGAGAATAATTATTTATTATTGTGGCCTTTTAATTCCAGTTATTTAAAATGCGATTGCTTTTAAACTCCTTCATTTGACTTAGATAAAAACTCGTAAGTATGTTATAGGTCAACTGTACGGATTTTTAAGAGGATAGGATTTGTATTTTTTACTTCATTATACAAAGTATAAGGAAGTATAGTAATCACGATTTGCGAAATTGATTTTGCATCTCGCATAGCTCAAAAATGAATGAACGTAGAATGTTGCAAATTTACATCTGTGACTATCATGATGTTTAGTAATAAACCTGCAAGTTTGGTTTTAATACGAGCTTCCGTTTCAGAGATAACAACGACTTTACACGAATTTTCCTGATGTTTGTATGTAAGTATGTGTGAGTGTGTGTATCTCGCATAACTGAAAAACGGCTGGACGTAGAACATTCTTTATTGGTATATGGGTTTGTTATAATATGTGCACCTCCCTTTTTGCCCTTTCTGCGGATTTCCATTTTGGAGATATTTAGGAAAATTATATTCATAATGACCAAAAATGCAAGGGCTTCGGCCATGATATATGACCTACCATCATAGAGATTTCAAAAGTAGTTAATAATAGGGCCTGTATAATGATATTGTTTTAAAAGTTGAAGACATTTTTGCGCGTAGAAAATTATGTTTAAAGACATAAGCATGTTCCAGTCGACGAATACATTTTATTTAATGAATATTCAGCCCGTAGATAGAATCCGTAATGATAGTATTATGAAAGTTATTGACATTTTTACGCACAGAAAGTAATTTCTTAAAGACGTAAACAGGTTCTTGTCGACGAATGCGTCGACGAATATTTTTTATTTAATGAATATTCAGCCGTAATGTTATTATTATGAAAGTTTTTGACATTTCAGCGTGTTGATGAAAGCACTTCATTTAATGAATACTCAGCCCGTAGATAGAGCTTGTAATGATATTGATAAAATAAATCTGATGTGGAAACAACATGACTTCCTTATACAACCATAGGATTATACATATTGTTGGGAAAACATTGACAGTTTTGTATGAGGTAGCCGATTCGTAAATAAGCAGGCAGGTTCCAGTCCACGAATATTCATTAAAACAAAAACAAAACAAGAAAAAAACCTGCTACTCCAACCAAAAAAGTAACGATTATAGGATTATATTTACCGCCGAGACAAATATAGAAGTTTTTTTTTTTTTCAAGAATACTCCATGGCTTAATACGAAATCTCTCATTGGCAAATGCACAGCTCAGCATTCAATAAAAATTATTCGAGTATAGATTGCTCAGTTTTATTCTCTTTGGCAAAAAATTAGAGGCGAGAAACGATAAATTTCACCAAAACGATTAAGTTAAACACATCATTTAAAACTGAGAAAGAGTGTCTGGCTATCCTGAAACAATATTTGCCGCAAAAATTTATCACTAGTCTTGCCAAGCCACCAAATTAGTAGCCAGTATAGATTTTTGGTCTTGATATCGAATTTGGCTATTCAGCGTCGAATTTGGCGACTTGGCGACCGAATTCGGCAAAAATTTGTAATTCAGGCTTCTCAAAGTTTGGAAGCTCTAATTTCAAAAAGAAGAGATTTCTGGAGTTTTCCGGAAAAATTCATTGGTTTACAGCACAGAACTAAATTCTTCGAAAGTTCTATAAATGTCTCACACGAACTATATAAAAGTAATAAATTTATACTTTAAAAAAAAAATTAAAGAACACGCTTTTATTGCTGGAATGTATAGTCGGTAACAAAAGTGTCCGAACACTAGTAAAAATTCTTATGTAAATAACATAATGAAGGAATGAGAAATAAATAATTTAGAATTAAACAAAAACCATTTTTAAAAAATCTCCCCTGACTGGGCTCGAACGTTAGACCTTTAGGTTCGTAGCCCGGAGCTTTACCTCACAACCACAGCGTTCACGTAGGGAAAGTCTTTTTTTACAATATAGATTTTTTGTTCGCTCCCAGAGCGGGTACAAACATACATACAGGTGATGCTAATAAAAGCGAGTTAAAAAAAAAGAAAGAATAAAAAAAGACTAATTGTTGATGATTGTAAACTAGAACTTGCCTATATCTTTATGTGCTACTTTCTATATGTTGTAAAAATGAAAACAAATGAAAGGTTTTTGATTTCTACGAAGGTGGGCTTTGACTTAGCGTCAAATTAGGAATTCAAATGTGGCAAAAAATGGTAGTAAGGGATTCACAAAATTTGAAAACTCTAACCGGAATAGTAGTTTGGTTCTAGAAATTTTGTAATGATACATTGGTTTCTCGCGCAAAACTACTTTGAAATTTCCATAAACCACTGACAATACTCTCGATGAATTAAAATTTCATTCAGATTTCGAAAAATTCGGTTGTTTCTGATTTAGCAAAATTTATGCTCCGTAGTGTATTTAACAATATTTATTTGATTTCTGTAGTAAAAATAACCATTTCATTGGATTGTTTCAAGAATATTAATTTTTGTAGCTCAAAAAAGAGATATAGTCAACTGCTTACTGAATATTAATTAAATAAAGTTCTTTTTTCGACTAGAACCTGCTTATTTCTCTCAGAATTACTTTCTATACGTTAAAATGTCGACAACGTTTTCTATCAATATCATTACAGGCTCTATATACGGGCTGAATGTTCAATAAATGAAGTGCATTCATCGACTAAAACCTGCTTATGTCTTTAAGAACTATTTTCTGCACACAAAAATGTCACCAAATTTCAGAACAATATCATTACGTGCACTATCTAAGCGCTGAATATTCATTAAATAAAGTGCATTCGTCGACTGGAACCTGCTTGTGTCTTTAAAAATTACTTTCTATATGCTAACATGTCGACAGCTTTTTTTTTTTTAATCAATATCACAACAAGCTCTGTCTACGGGGTGAGTATTCATTAAATGAAGTGCATTCGTCGGCTAGAACGTGCTTATGTCTTTAAGCATAACTTTCTACACTCAAAAATTTCTTCAACTTTCATAACAATATCATTACTGGCTCTATCATTAGCTTCTTTTGAAATCTCTATGATGGTAGGTCATATATAACGACCAAAACCTTTGTATGTTTGGTCATAATGAATATACTTTTTCCAAATATCTCCAAAACAGATAATCACAGAAAGTCCAAAAAGGGAGGTGCACAACTAGATGTTATAACAAACCTATACACCAATTTGCAACGTTCTACGTCCAACCGTTTTTTAGTTAGGCGAGATACATGCACACACATACTTACATACAGACGTCACGAAAATTCGTGTAAAGTCGTTGATATCCCTGAAATGGGAGCTCGTATTAAAACCAATGTTGCAGGTGTACAACTAGACATCATGACAGTCCCACTTATAAATTTGCAACATTCTACGATCATTCGTTTTTGAGCTATGCGAAATGCAAAATACATTTCGCAAATCGGGATTACTATACTTCTTTATACTTTGTATTAAGAAATAAAAAGTTGCCGGCATGTTAGCGTGTAGAAAGTTATGCTTACAGGCATAAGCATGTTCTAGCCGACGAATGCACTGCATTTAATGAATACTCACCCCGTAGACAGAGCTTGTTGTGATATTGATTTAAAAAAAAAAAAAAAGCCGTCGACATGTTAGCATGTAGAAAGTAATTCTTAAAGACACAAGCAAGTTCTAGTCAACGAATACACTTTATTTCATAAATATTCAGCGTCTAGATAGAGCCCGTAATGATATTGTTATGAAAGTTAGGGACATTTTTGTATGCACAAAATAATTCGTAAAAACATAAGCAGGTTCTAGTCGATGAATGCACTTCATTTAATGAGTATTCAGCCCGTAATGGTATTGATAAAAAACGTCGTTGACATTTTAGTGTGTAGGAAATAATTTTTAAACAAATAAGCGGGTTCTAATCGACGAATACACTGTAATTAATATTCAGTAAGCAGTTGAATAAATCTCTTTTTTGTGCTACAAAAGTTAATATTCTGAAAACAATCAGTGAAATGGTCGTTTTTACTACAGAAATCAAATTAATATTTTTATGTACACTACAGAGTATAAATTGTGCTAAACCAGGAGCAACCGCATATTTTGAAGTCTGAATGGAATTTGAATTTATCGAGAGTATTTTCAGTGGTTTATGAAATTTTCACGGTAGTTCTGCACGAGAAACCAATGCACCATTAAAAATTTGCAGAACTAGACTTCTATTGAGCTTAGAGTTTCCAAATTTTGTGAATCCCTTACTACCATTTTTCGCCATATTTTAATGCCTAATTTGACTCTAAATCAAAGCCCACTTTCGTAGAAATGAAAAAACTTTCATCTCTTTCCGCTTTTACTTAATACCGTATAGAATGCAGCACGTAGGGACACTGGCAAGTTCTTGTCTACAATCATCAACAATCACTCTTTTTTTTTTTTTTTTTTAATAAATAGTCTTGCGAGTCATTTAAAGAACTTTCGAAGAACTTAGTTCTGCGCTATAAACCAATTATTTTTTCCGGAATATTCCAGAACTCTTTTCCTATTGAAGTTAAAGCTTCCCAACTTTGGCAATCCTAAACTACAAAAATTCACCAGATTCGGTCGTCAAGTCGCCAAACTCGATGCCAAGACCAAATCTACGCGAGCTACTAATTTGCCACTTAACAAGATTAGCAGTAAAATTTTGTGCCAAATATTGTTTTAGGGTAGCCAAAAACCTTTTCTCAATTTTAACTGAGTTAATAATTTTGCTGAACTTCATTGTTTCTCGCCTCTGATTTTTGACAAAGTGAACAAAACTGGGCCATCTATAGTCGAATGATTCTTATTGTACTGTAAGCTTTGCATTTGCCAAAGAGAAATTCTGTAATAAGTCGCGGAGTATTATTCCTGAAAAAACTATTATATTTGTCTCAGTTGTATATATAACCGTATTATCGTGACTTTATACTTAGAGTATAAGTATTAGTTTTCTTGTTTTGTTTTTAATTTAAGGAATGATCGCGGACTGGAACCTGCCTGTTTATTTACGAATCGGTTACCACACACAAAACTGTCAATGTTTTTATAACAATTCCTATGGTTGTATAAGGAAGTCATGTGGTGTCCACATCAGAATTTTTTTTTTTTTTTTTTTTTTTACGACAAAGACACACAAAACTTTCTTTATCATTACGAGCTAGGATCGAATTATTTGAAGTGTGCCAGCCTCTAAACTCTACATTTGTTGGTAGACATATATTGGTAGGCCTGTCATACATTATAATCGCAAGAACCCTATACATTTTAATGATTGTAGTACTTATAGTTTTTATTTTATCCCTATACAAAGCAGCATATTTATAATGCGGAAAGGGATCAAATTATTTAAAGTTCGATTTGTTAATGTTAAATTGTTAACATAAGAGAGCCTATACATAATATATATTGCTGTGCCAAAATCGAAACCTACATATTTTGGTAGTTTATTCCACAATGGTTTCAAATTTCGGAACTATTTTATAACTTTTGTGGCTTACAAAATTTTATTCCGTTTATACAGGTATGTGTGTGCGTACAAGCATGCGCGTGCGTGAATGTATGCATTTACATGTGCAGGCGCGTACAATTTTTTATGTATCTGTATCTACAACCTGTAATATAGAAAAGCTTTTTGTCCTACTTTACTCCAATTTGCAGTTAACAACGTTTTTATTGCAGATTAAAAACAAAATATATGCTTCGATGACATTTGCAGCTAAAATATATGTTAGGGCTTCTTTGATCTAAAATAAAAGCAAAATTTTGGCAAGGGCATGACACGCTCAGATTTAAGTGATTTTAAGACTGTCCATCCGGGTACGTTCAGTCGTTTGAACATCGCTTCAACGTTTATTTACTGATAAAAAAGTTTGTTTTTTTAGTAGATTGAGAAAACCTATATCAATATGAAGTAATATGATGCACACAAACTGCATTTTTTTTTTTTTTTTTTTCAATTTACGATGTTTTTACACTATATATACAAAATTCGAACTTTCATTATTGAAAAAAGAAAAACTTTTTTAAAGAAAAAAAACTTTCTTTTTTAGTAGGTTTCGAAAACAAAAGATAATTTGTATGTTGACGGCTCACCCCAGTCGATAATCTGCCTTTATTTTTAAAGTCAGGTTTGTTATAATAAAATTGACTTTGTTTTGCTTGCCCCGCCGCTTGAAATGTCACTTTGTTAAGCCGACTCGGCTTAGCCCGTTTGAAAAAATAATCCTTATTTCGCCAACAGGGACTCGTACAAACCTTTAATCTCAACAAAATTTATTTATATATTTAAAAATATTTATGAAATTAAGAGTATGCATAGGCGAGCCGAAGTTATAAACACTTTTCAACTTTATTAAAAAGCGTATTTTACGTACTTTAATCCTTACGTACTTTTATCGATTCAAGAAAACTTATGAGGATGGCAATAACCATAGATTATGAGAACTTTAGAATGGGTATACATTTTACGTACTTAAAAGCAACACTACAAAGTTGCAGAAGATGCCATAAATTTCTAGATATTATGAACTTTACTATATTGTTATTTTCTGTGGTACACCTTTTGGTGCATAGCTATCATCATTAAATTAAGCAGTGAATTTGTTTTTAAAAGTTACTACTAACGCAGTTTTGCCATATTAGCCAGAAATTATATTCATGTGTATATATGTGTGTCATTATACACACGCTTCTTAACTATAGTTATTATCTGTTTTGTTATAACATTAGTTTATATTTTTCATATTTTAAATGTTATAGCCTTCATGTAAATTGTGAAATCTAGTTTTAATAATTTCATAAACCAAAAATATATTCCGTGAACTGTATTTAATGGAAATAGCTCTAACTAATTTATCCTCGTTATATTTAACAAAATATTACTTTCTAAGAAAGTTACAGCAAAATATGTGGCAGTGTTAGTCTAAATCTAAATAACGCAACTCACAAAATAACACACAAATAAGTTCTTTAAGTCGTAATTAACAGAATTGTATGTACATTTTATGTAAATTCCAGTTTCTCTAAACATTTTACCGTTTTACATTTGAGTGTTAAAGGTGGAATTGTACACGTTTCAGTTAAATAATATACAGAATTATTTCGTTAGTGTATTATTTCTTAAATATATTGAAACTAATCGTGGAATGAAATTTTATTTCTCTCATGTACTCACTTTTTAATACTTAATATAGTCATGATATTATTAGTCATAACAAAACTATTTATGCTAAAATGCCTTAAAACATTAGATATTTACACTAAGTAACGATTTGTATTAATGCAAATAGTGAATGTAAGACATGAAATAATTCTCTCATTAATGATGAAACAGAAGCGTTACAAAAATAACACTTTTGTAATTCTAAAAGTTTTCTCGTACTCGTCATGAGAATTACATTTAATAATACATTTATAAGTTATTTTATAAACAAAGTAAAGGTATGTTTGCATCTAAAATTTCCTTTGTATTGTACATAATTTGAAAATAACAAAAACATAGTAAAGCTTAAATTTTGTAATATGTCGATCGATTTTGCTATTTGCATGCGTTGCATTAAATTGATAACAAATTCCTCTAAACGTTAGTAAATGTAAATATATTGCGAAAATATTCGTATACAGTGTGCAACATTAACTGTGAACCAGATTAAATAAAAGTTAATATTAATCGTTCTTAGAAACTTATAAAACAATGTAAAATTTATTTATAACAATTATTGCGAAATATGAAATACATCTCTTCATTTCTTTTCACATTAGTAAAATAGTATGCATTCTAAAATACCAATTAGCAAAACCAAATTGAAAAAAATCTGGTGTGAAGCAGCCACACGATTTCCATTACCTACTATTACACGTATTATATACATTTTTTAGAATTTTCCAGTAAGAGAAACTTGATACGCGTGTAGAGACATATAAAACAAAGTTTACATAGTTAGTTAAAAAATAAGAAAAAAATATATATATAATTATTTTTTTAAACACTAATTTCCGATATCTAAAACTGAACTACCTAATCAGGATGACCGTTAATTTTCCTGTAATAACCACGTAATAGATGAGAAAGGGTATATAAAAAGGATTTAAGTAGCAATTTTCAAGAAAATCGTTAGAGCCGTTTTTGTGATACGAACTTTTACCAAAACTTGGCATACTCAATTGTTGACCAGAAAACAATAATTATATACAAAAGGATATTTAAAAGGCAGTTAATATGGCGAGTTTGAAAAAAAAAAAAATCAGTACAGCCGTTTGTAAAGGAACGCACTTGCGAGACCTGAAATTAAGCAATTTATACAGGACGCCTGTAACAATTTTCTTGAACTAACCAACTATATCAATCGGAAGGATATCTTATAGAGTGTTTATATAGCAACTTCGACGAAAATAGCTACAGCCGTTTTTGAGATACTGACTTACGATCACACTTCCGGTTTCCGATGACCCACTTCCGGTTTTCCAATTTTCACCAAAATTTGGAAATTTCATCGATACAGTAGACCTGTTTCAGTTCTAAAGTTTCATAGTTCTGTCTTTATTAGCTTCGGAGATATGATAGACAGAAGATTCCGCACATACATACATACATACATACATATATACGCACACACTGACCAATTGCGAAAAATTACTTTTTTGGACTCAGTAGGCCTTAAAACGTGTAAATCAGATGAAAACTCGATATCGAATTTTTGGACCGAATACAATACTTCCATTACCTACGGTAGTAGGGTAATGGAAGTAAAAAATGAAGTATATGAAAGAAAAACTTTAGCTCTAAGAATCATAAAATAAACGTTTTGCTTCTATGCAGCTGGTGCAGTATATAAAATATTTTCTAAGGAATTGTTCTTCTCGAAGACTGCCTATAAGTTCATATTTGTTCAAATTTTGAATTTTTAAATAAAAATTTATTCAATCATACGCATCCAATCAAGTTGTGATACATTTACCCTCAGAAAATATATTTATTGCGTTATCTTACATAGTGCTTCAAACTGAAATGTATAAAAAAAGTCAATATCGTGGCATATAATTTATAGAATTTGATGTAAACCTTACTATAATTATAAAAATAAAATTTTCGAATTCATAATGATACAAATGTTTATAATTACATTTATGATTAATAAATAGCATTTAAAAATAGATAATAAAATGCCATTGTTTTCATCCGTTAAAATTGTGAGGAATTGGTTGTCATCATTCCTCAAAGATTAACTTAAGTATCTTAAGTAGTAAATACGAATTGCACAAGACTCAAAGTTAAATACAAATAAAGTTTTATTAGAGCTTAAGTTCAAGGAGGATGTTTGAGAAACTCAATATATAATCTTAATTACTTTAGAAAGATAACTTCAATAAATAATTTAAATAAATGCAAACTTGATCTCACCAATAAAGCTACTGTAGTAAAACGATGACTGCTCTCAGTGATCCACGACACTTCTCCAACTTAGGCCAAGGTGGGAGGATTCCCTGTATCCACCTAGCTCTACACTATAACTCAACACCTTCAAAATCACCACAACATTCACCGAGCTCAGAAATTTAAGCACTAATGCCCACCATAAGAACAATTCTATCCTACTTCAACTCTACACCACACACATTCATATTTATATTTAATCTTCATCAACTCCACTCACTTCATATAACAACTCTAAAACCTCTCCGTATTCACTCGCGCTCCGCAACCTGCTTTCTTCGTTGCAGCGCTATGCTGATGTGAACTCCAACTAATCCGGTGGCTTCCCAGCCGGATAACTTTTCCATTCACTATATCCAAAACCACCGCACATCAACATACATGAAACTAATTAACTCCAACAGCCACCAGATCTGAACTATCAAACAATAACTCAATCCAGGCGCTAAGCCCTAAATTTTAGCATAGCCAGACGTCGGAAAGAACTCCACTACACACCGACCTTACAAAATATCCATAAAAACATTTATCTAACGTGGACCAGTTATGATTAAATTTTGTCGAAATAGTATGATAGTAAACTAATTAATGAAATATAATGAAGATAAAATTATTTATACACGTGGCCAATATTATTTATACAATTTGGCAATATTTAGGCACGCGGACTCCGTTCAATAATTTATTCAGAAAAATGATTACATTGGTCAGATGAGATCGTTTTAGAGTAAACTGTATTTTTAAAAGTCACATCTTTACAATCTTTGCAAATGTCATTTCAAACCTGGCAATATTTTAAAGATATAAACAAAATATGAACTTTTGTCAGAAATTGACTAAAAAACGCAATAATAAAAGGTATAATCAAAATAGCTGCTAAATTTGTTTAAGAATAAATTTTGCTCCCCCCCCCCCCCCAAAAAAAAAAAAAAAAAAAAAAAAAAAAGCTTGCGTTTGTACTTTTGTTTCGACATAAAAGGAAACACATTTATAACATATTTTCTTTTATAAAACCTGTATCATTAAAAAAAAAAAAAAAAAAAAAAAAACTTTAAGCCTATTTTTGTTTTTTAAGGAATAGATATAAAATTCTGTTCAAAACAGAATTTAATTTAGTACGACAGGACTTATTTTAAATTATTTTTCCATTTAAAGCATGCCATAACTGTGTTCCATTCCCTAGTATCAGTTACTAATATTCATTTCTTAAAATATCTTTAGCATACATTTAGAATAGGAGCTCCTTGGCAGCTTTTAAATTTTTGTTGTCATAATGACGATGAATTAAAATGGCTATCGCAGTTGCATAAATAAAGGTCTTGGCGAGAAACGACCGAGCTACTTTAGTGCGAAATTTTAAATTTCGTCAGAGAGTCCTATACTAAAGATGTTCCATTTTTTTTTTATCATGATATTTCGCAGTTTTATTTTAATTACTTTAAAAAATATATATTTGCACGTTCATTTTTTCCTGACGCAAAATGAAATATATACACTTATTTATTAGTGCTAGAGGCCTATTTCAGTCGGTACAGTTGTCGAATTTTTATAATACACTCTTAATAGTGCTAAGGGCCTATTTCAGTCGGTTTATTGAATGGGGATTTATTGAATGAAGTCCCCCCAAGGCACAACTTTGACATGAGTCCCCCCCAGGCCCAACTTTGACATGAGTCCCCCCCAAGGTACCCCTATTTCAGTCGGTACAGCGTTGTCGAATTTTTATAATACACTCTTAATAGTGTTAAAGGCCTATTTCAGTCGGTTTATTGAATGGTGATTTATTGAATGAAGTCCCCCCAAGGCACAACTTTGACGTGAGTCCCCCCCCAGGCCCAACTTTGACATGAGTCCCCCCCCCAAGGTACAACTTTGACATGAGTCCCCCCCAAGGCACACCTCCCCCTCATTGGGAAAAAGAGAAAAAACGTTGTTTTGCGGCTATAAGACAGTTTGGACTTCCAACGTTATTTGTTACAATATCTGCAGCTGAAACATATTGGTTGGATTTAATGAAAACTTTATCATGGAATTTAGATCGTCACGAATTAACTAAAGAAGAATTTGTCGATATTAACAAGTTTAGCAGTAGGCCTCTGGCACTAAATTAAAATCTGTCAATGTCAGATTTTCATGTTTTAAATAATGAAATAATGTCGTGTCTGTATAATTATTTTTTTTGTGTGTGTGTGTGTGTATGTGTGTGACGTTATAATAACTAGTTTATTTATTCATTTATTTATTTGCATCAATTTTTTTTCTTCTAAATAATTTTAAAGTTAAAACTGGAATTTTATTTAATACTTGCAAACTCGTGTGAAATTTTTGCGCTTTATTTCTTTTACTATTTACTTTTTAACTTTAAAATTCATAAATTTCATACCAGTTTCCCCACTCAATTTAAATTTTATTCACCAGACAGTGCAGCTTTAGTATGTGACCCCCACAGCAACGCTTAAATTTTTGTTGCCATGCTGGCGAAGCATTTTTATGAATTTTTAGTCCTACAGGTTATACTATTTCTTTCAGACAGCGATTTCGGCGTCGCTACAATTTTCATTTGTCACCTAGAATGAACGTGCAAACGTTTTTGTCTTTATCTAAATATACAAAGCTAAAAGTTTGTCATTGTATCTATCTGGATTTTTAGTCCAGATTATTAAATTTTATCAAAACATACTACACTTATTAATAAAGACAAAATCTAGCTGATGCCTTACTTTTTAGTTCAATCAGATAATTGATTAAAAGATATTAAATAAAATCCCCATTTTAAGAGGCCTCTCCACTTATCGTCCCCAGAAGCCAGAAGCCAGAGCCAATGTTATTCTATGGAGAATTTCGCCCCATTATAACTTATTAACTGATATGTATTTTTAAATTCCGTTTTCACATTCAGAAACTTCACAACTAGTAAACAAATCATCGCTTTCTAAAAATTTTTTTTATTATTATTTTAATATTTTATTTTGAGGTTGTAAAATGCGAATTTTCGCAATGTAAAATTTTTCATTTTTGAGCTTGAAAATGAAATCTTAAAAAAAAAAAAAAAAAAAATCAATTTTTAATAAGCGATAAATTGTTTAATAGTTGTGAATTTTTGGAAAGTGAAAACGGAATTTAAAAATATGTATTAGTTAATGAATTATAATGGTGCAAAATTTCCCATAGAATAATATTGGCTTCGGCTTTCGGAGACGATAGGTAGAGAGTCCCTAGTCCCCTTAACCTTAAAATTATTAAAAAGAAAAAAAAATGATGCCAAAATTAAATAAATAAATACTTAAATATATTTCTTTTTATACTCAGAAAAAGTATGAACGTGTAAACACTCTTTTATAATTAAAATAACATTAAGAAAAATCATGCTAAAGAAATGTAACAGCTTCAGTATAAATCTGTTTCGTGAAATTTGAAATTTGGCACCGATGTAGAGCAGGCATTTCTCGCCCAGAATTTTACTTACGTACTTGCGATAGCCATTTTAATTCATCGCCAAAATGACAACGAAAATTTAAAATTAGCCAAAAGGCTCCTACGCTAAAGCTATACCAAAGAAAATTTAAGAAATGGAAGTAGTAACGGAAAAAAATGAAACACAATTACTGCATGCCTTTATATAAAAGAATGGATTAAAGTAAGTCTTGTCATACTAAACTAAATTCTGTTTTGTACAAAATTGTATATCTATTAATTAAAAATAAAAATAAAAAAAAAGACTTGGGATTTTTATTTTTATTTATTTATTTATTTATTATTATTTATTATTATTATTATTTATTTTTATTGTTATTTATTTATTCATTTATTTATTTATTCATTCATTCTGTTATGATTTTTTGTTAAAAAAATAACTGACTACTTATTTTGTTTATACTTTTTATTATAGAGTTTATTAATCAATTTATGACAATAGTCTGTTTATATTTTTAAAATATTGCTAGGTTTAAAATTATGCTTGCAAAGGTTGCAAAGATGTAAGTTTTAAAAATGCTTTTTTCTATAAAATTGTCTCATCAGATAAATGTCATCATTTTTCTGATTAGATCATTGAACTGAGTCCACGTGCTTAAGTACTGTCCATGTATAAATATTATTTTTTTTTCTTCGCGTATTTTATTTATTACGTCATTATCCTATCGTTTCGACAAAATTTAATCGTAACTGTTCCACGTTAGAAAAATATTTATATAGATTACTTGAAAATACACCCGTTCTTCGCACGTGAGATTTTTTATTACTTTCCGAACACTATAGTGAGGAAAGTATTTTAATCATGTCAAAAATCCGAATTTGAGATTTTGTTGTTTCTATACGTTTCAAGGTCCCCTGATTCCGTTTTCACTATTTTTACGATGATGTATGTATGTGTGTGTATATGTGTGTATGTGTGTATGTGTGTGTATGTATGTGTATGTCTGTGAGTGAACACGCTAGCGTCTAAACGCTTTGTTCGAATAAGCTGAAAGTTGGTACGCATATTGTAAGTCACCATAGTACGAATGCTATAGATTTTGGTAAATCTAGCACTTATAGTTTTTTTACAGGAACACAAAGAAAAATTCTTTATCATTATGGCCTATGGGACCAAAATCTTAAAAGTGCGATAGCATCTAAACGCCTTATTCAATCAGCAAAAAATGTATACTCATATTATAGGTCACAGATACATAATCTTTATAGATTTTGGAGAATCTAGCACATATAGTTTTTTAACAGGAACACAAAGAAAAACTTTATCATTATGGCCATGGGGCCAAATTTTTAAAAGTGTGATAGCGTCTAAACGCCTTATTAATATGAGCAAAACTTTGTACACCTGTTATAGGTCACAGTTGCACTAACTGTATAGATTTTGGTGAATCTAGCACTTGCAGTTTTTTTACAGGGACACAAAGAAAAATTCTTTATCATTAAGGCCTATGGGACCAAATTTTTAAAAGTGCGATAGCATCTAAATGCCTTATTCAATTGAGCTGAAAATTTATATGAATATTATAAATCACTGTTGCACTAACTATAAGCATTTTGGTGAATCTAGCATTTATAGTTTTTTACAGGGAAGCAACGAAAAATTCTTTATCATTATGATCTATGGGCTCAAAGTTCAGTAGCTTTAAACAAAACATCGTGTAATATATAGAGAAAAATACTTAAACACTCTATTATGGTTTTCTCTCTCTTGTTTGTTTAACAACTCCTCTTTCTTTACTTTATCTACAAAACTGTTAATGACTCAATGTTCGGAAAGTCGAGTGGAGTCACTCCAGATTTTTTTTTTTTTTTTTTAAGCCAATTTCTCCTTTTTAGATTATACAGTAACATTGTTACCCTCTCATAGGCAACCAAATGAGATTTTTGGCACTAAAAAAAATATATTCACTTATTTATTTTATTTTATTTTTTCGTATGATTTTATTTTTTCTTTTAAATAATTTTAAAGTTAAAATGGGGTTTTATTTAGTGTATTTTTAAATCAGCAACTTATAAAGCCCATGATACGATTAGCTGTTGTCAACCATCTTGGGTACGGGGCATGTTTCCGGAATTCCTGCCTGCTAAATTTTCCGAGCATCGACCTAGAGTAATAGCCTGACTCATTTCCAGGAGAAGCTTCTGGTTCGTACTTAAATATTTATTAAAATCCCCCGGCATCTCTGATTGGATAGCAGCAAATTCAACAACAGGTAGTTGCTCACAATTTGTCAGTTTTTTTTACAATGGTACCAGAACTTCGTAACCTAACAAAGGCCATTATGCTCTGTGAGGTGCCTGTACGGTAGCTCATTTGCGGAAAGCAGGCAAATTAGCAATTATTAGGCAATTTAGTAAGTTACCATCAGCGACATTTGAATTTCATTATCATGTTTCTTTCTCCTTCTCTTTTTTCTGCTTTTCTGTTTATTGCATTGAAACCTGGAGATTGTTTCTTATTGTATTTAAATTTTGAAACACCATTAAATAACATTTATCGGTGCTGCTACTACAATTTGTAAAATATTTGTAAATCGTCATTTGCCAACAATAATATTCGTCTTGTTTAATTAAAGATAAATATTTCAAAGATACCATTAAAAAATAGTGGTGAAAAGATTATGGAAACTCCACGATAAATTTAAATCCATTATCATGCATTTTTATTATTTTTTCGTAGTTTTATGTTAAGAGGAATGTTTAATTATGCGTTAAAATAATATTAAATTACAAAATTTATCGAATTTTATAACATATTTGATGCAATTGTGGCACCTCTAGATATTCTTACATGATATTCAGATTCTGTACAGCCCTTAAATAACATTTATATAAACTTATATAAACATTATTTTTTTCGATTACATATGAGAGATATATAAATTATTATAAAATATAAAAATAATCAATTTTTGGAATTTTTTTACATTTTTGAGTAAAAGTGGATCCTCAAAATATATTCCGAAAATTCTGAAACTCGGTATTTTTCTTATTCAGTCTAAAAGACGATTTGGTGACTATTACATTTTGAGATTTAAAAGAAAGTTTTTTCCCTGTACCCTATTATACATGTATGTTTTCATTATGTTTGGCTTTTTTAGGTAGCGTACTATAAATAATTTATTTAAAAAATTACAACAATAAACATTTAAATTGAAAATAATAATATTAATAATAATTTTTTATTAAGAATTTATTGAATCTTAATTCTATTTTGGCTAATTATAATCATATTACTTTTTTAAAAATTTATTTTTATCCTTTTAACTCACATTTAAATAAGTTTATTATATAGAAAATGATAAACGTATTTAAATGTAATACTATACTCCTTTTACAATATGAGTATACATTAGTCTTAAAATATATTTACAATTACATTCAAAATGAATTTGAAATTTTTTATTGCAAGGACTGAAACAGCTCATCAATCTAAATTACAGAAAAATTCTCAATACAGCAGTATAGAAGAGACGATATTTCATAATAAATTTTGATTGATACTCTTAACAATTCATCTTGATACTTGCACACTTTATTTGACAGAAAGTTTGTTAAAATGTTTGCTTGTCAAAAGAATTTATGCATGATAAATTATTTCGAAATTGTAAAGCTAGTATAAGTTGTATAAAATACGACAATGAAATATAACAGCTTTAAACGACATAGTTCTTTTAAATATTAAAATTAGAAATATTGACAAATATTGAACAGTGCAATTTTCGATACTCAATAAAAATTGAGCAAAGTATATGTATTTTATTTAAAACGAATTGAAGATTGGCATAACTTGTGTTGAATGTATAGAAGTTATATGTTTTCACATGAAGTGTTATTTTTACAAATGCATTTTCGATAATTTAATTCGTTGTTGTGTTTAACATTTTTTTTCTTTTCGTTAATCGCGCCCAGTTATCTTAAACTCTTACAACTTTTTATTACTTTCTATTCAAAAATATAATTTTTGTATAATTTTTAGTGCTAGCTTTGGCGTCTTTTTTTTATACAAATATACTTTTATTAATATGTAAACAATATATATATATATATATATATATATATATATATAAACGAGCTTAAATATATATATTTTTTTTTTTCAACTCACAGACTTGGGTCAATACTTTGTAACTCATGTACCTGTATCACACTTCATGTCAGATGGTTGCATAATATTTCGGAATTGTTTTGTATAGCCCTGTAAACTTATTATCAATTCTATGTCAATAATTTCCCACAGAAAACATGGTTTTTAATATTCTAATAACGTATGTTTATTCCATTATATTGAATGCAGTGTAACCATGTTAAAATTTATTTATATGATATTCTGCCCATAGGCCGTAATGATAAAAAAAAGTTTTTGTGTGTTTCTGTACACTAATCATTAAAAAAAAAAAAAAAAAAAAAAAAAACCACCAAAATTTATACTGCTATTTCTGTATAGCATCTAAATATAAATAACAATTTGCAAGTCAATCGGAAGATTTTTGCAGTTGCTATTGCAATACATACAAATTCTGCCCATAGGCCGTAACAATAAAAGAAACTTTAGTGTGTCCCTTTTCACGAACTACAAATAAAATACAAACCCAAAACTATGCAGCTGCTTCCGTGGGGCTCATGAATTTGTATACCAGTTTTCAAGTCAATAGCGTGAATTTTGCGGCCGCTATCGCGAGACAGACACACAGATCCAGAGATCCACAGACAAAATCCAAAATCTTTCTGAGTCTCCACATGGAGTCCTCCACTGGCATTTCAGCAATGATATTTTTGTCTTACTTATACTAAAATTATTTAAAACAAGTTTATTTATAAACCTGAAAATAATGCTGCATTCAGCAAATCTTCTTGGGGACAGTTCACGGAATAAACATTTTAACACTCTTATGTATATTTCTCGAAAAAACAAATAACACGAAAAACTGTTTTATTGGTACAGTGCTTGATAAAAATATAAATAAAAACAAAATTACAAAGTTTTTCTTGTTGGAATTATTATATATATATATTGTTACTTCCATTACCCGACTGCCGTCGGTAATGGAAGTATTGTATTCGGTCCAAAAATTCGATATCGAGATTTCACCTGATTTACATGATTTAAGGTCTTCCGAGTCCAAAAAAGTTATTTTTGGCAATTGATCAGTATGTATGTATGTGTGTCTGTGTATGTATGTGGGGAATCTTCTGGCTGTTATATCTCGGAAACTAATAAAAATTGATCTACGTAACTTTAGTATTGAAACAAGTCTAGTGTACAGATAAATTTTCTAAATTTTGGTAAAAATTGGAAAACCGGTAGTGGGACATCTAAAACCGTCCATATCTCAAAAACGGCTCTAACGATTTTCTTTTTCTATGTAAACACTCTATTAGATGTCTTTTCAAATGATATAGTTGGTTAGTTCAGGAAAATTGACAGGCGTCCTGTATAAATAGCTCAATTTCAGGTCCTGCATGTGAGTTCCTTGCAAAACGGCTGTATGAATTTTTTTCAAACTTGCCATATTAACCCTCTTTTAAATATCTTTTTGCATGTAATCGTTGTTTTCTGGTCAACAGTTAATTATGCCAAGCTTTGGTAAAAGTAGGTATCTAAAAACGGCTCTAACGATTTTCTTGAAAATTGTTACATAAACCCCTTTTAGATATCCATTTCTTGTGCTTTACTTGGTTATCACGAGAAAATTAATAGTCATCCTGATCAGATAGATCAGTTTTAGATCTCGGAAATTGGTGTTTCAAAAACAAATAAATAAATAAGTCTACCAATTTTCTTTTCATTTCTTTTTCTTAAAAAAAAAAAAAAAAAAATGCTGTGTAAACTCTGTTTTATGTTTTTTTTAGGTGTCTATTTCATTAGGTCAATTCTATGTCTTCTGATAACATTATCTCCGAAAAGTGCATATAATACGTGTAATAGTGAGTGATGAAAGTCGTGTGGTTGTTTCACACCATATTTTTTTATTTTGTACTCACACTAGCTAGCAATAATAAATGACCATGTTACAAATTGAAAAACTCTGGGATGATTAGTGTACCAATTTCTATCTAGAGACATTTTCTCGATTGAAAATTGAAGAAAGAAAACTTTTTCAATTTTAAAATTTATTACCGAATGAAAAAAAAAAAAGAACTGATGAGAGTGACATGACACAATTTTTAATTCATTTTTGCATCTCAGAAAATGTTTACTCTTTTACATTAGTCTGTCCGAAATACAGTAATCATTCTCTAGAAAGAATAAGTTAAGTAATATATTAAATAATGTTGTTTTTATTTTCTTATTTATTATAGTTGTAATTACTATTCAGAATAAGTGAAACTTCAATGAATTATTTTCTTTAAGAAGTGATAGACATCTTTCTACTATGACATCGTCAATTTTCTCTTCTTTTCTTATAATATAATAATATATATAATAATATATAATATAATATTGATATATATATATATATATATATTTTTTTTTAAGTAACTATTGTAACAAAAGCTTTTTCATTGGTTAATATGAAACTCAGTGTATTCAAGATGACAGACACAAAACCACATTAATAATGGAATTTAGCTCAAACATGAAACCATTTCAAAAATATTTAAAAAACGCTCATTCAAAATTTAAGTAGTAGCCAAGACCAATTTCTGAAGAAAATAATAATAATAATAATAAATAAATAAATAAATACATTTCTGGACATAACTTCAAAAAAGACTTATTGTCGAAACAGATTCTTTAACTTTGAGGTTTCATGTTTTCTCTTTTGAGTTACTCATTTACTTCTGTCATGTATGATACTGTATTTTTTCCAAATCGTATTTTATACCTAAAAGTCTTTGGACATTTTTGATTTCAGACATATTATTGAATTACTATATACTATTCAATGCATAGGGTTGCTATGAAATACTGTTACAAATATCAAATAATTGTATTTTACAGATACAAAATGAGTGTTACAATATTTAGTAGCCATCTTGTATTATTCATTAACTTTAATAGTGTAAAGTACACACATAAATTCATATTTTGCATCAAATATTTAAATGAATTACATTATTGGGATTGGAACCAACTGAAGAAAAATTGACTAAGAAAATGTACTTTGATCGATCACTCTGCTTCGGATAACCTATAATTTTTAAGAACCTTTTTAAGCACTATCCTGAATGTCTTCGGATACTTTTCTAAGAATAGTAATGTTAGTCAGAAGCATTTAAACAAATATTTTAAATTTTATAAATTCAATTTTAAGAATTGCAAGAGACGCGGTAGCCTGTTCGGTAGAGCACCGAGCTCGTAATTCAATGGCTGTGGGTTCGATACTCGAACCGGTCAAAGACCGTTGTGTACACTAATGATGGCTGGTGCATGTAAAATCCGTCGTGGCTACATTGTCCTTCATGTTCCCATCAAAACCACCCTTCTAGTGGTTACCGAAGAGGGTTAGCCATCCCCCAATTGCCCAAAGCGCAGCACTAGTACGACGTTAAACCTAAACCCAACCAACCAAGAATTGCATAAAGTTTATGCGAGCCCTCACACAAAAATGTCCGTTTAGTAAAATCAACCTGATACCTCAATTAGCTTAAGTTAAAAAAAAAAAAATCATAATCATAATCATAGAATGCCTGTTAGATGCAAGGGAAAAAAAATCTGTCATAAACCACTTTCCAGTGACGCAATATAATACGTTTTCAGGTGGTCTAAATCATACCAGTAGATCACATTTTAACCTCTTAACGCGCGCTGTCCTCGTTGCGAGGACGCAAAATTTAAAATCCAGCTGGAAAAATTCATCCCGGAAATTTTTTAGCAAAAATTTACGTTTATAACATATCAGAATTGGCCGGGTTTTTTAACCTTAAAATTTAAAATTTCTTTTGGTTTAATTCAGTTCATGAATTCCGGTGGCAGTATAATTTAAATGATCCGAATTGTCTTGCGCCGCAAAGGGTTAAGAGTTATACAGAAAATACGAGTAAAAGTACGATGTAAATAAATAATGAGGTATAATAAATAATGAGAGATGTAAATTAAAAAATATTTTCTTTAATATCCGATCAAAAAAAGGTGACGTTTTAATTTTGAAGTCTTTGTCTGTCTGTCTCTGTGTATCTGTTTATTTATTTATTTATTTATTTATTTATTTATTTGCGCTGTAACTTTCAAACAAATAGACCATTTTCAATGGTTTTATTTAGTTTATATACCTATTTACTCTTTACTCTTTCTCTTTACTTTTTTTTTTTTTTTTTTTATATGGTTAGTTTAAATTAAATGGTTCTTTATGTCTGATAAAAACTTGTTTGAAAGATTTTTTTTTTTTTTTTTTTTTTTTTTTTTTAAGTAAAATATGTTTTTTTCAAACCCTTTGCATCGATATTTTAAAATTTTCGAGCTGCTAGTGTTTCAATTTCTAAATCAAGGCTTTTCAATTTTCAAATCAAGTTATCTCCGAGCTGGCAATCTTTCGACTTTTATACCCCGTTAGATTATAACTTATGTGTTTATTATTATTATTATTATTATTATTATTATTATTATCGGAATGTTGATTTTTTATAAGTGATTTTTTTTTTCAAGGCCATTTTACATGTACAAAAAATTTAAATGCTGTCAATCTTCAAACTTCCAAAAAATATAAGATGGTAAGTCATGTGACTTTATTATTATTATTATTATTATTATTATTATTATTATTATTATTATTATTGGGTATAAAAAACTTCTTTTTTTTATTTGCTAAATTTGGTTGGAACTTGGAGTTTTTAAAGAAAAGTAATATTTTATAAATTTCGAACCCATCCCAAGTTGACATTTTATAATTTACGAGAAAGCGTTCTTCTAAAATAAAATTAACAGATTTTATAGGAAAAATAATATTTAATTAAATTTAAGGTCGGGAGTTTTTATAAAGCTAGATCGATATTAGTTAAGTTTTAATTTGTGACTAATCCGTTAAAATGTCTGTATAAAAATTTTGCTGCAATTATTTTATAATACAGTGTTGAAATTTTGTACATCACCTACTCACACTAACAAGAGAAAAATTATTCAAGTATATGTGTTAATATAGGAGCTGTATAAAAGGAAATTTTTGTAATACTTAAAATTAAATCCCCTGAAATTTTTATTATATTTAAAAAAATTCTATAACTTTTTTTTATCCAACTTTGTAAATTATACAATATGGCTAAGATATGTTTTCAAGAAAATAAAACTGAGAATTTTTGAGCACTTTATATTAACCTTTCATTCAATGATAGGGAAAATGATAATGATATTGCCAATTCGGTGAACTCCATCTAAGCCAGTATCTAAAACTAATTATATGATAAGTGATTAAACACTTAATTTATATGATACACGCAAAATCATTGACTATATAGAGAGTAATTAAAATATTTTCGACTAATAATATCGACTATATAGAAATAATTAATTAAAAGATAAATAATCACATAAATAAAATAAAATAAAAATATAACAAAATTAATTAATATAAATTAATTAGTTTGAAATTAAAAATTAAATTAATTAATTAAAATTAAAATTTGATTTAATTAAAATTAAAGTATTCAAATAGAATAAAAATGATGTTATTAAATTATTCAAAGATCCTTTTTTTTTTTTTTTTCTTTTTTTTTTCTTTTTCTTTTTAAATGTTTATTACTCTTGTTTCCTAACTTTTGGTTGTGTTCCTATCTGATTGTTCTTTGCTGTATGCTTTCTTTTGCTTGGTTGTGGCCCTTGCTTGGTTGTGGCTCTTTTGCTTGGTAACGGCCCTTTTCACTTAGCGTCGCCGGAAGTCCAATCCAATGTTATTCTATGGGAAATTTTCTTTACTTATAACTAGTTAACTAATATATATTTTTAAATTATGTTTTCACATAAAAAAAAAAAAAAAAAAAAAATCCCAATTGTTAAATTGACGCACCTTTTTTAAAATATTATTTTGAAATATCAAAATGGAAAATTTCACATATGGAAAATTCGTATTTTACAGCTTCAAAATAAAATCGTAAAAATTAATAAAAAAATAAAAAAAAATAATAATAAATACATTTTTTTTTTTTTTTTAAGTGCGTCAAATTAACAGTTGAGAATTTTCTGAATGTGAAAACAGAATTAAAAAATATTTATTACTTAATGAGTTACAAGTAAAGAAAATTTCCCATAGAATAACGTTAGATTCGGCTTCTGGCAACAGTGAGTGAAGCGGGCCCTTAAGGAGAAAGACCACGTCTTTTTGAAACGGGTAGTGCTGTCTTTAATTTTATGATGTATGAAAAAGTTTTATAGTAGTTTAAATATATAGAGAGTGTCCACACATTTTTGAAACTCTTTTGACTTTCTCTATGAATTAAGTTAAATGAACAGAAAAACAAACTGAAACCAATTTAGAATAGGGTTTAAATATAATCTGCATCACTAAAACTATTTATTGCTCTAAAATTTTGCTGACAAGTAAACAGTTGGATTAAAACTATGTTTGAAAATAATGTTTAATTACATATTTTGAAATATATATATATATATATAGGAACTAGTATTGTATATTTGCTGAACTAGCTATACAATATTCGAAATCTTGCATCTCATGTTGACAGTACAGCTAGTTTCCTGATGAGAACTGTACTGGGTTTCAACATTTTTAACTCTATTTTTCCTTCATGCATTCCTTTTTATTTCAATAGTATTTTGGTTTATTTCTTGCAATTCTTATCTTGTGTTGCTGAATTTACTCGATAAATGGATTAAAAAAAACTATCTCATTGTTTTAGGCATTAGTGATATCTACGTCATTTCTCTTCTGTGTAAGTATTTTAACATGATTTTACTAATCGGTGAATTTTACTTAAATGGTATTTGTGACAATAACTTTATAAGTAATCCTTCTAAATATTAATATCATTGTTGGTATTTTCATCTTTCTCTTATTTGCTGAGTATTGTAAAAGAATTAAATTATTTATTATATATTTATATATATATTTATATATATATATATATATATATATATATATATATAAACATGGTTTTAATATTCATAGTTAATGACGTCCATGCCAGTATCATAAATGTTTTAAAACTTTTCTGATATTTGTTCGATAACAACAAGCTTCATAATGTACGTTTATGCGAAATTTTGCCCTATACGCAAGCGAAGTGTGACGTCACTGACCGTCCGAGGATGCAAGAAAAAGATTTCCTATGTTAATCGCCCACTAGATTTTTTGTAAAAAAAATATTAAAATTCGAGGAAAAATATTTCCCGATTTTAATCCCCATATTTGGGTATAGATATGTATTAGTTATCGTATGCATGTGTTAGATTGAGTAATTTTGCTGTCAAACTGACAAAATTTTAATTTTAAATTTCAAAACTCTGTCGTCCTTGACGTTTTTTGTATTTGTCGATCAAAAACATAATACGAAAATATACATGCCAGATGTATATTTTCGTAATATGCATTGTACGAAATATTGTTTCATATTATTCATAATATAAGTTGTTAAATAACCATGATTTTTAAAGGAATTAAATATGTTCGCCAGATAATTTGGCGATTTTTTTTTTTCCACCAAGAATGACAGATATGAAATCTATTCTGCTGCAACATATTAGTATCTTATATCAGATACTTTATTTAGACATATGAAAACAAATTTGATTTCAAATTATGATAGAATGTTTATCATTTTCCTTTTAATTAGTATATTAATTGAATATTTATTGTGTAAATATCATCTTTTGATATGAAATGTTCATATTTTCATTCGAATATGGAATAGTTTGCCATTTTTTTCCCTAGAGTTTTGAAATTTAAAATTTAAATTTTATCAATTTTACAGCAAAAACAACTTAATCTAACGCAGGCACACGACATGCACTAATACATATCTGTACCCAAATATGGGAATTAAAATCGGGAAATAATCTTCCTCGATTTTTAATATTTTTTTAGATAAAATTCAATAGGCGATTAACATAGGAAATCTTTTTCTTACAAACACGGACGGCCAGTGACGTCATCACTTCGCTTGCGTATTCTCGCGTGATGAGAAAAATTCACGAAGTTTTCATAGTAGAATGTTCATAGTTAACATATTTTATGCCAATATCTTAAAAAAATATTCTAAAGCTTATTGAACATATTCACAATAAAAAATAATCCTCACAATGCATGTTTAAGCGAAAATTTGCTCTGTTCTTTCATGCTATAAAAATTTTGAACAACTTATGAAGTTTTCAAATTAGAATGTTGAAAATCAATACTAATATTGCTCGTGTCATAATTGATATTTTAAAACTAGTCTGATCTCTTAGGATTATTTATTCTTAAGATAATGGGCACACAGACTAACAAACTGATAAACTGACTACTCTAGAGGCGGAAATCATACGAAATTGTGATTTTCGAATTCCCCAAACCTCTAAACGAATAGAATAGTTAGTAAACCAGTGTCAAAATTTTTTTTCAGTAACTAAGTTTCTCCATACCCATAGTATGATTTAGAACAAAATAATAATAATAATTATTATTATTTATTATTATTATTATTATTATTATTATTATATGCTTTTACTGTTCATCAATTTTTAACACTACCATGGATACAACTTACCATTCGCCAAATATTTTCTCAGCTTTCATAAAAAGGAATTAGAAAAATTTGTACAAGATACCTAGTGCATTCTGCTGCCGAATTACGAATTTTAAAATGTTACCATTTGAGCATTTGCAATTACAATATTTCTTCTATTCATATTCTATAACTATTTGATGTATTTATTCCAAATTTCAGTGTTCTACAGTTTCTATTTAATTTCATGAAACCTACTTCTGACGCCTTTTTTTTATGGACATTTTATTAGCAAATGAAACGTAATTTTTAGATTAAAATTTTTATATTTCTCAATATGCTAATTTTGCAAAATTACATTCAAAAATCACACATCAAAGCGAAATTCCTTTCTAGAGATTACAAATCATCTAAAACCTTTTTTTTTTTTTTTTTTTTAATATTTAACAGAAGAAAGTATTGAATTTTTAAAAACTTTCTATTGCTGGTTTTCGACGAATTTATACGTTTTGAGAGGTCTAAAACCTAATTTGACCATATTTAGAAGATGTCTGTCTCTCTGTGTGTGTGTAATAAAAGTGGCGATTGTTCTCCGGAACTACTGCTCATAATTATGTATAAATTTTTATGTAGATGCATCTTGACCTAAATTAATATCTGTAAACTTTTGGTGTCAACCGCTCAACAGGTGGCGCTGCTATACAGCGATTTCCGCAATTTAAGAGGTGGCTATATCTCAGGCTCTATTGCGTATTATCAAACAAAACTTCGTATGTGAGAAGGCCATTATGAGACATTATGCTGATTCGATTTAAATGCTTATCTATCAACAGGCGGCGCTGCTATACAACGATGTCTGCAATTTAAAGGAAGGCTGTGTCTAAGGAACTACAGCACAAAATTGCATATAAATTTATGTGTAGATACACCTTGACATAAATTAGTGCATATCAACTTTTGGTGTCAACTGCTGAGCAGGTGGCGCTGCTACACAGTGATTTCCGCAATTTAAGGGAAGGCTATATCTCAGGTTCTATTCGTATCATCAAACAAAACTTGATATGTGAGAAAGCCAATTTGGATGCTTATCGGTAGCGCTGCTCTGCCACAATTTTCCTCGATAACGGGAAGGATATATCGCAATTTCTATGGCATATAAAGCATATTCACTTTCTATGGATAATCCACATCGCGGATGATGCGCGGTGCGGATTATCCACGAGAGCCACGAAAAAAAAAAAAAAAATTATTAACCTCCAAAAAACCAAATTTTAATTCAAGACAAGAACAAGGAAAATACAATAGGTTCTACAGTGCAAAGGTCGAAAATTACCAACATGTTTATTGTGCATCGTAATCCTATAGGTCTGCTTAGAATTTTTTTTGACAGTTTTAGGAGGAAATGGATCATTTTACTTTAGAAATAGGGGTTATACTGTTCTACCACGAGTTTTTTTTTTTTTTTCTTTTACTTTCCGAACGCTTTAGTGAGGAAAGTATTGTAATCATGTCAAAAATCCGAATTTGATGTATCTATACGTTTCGTGGTCCCCTGCGTCCGTTTTCACTATTTTTACGATGATGTATGTATGTGTGTATGTATGTGTGTATGTGTGTGTGTATGTCTGTGAGTGAACACGCTAGCGTTTAAACGCTTTGTTCAAATAAACTGAAAGTTGGTACGTATATTGAAGTCACCATAGTACGAACCCTATTGATTTTGGTGAATCTAGCACATATAGTTTTTTTTTTTTTTTTTTTTTTTTTTTTTTTTTTTACAGGGACACCAGGAAAAATTCTTTATCATTATGGCCTATGGGGCCAAATTTTTAAAAGTGCGATAGCGTTTAAACGCTTTATTAATCTGAGCAAAACATTTTTACACATATTGTAGGTCACAGTTGCATGAACTGTATAGATTTTGATGAATTTAGCTCTTACAGTTTTTTTTTTTTTTTTACAGGGACACAAAGAAAAATTCTTTATCGTTATGGCCTATGGGACCAAATTTTTAAAAGTGCATAGCATCTAAACGCCTTATTCAATTGAGCTGAAAATTTATATGAATATTATAAATCACTGTTGCACTAACTATAAGCATTGTAGTGAATCTAGCATTTATAGGTTTTTACAGGGACACAACGAAAATTTCTTTATTATTATGATCTATGGACTCAAAATTCAGTAGCGTTAAATAAAACATTGTGTAATATATGGAGAAAAATACTCAAGCACTCTATTATAGTTTTCTTTCTTTTGTTTGTTTAACAACTCCTCTTTCTTTATTTTATCTACAAAACTGTTAATTACTCAATGTTCGGAAAATCAAGTGGAGTCACTCCAGATTTTTTTTTTTTTTTTTTTTTTTTTTTTTTTTTTTTTTTTATGTTTACACCCCATTTCATTCACCCAATTTCGCGAATAATCGATGCTCTACTGTATTTAAATAATATTTAAAAAAAAAAAAAAAAACTTTCTGGCGTAGGTCAGGTGAATCCCATTTACATTAAAAATTTTATGTAAGGAAATATGACTTTTTGACAACAAATATTTTGGAGGTTGAAAGTACATATGGCCAGTGACATGCACCTCCTTCTACACAATAAAATGAGAAAAATAACCGGGTAAGTTAATTAAAAATTCAATTATCTGCCAGAGGAAGAAGAATAAATAATAAAACAATAAAATACAATAGTATAACAAGAATACATACAACACACAGACGATGATAAAATATTTTGAGCTCATTAGAAATGGAATATTTACTAAGAATGTGAAAGGCTAAGCATAGTACTCCAACACTCTAACTTTCTTCACCTTTTGTATCTGAAACACGTAAAAGCTTATCTGTTAAAATTTTTGGTGTAAAATAGATTTATTAAACTGTGGATTACATGCAAGAAAACAGAATTGTTTCACATCGAAATGATTTTTTTAAGCAAAAATTATAATTATGTACCCATCAATTAGCATGTTTAAAGATTTTTTTATTATAAATTCATTGAGTATAGTAAAAAATAAACAAAGAATGAGAATACACCACTTTAAATGCAGTAAACTCCATTGCTTGTCAACATCTCTCTCTATCACACTAAATTCCCCTTAACACAAGCTCACATAATTACAGAGATACTAGTAACAAGATAGTAATTATTATTATACTAATAATGAATTTCTACATGTTCACGAAAATTTTCAAATGATTTAATTTAACGAAACACATTTTTTTTTAAATAGAACCAATTCCATCTACAAAGAACTATGGTTTGTATCGCATTTACTACTCGCTCTTACAACAAAAATTGTATTTTAAATAGAAATAGAGAAAACATGTTTAAATTTATACAAAGTTTAGAGCAATGGGAACTGAATACGCATATACTATTGTAAATATTTGAAAAGGAATCAATTTTTAAATAAGGTCCCTATTCTTGGATATAAAATTTATACCACTGTAATATTTAAAACTATTTTCCTGTAGAAATTTAATTCCTTCGGGTCTTGCAATGTATAAATGCAATAGTATATGTATGCATTTTAAACTGTATCTTGTAATGTTTGGAAAAAGTATGCAATTTTATTGGCGCAGATTCAAATAAATTTACATATGATATGACGGGAACATAAGAACATAGAGTATATTTATATGCATAAAGAGAGAATGTAAACTAATATGAAAAATTATATAAGCAATATTTAGAATTAATAAATAATTTTTAGATTAGAAACAGAAAAGAAGCAATTCCATATTTTTTTTTCTTTTCTTTTCTTTTTTTATTATTATTATTATTATTATTATTATTAATATTTATAAAATATGTAAAGATATATTTTGTCTAAAATATATTACTTTGTATAGGTAATGAAAATCTAAAAATTAAGTTATCTTGTTAGCATAATACTGTTCTTGAACTGCAAACATATAAAAACTAGCAAGATATGGTCATTACAAACTTTCTTCTATATTTCTACACAATGACACGCATTACAAATTATTTATTAAAATTATTGTTTATTAAAATTATATTTTATCATGAATGCAGACGATTTTCATCTCAAAGAAGTATACTATTAAATTCCGAAAGATTTTATGCTCTACAGATGATTTGTTACAAAATACTTACTTTTTAATGAAAATAATCTGGTGTGACACTCACACGACTTTCTCTTACCCTGAAATTTAATACTATAAATACAGGTTGCAGATTAAGAGGTAAGATAACGAGTATTGTTATGTAAACCTGTGTTAAACAATTCAAATTAGGCTTCGGAAGAGTTTTATATGATAATTAGTTCTGTGTGAGGGGGGCTACCACCCCCCTCAACCCCCTTTTTCATTAATGCACCTACATTTATGTAGAATTTAATTCGGTTATTAAAAAATAATTCTGTTTTTAAAAAATAATTTATTAAAATTATTATTTAAAAAATTATCTTTTATGATAGTGCAGACGAATTCCATATTAGAGAAGTAGTGTAACACTAAATATAAAAAAAAAAAGTTGAATTTATTCTCAATATTACATTATTATTATTATTATTATTATTATTATTATTATTATTATTTTGTTAAAAATGGAAAAATAGATAACTTTATTTTAAATTATCGCAGATCGATGGTTCAACCATTCCTTTTAAATGTATTGGTGAGCTCTTTTTAAATATACCCATCGTGAAAATTTACTCCCCTTGAGGGGTTTCCCCCCCCCACACGGGAGGGGGAGGCGAGGCTCCTACATACACAAAAAAAATTTCCCAATTGACTATCTCTATTACAAAAAATATATATTTGTTTCATTTGGTTTAGTGCAGTCTATAGATGTTAAACTCTACTTACCTGCAATTTCCCCCATAGACGTAATGTATTTTAATACTTTTGAGTGTCCCTGTACACGAACCATTTGCTTCATCTCAACGAAAAGCTTACTGTAGCATCCCTATATGATACACATTTAGAATACCGAGTTTGGAATTTCTGCTACTATTTGTTCTTGAGATATGCTGATAACAGACACACAGACAGACAGCCACTCAGACCATTCGCTAAAACATGATTTTCGTATTCAGGGGACGTCAGAGCATGTAAATATAACAAAAACTCACGTTCGAAAATTTGACCCTAAAAACAATACTTTCTCGACCCTATGGGTAAGATAAAGTAAAAATTGATTACTTTGTTTCAAATTATTACATATGTATGGTTTAGACATTCGTTTTAAATTATTACATATGTATGGTTTAGACATTCGTTTTAAAGGTATTGACTAAATTCTTTTGAAAAATATAGGCATTTTGAAATTTCACTCTCCAGGAAAGGCAGTCATGTTCCTTCATTAACAAAAATATCATCTTAGTTATATATTACTGTAGTAAATACCTTTTTTTTTTTTTTTTGATTTTGTAATAATTATATAAAAATAATTTTCATTGTGATCATTTATACGAAATTTTATCCTGTTCTGCCATATTAAAAATTTAGAAAAAAACAAAATGGCAATGCCACCTGCTAGGCGATTTTCACTATAAGTAGATAGACGCTAAATTATATCAGTGTTAATTTACTACATATAAATTTGTATGAAATTTTGGATATTAGTCTGCATCTTCAGACTGCACAATGTATTTTTTTACATCTCCAAAGCATCCTTGATATAGAATGTGATAAGAAAAGCATTATTCATTATTTGTTTTCAGAGCCACGCAAGAGAATTTGAAAATGTAGGGCTATAGTTAAAAATTGCTTAACATGCATTTCAAATTTGTTAAACATCTTTCTTACTGTGCTAAATTTAAGTGCATTCTATATTTCGTATATTATTAATTTTTAAAGTACACGGTTACTCAAAATTAGTCGCACTAATTTCAGTGAATGGTCTGGATGAAAATTATCTTAAATTTTTAAAGTGATTTTTAAATTTATTACCAACCTTAAATGATGTAGGAGTGTGATTACGATATTCAAACAAGGAGTTCAAAAGCGTGGGATCTCTCTTAAAGATTAATGCATGTTAAATAAATGTATATATCAGTATTTCCTAAATTTCTAAAATTATTTTTACCTATTTTGAAAGTATTTTGGAAATTTCATAATGCAATACCGTTTACTTTCCATATGCAGTTTTTTTTTTTTATTCAGGATAAAAGAACATATTGTCAGTGCCAGTCTTAACAGATTTTCATAAAATGCTTTCTCGTGAATCTTATTATACAAGATATGATCAGTGAGTGTTGATTGTCAAAAAAGTTAATAAACAGAACAAGTTTTTTTTTTTCTTTTAAATCAAGTAGTAAATATTTGGTCTTCGGTAACTATATGGGGAAAAAAAAATTCGGATCAATATTCCTTTTTTCTTAGGAAGCGTTTTGATATATGTATGTAATGTATTAGTTTTCTTTTATATCCACTTTTTAACTGATATTAATGTACGTGTTGCAAATATACTATAAATAATCTGGTGTGTCACTCACAGGACTTTCTCTTACCCTTAAATTTAATACTAGAAATATTGGTTGGAGATTAAGAGGTAAGATAACGAGAACTGATATGTAAACCTATGTTAAAACAATTCAAATCAGGTTTCGGAAGAGTTTATATGATTATTAGTTCTGTGTGAGGGGGGCGCTAGCCCCCTCACACAGAATATGGGGGTTGGGAGGAATAAGAGATGAATATGGGGGGATGAATTGAGAGAATTTAAATCTGTTATTAAAATTGAAAGTTCACTTAAAATTATTCAGACAACTTTCACACGTAACATTCCTTGAAACTTCTCAATCTTGATCAAACTTTTCCAGCAATAAACTTATATTAACTTGAAAATACAACTTTTGGATGTCCTGAATTTATTCGTTTCAAAGTTACTCTAAGAGACACAGACAAAGACCAAATGTTAAAAATTTTGACTTCGGTAATCAGAAGCCTCAAAACTTGTAAATATACAAAAAGCAAGCGATGAATATTTAGCTTTTAAACGTATATCATTTACCATATGTCCATGAGTAATTTATTTCAATTCCTGCGCAGCTTTCTTGGACATAGTAAGATATTACAGTAAAGCACTTCTATTAACAATAAAAAGGAATGTCATCGCTTAAATACTTGCAGACATGTATATCTTTTGAAGATTCTGTACAGATCACATGGTGCATCTAAATATAATCCTATAGTAATAACGCACGGCACAACATGAAATACACTTACATCAATTTTCAGCTATTGCCGGACTATTTCGGATCTCAGCTATTTCGGATTCACGGGACCTCAAAACATGTGAATATAACAAAAACTCGCTTTCGAAAATTTGACCAAAAAACAATACTTTCTCTACCTTATGGGTAAGAGAAAGTAAAAAGGATTGTATTTTTATAGATTAAATACTTAAAAACTCATTAAAAGTTTCTAGACGTAATATTACGTGTAGAAAAGTACGCCTTGTAGTCCATAAGAAATTGTTTAATTTAAAAATATTTTACAATACTACCAGCCTATAAAATTCCTAATTCCCAGGAAAAGTAATGAAAATTTAAGCATTTTTTTTTTTCTTTTTTTTTACGAGACAAAATAACCGCGTGTTATTTTAGACGCTTGAAGCAATCAGCCTGCACATTCAAGTCGGCGCTCTTCTACTGATGTTGTACAACTACCTAGTATCTCAGCACACCCAATTCTACTTATTCACGCCGATCCGCTATGTGTGCAATATCTCCTCGCTTTACCTTATAGTTTTTGACAGGTGATATTGTTATTCGTAGAAAAGTTCCAAATATAGTTTGTCAGTATATGTCTCAGGGTATATTTGTTTCAGTTATTAGGTTATTTAATTTATTATTTATTTACTAGTTGCCCTTCATCCGCCTAGAAATCGATATTTCCAAATAAAATATTTTCGGATTTAATACTTCTTGCATATTTAGCTCCTATGGTATAGTTTGAATTATTTAACGTTGGCTCACATGAAATTTTTAAAATACTGGCATACATATATACACTCCTTCTCATATTTATAAGGACACTTTATATTTTGAAATAACTAATGTAAAAATAATTGTGAACAAGATTATATTAAGTGCACTTAATATATCTAGTATTCTAAAAACCAAAACTGCTATAATTTTTTTAATATGAAACAAAATTAATATAAAATATGCAAAATATTTTTTTCTCCGCGTTTTTAGATGTTCATAATTATAGGGACAATCAAGATTTTTTCGTTTTATTTAACTTACTAGCGGATAAATTACTGTTGACATGCGAATTTGTTAACTACTGGGCTAGATTAATTCCTATATAAGCCTTCAATTTTTCTTGGACGGACATATCTGATAATTCCTCGAAAAAAAGAACGTTCATGTAAAGTATGATAAATGTGCTTTTTAAGTGGAAGGATAATTTCAATCCACCAAATTTCTAATGAAATTCGAAGATCTAAAATTTCTGAAGGAAATGTGATCAAACGTTGAACTGCTGGTTCGATAGGAGAGAGATCTGATGCAAAATCAGTGTTGTTTTACAGAGATCGAAGACTCATAATTCCTCTTACTGTTCTATTCAAAATGACTGCTGCTGAATTTGCTCGTAATTTTTAACGAAAGATTGGGGTCCACATTTATGCATGTTTAAAATAATTAATAATATGTTAAAATGAATAAAAAACCTG
Organism: Salticus scenicus; assembly: GCA_963930645.1. Classification (NCBI taxonomy): domain Eukaryota; kingdom Metazoa; phylum Arthropoda; class Arachnida; order Araneae; family Salticidae; genus Salticus; species Salticus scenicus. Next base: position 262,960,330 of record OZ005649.1, on the reverse strand, counting down.
TAATAATCAATAAGCATTTAATGGGCGAAAGAACGTCTGTGTTAAAGCTGAATAAGGACAATGTTAAATGGTAAAATGTTGCATTTTCAGATGGAAAACATTTTATTCTTGACTAGCAGGCTTTGCCCGCTTCGCTGGACACTATATTTAAATGAATCCCCAAAACAATTTATCATTAATAATAATAAAATATCCTAAAAAAAAAAAAAAAAAAAAAAAAAAAAAATCATTGAAATCCGTCAAAATCTAATTTTAAGTTGCCCAATGCCTTCCGCAGTCCCTTACCTGCTTTTTACTCCCCCTCCCTCGCGGTTACAGTTGAAAGTTTTACAAAATCTCATCAAAGTGCATATTTCGCACACTTAATTAACACCCACACACCAAAATTCGCCATTCTTAGGTAATTTGGACGGATTTAAGCTTCCAAATGTGGTTTTTGACCCGCCCGCCCCAAGAGGAATGGGAGGGGGGGGGGTAAATTTCCAAAATTACTTTATATTGCATGTTGCATACACATACCTAACCGACACATAAAAAAATTGAGATCATGAAATTATTTAAAGCTGAGCTATGCTTTAAAACCTTTTTTTTTTAAACTCTTCCCCCGTTCTTAAAGGAGGGAAGGAGGAGGGAATTTCGCAAAATCTCTTCATACTATGAGTTAGATGCATATAAATGTCCCTTACATAAAAAATGTCCAACCTTAGATAATTTAGTGCAGCGTTACGCATGAATACATGTTTTTGCCCCCCATTCTCCAAAGGGCGGTAGGGTGGAATTTCATAAAATCCTTTTGTAGTGTGTGTTCAGTTCGATTTCCTCGTGTGGTGAGTACCCTTCTTCCAAAACCTTTTCCCTTCCCTCCCCCCTTAAAAATCCAAAATTCCAAAATCGCAGAAAGTAATATTTTTGTACTCAACTCTGGTCTTTCCATCTGCAATTTCTTCACCGTTAAATAATTTGGAGCCGAGTTAAGCCTTCTGCTCCCCAAGGGAGACGGGGGGGGGGGGGATGATTTTGCAAAATTCCGTCTTAGTTGGGGGTCAGGCTCCGAAAACCAACCTGGTCACTAAAATTTGTGACCCTCTTTCCCACAGAACCGTCATGGCAGTGTTGAGTCAGTGAATCATTGAGTTTACTCTTTTATATGTACAGATTTGTTTATATTTTTTATGGACTACTTGGCTTAAGGTTGCTGTCACAAAAATAGAGTCCTTGGCGAAAAATATCCTATCTACTTCAGTATTAAAATTAAAAATATACAAAGGATTATCAACAAATAAAGCTCTTTAATACAGATCTGAATTAGCTTTCATTTTCTTATTATTTAATTTTGGTAATGACATCATGTTGTCATGTGCCTAAGCAAATTTAATATTTATTATTATTTATTATTATTATTTGCGTGAAATATTCTTTGGCAACAATTAAAAATTAAAATAAATTATTTTAAAGTTTTATTATAGAAGAAATATTTATATTATATAGAAGATTAATTAAAAATTTACATTTTTTCCGGTATAAATAGTAGCCTATGTCTTATTCCAGACTATTATCTATCTCTGTACAAAATTTCATCCAGATCCGTTTAACCGTTGTGGCGTGATTGAGTAACAAACATCCATCCAAACTTTCACATTTATAATATTAGTATAGATTAGTTATCATGTGCATGTGCCAGATTGAGTTATTTTGCAGTCAATTTGACAAAATTTTAATTTTAAATTTCAAAACTCTGTCGTTCTTGGCGCTTATTGTATTTGGTGATCAAAAACGTAATATGAAAATATGCATGCCAGATGTATATTTTCGTAATATGCATTGTACGAAATATTGTTTCATATTATTCATTACTCTCTTAATATAAGTTGTTAAAATAACCATGATTTTTGAAAGGAATTAAATTATGTTCGCCAAATAATTTCTCGATTATTTTTTTTTTTTTTTTTTCTGCTAAGGATGACCGATATCAAATCTATTCCGCTGCAACTACTTTATTTAGACATTTGACTTCAAATTATGATAGAATATTTATCATTTTCCTTTTAATTAGTATATTAGTTGGATATTTATTGTGTAAATATCATCTTTTGAAATGAAATGTTTGTGTTTTCAATCGAATATGGAAATTTGCCATTTTTTTCCCCTAGAGTTTTAAAATTAAAAATTCAAATTTGTCAATTTTACAACAAAAATAACTTAATCTAACGCATGGACATGATAATTAATACATACCTAAATATGGGGATTAAAATCGGGAAATAATTTTCCTCGATTTTTAATAATTTTTTACAAAAAATCCAATGGACGTTTAACATAGGAAATATTTTTCTTGCATCCACGTACGGCCAATGACGTCATCACTTCGCTTGCGTATTAGCACTTTATCAATGTGTAAAAGAAATTTTTAATTAAAAATTACGTCAATTTTTGTGAGATGCATAATTTTTTTTTATAATTTTTATCGTTCACGTTTAGATAAATGTATTTATTTTCCTGTTGAAAAAAATAAATAAATTCGTTTTTTTTTTTGGCAACAATTAAATTATGGATAAATTTAAATGGCTAATTATTTGCTATTGATAGCTTACAAAATTGCTATTTTATGCATAAAAATCGCAAAAACAAATTTTTTTTCGGAATAAAAAGTAGCCAACTTTTTAAGTTAGGATATAAGCTATCTCCATAACAAATTTTATCGAAATCCATCGAGCAGTTTTAGCGTGAAACTCAGTCAAATAAACGGACATTCACATTTATAATATATATAAGATTAACCAAATGGTTTTAACAGTTACTGACACGATCTGAAGATAGCGAAAGACAGAACAGATTTTTTAAAGGCAGATATGAATCAGGCATTTTAAAGGTGGATATATGGTGCTCTGACGAGCTGTTCCTACTGATGGCAGAATGAATTTAGTAATTTTTTCTATTATTATGAACATGAAGAAAATATCTGTATATTTTAAACGTGGAATTCTCAGATTTTTGTTAGATTTTGGGGGTAATAATATTTTTTTTCAACAAGACTTACATTTTTGCTCTACTTTTAGAGCAATAGGAAATAGTTTGAAGAAAGAAACTTCTGTATTATTGCCTTTCCCGTGGACTAAAAGTTGAAAAAACCTTAACTTATCATATTAGAAAAGTGCATGCAAGTCGAAAGCAATTTAAAATAGTTTAAATGTATTCAGAATATCATCTATGCTGTATGAAATGGTATTGAAACTGAATATTAAAAAAAATGTATATATATATATACCAGAGAGAATGTCTGACTGTTTCACCCTCAAAAGAGAAAAGAGACCCCATAAAATATTAATTTTAAGAATAACTGAAAAAAAATTACTAAGATTCGAGCTGTCCTTATAATTGTGAACACCTGAAAAATCATCTTTTTGCTCTACTTTTAGAGCAATAGGAAATAGTTTGAAGAAAGAAACTTCTGTATTATTGCCTTTCCCGTGGACTAAAAGTTGAAAAAACCTTAACTTATCATATTAGAAAAGTGCATGCAAGTCGAAAGCAATTTAAAATAGTTTAAATGTATTCAGAATATCATCTATGCTGTATGAAATGGTATTGAAACTGAATATTAAAAAAAATGTATATATATATATACCAGAGAGAATGTCTGACTGTTTCACCCTCAAAAGAGAAAAGAGACCCCATAAAATATTAATTTTAAGAATAACTGAAAAAAAATTACTAAGATTCGAGCTGTCCTTATAATTGTGAACACCTGAAAAATCATCTTTTTGCTCTACTTTTAGAGCAATAGGAAATAGTTTGAAGAAAGAAACTTCTGTATTATTGCCTTTCCCGTGGACTAAAAGTTGAAAAAACCTTAACTTATCATATTAGAAAAGTGCATGCAAGTCGAAAGCAATTTAAAATAGTTTAAATGTATTCAGAATATCATCTATGCTGTATGAAATGGTATTGAAACTGAATATTAAAAAAAATGTATATATATATATACCAGAGAGAATGTCTGACTGTTTCACCCTCAAAAGAGAAAAGAGACCCCATAATATATTAATTTTAAGAATAACTGAAAAAAAATTACTAAGATTCGAGCTGTCCTTATAATTGTGAACACCTGAAAAATCATCTTTTTGCTCTACTTTTAGAGCAATAGGAAATAGTTTGAAGAAAGAAACTTCTGTATTATTGCCTTTCCCGTGGACTAAAAGTTGAAAAAACCTTAACTTATCATATTAGAAAAGTGCATGCAAGTCGAAAGCAATTTAAAATAGTTTAAATGTATTCAGAATATCATCTATGCTGTATGAAATGGTATTGAAACTGAATATTAAAAAAAATGTATATATATATATATACCAGAGAGAATGTCTGACTGTTTCACCCTCAAAAGAGAAAAGAGACCCCATAAAATATTAATTTTAAGAATAACTGAAAAAAAATTACTAAGATTCGAGCTGTCCTTATAATTGTGAACATCTGAAAAATCATCTTTTTGACTGTATTTAAAGTTTTTTGAGATAGAAAAACGATAAAACTTTTTAAATGTAGTGTTTTAATGAAATTCAAATTAATAAAAAATATATTTGTTTAAATAATCGTGTTCAGTGTTTAGTTAATATAGAAAAACGGGTGTCCTTATAATTATGAGAACCAGTATATATATATATATATATATATATATATATATTATGAACAACCAAATTCTGCCTAAGACATTTAATGAAATTAGAAACAACTTTAAAGGATTTTAAATTGTGTAATAAATTTAAATAGAAAATAAATTACTTATGTTAAAAGCAACTAATATAATAGTAAATAATTTAATAAATAAAAAATATAATAATAATAAAAGCGACAAATGGTTCATGTTTTGTGTGATTGTAAAAATTCTCAAATGGTTTATTTATCACATAGCACGATGGTCGGCACAATCTGTCTATGTGCATGAGTCGCCAAATGCTCCAAATAGTGCGAAATATCGGTCGTCAATCGGAAATGTATCCAAAAATGTATATTTGAATTATTTAACATATTAATTAACTATAACATAAACGTTTAATCATTGTAGTTTTACCAATCATCGTATGGTGCCAAAATTTTATTATTATTATTATTATTATTATTATTATTATTATTATTTGGAGATAACGTTTCAAATTTTGTTAGACACTTCTCTGTTTTTAACTACTTATTTGCATGATGGATTACAGTAACTACTGAAATGAATTGGGACATTGCTGCATAATTTAGACAAAACTATATAAATAATACGCATTTACACACACACACACACACAAATAAAATAAAATAAAATAAACTGTAAATTGAGAAATAAACAAAAATATTTTAATCTCTATATACTAAAAATAATCTAGTGTGTGACTCACACTACTTTCTCTTACCCTACATTTCAGTATTATAATGATAGACTCCCTATTAAATTTTAAGATCAATAACGTAAGACAATAAAGTTCAATGTACTTTTAAAATAATTCAAAACAGATTTAGGAATAGTTTTACTTGACATATAATTCTTTATGAGGGGTGTACCGCCCCCCTCAACCCCCCGTTCAAATACAAGGCACAGAATTATTTTGAAAAAAAAAATCCAGGCTGTTATGAATTTGCTTTCAAACTTGTCAGTCTTGATGAAATTTTAAGTGGTAACCCAATACGAAATTCAAAACACCAAATTTGAATTTCCTCCAGTTATTTGTTTTTAAGTTATGCTGATAACAGATATACATACAGATCAACCGCTAAAAATTGGACTTTCGTAATCAGTAGACCTCAAAACATGATATTATTAAAAAAAAAAAAACAGAGTTGAAAATAGAACTTTAAATGATACTTTGTTTACAGTATGGGTATCAAAAATTAATTTTGCAGTATTCGTCAACATAGTAAAATGTACAAAGCACTTTCATTAATTACATTCAATAGAAAAGAATGATTTGCTAAAACATGCTTTTCGAATTCAGGGGACCTCAAAATGTGTAAATATAACAAGCACTCACTTTCAGAAATTTCACCCAAAAACAGTACATTCTCTACAGTCTTTTGGAAAAGTTTAAGACCAGTAGCCGATTTCCAGTATTTTAACACACTGTATCGTTTGCGCAAATTATTGCGTCATCTCATGTGCTGATTGCATCAGACGCATTTTACTGCTATAAATAAAGGTGACCGGCATGTTTATCGCCAATTGTTTGTTGGATTTTATCGTACACAGTGCTGTTGTGTAATTATTGTAATGGGTATTGAAAAAACCTTCACTTACTGTTACGAAAACGTCAGAAATATTGACCCTGCATTAAATTGGATTTTCTGAACGTCAAATAAGTTCAAGATTAAATGCGAGCAAGACAGCTGTGAATCAAGCTATTAGTAAATTTAAAATTTCGACAAAAATTTGTGGACCTTAAGAGAAGCGGTAGCCCTAGAAAAAACGAGTGTACGTGATGATCATGTGATAACAAGGACGGTCGTATGAGATCCAAGAACCTCTTGCAATATGATTAGACATTCTCTGGCTGCAAAAGGCACCAACGTCCGTTTGAGTACTATTTCAAGACGTTTGGCCAAATATTTTGGTTTATTATCCCACAAAGCTGCAAGGAAACCTCGACTTACAACAAGTATGAAAAAATGATAAAGAAACGACTCATTTTCGCCAGACAATATCAGAATTGGACAATACAGCAGTGGAGTAGGATCTTACTTTCGGATGAGTCAAGGGTGCAGAAATTTTCTGCCCGTGCAACAAGTGTTCGCCTCCCAAGGGGAAAAAGATATGATGAAAGATATACGATTCAAACTGTGAAACATCCTCCAAGCCAAATGATATGGGGTGCAGTGTCTGTGTCTGGTGCTGCTAGTCTGTATTTTGTGCCACCTAAAGTCACTATGAACGGAAAATGGTACTTTAATTTGTTACGTGAGAAGTTGAAGCTTCACATGCGTGCTCATAAATGTTCGATTTTCATGCATGATGGGGTTCCATGTCTCAGGGCGAAGATTGTCAAGAAATATCTGTGGGCACAGAATATCAAAAGTGCTTGACTGACCAGGTTTGAATCCAGTAGACGTAGAGAATCTGATGTGTATAGTGAAAAATGAAGTTGCCGAAAATCAACCATCTACTACCACGGCACTTGTTGAAGCAATAAAGCATGTCTGGTGCACAGACATTTCTGAACCTCACTGCAAGTCTCTTATTTATAGCATGCCTAGATGATTGCACAAGTTATTAAAAACAAAGGAGATCCTACAAAATACTGACTTTAATTACAGTAAATAACCATTTACAGTCTATTTTGTTCTTTTATATGTAAAATATGTATGTTATTTTTGCGGAATTCCACTAAATCTGATTTTTCTATGGGTGGTCTTAAACTGTTGTAAATAACTGTAAATTCAATTTTTTTTTATTAAAAATTTCTAAGATAACGCTTTTGACGCCATGTGGGAAATTATTTTTAAGATGGCAAACAGAATACTTTTATAAACCTGATGTTTTTAATTAATAACTTCGTTAATTAAGATGACAGAAATTTCTAACTACCTGGAATGTTTTCCTTTGAGTATTCGGCACACATTGATACCCGTTATTATCCGAAGGACTTTGCCCTCCATGAGGAGATGTAGTCGTAGGTCAAAAAAAAAAAAAATTGATGCCAGCGACAGTAATTTTTTTTTTTTTTTTTACTTCCTTTTACCCATACTGTATGATAAGTATTTTAAAAAATATTTTTAAATAAAAAAAGCTAAATACTCTTTAAAGTTAAAAAAAAAAAAAAAAGAAAGAAAGAAAGAAAGAAAAATGCAGCCAATTACACAGATATTTATGTTCTTTTTTTTTCCCTCACCTCTCTTTCAAAATCTTTAGGTATTAGAAACTTTTCCTCAAGAAAAAGTTTAATATAAATTTTTCTTTGACATTCCTGCGAAATAGTGCTACGAACGCTTACAAAGATGTTAATTTAAAAAAAGGATTAATAATTCAAATCATAAGCAATGCTATTTTGGATATCAAATTTTCAGAACTAAATGCAGTTACTTCTTTTAAAATCTTGTTATAATACAAATGTAAATATAAAAAATATCCCCAAATTAAACGATTGCCAATAACGGATAACGGAAAAATTCTGACCCTGAAAAAGATCACGACCTTATTTAGGTACTAGAATTTTTTTTTTTTTTTTTAACAAGCAATTATACCAAAAGGTTCATTACCAAATAGTGGCAAAAATGTAAAAGTAGCCAAGGAAATCATATAATAAAGCTGTAACGAAAAATGGTCTAGATATTACGAAATTCTTTCCATTATAAAAAATATCATTGATTTTTAGCACAATATTTCCTTAACAAATTAAATATTATGTATTTCAATTTAGCATTGAATATAGAGATTTCTATATTACTGTTCTGCTTTTATCCTGTGTTATGAACTGTTCCTATTCAGTGAAAAGCAAAACAGCGAATATGCGGATAATGCCCAGCAGAGGGGATAATGCCCAGCATTAATAAGCGAATCAAGTAGGGGATTAGTGAGCGGAGCGAGTAGGGGACAAAGCTCCCTAGAAATTTAAAAATTCTATTAATTAAAAAAAGAACTAACAATAAAAAAAAATTCACAGAAGAAATGTAAGTAGTATACAATAATATCAAAAAATAAACAGAATTATGAATGCGTCAATGTGTAAAACATGAAAAAAATTCTCATTTCAAACAATACTTTTCTTACTTTAAAACCATGGATAAAATTGTATATTTGTTTTGCTCGATACATTGTTGTAGATATTATATATATATATATATATATACATTTTTTTTTAATCCTTTCAATTATTGTTTTTATTTAATTCGCTCCACAAAATTTATAGATAAAATTTTACTTTTTTACCTTAATACATTGTTGTAGCTATGACATCAGAGTTTCAATCAAAATGGTTTAAGCCACAGGCCTAATATTACAGTGGACGGAGCATTCCTTTATTACAGGAATATAAGAAAGTGTGGCAAAGATGAAACAGCTGAGTGTAGATCAAAGGCCTTTTTCGCGATATTGGCGATTATTTGTTTTTGATTATATATATATATATATATAGCATACATATATTAAAAGATACAGCAGGCAAAACTTGTGCAAAACACTACAACTGCTAAAATTTATTTTTAACTTGTTATTAACACTTTCCAACAAAGTTCAAATGTATTTATGACTTTGATTAGTAAGTCTGTCTATATTCGCTTTAATTCCCATGAATAGTCTTGAAATTAAATTATTATATGGTATAACATATTTAAACCCATTTAATTTAATGAAATAAATACAGCAGTTATAAGTATTTTACAAAAATAATTACTTAAAAATATGAAATAATACATTATGAGAAATCTTACTAGTGAAATGTTTTAGCTCATACTTTTACAAAACATTCTTTATAGCTTTTTTCAGAATATCTAGCAACCATTGCTTGCGATAAAATTTGTTTTATAGCCAAAACAATCTAACTATTAAAGCGAAATAGAAATTTTAAAAAGAACTTTCAAAAATAAGTAAAGATATCATCTGCGTAAAAAAAGCAGAATTTAGGACTTGGCGAGAAAATTTCAAAGTTGTCAATTTGACTTACTGTAGTCAATTTATTGCCTTGTGTCACGTTACTTTTTTCTGAGGGATCTTTGCCACACAGAAAGGTCGCCACTGTCCCGTCCACTGTAATAATAGTTCTATGGTTTAACTCGATATTGTGTTTCCGTGAATTTGAGGCTATTTTAAAATGAAGATAGCTTGTAACTATTTTACCATGTTCTCATTAACTTCGATTCTTGTTTGTTTGTTTGTTTGTGTATGCAGTTCAAATCTTGCAATCGACTTTTAACTAACTTCCCGACTAGCTAGACATTTGAAACTTTCAGAAAAGCTCAGAACACGATAACAATGTATTTTTTTAATACTTTTAGTCAACAGTTTCAGGCCCCTGCTGCCCTCGGCAGCGTTTATACTATTCAACAGAAAATTTATTTAAATAACTTTCCGACTAGCTAGACATTTGAAACTTTCAGAATAGCTCAGAACATGGTGAAAATGCATTTTTTAAAAAATACTTTTAGCCAATTGTTTCGGGTCCATGCTGTCTTCGATATCATTTATATAATTGAACAGAAAATTTATTTAACTAACTTCCCGACTAGCTAGACATTTGAAACTTTCAGAATAACTCAGAACACGGTGAGAATGCATTTTTTTTTTAATACTTTTAGGCAACTGTTCGGGTCCCCGCTGCCTTCGGTAGCGTTTATATGATACAACAGAAATTTATTTAACTAACTTCCCGACTAGCCTTACATTTGATACTTTCAGAATAGCTCAGAACACTGTGACAATGCATTTTTTTTTTTTTCTTGTAATTTTAGACAACTGTTTCGGGTCTCTGCTGCCTTCGGTGGTGTATATATGATTCAACAGAAAATTTGCTTAACTAACTTCTGGACTAGCTAGACATTTGAAATTTTTAGAACAGCTCAAAACACGATAACAATGCATTTTTTATTTTAATTTTTAAAACTTTTAGCCAATTGTTTCTGGTTACCGCTGCTTTCGGTAGCGTTTATATGATTCAACAAACATATAACTTCCCGACTAGCAAGACATTTGAAACTTTTAGAATAAATCAAAACACGATGACAATCCATTTTTTAAATATTTTATTTATTTATTTATTTATTTATTTATTTATTTATTTTACAAATGCCGAACATTAGCGCCTAATATTTCTTAACAATGTTAACGCGCTCTCCAGTATTTCTAAACAATGTTCTCACACAGAAACAATACATTACAATAATTCAAATGTTCAAAAGTGATTGGTTGACTAGAGTCACACAAAACACAATCTGGGGATTTTGTCACGCCAATTCTACAGAGATGGCTCCGTAATTTTAAATACTTTTAGCCAAATGTTACGGGTCCCCGCTGCCTTCGGTAGCGTTTATATGATTCAACTATCATAAAACTTCCCAACTAGCTAGACATTTAGGCATTTGAAACTTTCATAATAGCTCAGAACACGGTGACAATGCACTTTTTTAATACTTTTAGCCAATTTGTTCGGGTCCCCGCTGTCTTCGGTAGCGTTTATATGATACAACAGAAAATTTTAAAACATGGTATATAAAAAGTTCTTCTTATCTTGTAATTATTTCTGTTTTGTTCATGCGCTTAAATGTGCTAAAATTCTTTTATTTGCAAATCATTAAGCGAACTTAGACTATTGATAATAACGTCATGAGTGTATGCCTTCTTAGTCTATATAAAGCTAGTCAAAAAAAAAAAAAATGTTTATCAAACAAACTCATAAAAATATTTATAATAATATATCATTTTCGGGACTAATTGGGAGATTTATTCATAAAATTCTAACCATAATGAAATTTTGAACTGTATTTGTGGTTTTAAATTTTATAATTTCAAACACTATAGAAATGTGTGAGGTATTTTTGGACACTCTTTAACAATAATTACTCGAAAATTCATTCTAAGTAAGTCACTTAATTTAGCTGCATTAAGCATTCAGGAAATGTGTCTGTTAGGTCATTAGCAATAACACTATTACGTCGTTAGCATTACAACGACCTATATTAAAAGCCAAGTTTAAAACTAAGTAACTATGTTAGACGATGCAGCAATTGCTCTAAATAAACCTAATTTCATCTTTAAAAGTTAAAAGGTTTCTCGGGCTTATATACAAGTGCTTAATTAGCTTGATTTTTAATCCTACTTCTTTAAAAAAAAAAATTCCATTTACAACGTGGACAAAATGTTGAAATTGTAAAAACTTTAGTAAAATATAATTAATTTACTTTAGAACATTTTATACAAATAGTATACAAAAATTACCTTTTTATTCTTAGCTGTTACTTTTAATGAAGATAAAATAGCCATTCAAATGGAACTCAGTTACAACTGCTAGTTTTTACATTAGCTGTATAAGTAGAATTTTATTCCCTGGGATTAAAATTGAAGGATTTTATATCATCAGAAAAGAGAACAATAAATTATAACATAAAAGTATTTTTTATATAAAATTAATTTGTGTGGGGAATTAATTTTTCTTTTGGTGCCATAAATATATATATATATATATATTTCCCCCTTAAGTTAAGTTTAAAAAATAATACAACAAATACTTCTTATTGATTACTTATTTAACTGGATGTAAAAACACAATTCAGTTTTTTTAGCTGTTGGGCTTTTTGTAAACATTTAAAATACTCTTCAGCGCTTTATATCCGTTGATATGGTTTTATTCTCATGACATGCAAAAATTTAAAAAGACAGCGATTTAACAACTGAAATGGAAAATTAAATAGAACATTAACTTTAAATATTTTTGCTGAAAATCTTAAATACTTTTATAACCGTGATAATTCTTTGAAGTATTTAATTAAAAACAAAAAACATTTAGTCGTATTAAAGGTTCCAAAGTTTTTTCTATTTTTGTGTTATATGATAAAATATTGGAAATTCGTTTTTGAAAAACTACTTTTTAAAAACAAGGCTTCCACTTTCTCTCAGTATCATTAAAAAAGTCGAGAAAAATCGTTAATGTAAATTGAAAGTTAAATGCTAGATTTTCCGTAAAAGTTAAATGGATTTTTTCCCTCTCATTTAGATCTCTACATTCACAAGAAGAAGGCAAATAACTTTTTTACCTTTTTCTTCGCTAACCTTTAAGAGTGTTCTTCGACAATTCTATGTATACACACGCTGTGTACACAAAGCAAGGGGGAAAAATACTTGAAGATTCATGTTGAGAATAGATTTGTGTGATTAAACATTCAAAGCAAGATTTATTTTATTTATTAATGTTTTATCTCAGACTTCAATTTTCTTAAAAAGCATATGATTTTAAATGAGTAAAAGTAAGGAATTCTGCTTTTTATGCGATCATTTAAAATATTACATTACGAAAATACAATTTATGTCAAGTATTGTAGATTAAAGAAATAATAATAATTATAATTAAAGTTACTTATCCGAAAAATTAATAATAAAATTTCCTTTTTGATGAAGATAATGGTTAAAAATATTTCTTTTCTCAATTATTTGTATGCAATAATAATCATAATGAAAATAGTATAAATTTAAAAATAATATTAAATAGAAAGTATCGGGTATCCCCTAAGCCTGTAGACATTTTAAAAACTAAAGAAATCGGTAGAATTAAACGTGGTCTGCGAAATATATATATATATATATATATATATATATATATATATATATATTTTTTTTTTTTTTTTACATAGAGGGTGTTGCACTTGAGAAAATCACACACTTCCATAAAAAACTATATTTAATTGCATAGAAATGTTTACCAGCATATAACTCCTATTATGTGTGTTCGCCATTACCACAAATTATAGTTTGTAAATGAGGTATACCACCGCTAACTGCAACTTCAGTTAGATTGTTAGCTGAGTTAAAACATATTCAGCAACAATGCTTTATCCACCAAGTTAGCATCAAAATTAAAACTTCACGTATGAACAAGTAGGTGGGAAAATAAAAGGTGAGCAGTCTGTCGTAAAACCATGCAATTTATAGGAATTTGATTTACACATTTTTCGCTACACGTCTGTGCAGCGCCCTCTATCGACAAAAATTTTAACTATTTCTTTTCTTCACCAAAAACGGGAAATAATACCTTTTCACGAGAATAAAATTTCCACAAACCGCGATCAGTTCTACAATTTCCTTCAATTTTTATGAATTTTTGAAATGTCTACGCACGTACAGAACACCTGGTATTTAAAAATAATTATATTATATAAGCCAGAAAAAGTACATAAATTCGGAAATAGAATTTCTGATATAACGTTACGTTAATAAATGTTATCTGTATCCAAAATTTCGATTTTTAATGTCTGGTATTTAAGTGTGTGTAAAAGAGAATAAGTGTATGTTATAAACATAATTTAAACCATATATTATAAGGAAATATAAATTCTAGATACTAAATATGTATTATATTAAGATATAATTTAAAACTTTTTACTGAAATCGGGCAAATATTCCATGTATGCGCGTACATAAGAATCCAAATACTTTAAGGTCGATGAACGCAATTTCTCATTGGTATATTTTACAATTTTAAACCGTACTAATATTAAGGAAATTGATACACATGTATGCATATATATATAGGTTCCATATGCACAAAACAATCTTTTCTAGAAAACATAGTATGATAATATATTATTTCTTTACAAGATAACTTTAAAAAAATTAAATAAATAAATAAAATAAAAATGCAGATAAGTTAGGCAATATGGTTTCCTCGCTACTCTCTAAGGATGCTCTTCGATTATTCCATGTGCACACACAGTGTGTATACAGAACAAAATAATTTGATGTGTTGAAAATTTTGTGTGATTTAACATTCAAAGCAAGATTTATTTTACTTATTAATTTTTATCGCAGACTTTGATTATTTTTAAATGCATATGAGTATAAGTGACTAAAAATAAGGTTTTTTCCTTTCTTTCCAATTATTAAAAAATCTGATGTGGGCACCACATGACTTCCTTATACACCTTTAGAAATATATACATAATGTTAAAAAGCATTGTCATTGGACCCGAGGCAGTTGGCGAAAAAATATTTTTAAAATGCATTATCACCGTGTTCTGAGCTTTTCTGAAAGTTTCAAATGTTTAGTTAGTCGGGAAGTTCGTTAAAAATCGATTCCAAACTTTGTACTAATAACGCTGCCGAAGGCTGCAGGGACCCGAATCAGTTGGCTAAAAGTATTTAAAAAAAAAAGCATTTTCATCGTGTTCTGAACTATTCTGAAAGTTTGAAATGTCTAGCTAGTCGGGAAGTTAGTTAAATAAATTTTCTGTTGAATAATATAAACGCTGCTGAAGGCAGCAGGTATCTGAAGCAGTTGGTAAAAATATTTAAAAAATGCATTGTCAACGTGTTCTGAGCTTTTCTGAAAGTTTCTAATGTCGTGCCGAAGGCAGCAGGGACCCGAAACAGTTCTCTAAAAGTATTTAAAAAATGCATTTTCACCGTGCTCTGAACTATTTCGAAAGTTTGAAAAGTCTAGCTGGTCGGAAAGTTAGCTAAATAAATTTTCTGTTGAATCATATAAACGCGCTGCTGAAGGCAGCAGGTATCCGAAACAGTTGGCTAAAAATAATATTTAAAAAAAAATGCATTGTCAACGAGTTCTGACCTTTTCTGAAAGTTTCAAATGTTTAGCTAGTCGGGAAATCAGTTAAAAATTGATTGCAAGATTTGTACTGGAAACGCTGCCGAAGGCAGCAGGGACAGGAAACAATTGGCTAAAAGAATTTAAAAATGCATTTTCACCGTGTTCTGAGCTACTCTGAAAGTTTCAAATTTTTAGCTAGTCGGAAAGTTAGTTAAATAAATTTTCTGTTGAATTATACAAACGCTGCTGAAGGCAGCAGGTATCCGAAACAGTTGGCTAAAAATATTTAAAAAATTCATTGTCGACGTGTTCTGAGCTTTTCTGAATGTTTCAAATGTCTAGCTAGTCGGGAAGTTACTTAAAAATCAATTGCAAGATTTGTCCAAACAGTTTTTGAGTTATCATCGTTTTTTTATACAAAACCTTTGTATTTTTGGTCATTAAAAACCTAATTTTCCTAAATATCTCCAAAACGGAAAAACATTCAAAGTCCAAAATGAGAGGGGCACAACTAGATGTTATAACAAACCAATGTACCAATTCACAATTTTCTACGTCCAATTTTGAGTTATGCGACACACACACACACACACACACACACACACACACACACACACAACACACACATCCACACACACATACAGACGTCACGAAAAATCGTGTAAAGTCGCTTATATCTCTAAAACGAGAGCTCGTGTTAAGACGACACTTACAGGTGTACAACAAGACATCATGATAGTCACACGTATAAATTGGCAACATCCAGCGATCATTCGTTTTCGAGCAATGTGAAATACAATATCCATTTCGCAAATCGGGATTACTATACTTCCTTATGACCATTTGGATATATTCCGTTTTGGATATACTTCCTTTGGACGGCCCCTGCCTGCCTGGGCTCAGCCAAGCTTAACGGGTTGGAGGCCGTCCGTCGGAGCGAATAAATCGCCTGATCACCGCATGGAAGCTGCCTACACCAGACAATAATCTAGTCGCTAAATAGAACGAGCTGTGTCCGATGATTTTTCGTTCAGACTTCATCCATCATCTTCAGGAACTAGATGGAACTGCTACGTCCCTTCTGAGCAGCAATGTCACTAGAACACCAGAGCTCAGGAATTGCAGGGTAGCGACTTCTGCTTCTTGGACACATGACTTGCACACCACACCCTCCAAGATAGCCACGGGGGAAACGCACAGACACGCTCCTGGATGTTATGGAATTTGGAATAAGTGCTCTTACTAGCTGAGAGTCGAAATAACTTGAAATCAACAAAAATTAAAACAATTTTGAATTTAGGCAGGGAGGGAGAAAAAAAAACCGCTGGGGGAGTCGCTAAATGTAGTAGTGCACACAATACTATACTTCCTTTGAAAACTTTGGACGGCCCCTGCCTGCCTGGGCTCGGCCAAGCTTAACGGGTTGAATGCCGTCCGCCGGAGCGAATAAACCGTCAGATCACCGCATGGAAGCTGCTAGGCAGCAATGTAACTAGAACGCCAAAGCTCAGAAATTGCAGGGTATCGACTTCTGCTTTGGACACATAGCTCGATTTGTACACCACACCCTCCAAGATAGCCACGGTGGAAAAGCACAGACACGCTCCAGGATGTTAAGGAATTTGGAATAAGTGCACTTATTAGCTGAGAGTCGAAATAACCGGAATTCAACAAAATTAAAACAATTTTGAATTTAGGCAGGGTGGGATAAAAAAACGCTGGGGGAGCCGCTAAAGTTAGTAGTGCACACAATAATTAAAATCGAAAGAGGATGTCATTTGGAAAGGGGATGGCGACAACACTTAAGAATTGAGAAAGACAAGCTGAACGAGTAAGGAACAATGAGATTATTAAAAAAAAAAAAAAAAAAAAAAAAAAAAAAATTGGTACGTGAAGCCACTGGGGGATGGAAGATAGTTTTTGGGCGCATAGCGAAAATTTAGAAGTTTTTGAAGGGGCAAGGCCTAAATACTCCTAATTGGAAGGGAAATTACTATGCGCAGGGAGGCCGAATGGAGAAGAGAAAGAGGGACCATCGCAATTTTGATCCACCACGGTGGCATGGTAGCCCGATGACTGCTAAACGACCCCATCGAGCACTTGACGGTGCACAGATTAACGAGGACAAGACACCGCCACACCCTCGTAAAAAAAAAAACATTAATTAAATTAATTAAATTAATTAAATTAAGTAAAATTAAATAATAATAAAAATGAATAAATTAATTAATTAAATTAATTAAAGTAAGTAAGTAATTAAATTAAAATTGGTGCGGGTCAAAACTTGATGAGTACCAAAAAGAAAAGTGACAGGAAATAGTTCAAGGCTTAACAAGGAAAGTATTACCCCTACAATTGAGAAAAGAAGTGCGTGTCAAAACTAGATGAGTACCAAAAAGACTAAGTTGCCGGGATTTGTATGCTGTGCGATACTATTCTTCCTTATACTTTGTGTTATAAAACGCCATTCTTCTGAAGGGCTTCAAGCGAATCTTCTCGATTCTTTGTAATATAAAGATTGCAGGTTATTTCATTTAATCAAAATAATTTAATATTTTCAAACCATTTTATATTTCAAAGTAATAATCTTCAAACTGATATAATAATATTCTTCTTAACTGTAGAATTCTTCGACGTAAAAAAATGAAGACTAATAACGGACACTTGTTTTTCTAGAAATAATAGCTTCTTCTTTAAGATGAGAAAAATATATACAGTTTATTAAATAAAGTATTTACATGAAGAAACACTATTTACAAAAGGTATTTACATATTCGAAATTTTCACGAAAACAATTTTTTATTCGTAATATTTTAATAACTAAGCCACCAGTTTTCTATTTCGTTATGACAATGGTGGTTCCATAAAAATAAATTAGGCCAAAGATGGCCTGAGAGCATTCTATTTCATTGTGTTGCTCTCTTCACTCTCTTCACTAATCTATGGGCTACTTTTTCTATTTCTTCAACGGTAGCTCCATGAATAATAAAATCAGGCCACAAAGGCCCCGAGAGCAAACTACTATTTCATGACATTGCTCTCCATTGTAGAACAGAACTCAAACTAAAACCAAAACTAATGTCCCGCGAGCGAGTAAACAAAAAAAATGTTCTTCGAATTTTATCTCAACGGGACCTCTGGCGCCCTCTAGTGAGGCAAAAGTATATCAATACCTAACATCCTCCCACCTTTAATTTTTTAGGTGAGAGATAAAAAATTAAACAGTTAATTAATTAAGAAAATTTAAACTTATAAAACTACATACTAAGAAAAATTAAATCTATAAACTACAAATAGAAAAAATTAAAGTTACAAACTAATGAAAATAAAGAAAAATAAAAATAAAATATTTTAAAGTTCAATGCAATTTTAAAACAATTGTGATTGTCTTTCGAAAAGTTTTTTATAGTTTCTGACCACTTTCAGTTTATTGTCTCTTTTGCTGCTTGTATCACTGGATCCTCAGCATCTGATATCTCTAAGGGATAGAGTTTTTGAAGTGGTCTAATCAATGTCCCAGAATGCATTTTCACTTCCACAACCCTGGCACGGCCATCTCGGCTGGGAAAAATTTTCACTACTCTTCCTATTGGCCAACGTAGTCTTTTCACACTGTTGATTTCTACTAGCACAATGTCACCTTGTTTAACAGGCTTACATATCTGTCTACTTCGTTGTACCAACTGCGCTAGATACTCTTTTTGAAATCTACTTTGTAGTTGCCTTCGAACACTTTGGCAGTGCTTGTATCGTGCTCTCAGTTTTTTAGCATCAATGGCATCCAGATCTGGCACACCAATTTCTTGAATGTCTTGCATAAAACAGGAAGGTGTCAAAGGAATGAACTTGTCTGGTTCTTCTGATAGGTATGTTAAAGGTCGACTGTTCATTATGGCTTCAACTTCGCACAAGATAGTAGAGAGATCTTCAAAATTGAGGGAAGATTTTCCAAGAGTTCTCAGTAGGAGGTTTTTACACTTCTAATGAGACGCTCCCACCATCCGCCCCACCAAGCAGCGGTTGGGGGGATGAACTTCCATTTTATTGGAGCTATGTCATTCGTCTTTTGAATTTGATTCCAGTCAAGAGATCTAAAGAGATTGTTGGCACCGCGAAAGTTAGTTCCATTGTCACTGTAGATTGTTGAAATTCTTCCTCTTCGGGCAACAAATCTTCTTAGCGCTTGTATGAATCCCTCTGTTGAAAGATTCGTCACTAATTCCAAGTGTATGGCTCGATATACTGCACAGGTAAAAATGACTATCCATACTTTGGATTTATTTTTCAGGTAAAGAGGGCCACATAAGTCGATGCCAACAACTTCAAAAACTTTTGAGTCTCTGACTCTGTCAAAAGGTAAATGGATGGGAGGAGTAACAAATGGTTTGGAAGAAAAAATTTTACACTTTGTGCATTTTATCAATTCACTTCGGATGTTACGCTTTGCAGAAACAATCCAGTAATGTTCACGTAAGATCGAACCAACTGTCTGAAGTCCAGCATGGCCATTCTTCAAGTGGCAGTCTCTAATTAGGCACCTTACAACATGATGTTTTGATGGCAACAATATAGGATACTTGAAAGAAAAAGTGTCTTCTCGATCTAACAACTTTGTTTTGACTCTTAGAATATTGTCTTGATCTTTCATAACAACAAGTCCTTTTATTGTTTCTCGCACATCACCAAAACTTTCTAACTGTATGCGTGACCAGAGAAATTTTTCCGCCTCTTCCTTTTCTTCTGTCGAAAGTTCAGCTGGGAAAATATGATTTCTATTTCTACATTTTGTTGCAAATCTTCTTATCCAACAAATAATATTTACAAGTTTACTAAATTTCGAAGTTCTTTCATAATTCATAAATGGATCTACATTTTGACTCGAAAATAATGACACTGCAGTTTTCTTTCTTTCCGACATAACTAAGACATCATTAGGGGCAATCTTCGGTTGGGGCCAGTTACTTTTTTCATCTGCTAGCCATTTAGGACCCTCCCACCATCCCGATTCCAGAAGGTATTTAGGACTACAACCACGGGAAGGCAGGTCTGCCGGATTTTGACTTCCTGGAACTAAGTACCACTGTTGAGGGTTCGTAAGTTGGCATATTTCTCTGATTCTGTTGCCCACAAAGGTACCCCACTGGTCATTTCTTTTAATCCAGGCCAAAACTGTCGAAGAATCAGTCCAAAAGTAAGTTGGTACTGTAGGGATGTCCAAAGCTTCTACGACATACTTTGATAGTCTGGATCCCAACACACAGGCAAGCAGCTCAAGACGAGGAATCGTTAGAGCCTTTTTTGGAACCAACCGCGAATTTGCTCCCAAAAATTGAATTTAAACTCTTTTTTCTTCTTCGCACCGTAGAAAAATTACTGTTGCATAGGCACTTTGACTTGCATCGCAGAAAATATGTAGGGTCCAATCTTCTTTATTTCCATAACCTATTCTTCTCGGGATCTTCAATTCTGTTAGCTGTTTTAATTCGCTGTACCATTTCTGAAAGTCTCTTTGAATTTTCTCTGGAAGCGGCGTGTCCCATGCTGATTTGCTGGACCAAGATTCTTGAATTATTATCTTGGCTGGTAACAATGCTGGAGCTAGAAAACCGATGGGATCGAAAATTCCTTGAGTTATGGATAGAATTTGACGTTTTGATGGATTCACTATTTCTAAGTCAAATTTATTGCAGACCATCAAGCTATCATCTGTTCTGTCCCATTTAATTCCTAAAACTGGAATTGGAGTTGAGAAGTCTTCCTTTTCATTTTCTAAAGACAACTTTTCTATTTCTTTTACAGGACCGAATTGCCACAATCTTAGGTCCATTTTAGCTTCAGCCATAATTTCTGTTGCCTTAGATTTAAATTCTTCCAATTCGGACGTGTTGTTTACAGATGTGACGCAGTTATCTACATAGAATGACTTCTGAAGTTTCTGAGCAACTGCCTTAAGTTCTTCTGGACACCAATTCAAATGATGTCTGATAACTGCGCCAAGTAAAAATGGACTGGAAGTAATACCAAATACCACTCTATTATGCTGATAGACTTTAATTTCATTCGTCTTCTTCCACCACAGGAACCTTAAAAAATGCCGATCTTCCTCTTTTATTTCGCTCTGAAGGAAGGCTCTTCTAATGTCGGATACAACAGCGATTGCCTTTTCTCTGAATCTTAACAATATTGCGGGAATCTCTTCTAATAAATTTGGTCCTTTAAAGAGACAATCATTCAGTGACGGTGCTCTTCCGACTTTGCATGATGCATCAAAAACTGGTCTGATGGAGGTGGTAGAACTATCAGGCTTGATGACTGGATGGTGGCATAAGTAGTGTTCCCTAACTTCTTTCAGTTCTGTCTGAGGGACTTCCTGTATGACATTTTCTCTTTGCCATTCCTTGAAAATTAGATCGTAATCCTCAAATTTATTTAATTTCTTTAATCTTCGGGTAGTACTGAATAATCTTCTTTCCGCTTCATTTCTATTTGAGGGAATATTGACATTGTTGGAAATCCATGGAAGGCCCACTCGATAACGACCATCTTCATTTCTGGTGAGTTGTCTAAGAAACATATCGTGGGCTTGCTCTTCTTCTTCTCTTTTGGACAAGGTTTGTGCAGGGTCGTTGATTCCTATCGTTTCGAGTCGCCACAAGTCTGGAACATTCCAATCTTTTATGTACAGATTTGTCATCAATACCGCTGTACCGCTATTCAAGCAACCCTGAGATGGAAACCCTGTTTTTCCACAAACTGTCCATCCAAGTTTGGTTTCTATCGCTGTGAGTCCATTTTCTAATTGCTTGACTCGACCCGTTAACAGTTGACCGTAAACGTCACTCCCGATCAGGATTTCTATTTCCGTACTACCAGGGCCGATATCGGACAACCACAGCTTATTTTTCTTGAGTTCTCTGCACAGATTTCCCTTTGGAATTCGAGGAATTTCACCACAAATTTTCTCTTGGTCTAAAAGATCGAGCTGATGTATGGAACTGACCCAATTATTCGATGCACCCACTGTAACTCTAAATTTATTATGCTGTTTAGCTTCTATCTGTGTACCCCCAAAAACTGTATGGGCAATTACTTCTGTTCCAATGGGTTTGAGCTTGAGCTCTTTCGCAGTTTTCTTTAATATGTAACTTTTCTGGGAACCACAGTCCATAAGACAACGCACCTTTTTTTGGCCTTTTTCCCCTTTTATATTTATTTCTAACGTCATAAGGGCTATTTCCTGGGAGCATTGTTTGGCGACAGTGTTCTGTATTACTTCGGGAGGTTTGCTTCTACTATTTTCACCCCCTTTCCTTATCTCTGGACAAAATAGTTCTGTGTGTGGTTTCGAACAAACGTGGCACTTAATAAAAACCTTGCACGTTTTTGCCCGGTGTCCAAAACGTAAACATTTCAAACAGCAATTTTTTTCTTTTACTTTATTTTTCTTTTCGTTAAGGGAGAGCGATCTGGCTGTTATGCAGTCTTTACTCTCTTGCTTTTTTCCGCAAAATATACAGCTTAATTCTTTTGCAGCGAATAAGCCTGTAGCAGTGGGGACCCTGTTATCTCTCTTGTGGAATTTATTTTTAACATTTTCCTTGGGTGAATTAATTTCAAAACCCGACCTGGCTAATTGTAACCTTTCTTCACCTGCCACTTCCCTTTTCAAAAAATTCAGCAATAGTGACAAGTTCGATTTCTGTGTGGTTTCCTTGTCATCTAACTCAGTAGAATCTTCCCTGGCCCCAACATTAAGTCTTTGAAACGTTCTAATAATATCTTCGGGTAAACAGGATTCTACCATTGGGTACAGCCACGCAGAGTTCTGATCAATGTTTACACCCATGCTTTCCAGCGATCTCAAGTGTGCTTCTATCTTGGTCACTAAATTACACAAATTTTTGCTATTTCCCCTAGTCTGTACATTAGCTGTAATTAATTTCAAAAATTCCCGAACATATACTTCGATTAAGATATCTTTATCCCTATAGCGTTCTTCAAAAGCCTTTACTGCCTTTAAATAATTTTCTGATGTTACGGGGTAACTTTCGAGTAATTCTCTGGCTCGAGTTCCTGGTTCTACGCACTGTAAAAGGTACTGAAATTTGTCAGCGTTGTCTAATTCTTCATCCTCGTGAATTTTCTTAAATTGGGCCCAAAAGGGCAAATAATTTATCAATTTTGAATTAAATTTCTTGATAGCTAATTTTGGTAATTTATATCGCTTTGTTTTCAAGTTTGTTTCGCTTTCTATTTTATTTTGGCTTGTGTAATTAAAATTTACATTTGAATTTAACTTTTCATTAATTAGTCTTTTAACTGTGATAAATTCATCACAGTATGCTTCGCTTTCTTCGGCTTCTTTTATAATCAAAGCTTCATCGCATTTACTATCTTCTGACATAATGTCTAATATTTCGTTATCAAATGTCTTTAATTCTGTCATTAAACCCTCTAATTTATTTAAATTATCTAAAAGTATACCCTTCTCAAGATCTTCTTTCTCTAGTTCTGTTTTTAAAATATTTAAAGTTTTAGTAAAGGAAGATCGCAATGGAGTTCTTCACCTTTTTATTTTTTCCCTTTCTGATTTTAAAAAAAAACAGAACAGTTTTATGTTAATTAACCAATTATTCGTTATTTATGCCTTTTAATTTAAATGTAAAAACTTTCACTTTTCTATTTACCAAGAAGATTTTATTTAAAGAACAACTTGGAAAATGTTCTAATTTGAGAGCCATTTTCTTTTCATAAAATGTAAACAAAAGAAAATAACCATTTATTATTTTTTATTTTACTCTTATAGCAATATTTATTTCCAACTGAATAATAATTTTTATTTATTTATTAACTGTAAAATTTATTGAATATAACAATCACCAAATGTAATCCAAAAATAAATTAGAATCGAAGCTTCTATCACTTGCACATTCTGTTTTCATTCATAAATTCTGTAAAATTATACTTTATTTCATTATCATTGCGAAACAAAAAATAAAACAATAAAAATTCACTGCAATCAGATTTTGACATCATCTAATATTTAACATGGAAAAAATACTTTTTTATTTTTTCTTCATCAAATGATGCTTCTTTCTCAAGGTCAACTCAATACTCAATTGCATTTTTATTCTATTTTTATTTATTTCAATCATAAAAAACAACTATCTTATTTTGACCTTGATAAATTTACGTTTTAAATGTACAAATAATAGAACGAATAAAAAATCTTGTTTTATTTCAATCAATCAGTCACTTTTAATTTTATTTACTTTGAAAAAAGAATATTCTATATTCTAAATAATTTCAATCTTAGATATCTTTTGAAAAGCATTTCACATAATAATAAAATAAATTTTAAACCATTTATTGTTTCAAATGAAAATAATTCTTTTCTTTTCAGTTAATATAAACAATATTAATATAAACGTTATTTCCTGTATTTAATATAAACAATACATCCTGATGTGGCGGACGCCATAAAATTATGTTATAAAACGCCATTCTTCTGAATGGCTTCAAGCGAATCTTCTCGATTCTTTGTAATATAAAGATTGCAGGTTATTTCATTTAATCAAAATAATTTAATATTTTCAAACCATTTTATATTTCAAAGTAATAATCTTCAAACTGATATAATAATATTCTTCTTACCTGTAGAATTCTTCGACGTAAAAAAATGAAGACTAATAACGGACACTTGTTTTTCTAGAAATAATAGCTTCTTCTTTAAGATGAGAAAAATATATACAGTTTATTAAATAAAGTATTTACATGAAGAAACACTATTTACAAAAGGTATTTACATATTCGAAATTTTCACGAAAACAATTTTCTATTCGTAATATTTTAATAACTAAGCCACCAGTTTTCTATTTCGTTATGACAATGGTGGTTCCATAAAAATAAATTAGGCCAAAGATGGCCTGAGAGCATTCTATTTCATTGTGTTGCTCTCTTCACTAAAGACAAACTAAAACTAACTAATCTATGGGCTACTTTTTCTATTTCTTCAACGGTAGCTCCATGAATAATAAAATCAGGCCACAATGGCCCCGAGAGCAAACTACTATTTCATGACATTGCTCTCCATTGTAGAACAGAACTCAAACTAATGTCAAAACTAATGTCCCGCGAGCGAGTAAACAAAAAAAATGTTCATCGAATTTTATCTCAACGGGACCTCTGGCGCCCTCTAGTGAGGCAAAAGTATATCAATACCTAACACTTTGTATAAGGAAGTAAAAAGGATTACATTAGGAGAAAAGAATTTCCATCAAGTACTGCAGATTAAGTAGGACATGAAAAATTTTTTAATAAAACATTCTTTTCTATAAAATTAATAATAAATTACATTCTTTTACAAAAATATGTGAAAACTTCTTTTTGAAATCACTTGTATGTAATAGTTAAAGAATATGCAATTGAAAAAAAAATTTAGTCATTTTAAATTAAAAACATTTAATAAATATTTTTATTAGTCTTTTAAATAATATAAATGTTTATTAATTACCTTATTAGTACTTAATAGCTGGTCACCATATTTAAAGAAAATTCTTAAAGTTGAATTACTATTTTTTTTATATCCCTTTATAGTTAAAAACTAGAAAAAAAAAATCCACTGAAATTGCTCTCAGGCTCACTTAGGATACCCACTGCCATCAA
Source organism: Salticus scenicus (assembly GCA_963930645.1). Classification (NCBI taxonomy): domain Eukaryota; kingdom Metazoa; phylum Arthropoda; class Arachnida; order Araneae; family Salticidae; genus Salticus; species Salticus scenicus. The sequence goes on along the minus strand of OZ005649.1, from coordinate 262,934,447 downwards.
CGGCAGTATCTTTCACGTCCATGCTGCGGACTCTCATTGCCTGCGGCAACGCCTTTTCAGCAAGTCTCAATTTGGTTATTTATTGTACGACAGCTATAGCTACTATTATTCAAGAACCACTATCATACAGATGGATTTTTCTCAGCATCCATTAAACATTTTAGCTTTATCATCATATATTGAAGAAACCTAGTCACTCGTTTTTCACGCCCTCGCTCTGTAATAATAAATTATATTTAATTTTGTTATAATTAGTTAAATTATAAAAATTATGCATAAAATTGACTGCCATAAATTTCAATTGCACTTAAAATTTAGTAAATTTAATATTTTCCACTAAGGTACTATTTGATTCCGATAAATATATAATAAATTTTAAAAAAACTTATTTTCAAAAGAATTAAACTTAACTTTTACAATTTCTATTAAGTTTTGAATTTATTAAGGCTATTCCTTTTTACTATAATATCATTTGATTCTGATAAATACAATAAATTAATATATATATATATATTGCTCCTTCAAAGTAATTAATTAAATAAATAGCAAATAAATAGTGCAATAGTCGTTGCGAAGGATCGCAGAGAATGCAAATGGAAGAATAAATTTATGAAAATGAAAGAGAAAAATCAATGGTTAAAATTGAAAAAAAAAAAAAAAAAAATCTATAATCTTAATAAGTGAAAAGGTCTGTCTGTCTGTCTGTCTGTCTGTTCTTTTATACGTTCAGCCCCTATTGAACGCAGAAGTACAAAAATTGACATACGGATGCCCAGGAACCTTTCCGAGGGGCTCCTGAAAACAGAATTTCAAAATTTTATTTAGTTGTGGAGATATTAATTAAAATGTTCACTCATGTCTAATCTAAAAGCGATCTCAATGACTGAGAATTCACCGACATTGCATAAAAAAAGATATTTTAACGGAGTTAAAAGCAGAAAAAGTGGAAAATAAATTAAAAATATTTGTCCGATCGTTATAAATTCGATAGCAAATGAAAGGGACATTTTTTCTGAATCTAAGTGTGCAAGCGGCTTATCGGTACAATAATTAGATTTTTTAAAATTAACTAAAGCATGAATTTTTAGTGGAAACATCATTTCAAATGCCAGACGACCGTCTGCCATGAAAAAGGAAATGATTGTAACTGATCAAGATGTCACGTGTTTTATAGTAGGGGGGAAATTGCAATTTTCAATTTTTTTCAAATTTTCCTTCACGTTACATTTGAATTAATATTCGTCCTAGACAGCATATTATAAAGCTACTGTTCAATTTTAATGAAAATATGTGGATAAACAAAAAATTAGATTAAATTTTGTTTTATATTTTGTAATATTTTAAATTGAGATATGCCGTTGAAATTTCGTAATATTTGGTTTTAACGCCCGATAATTCGATTCTGAAAATTTTTGAAAGTGTAGAATTATTAGGAAGGGCTTGAGGAGGAGGGGGGGCGAAGGGGCAAAAAAAAAAAGAGTTACAGCGTTTGAAATTGGTATTATTAGGTTTTAAGGAAAGATAAATCGATTGCAGATATTTTCAAGTGTAAAATTATTAGAAGAGACGAAAAGGGGGGGGGGGCAAAAACGTAGAAAAGGAACGGTTGTTTCAGAGAAAACAACGGAAAACCCAGAACGCCCTTATTCTTTTATATTTTCAGAGTTTCGAATTCTGATACTCCTTTCACATTTCATACTATGGATTTTTAACAGTTCCTAAATATGATTAAATTATTTTTAATACATCATTCGAAAGATATTTTAAAGTACTTTTATATTATCGAATAACCTACATTAAATTTATCCAATAGAGGGCGCTAATCGCAATTATTCGAGATTTCACCTGATTGATATGTTTTAAGGTGTCCTAACGGGGGGGCAAAAAATTTGAAATTGAGTTAGACCGTTCAAAATTGGTATATATAGGTTTTGGGTGCCTACGAGTCGAATGAGGATATTTTCGAAGGTGTAAAATTAAGGAGGGACAGGAAGGGTGGTGAAGGAATACGCGCGCGCAGCGAGCGTATATATGTGCGCACTGTGCGCGCACGGGTCTACACTGCCGAAAGCAGAGGGGACCCGGTGTGAGTTTTTACTCGATCAAAAATGATTTTTTTTTTTTATTCCTTTTCCTAAAAATAGAAGTTTATGAGTAATAACATGGAATTTTGAGAAATCATAAGGGTGGTGAAGGAATACGCGCGCACAGCGCTCATATATGCATTCGTGCGTTCTTATGATAAAAATTAATGCAATTTTGAGAATTCATTAATTATAATGATTCATTTAAAAATAGTGACCAGCGAAGCGGGCGTAGCCTGCTAGTAAATAAATAAAAAAATTTAAATCAAAAATAGAAAAAAAATCTCAATGAGATGCACCTCTGCAGGGCCCAAGCTGCCCTTTTGCCGAATTTTGCATCACTGCCATAAGTAGCCTGAGCTCCAGAGCGCAGCCAGATACACACACACAGACAGACATTTCTTTTGTTTATATAAATGATATGCTTAATCATAAACATTTTAGTTTTTTTTTTTCTTTTCTTTTTCTTTTTTTTTTTTTTTTAGTAAGTTAATACGGTAAACTCTCGATTATCCGTGCGCGGATTATGGGCACTGCGGATTATCTTCGGAGACAGGAAGAGATCGGGATCAAAAAGAAGAGTCTTATCAACAAGAAATAAAAACAAATGATTGCTTTTTTCTATGAAAAAAAGTGTAATAAATAAATAATATAATAAATAAAAATTTATGTTCCTTTGGCTATTTTTTGTACAATACGGTGCCAAACATGCCAATATTTTATTTTATTCCAGAGCATTGTTAGTGCCCGCCTTTCCTTTCACGCCACTTTTCTTGGAGGGTATTTTTTTCTTCTCAATTAATTGTAATTACATATTGGAGAAAATTTCGCTACAAATAAAATGGAGTGAAAAAAGTGTTGACATTGAAAATGTCCCAGAATTAAAATGTTGGCATGTCTGCCGTACTTTTTAATTTAGTACATAAATTAACTTCGAAATTGCCCTTTGGCCTCATCGTAAAAACTTTTTTTTTCTTTGTTTTTACATCCTTTAGCATAAAAATGTTTTTTACTATATTGTGAATATTTTCACTTTTCCCATTATGTTTTAGGCACAATACAATTGAGATTTTGAGTTAAAATATTTTTTATCTCAATTACTGCTCATTTCCAGTGTTCTTTTTTTTTTTTTTTTTTTCGGTTTTTCCGCTATTTTGCATTATTCGCGGTACTAGTGCCCCTGAATTCCGCGGATAATCAGGAGTATACTGTATTGTGATAAATTAAAGCACTTCAATTCCGATAAAAGCCACAGGTAATTGTTTAAAATTTTAAAGATGTTTTCTTTTTGTTTTAATTAAATTTGTGTCAATTTGGCGAGATTTTAATAAATTGAAATTTTCTTTTTTATAAAATTTAAAATTTCTACTACTTCTACTTGTTTATTTATTACTTTCCCCTACCCATATATGTGGTAGAGAAAATATTGTTTTGGGGTCAAATTTTCAAAACTGAGTTTTTGTGTTTTTCATACCGTTTGAGGGCCGAAAATCGTGATATTAGCGGTTGGTCTGTGTGTGTGCCTGCGTGTCTCTGATCAGCATATCTCAAGAACAAATAAAAGCAGGAAATCCAAAATCGGTGTTCTAAATTCATATCATATAATGATGCTGCAACTAAACTTTTCATTGAGATCAAGCAAATTGTTCATATACAGGGACATCCAAGAGAATTCAAATACATTATGCCTATGGGGGAAATTTCTGATATGAAGAGTGTAACATCTATAGGCTGTCCTAAACAAAATAGTATTAACATATTTTTTTATATTCATAAAAGAATGTTTTGTGGCGATTGTGGTATGGAAATCATTCAGCATTCGTTTACAAGACTAATCAATGTATTTGGATATATTAGGCCTATACTTGAAAATACATGGAAGTGTATTTCATTTTGTGTTAAGATTTTTTTTTCCATATAAGACTACATTTAAGTACTCAATGTAATGTGCATGTAATTTATAGACAATATACAGGACTGCCCAAGATTAAGTTATCTATTGAATGTAATTGATGGAAATGCTTTGCGCCATTTTACTATGTCGACGTCGACGTATACTACTGAAGAAGGATGATTCATTTGTCATACCCATACTTTATACAAAGTATTTTTTGAAATTCAATTTTCAATTCTGGTTTTTCTATAACATCACGTTTTGAGGTGCCCTGAATACGAAAATCGAGTTTTTAGCGGCTGATCTGTATCTATATTTTTTTTAAACGTAACTTAAACACAAATAACTGCAGGAAATTCAAATTTTGTATTTTGAAGTTCGTATTAGGTTGCCGTTTTAAATATTTGATCAAGATAGTCAAATTTGAAGTCAAATTACACTGTGAAAAATATTGTGTAACTTCACTCAACAATGTTGAGGCAGCATACATGTCTCAACCATATTGAGAAACTTTACCAACTGCATTTGCGCAACCTTTGTAGTCCGTGAAGAAAATTTACAATGTTAAAATCGGTGGTATTACACAAGTTTGTTGTGTAATGAATGCCGAGCAAAAAGTAAGGTTCCATTCTCACAAATTGTAACTTTACACAACTTTGTTGTGTAACGTATACAGATCAGTAGGTAAGGTTCCTTTTTCCAAACAGTGACTTTACACAACATTGTTGGGTAACGTATGCACATCAGTAGGTAAGTTTCCACTCTCGCAAACGACACACTACAATGTTGTGTAACGTATGCAAATCAGTAGGTAAGTTTCCACTCTCGCAAACGGTAACTTTACACAAAACTGTTGTGCATCGTATTCAGATCTGTAAGTAAAGTTCCATTCTGCCAAACTGTAACTTTATGTAACATTTTTGTGTAACGTATGCATATTAGCAGGTAAATTTCCTGTATCGCAAACAGTAACTTTACACAGCATTATAGTGTGATGTAGGCAGATCAGTTGGTAAGCTTTCACTTTCAAAAACGGTTACCTCATGCAAGGATGTTGTGCAATCTATTTTGATCAATAGATAAGATCGTAGTAATGCGATTGGGAACTTAACAAAAGTTTGTTAATCCCTAATTATTGATGCCCTATTGATACTCTAATTATTGATCTGTATAACATATATAGATCAATAATTAGGGTTCCACAGTTATGTTCGGTAATTTTACACAACTTTGTTTTATAAAGTATGCATGCGCGTAGGAAAAGTTTTAACCTTGTGATCGATTACTATACATAACTTTGATGCGTATGACACACAGACCAATAGGTAAAGTACAACTTTTCATTCAGGGACTTTATATAATTTTATTGTATTAAGTAGGTAGGCCAGTAAGTAAGATTTCATTTTGGAAATTCTGAAAGTTTACCCTTTTTTTACATAAAAGATTTTCTAATTAGTTTAAGATGATGGAGGACATCCTCATAAACTTTTAGTAGATTATCATCTTAGAGTTATGAATGTTTGCATACATTTGAGTTAAATGCATCAATATATCAAAATTTCTCAAAAATTATTTAAATTTAAAAAATTCTTTTTTTTTTTTTAGTGTAATTTTTTTTTTAGCCGGTGTAAGAGAAAGTCGTGTGTGTGACACATCAGATTATTTTACTTTCTCTTACACATAGGGTCGAGAAAGTATTGTTTTAGGGTCAAATTTTCGAACTTGAGTTTTTTGTTATATTTACATGTTCTGAGGTCCCCTGAATACTAAAATCATGCTTTTAGTGAGTGTGTCTGTCTGTCTGTGTGTCTGTTATCAGTACATCTCAAGAACAAATAGTAGCAGAAATTCCAAACTCGGAATTCTAAATGTGTATCATATAGGCATGCTACAGTAAGCTTTTCGTTGAGATGAAGCAAATGGTTCGTGTACAGGGACACTCAAAAGTATTCAAATACATTACGTCTGTGGGGGAAATTGCAGATAAGTAGAGTTTAGCTTCTATAGACTGCACTAAACCAAATGAAACGAATATATATTTTTTTGTAATAGAGATAGTCAACTGGGATTTTTTTTTTTTTTTTGTGTGTGTGTGTGTGTGTGTGTGTGTGTGTGTGTGTATGTAGGAGCCTCGCCTCCCCCCCCCTGGAGGAGAAGTCCCCCCTCGAGGGGTGTAAATTTTCATGGTGGGTATCTTTCAAAAGAGTAAAATACCTTTAAAACGAATGGTTCAACCATCGATCTGGGATAATTTAAAATAAAGTTATTGATTTTTTTCATCTTTAACAAAAAAAAAAAAAAAAAAAAAAAAAATTAGTGTAATATTGAGAATAAATTTAACTTATTTTTGGATATTTAGTGTTATACTACTTCTCTAATATGGAAATCGTCTGGATTTTTTATAAAAGATAATTTTTTTAAATAATAAGTTTAATAAATTATTTTTTAAACACAGAATTATTTTTTAATAACCGAATTAAACTCTACATAAATGTAGGTACATTAATGAAACAGGGGGTTGAGGGGGGCGGTAGCCCTCCCCCCCCCCCCCCCACACACACACATAACTAACTATCATATAAAATTCTTCCGAAGTCTAATTTGAATTGTTTAACATAGGTTTACATAACAGTACTTATTATCTTACCTCTTAATCTCCAACCTGTATTTGTAGTATTAAATTTCAGGGTAAGAGAAAGTCGTGTGAATGACACACCAGATTATTTTTACTTATCTTAATGGATTCGTGAGAATACAATCATTTAACTTTCTTCTTTTTTTTTTCTTTTTTTTATGAAACATGCAGTTAAAATTAACCACAAGCCCGTACTTTTAGTGTATAATGTTAAATAAATATTTAGCAAGTTTTAGTTATTCTTTAAAGCTTGTGGAAAATAAAAGGGCTTTTATTTTCCCCATCTTTTAAATCAGAAAAGAAAAAGGAAACCTTAATATCTGCAATGTATGATTCTTAAATAAATAAATTAGTAAAATATAAACAGCACGTTTTGTGAAATGTTAATGAATTATTATATCCACTTTTTCTGTATAATTTAAATCTCTATCTTAGAACTCGAACTTATAGATTATTTCTATTAACTATTTAAATCCATTTGCTAATATTAATACAAAAATTAACAGTGATATTTCTTACATGTCGCCGTAATGGTTTGTTTAAATATAAAAATTGAAACATGCAGTAAAATTAGTTATCAGATCAGATTTTATTTATTATCTTTGTCACGTAATGTAAAGCTATTTTTTATCAAGCTCTAAAGAGAAAAGTGGATTAAAAAAAGAGTTATTTGAAAGCCTAGCTGCTTAAAACGTATAAATTTTATTTATTATTTGATAAATTATTCAACGAGAAAGAAAATGTTAACCGAAATATATTAATGTTTCCGTAACGTTTTTATTTATACTTATTAACTTTTTTTTTTTCATATGTATAATATAAATCTATTGTGGATCTGAACTTGAACTTCTAGATTGTTTTTCCTAAAACGCAGTTAAATGGATTCACTAATAAGAGTCTGAAAATCAACAGTGATTTTGCTTTTAGAAAAGGAGTAAATCGAAATTATTTAGATTAATTAATTAATTTTTTTGCAAATTTACCACATCTTATGCAACAGTATTTTTATTCTACTAGAATTAAATATATGTAATTGAAAAAAACTAATAACGAATTCTGAGGAAGATACGCATGTTACTTATCATTCTCATTTATAAAAATAAAGAAGAAATGAATATATTTTCTTAAATTCGGAGCATAAAATGAATTTATAAGTTTCAAATGAGATAAAAGAAAATTTTCTTTTTCCAGCTAATTTTTATACATCACTCACGAAAAGTTCTAGTAAATATAACTACATGACAATTTTTATGGTAAATAAATAAAATTGAACATTCCCATGAAAATTTTGAAATGCTCTCCTGACAATAAAATGGAGAATTTTTTTTTTCTCGATTAATCTCAACGAAATTAAGAAATGCATTATTTCTTCTGAAAAAATAATTTTTATTCATTAATTTAATGAGAAGATTTAAGAACATACAGTTTACGAAATGTTAACGGAAAAACTGCATGAATTACTAAAATTTAAAAATTTATCCTTTATAGTCTTATGTGTTTGCCTCATTATTAAATATCAGAAGATACGCCTAATATTTAACCCACATTTCCAAGTTGCGACAATTTTTTCGTATCGTTTCCTAAAAAATATTCTATATTATCTATTACTCATGGTATTCTATTTTTAATGATCATAAAAGTTATTAACAATCAGTATATAATGATCGAAATAATTTTTCGATAAGTAAAATACAATGACATTCTCTTTAGCACACTTATGTGTTATGAAAAAATTATTACTCATAATTTATATATATATATATATATATATATATATATATATATATATATATATATATACCTATAAAATTACAAATATATGATTTAAATTGAAAAATCCAAATAAAAAATTTCGAAATTAAACAAGCCTTAAAAAAACGAAAACGACTATAATGAGAGAAATTTATTATCATTTCATATCCTTATAACAAGTATGAATTATTAACTATTGGAAAAGCTCTTTTAGGAACTATTTCAGATAAAACTAATTAGCGATTATTTTGCATATTCTATATCTCGCAAAAAATATTCATTCTTTTTCATTGAATAATTGCAAATTTTTATTTAATGATCCGTTAAAATATTTAAATATTTTACTCAACAATTTATGACATTCAAAATATTTTTCAGCATTAGAAATAAAGTAAATAATGATTTGAATTGTATAAAACTTTTTACAACTGCTACCGATTTTATTATTATTATTATTATTTCATTTACATTTATTTAATTTTATGATTTTTATAAGATTTCCCTGTTGCTCAATTTCTAAACATTAATTATCATTCTGGCATTTTTTTTTTTTTCTACACAAATGCTTTTGCGTTCTTGGAGTTTCAGCAACATTAGCTTTGTTTCTCATACAAAATTTATCATAAGCCACTTAACTTGTCATTTTCACCCAAAGTCAATGTCATGTTTTCCCTAACATATGGCATGAATTTAAAACGTTACATCAAAACTTAGTTTAAGTGAGTCCTAATGCAAAGTTTAGAGCACTTTCGTTGAGCTTTATGCTCTTTTCTTTGCAGAGTCGGAATTTCACTATGAAATAAAACTTCGAGGGATTTCGTACATTGTTTGTAACGTCTTAATCATTTTTAATGCTTTTATTTCAATTTCTCTTGTTCACGTAAAAGAAAAAGAAAGTGATATACTAAACTTTAATACCATTATTGAGATTTTTTCATGAAACTAACGAATACAAACTTAATAGTAGAGTATAGTCAGTTTGTGTAAGGGAAATAGAAAGAAATAATATAACAAATTACTCTGATTGAAAATTATTGAAAACACTGTAAAAAAAGGAAAGAAAATAATCTAGTGTGTCACATACACGACTTTCTCTCACCACGAAATTTAATACTATAAGTACGGATTGGATATTAAGGGTTAAGATAACGAGTACTGTTATGTAAACCTATGTTAAAACAATTCAAATTAGGCTTCGGAACAGTTATATTTGACGAATAAACCTATGTGAGGGGGGGGGCTACCGCCCCCTCAACCCCCCATTTCATTATTGTATCTACATGTATAGAGAATTCAAATCTGTTATTAAGTTCAAAAGTTCATTTAAAATTATTTAGCCAACTTTCACACGCATCATTCCTTGAAACTTATAAATCTTGAACAAAGTTTTCTTGTAACAAACGTATTCACTTCAAAATACATCATTTGGATCGCCTGAAATTGTTTGTTTTTAGTATACTCTAACAGACACAGGCAAATACCTAGCTATAAAACTTGACTTCGGTATTTATGAAACCTCAAAACGTGTAAATATACAAAAAACCAATTGGCGAATATTTAGCTTAAAAAAATACATTATTTACCATATGGCTTTGAGTAATTGATTTCAATTCCTGAGCAGCTTTCCTGGACATGGTAAAATATTTTATGATATAGTATATTATAGTAAAACACTTCCACTAACAAATAAAAAAGAATGTTATGGCTTAAATATTGGCAGTGCTGTATGTCTTCTGAAAGTTATGTACACATCACATTCTGCACATAAATATAATCCTATATTAATAGCCCACGGCACAATCTGAAATACACTTCCATCAATTTCCAAGTATTGTCGCATTATAATCTCGTTCTTTCGTGTAGCCCTGTAAACGAACAGTGAATGATTTCTATACCACATTCTACATGAAACATGTTTTTACGCATATAAAATATATATATATTCGTTTCATTTGGTTTAGTGCAGTCTATAAGATGTTTTAACTCTACTTATCTGCAATTTTCCCCATAGACACAATGTATTTGAATTCTCTTGGGTGTCCCTTTACACAAACCATTTGCTTGATCTCAACGAAAAGCTTAGTGTGGCATCCCTATATGAAACACATTTAGAATACCAAGTTTGAACTTTCTGCTATAATTTGTTTTTGAGATATATTGATAACGGGCAGACACATACACAGACTAACTGCGAAAAACATGATTTTTAGATTCAGGGCACCTCAAAACGTGTAAATATAACAAAAAACTCCATTTCGAAAATTTGACCCAAAAACAATACTTTCTCTACCTTATGAGTAGAGAAAGTAAAAAGGTAGTTTTAACAGCAGCATGTGCTGAGAAAATAGGTGCCAGAACATTCTACTGTTAAAAAGAAATAATTTACAACAAAAACATTTATAAAATAGTTTCTTTTTACAGATACTTCCGCTGTAAATTTCTCTATTTAACAGCAGAATGTGCTGGCAAAAATGGATGCCAGCACATTCTTCTGTAAAACTACCGTTATTTATAACAGTGTACTGTTGAAAAATGACGATTTTCATTTCTCATTTAAAACTATTAGCAGTTTTAATAATTATCAGTTAAATGCATCAAAAAAGGGGTGTACTTTGTAAGCAATCATCACACGCTTTTTCAAACGCACGCAATAATTGCTACATTTCAAAATAATTAAATCGGAGAATCAAGAGAAAATAAAGCATTAATCAAGCGTTAAATCACGCGAAAAAATAGGGTTACGAGTGCAGAAGAACGTTGCTGCATTTGTTACTTTCTTATTGCACGTTTGCCTGCTTTTCTTTTCACTTTATGAAAAATTTAGTTAAATTTTTTCAACAAGAAAATATTTTTACGTGTCATTGAAATTTATTGTCTTTACTTACAACGATTTAATGCATAATTTTTTTAAGTCACTATGTATGGTTGTTTAAAATCAAAAACCTTTTAGAAGCAAATAAAAATTAAAATGTCTTTTACACGCGTAATAAAAAAAGGAAAGTTCTTATTAAACAAAGTTATATATGTATATATATATATATATTAAAGAGGAGAAAGAAACATGGAAGGTCAAAAAATTAAAAGTTATTAAAATAGGCAATATTGAAACTAAATTTACATACTTATACTTAATACGCAAGAAAATGCCTCAAATAAATTCAAGCAAAAATCTGCAATAAAACCAGACAGATAATATTAATTAACCCAAAAAACAATAAGACCACATGGCCTCTTTTTTTTCTTTTTTTTCTTTTTTGTTAATTAGTATTATCTTCCTGGTTTTATTTTTGTTTTCTGGCTGAATTTATTTTCAAAATATTTTTCATTTTATATTATATCTGTATTGATAAGTATAAAGGATTTAAGTCCATATTCTTGATTTTCCAGGAAACGAAAAATAAAGTTAAACTAACTAAAAACTAATCAGAAGAATCGATTAGGAAAAAGGAATTAGGTTGATTTATACCCTTTATACCATTCAGTGATTGTCAATCTCCATTTAATAAAGGGAAAAAATCGAATTAAATATTTTATAATAAAGATTATTGCTAAATTTCTGACTTGAATCTTTTTTTACCAATGGATTTTCTCAAAGACTAAATGACATGAATTTAAATCTTTTATACCAATTGATAGAGAATTTTTTTCTGAGTCTGACTATGTACTTAACTCAAAATCGACATTTTTGGACTTAAATCCTTTATACTTATCAGTACAGATATATACGATAGGAAATATTTTCTAATTTTATTTTACTAGATTCCATTTCACATTATTTTCCCTAAATTATTTTTGTGTTCTTACGTGCTGTTTCATGAATAATGCGAGTTCATTGTTTGTTACTGCAGTATTTCTAAGTTTGATAGAGTTCATCTCTTATGTTCAGTCTCATTATAAAATGTTGATGACAAACACGAGCGTTGCTAACAACCATATAAATTAAAATAAATATTAAAGAATACTGAGATTTAGTAAAATGCAAAAAAAGACAATTAAAGAAAATTGACAATTTTCGCATAATCATTAATTTTCAAGCAAATGTGTTAAATTTGTATAAGATATTGGGTGTTTGTGACTAAGGCAAATTCCCTTCTCAAAGGACTCATGTCAAATGTATAAAACATAACAACAAAAATTTTGAAGATTTTCTTGAAATGAACCCTACAAGCTTTTGAACAATTTAGTTTATTATAAATTATTTTAGTTTATTATAAATATGTCATCTAGTTGCAAAAATGGCCAACTCCTTAAAATTGCAAAATGCATTTTTTCAGTTTTTTCAGTTCTAAGTAAATGTTTCCACAATCTGGGAGCAAGAAACCATGTCAAAGCGGAGCCATCCCTGTGTTACTTGCATTTGAAAATCACGATATGCTGCAAAATCTAAGGCTAGAGAGTTTCAAAACCGGTCATCTCCATATATGCAATATCTAGATTCTGCTCCATTCCACTAAAGCAGCACACCTGTTGATTAGGTTAGTGTTATCGTGTTTTCTCTCGCCTGTGACTACTTTTCTTGGTGCACAAAAATATTCTAATGATTGAATTTCATGTTTTCTTAGACAATGAGGAATTTTGTATAAGAAGAATCTTCTAATCGATCAGAGAAGAGGAAAAATGAACGTACGACGAAGAAAAGGAACAGAGTCAATGTTTAAAGGTAATGTATTTTCACTCTATAATAACATAATATCAATTGATAACATAATAGCGTCATAGTTAGCATATTATGATTAATTACCCATATGTTATTATTAATTTAATAACATGCCTATGATGATTCAGCAGGTTATAGCGACGTGTTTAAGTAAGTCTGTTTACAATTCGAATGGTTTCTAACTCTTAATTATAACAGGAGACTTGGCGTTGGAAAATTAAAACCCGAATAAACTACTACGTCAGGAACGCCAAAGAAAAATATTTGAGAGGCATACAGCTGTTTCGGTAGCCTTAAATGTACCGTCTTCAATGGAAAAAGAAAGTGCATTCTTTTTGCGCTGAAGACGGTACGCTTAAGGCTACCGAAACAGCTGTATGCATCTCAAATATTTTTCTTTGGCGTCTCTGACGTAGTAGTTTATTCGGGTTAGGTTTCTAACTCTATTAAAGAATAGCCCGTGATTAAAGAATTTAGGTTCATTTGTGATACATTATCTTATTTTCTGGAGTTAGTTTTTGCTATGGATATCAGTTAATATATATCAGATTTTTTTTTTTTTAATCATATAACAAAAATCAGTTATTTTTAAATAATATTTATTGAACAAAACGTTTGTGTACAGTGACACCCGAAAGTTTTCCAAAGCAATGTGTCCTATGAGAGGCATGTCTATCAACCTTTTTTTAATACCGTTACTTTACACAAATCTTAAAAAAAAATTAAATATGTTATTCAAGTCCACTATCGGATGTTTCTTGTTGAAAATGGAGTAATACCATCACTGGTTTTTATACAGGGACAAACGAAAGTATCCCTAAGCACTGTGTTCTATGAGAGGTATTTCTATAAACCAAATTTGAAGAACTTTACTTTGCACAAATCTTAATAAAATTGAAATATATTATTCGTATGCACAAAAGAATGCTTTCTATAGGATGCAGTATGATTAGCATTAGATTTGCAGGGCCACACAAAAATATTCAGTAACATTAATGGGTATTATTGGAAAATTGTTTTAATTGCATTTTCGTTTGTATTAATATTTTTTATCATTTTCTAAATGCTTTTAACACTTTCCATTAAGGTTAAAAAGTGTTAATTACTTCAGTTTGTCTGTCTGTCTGTCTATCCGCATTCTAACTCACGTAAATATTCATGGAATTTCTTTAAACTGATATATAATATTCATGTCCACTATCGGTTGTTCCCTAATGAAAATGGACTGATTATTTCTACTGGCTTATGCACAGGGAAACCCAAAAGTATTCCAAAGCATTGTGTCCTATGAGAGGTATTTTTATGAATTATATTTTAATTCCTTTATTTTACACAAATTTCAATGAAATTGAAATATGTGTTTCAAATTCACTATAGGATGTTTTGTAGAAAATGGAGTAAATACCACCACTGGTTTGTGTACAGGGACACCCAAAAATATTCCAAAGCATTCGTTGAATGTAAGGTATTTCTATACACCAAATTTTAATAACTTTACTTCCAACAAATCTTAATAAAATTGAAATATGTTATACATCTGCACAAAAGAATGCTTTCTACAGAATGTAGTATGATTAGCATTAGATTTAAAGGGCCACACAAAAATTTTCAGTTACATCTAAGACTTTTATTGCAAATTTGCAGAAATTGTTTTTTTGTTTACATTAAGCGATATTACACTTTTTAACATGTTTTTAGTGGCAATATGATATCAATTTAAGTATCTATAATAAGTGTAATTTTTGGTCCCCAGTGAAAAGGACGTCGAATACAACGGAATGAAAAATACGGCACTCCAAAACACTGAACGATCTTTGGAAAATAAGCAAAGAGAGGGGGGGGGGGTTAATTCCACTTCACTTTAGTTATTTTATTTAGTCATGTAAAATTATGTGTTAAGAAATAATTTACAGTTATTCGAAGTTCTTATTTTATTTGGTCATTTGAAATTATGTATTGAGAAATAATTTACAGTTATGCGAAGTTCTTATTTTATTTGGTCATTTAAAATCGTGCATTAAGAAATATCTTACTATTATACAAAATTCAAACTTGAGCTACAAATAAGAATCAAGACTAACAAATATAAACTAAAAATCATTGAAAAAAAAATCCTTTTTAAATACATAAATGAACTATAAAAACCTGTTTTGTAAGCGAGAACCACTTTTGTTTAATCACAAACTATTCCTCAAATAACTGGCAAAAGTTTCCAAATACACGTTATCATCCGCAGTAAATTCTATGTACTTTTTCGATGATACATGAATTGTACATCATGATACATGATTTGTACATGAATTGTACAAATGAACTTTAACTTGGTAATTTGTAATGATATTAAAATTTAAAAGTACTTCTAAAAATTACTTCACAAGTGGACATAACAAATTTAAGTTCCATCTAGCTCTAAGTAAAAAAAAAAAATGTATGCTTCGTTTTGAAAGTTATGTTCATCTATAATCTCCTTATATTATATAATATAAAAAACTGAGTTTTATATTTTCTTTCTTTCCAAAAGGAGGATTTCAAAAAATGCATTAATGAAAATACGCCTTGGAAAGCCAGCACAAAAATATTCAGTTTCATCAAACATTTATTATCGGATTATTATAATTAATCTTTTTGTAATAAATCGACAAAATAGCATATAAAATTATATTATCCCTGGAAACATATGTAATGTCTTTACTTAGTCTTTATTTCTTTGACTAATATAAAGATTATATATAAAAACGTACTTTAATAGCATTATTTTCTTTTTGTGAGTTCTATGTAAAAAATGAAAATAGCACAGGCAAACTTTTATTCTTTTAAACGAATATAAGGCCATGCTAATATTATTATTTTTGTTTATAAAAAGAAAAAAGGGTTTAAAACCCATAATATGTAGTTTTTATCTTTAAAAAACAGAGAGAGAGAGAGAGAGAGAAATGAAAAGAAAAGACTTCATTCAAAGATTTTCATTAATTTAATGGTCTTTCAAAATAAATTAATAGACCTAGGGAAATATGAACACATAGAAAATTTGTATGCTTCCACTTAATATGAAATAATATAACGTAAATATTTTTCATAATAATTAAATAATAGAAACAAAAAGTTTAGAGAATTTTAATCAGAAATTTTTAACGTTGAATAATACGTTACGTAATAATATGTTTCAGAAAATTTATTTGTAGGTAATGTTGCAATGAAAAAACAAAACAAAGGTTTATATTTTTCAATAATAAAAATTAGTAAGTGTACTTCAAATTTGAATTTTTATTTGATCTTTTTAATGACAAAAATACGTAGCATTTGGTACTACTGATATAATGATAATAATTAGAAAACTCTTATTACTGTATTAACATGGGCAAAGACATAATCAGTATTTATTGAATGTACACAATCACAATATATGTGTTTTACAAATTTTTGATGGGTGTTTTGCTTGCATGTGTATATACATTCTTCACTAATTTATTTAGTGTATAGATTGCATATATAATTTTTTTTAATTAATTGAAACGCACACCCTAGTAATGTAAAAGAATTGTATGCGTAAATTTTAAACAGGATCTTTTTTTTTATCAAGTATCACGATATGATTGGATTCAAATCTCATATAACAATGTCTTTTAAATTAGTGTCACGTACACATGGATAGATATATTCTGAAACTAGACGAAACATAGTCTGAACAATCTTAAAATTCATAAAATATTCTCAGGAACGCAATACATTTTTCGTACCAATATGGAAGGAAATAAAAATCAAAGAAGCGTGCGCCCCATAATAAAAAATATTTCTGAGTCTATCTCTTTTCCTGTTGTAAAATTTTATGTTTATAAGTCGCATTCACCAAATGTTACTAGGCATCATGTTGCGTCAAGGTGAAAAACATAACTTTTTGTGAATATCTGTACGTTAGTTCTCGAGCTAAAGTTGGCAGAAAATTTTATGACACACGCACAAAGCATCGGCCAATTTCTAAAAATGGTCAAATCATGTTCAAGACATCTTAGTTCATGTAAATCCATTAAAAACCGTAATTCGAAGATTTTTTACGGATCTAATGCTTTCTTCTATTAAATACAGAAGAAAATAAAAAGATTCAGGATTAAATTTACTATCAAAACACCAATAAATAATGCTTTAAAAATGATAAAATTCATTATATTAGAAAGTAGTTTTTCTGTTTTAATGACATTCTGAATATATTTTTGGAAAATAATTAGAATAAATTTATTAAGAACTATTAGACTGTAGAATTGATTTCTCTTGGTCAAAAACGATTAACTACTTCTCCGCAATACGCAATTAGCTTTAAAAGTATCATTTTATACATTGCAGCTTAACTTCCGGATATTAACATGGAGAAAAAGCAATAATGTTTGCATATGAGGATGTTACAGATGGAGCCACTGAATTTTTTCTAGTCTATTTTTTCATCCCAAGAAATTAGGATATTACCGCCTACTGAGCAACATGCATTCATTCTGTACATCAATTTTATACTTTTCTGAGTTTTTATGCGCAGTGTGCATCATTAGCTTGATTAACTGCGGGATATTTTTAATAAGACAACATAAAATAAATTAAAGAATAAAATCCTAGAAGGAAAAACACTGTTATATGTTTAGATAAAACTGCCAAGAATTATAAATATATCTATAGAAAATTTAATTATCGAATAAAATATCTTAAATACACACACACACACATATATATGTATATATATTACAAAAAGCATTAATTATTTTTACTTTGGTATGAAAAAATAATAATAAATTGATGCTCAAAAATTAAAACGATGGCATAAAATCGCAATATATAAAAGGCACTTAAAACTGTTAGAAAGACATATTGTCAAAATGTATATAAATAACGAAAAATCTATATATTTTAGACGAACAAAATTCCCGTTCGCCAAAAGCATCGTGAACTATTTTTATAGTTTCAGTTAATAATCTCGCGAAACAAATGTGTATTTTAAAATGTATAAGCAACTTTATTCGTAGAAAATTAATTATAAAATGCTTTAATATTAAAATATGATGAAAAATAAAAAATGGAACATTTTTGCACCGATAAAATGATGTTGGTTTTCAGTCTTTTTAAGTGAATAAAAAACATTTCTATTCATTTTATTAAAATTTAAAGTGTTTTTACCAAATAATTAGATGATAATGAAAAATAATAATGAAATCGGCTGAAACATTTTTGTTCGATAGTGATAAAATTAGATTATTGCAGTGAATAAAACCTGCTTTTAAACTGTGAAAAATGATTTAATAAGGAATGTAGAAATTGTTAAAATATTAAAAAAATGAAAAATCATTTACCTATTAAAAAATAGTGCTTTACAAAAGGTTTTTTTTTTTTTTTTTTTTTTTTTTTTTCCTAATAGAGAGATAGTAGAAGGATAATTTTATAAACTTTCAAAATAATAAATAATAAAATTGTAACAATAAAATGATAAAATCCTAAATTTAAAATGATATTTTAACTACGAACAGTTATTAAGTACTTTTATCTGATTTTCGTAAGTTTATTATTAACCTTTAAAGTATTTCACACATTTTACATATTAACATTTTATGCCGTTTTATGTATAATAATTAAAGGCTACACTTTTAAACAAATAATTAAATACATAATAAAAACTAAAATGTAAATTTTTGACTTAACAAATATAACAAAGTTATTTCCAAATGGAACAAATATTTTTCCTAAATCATTTGTAATGTTGTTACAAAATTATAGTTTGGTGAAATTAAAAAATACATAATGTATTTCTTTTAACCCTTTGACGCACAAGATAATAATTAGTTTCCTTTAAATTAGACTGCCACCTGAATTTACGAGCAAAATTAAAATATAAAAAAAGAAATTATTTTTTCCGAGATTTTGTAAGAGAATCATTTTGCTAAAAAAATTCCAGGGTGTGATTTTACCCTTTGGACATAATAACAGCGTCTTCACGGCAAAGACCCCGCTCGTTCAGAGGTTAATTATACATATATAATGCTTATTTGCTAGTATTGCTATTCTTTTTTTTTTTTTTCTTTTTTTTTCTTTTTTAATGAAAATAAAAAGATTTCCCGTCACAATCGCGCGATTTCAAATTTTATGAATTTTTAAAAATAAATAAATAAACAAACAATTCGCCAAACCAATTCATAATTTTAATTTTTTGCATTTTAAGTAAATTAATAGTTCGTTTCTAACATAAAATCTCAATATTTAATTCGTTAAATTTAACCAAAGTCCTTCGAATTTTACTCTAGTCTCTTAAAAAATAAATCTTTTTAAAGATTTCGATTATAGGAAAAGTAAATTAGAACGGAATAGTAAGGCAAGGTCTCCAGTGGTGGACACTGTACCAGTAGTGAACTTTTTAAAATTAAACTGTAAATAATTATAAGATTAAAAAAAGAAAAAAAAAAACTTTTTATATACCATGTTTTAAATTTTCTGACAAATCATATAACTCTTATCAATGTGCATAAAATTTTTAAAGTGATAATGACGTCAATTTTTGTGAGATACATAATTTAACTTTATATATATATATATATATATATATATTTTTAATGTTCACGTTTATTTAAATGTATTCATTTTTATGTCAAACGAAAATGAACTCGTATTTTTTTTTTTTTTTTTTTTTTTTTTTTGGCAACAATTAAATTATAGCTAATATTTTAATGGCTATTTTAACACCATTAGGATGTTTTTATTTTCATATTTTAATTTATTATAAGAAAACTAATCGAAAATTCGAAAATCGGCCTTCGAAGTATTGAGTTGTCATCGGATTCTGAGCTGTTGTAAAAGTTTCAAACGTCTAGCTAGTAGGGAAGTTAGTTAAAATTCGATTGCAAGATTTGTACCGGACAAACAAACAAACAAGAATAATGAAAAGTAATATAAAAGAAAAATTTTAAAGTCAATTCCTACTTACAAACACTATCGAAAAAGTTTTTTTTTTATAATTTTGTATTAAGAAATAAAAAGCGCGCGTGCAAAATGAAATAAAAATAATTATAAAATTAAAAAAAAAAAAAAAAAAAATTATGTACCATGTTTTAAATTTTCTGATGAATCAGAGTTCTTATCAATGTGCATAAAACTTTTAAAGTGATAATGACGTCAACTTTTGTGAGATGCATAATTTAACTTTTTAAAATTTTTTAATGCTCACGTTTAATTAAATGTATTTGTTTTTATGTCGAAAAAAAAATGAACTCGTATTATTATTTTCTTTTTTCAACAATTAAATTATAGCTAATATTTTAATGGCTATTTTAACGCTATTAGGATGTTATTATTTTCATATTTTAATTTTTTATAAGAAAACTAATAAAAAATTCGAAAATCAGACTTCAAAGTATTGTGTTGTCACCGTGTTCTGAGCAATCCTGAAAGTTTCAAATTTCTAGCTAGTTGGGAAGTTAGTTAAAAATCGATTGCAAGATTTGTACAAGATATAGGGAGAGTGTGAACTAATAACAGGAATTGAAAAACATGGTAAAATAAGCTTTGTATTTCACGTATAAACGTACTATGCATTAGAAGTTAATGTAACAACCTTCTACGATTCACGTCTTGAACTTCGAAGTTTTTGAGTCATATGTTCTAGAATGAAATTAATTTAACTCAAACAATACGAACTTTCAGTTATATCATTATTATTATTTGTTGTTTTGGATAAGATAAGACAAATTTTTGTTTCTTATGAACGCACTGATTCCTAGTTGATTTTTTGTGCCATCTGCTTCCACATGACATAAAATAAGTATGCAGATTTCATTTATTGTGTTCAATTTTAATTCCGTAAGTACGTAGCATTTGTATGGGTGTCCACTACTAAAACTGTAACAAGTTATCATGGCTTGCAGTTGATATCATACCTGATAATATTTATAATTTATTCTGGAGCATTGTTACTACCCGCCTTATTTTCGAACCAATTAACCAGTAGAGAAATTATTTCCAATATATACTTACGGTGAAACAGGAAGAAAAATGCTCTTTAAAGATAGTGGTGTGAAAGAAGAAGCGTACTAAAAATACTCCGGAATAAATTAAAATTTTTAGGTTTAGGGGATTACTGTTATATTTAGTTTTGAGAGGGAGAATCAGTAGTGGGTATAGGACCGCATTCTCCCAAATTCGGAATGCGGAACAGAATATGAATTCATTTCACAAAAAAATCAGATCGGAGTATCTCCATATGAATTTTTCCCCAAATTTTGTGAGGAGACTTGCATTTTCCTTAAATAATACGCAAAATTCTTGCAAATACCTGAACGCGAGATTGGCTACCCTAGATATTTATAAGGAGAACGATTTTTTTTTTTTTTTTTTTAAACAAATTAAGGCTTAATTTAAATAAAACAGTTTGGTTGAAAAACTGCGATATTGAAATGTGTTAAGGAAAAGATAAATTTTTCAGAGATAATTTATTTTTAGTTTATGAAACAAATATATGTATACATACACTTTTTTTTTTTTTCATTTTTTTAATACACAAAATAGTTTTTGCTAATTGAATGAATATTTTTAATGAGTTTGTTTTTTATTTCACGTCTTTGGCAAAAATCAAAGGTATTTGCTATTGGTGCACTATAAGCTCTCTAGAAAGGTATTTTCTTGAGTATAAAAATATATCAGTTAGCTTTTTTACAGTACAATCGAGAACAGGAAGAATTAATTGAATTATCAAATATTGATTATAAATGCATTCTCTTTGTACAAAAACAGTGAACAAAAATTAGCCAGAAATGTTCACCACTACTGAACTTAATAATATAAACCCAATAAATGAAAGACACCATAATATATATATATATATATATATATATATATATGTGTGTGTGTGTATATAAGCATTATGACATTAAGAGACGCTCGTGAAATGGAGACGTTCGTGTGTCTGCGCTCACACATTGCTGAATTAAGAATTTCCCGTTTTAAAATGTAAGCACAATACACAGTGACTAGATGACCATATGTATTAAATGTTCTTTATTTAAAAAATATATATATGTTTTGAAATATTCTGTTAATTTTCCCAAGTAACTGTTTTCCTTAAAAATTAGCTCATAATCTGTTTTCTCGTACTATATAAATCTTCTACAATATATTAGTTATTGTTGTTATAAGCAAAATTTTTAGATAGTGCTTGACGAAAGACAACCTGTATTTTTGTTAAATAATAAGTTGTTATCCTAGAGTCATGTAACATTTTTTATGTATTACTTTTTACATTAATATTTATTTAATTATTCAAAAAACATTCTGTATAATACTTAGATATATGCAAATTTATGAAGGGCTACTGAGATATACCTGTAATATGATAATATCTAAATCTGGAGATTTCCGTAAGCGGAATGCTTTATAATTTTTTACTAAAATCACTTTTTGAGATATTGGAAATGACAACTATATTATTTCGTTTAAAAAGAGGGATCTTAAAAATTTAAAATTATAAGCATCGTTTATAAAGTATTTTGTTAAAGGGGAAAAAAATTGATCTGCCATTCATTGTCAAAAGATAATTTGAAATAAATTAACCGGGAATTTTTTTAAAATAAATTGGATTGCTGCAAAACCATTATATTTGTTGTTTAAAATAACATTTACATTACAGTTAATATATTTTTTCCTGTTCTTACAAAGGGGGATAGAAAAATGTGTTTTTATAGAAAAAAAGAATTGCATCGCTGCTATTAAAGCACGCAATTTCAATAAATTGAACTCAAATAGTTTACCAAACAAATAGCTGAAGTAACAAAAAGAAAGCCTAAACTATAGTTATTTTTTCTGAAAATACTTCCTGGGTCTTCGTGAATCTTACTTAAACCTATTTATTTAGCAGTATTTTATTAGATAGATGAATTAAATGCGCATTTTCTACGCCCCCTTATCTTTTTTCTTTTCCAAAATAATCGTTCTCTAACTTGATGGAATTTCTCCCACACGATGGGCGGAGTTCTTCGACGTCATCTACCGAAATTTTGATAGAGTTGGAGCGCATGTGTGCGCGCAGAGTTTTCACTAAGCATTGTAGCTATATATTTGCGGGAATTCTTGAGCTCCCTTCACAAAGATATTTTGCCTCTCGATTCAAAAATAACTGAAGATCGACTCAAAAAGTACGACTTCTTCAGCTGTAACAGTTAAATTCAGTCCTTCGTTCAGATAAAGATGGCAGGTAAAGTACTTTTTAACTAAGAATTTTACTAGTTTACTATAACTAATCGTTCCAATATTAAAAGAAAAGAAAATAATAAAATAATAATAATAAATAAAATATGAATGAACCATTTAAAATTTAGTTGTTACTTTATTGTCTTACAATTTTAACTTCACCGGTAATATTATTTATGTGTAAATTTTATAATGTTAATATTAAAAATTAAAACCAGTATTTTTTGTTAAACTAATAATAATTTCTTATAATATGTTATTTATCACGTGCTTTTTTGATAAGTTTAAGTTATTTGATCTGATTAAATATATATATATCAAATATGACATAAAAAGTAGAAAAAAAAAAAACATAATTTCAATTCATCAATACTTTTACATATATATATATATATATATATACATTTTTTTTTCTGAGTTTTTTTTTATTATTTATTTTTTTCATATCTTTATCCGGTATTTAAAAAATGTCTGCAATTTTACTTACTAAATCATGTGTCAGAAATATGTGTCATAAATATGTGTATATAATACCGAATAAAATTTAGTATAAGATCCTATCAAACGGACTTTTCTCTTTCACTGCGTTTCTTATTATTTAATTCTTATTATTTATTTATTTGTAAAATTTTATTTAAAAAAGTAAAATGGAAATAATAATTTGAAGAATAACGTCTTTTAAGCGTACAGTACAACGCAATTATTTTTTAAATCTACATTTGAAACTGTTCCAAAAATATGAATATATATATATATATAATTCAATCTAATTTTCCTTGTTAGGAAAGCCCTTGTTCTTTATTTAATCTGTTTATAATTGTTATTGAAAATATATGTATCTATGATTACCAAAAATTTTCACGGTGTATAACAAAGTATACATTTTTATACGTATGCTTATTTTATATATTTATTTTATTTATTTGTTTGTTGAATAAAAATATCTGAGAAAATAGAGACATTTCCTATTGTTAATTTTTCAGTAGCTTTTAATTTAATTCTGATATCATATACAGCTATAAATGATTTTTTAAAGAATAATTTACTCTAATTTACAAATACAGTTTTATATAAAAAAAAAAAAAAAATATGCTAGTTTTGAGTTAGGTTGGTTTGTGGTGTTTAAGGCCGATTGTTTGAACTAGGGTTCTAAGCTTGAGGGGAAGTGCCCTCCATGGGGAATTCTTTCTAAGAGGCCTAGCCCGTATTTACTCTCAAGTTTCGGAGAAAACCACGAAAAACTCCGAACGAGCGTGACGTGGGATCGAATCCGGTACCTCACGTCTATTAGCTTTGAGCACAGAACCTCTCGGCCACTGGTGGACCCTGCTAGTTATGAAGTTTCATCATATATATATATATAATTCAATTCAATATAAATGACAAAAATTAATTTGCATGAAAAAGGCACTCAGAGCAGCACAAAGTTGACTATATTTCAAATTTATGACTAAATTTCAATATTTAATTTTCAAGAAACAGAAATACTTTTTTAATCTCCTTTCATATTTTAGAATTTTAAGTTTCTCATTACTATTCAGTTTGAAATATATTTGGAGTATGCTAGCCTGCATGTCTTTTGAAACCTGCTAGTACTACATAATTATTAATTGCTGTGTTCCCACCTGCTAAGGAGATTGGCACAGCATAATTTAATTTTCTGGCTTAAATAGAGTTTAATTTTAACTAATTTTCTTGTTTATTAACATTGTTTAATAATTTTTCTTGTTGTTTATTACATTTCACTTTCATGTCATCACTTATCATTATTTAAATATTATTATCATAATTTAAAGTTTAATAGTAACTTTAAAAAAAAACTAAATTATCAAAATTCTTAGTAATTGATTGTGACAGAGAACTAAATTATTATACTTATTGAAAGAAAACACTATTTATTTAATGAACAGTGCACTTTTAGGTTATGATTGCATAGTTATTTTTTTTTTCTATATAAATTTAATTTAGTCATACATTTATAATACACACACACACACATATATATATTATATACATATATATATATATATATATATATATATATATATAGAGAGAGAGAGAGAGAGAGAGAGAGAGAGAGAGGGAGATCAAATTAGTATTAAAAAAAAAGTTGTAAAATGAAATGAGACATTCTGTACAAACGAAAATGTTTCATCCTTCTTTAAGTATACCTGTACATCCTTAGTCTGTAAATTCCTTTTAATTTTTCTTTTGCAAATAATTGAAATATTTTTTTTTTATTAAATTTATAAATTTTCCCTGTTATTTTTCGGAGAATTTTTAAATCATCCTTCCTCTCTTTGAACGTTAAATATATATAGATAGATAGATAGATTAAAAGGTAATATTTGAACCTCAATTGAAATAAAATATACAAGATTTTTTTCATGACTTTTAAGATAATGAAAACGTTTATAAAAATATTTTTCATGAAATTATTTTATATAAATTTTAAATAACATTCTCTGAATATTCATTTTTATCATAATTAGAATTTGACATGTCTTTTATGAATGCCTGTTGTGTTAGAATATCAGTTTTCGTTGATGTTTAAATTGACATAAATTGAATTTCGCGTCCCCCGACATAAAATCTTTTCATTTATCTTAAAACTTTATATATTTAATATCAATAACGAAATTGGATTTAAATCTAATTTTGTAATTTTATTTATTATCAAACGGATTACAAAATAACAGCTTTAATAATTAATGCATACTTTTGTAAAAAAGAAGAAAAAAGAATGAAAAGTAAAAGAAGGAGAAATGAAAAGAAAAGAAAAAGAAAAGAAAGAAAAAATTTAATATTATTACGAAATCTGGGTTTTTTTTAAGAAAAATCATTGAATGCTTTTTTTTTTTCTTAATTTTTTGGTACTTTTTAAAAAAGACATACAGGCTGTTAATTAATAAATTTGGTTTATTTAAATACGTGTATTTCATCCCCTGATGAATTTTCTTACCTTTCTGAGCTTCTCCTACATACAGAAATTTTTCATTTTTATTGGTCTTTGTGGTTTCAGTGATCTAGTATCTGTTGCTTGGCTTCTACTACGCTTAATAAATCATTATTATATATATATATATATATATATATATATATATATATATATATATTCTAGAACTAAATCCATCATTTCAACAATTTGTATAAATCTGATAAGTTATAAATATCATTAGAACTGTATATTAATTTCAATATACGTTTTTGTTTGGAAAAGAAATTATCACATTTACTTCTATAATCGATATTTACAATCTTACAATTACAGTTTAATAAAGTTATACTTTTAAAAAATTAAAGAACACGCTTTTATTGAAATGTAAACTAAAAAGCACAAAATATCTATCTTTATAGTACTAAAATGCAGGGTAAGAAAAAATTGTGTGAGTGACACACCATATTACAGGGTGATTATAAAATAATTTAGAATTAAACAAAATCCATTTTTAAAAAATCTCCCCGGACTGGGTTCGAACGTTAGACTTTTAGGTTCGTAGCCCGGAGCTTTACCTCACAGCCACAGCGTTCACGTAGGGAAAGTCTTTTTTTTTACAATATAGATTTTTTGTTTGCTCCCAGAGCGGTTACAAACATACAGGTGAAGCTGATAAAAGCGTGTTAAAAAGGGAGGGAGTGGGGAGAGAAAGAAAAAAAAAAACTCTGGGATGATTCTATTTGGGTTTCGTCCCAAGTTCGTATGTTTCTGCCGTAATACATCTGAATTCTTTTGTTCGTTCCTGTAACAGAACTATAAATAGTAAACACTCAATCCTTAATAATGATCCCCTCTCCCCGTGGGAAAACTTTAATATGTATATCAATTTTATTATTATTTAAATAATGCTATACGCACATAAGAAGAGTATATTCTATAAGACGTAACATACTGGGCTCGGCAACAATTAAACCCACTCTCTTGTATCTTGGGAAAGCTTATTGAAAACCTGAAAACTTTAAAAAACATGATCAGTTCTACAAGAATTTGAGAGGGTCTCACTTAATAAAAATAAAAAAATGAAAAAGAAGAATAAAATAAAATAAAATAAAAATTAGTTCTGAGGAATCTTAGGGGCGTGGGGGGTAAGCACTGAAATTTAAAATAGAAAGTTTTTTTTTTTTTTTTTGTTTTTTTTTTAATTATTATTCTATGGAAAGATTTTTTTAAAAGAAGCATTTTGTCAAAAAGTTTTAACCTACAATTATTTTTTAGAAAGTTATGACGGATTAGAGTTTTTGCAAAGTCTGCCTCCCCGCCCCTTTCTCACTTTACATCGGGGATAACTTTGAACTTTTCAAAAGTGTAAAAAAAATATGCTTAATTAATTTAAGAAATATCCATTTGGTTTAAAAAAAAAAAAAAAAAAAAAAAAAAAAAAAAAGTGGAGCTATAGAAGATATGGGCATTTAGGTAAGACGAATTTGAAATTTTAAACGGAAAGGGGTATTTATTAGCTAGTTCAAATGCTCTTCTAAAAAATATTTTTTTTTTTCTTTATATAAACATGCTTTGTTTTACTATTCTTTAAGGAGGTTATATTCGTTAAACATTTTGCAAAACGTCCACTCGCTCCTGTGTATTTCGGGATCACATCGAAATTTCTGAAAACTATAAAAAACGTATTCAATCAATCTTAGTGGGACCTCATTTGATTTTTTAAAAAGTGGAGCTGTGAGAGCGTAGGACGTATTTAAAGATAAATACAGTCGAACCTTCGTTAACGTGAATTGCTTTTAACCTGAACCGCTTCTACAATCTCCGTTAAAAGGAAGATTAATTTCTGTGTTACGGATAGCATGAACTACTGATAACATGAACAAATTTTTACCCCCCCCCCCCCCTCCGAGATTCACGTTAACGAGGTTCGACTGTACTTTGAAATTTCCAGTGATAGGAAGTTGACGTTTTTTTAAAGATCTTTTACAGACCCCAATCGTTTAAAAAATGTTCTACGATACTGTTTAAGTAGTTTATGGATGATAAATGTTTTCGCTAAAAGTTCCACCCTCATCTTGTATCTGAGAAGCTTTTTGAAATCTTAGAAAATTGCAATAACGTGCAAATTTAATTTGAGTCCCTAAGAAGCTACTCTGAAAAAAAATTCTGTGACTGACATTCAGAAACTAAATTGTGACTCTAGTAAAAATAGTTCGATTTCATGTTTATAAATTATATTTATTTTTGATAACAAGCTCTATAACCTCCTTTTGGAATTCTGGATCATTTTACTATGTCATCAAATATATATATATATACAGCCTTCATCTAGAACGAATAAATGGTCATTTTTAAAATCCCTAAATTAGAAATATAGATTTCCGAGCTATGCGAATAAGGCACGCGAATAAGCTGAATAGACGAAATGAGAGAGAAACGAGAATTTCTAGTCTATACATTTTTAGATGATGAAACGATATTCTGAATATTCTGAATCCTTTGTATTGCGAGAAATTCTCGCTTGATTTTTTAGAATTGGATCATAAACCAAGATTATAGTTGCTAAAACATGCCTCTTGTATTCACATTTATTTACTGAGATTTTTAAATTTGACCTCTATAATACAGACAAACGCTCTAGAATTCTAATAGTGGTTTCTAAAACTCGCTTTCGAAGGGGACTAGAATTTATAAGGATGACATGGAATTATTTTTACTAAAGCCACAACTAGATTCTAGATGTCAGTTACATAATTTTTTTCTCAGTGTCGTGGGGTCAAACTTATTTAAAAATATCTGCAAATAAATGCGAATTCGAGAGGCGAGTTTTATTAACTATAATCTTGGTTTATAATTCTAAGAAATCAAGTGAGAATTTCTCGTAATACAAAGTGTTCAGAATATTCATAATTTTGTTTCACTACCTGTAAAAGTATAGACTAGAAATTCTCGATCATTTCGTCTATCCAGGTTATTTAATTACCTTATACGCGCATAGCTTGTAAATCTATGTTTTTAATTTAGGGATCCAGAAACTGACTACTCATTCGTTCCAGATGGAGGCGGTATATATATATATATTTCAGCGTAACAACTGCACACGCACTTAAAATTTCAAATACCTTATTTGATCCCCCAATGCCCCTACAGTCCAATTTTTTTAATCGAAGATGTCCCCCTTAAATATAATAAATATGTTTTTTATCGTTTTCATTTTGAAATATTTAATTAGATCTAACCTCCTTAAAAATAATCCTAACACAAAACATATTTTTTTAAATGCTTGTTTTGAGAGGAGCTTTCTAACGAATTAATTGAGGAGTCTTTCCTATTTGAAATGTTAAAGTTGCCTCCTGCATATCCCAAACATACCTAGCCCAATTTTTTAAGTCAAATGACGCCTCCCCCTCCCCACTCAAATTAATTAAGGTTTTTCTCTAACACTTTCAATTTCTCTGCCTCCAGTCATCAAATCTCATGTAATTCTATGGGCAAATTTGTTCCTAGAATTACTCATGAATTTTGGAAAGGTGAAAACGGAATATTTAAAGAAATTTATTGGGAAATGAGTAATTCTAATGAAAAATTAACTCATAAAATAACATGGACTTTGGCTTCCAGTGACAATAGGTAGAGATCCCCTTCAATCTTTTTTTTTTTTTACTGTTTTCAGAAATTTTAAGTTGTTCCAAGTATTCTTCGTAAAAAAGCATATTAGGACAAAACTTTTCCTCACAATATCTTTGTTTCGAAAAGAGCTTTCCATTGAGCTAAAAACAGAACAGATCCCATTTTAATCCTATAGCTATTATCTATGCCCCCATCCCCAATCTTGTATTATTTTTATTATTATTAACATTAAACGAAATTCCTCTCAAATTTATTGGACAAGTTTTTCTACAGTTTTCAGAAATTATGACGTTGTCCCGACATACAGTAGATAGGGTATGAATTTGGCTAGCCCTATATCTAAATTCTTTCTTTTTTTTTTTTTTTTTTTTTTTTTTTCTAAAAGAAATATGAGTGCTATACACAACGTATTTAACAATGACTGTACCTTACCAAAACAATATACCCTACATAACTTTTGTTTCTATTTTAAATAACACTAGTCGACAAAATAAAAATTTTGGGGGGTAGCAAAAATGAAATTAGCTATTTTCAACTAATTTTGTAGTGTAGAATTCAAACATAATAGCGAAAAATCTGTAACACGTACAGATTTTTTGTTACGATTATCAAAGCTTCCTATCCAGGAAGCTTTGCGATTATTTAATCTGTACTGGAAGCAATAATCCCTGTCTAAAAAAAGTACTCTTAATACTGCTTTGTTAAAAATATCCTTGTCGAGTCATGTTCTTAGTTAGTCTAAGACAATGATTCGATAAGGATTTATTTAACAAAATAGTATTAAATGTACTTTTTTAATATCGGAATTATTTGCTAGTTCTCGGATTCTTTTGCTGTCGACTGTATTGTAAAAATAATAAAAATAATAATGAAATTTGACATTTTCTGATATTTTAACAAAAAAATGGTACAAACATGGTTGCCGAGACTCTGATTTGCCAGGACTCTGGGTTGCCAGCAGAAAGGGTTACAACCTGTGATACTGTGAAAATGATAAAAATTCGTGAAAATTGCCATTTTCTGATACTCTAACAGAAAAATGTGACGCGGTGGGACTTTTTTGCTTGCAGATATTTAAATAAAAATTGGAATTAATAATAAAAATAATAATTTGACCGTTGTTACCGAACCACTGTAGTAGACCAGTGTAATTTAACAATACCAAAACGTACTTTAAATAGTTTGAGTTCATATACAAAAAGTTAAAAAATTCTTTTTATGTCCTTACTAAAGTACTATAAGTTTTAGATCATGAAAATCTAAACAATTTATATGATTTTGTAGAATGCCTATTAATTTTAAGCGCAATCGAATTCAACATATAAACGCTATCTTATTTACTCGCTCATATAATACATACAGACATAACTATATGTACCTCACAATCAGATTTTTTTCTTTTTTTTCTTTTTTTTTTTTTTTTTTTCAAATATATTAAAATATTTTTCATTGATAGTATTTGTGTGCAAAGAAAAGATATCCTTCAAATTTTTTCGACTTTATTTAAACATATATTCAAGTTTTAATAAATTTAAATTTAAATAAATTACTTACACATTTGTATAAATATTTTATAATTATTCTAGTATATAATACACTCTTAATAATAAATGTAATAAAACGCTTTATAAATGTAATAAATCGCTTAATAATAAACTCTTAATAAATAATCTTAGTATCTTAGAATCTTAGTATCTCTCTGAAATCTTAGTAATAAAATGGACCTCTGCGTTATTTTCAGTTAAGACAGTTTAGAGGTACGCTATACAGAACTCTGGAATTTAGAGTGAAATTATATTTTCTAGTATTGATTCAAAATAGATTCAAATATTTGTTTTTAATGTTTAATTAAAATAAATAAATGAATGAATGAAACGAAATGAAATATAAAAATTTTGTCTAAGAATTTAGCTTAGTACGGAGGACTTTTAATTTCAATTTGTAAAATTTTTATTTTTATTTTTATTTTTATATTTTTACTTTTAATTTTATTTTTATATTTTTAATTTTTAATTTTTAAATTTTTTATCTCATTTTTTGACTGGAAAACTAGGCCCCGTACTTTTTAAAACGACTGAAATGAATTAAAATGAAGTGTTGCCATCTAAATTTTATACTTTAGTTAATTTTTTTAAAAAATCTAATTGTCGTGTCGGAAAATTTTTTATACCCCTGGATTCAGAAATATTCCCCGTTTCATTTTGGTACCAAATCTGTAACGATAGTACTGATATTTCTCATTTATTTTGGTGTTACACAAAACTGGTCTACAAAAACTGCCGATGACGTTTTTACCCAGATTGAAACTAATAGTCCTCCTAGTCCTAAAAACTCTTTTTGTTGAGCGTGTGAGGAAGTACATGATAGATAGCTTTTGTAAATCAAGTTTGAACAAATTTAAATAACACGAATAAATATGAATACAAATATAGATTTTCTAAAGTACGCTTGAAAAATTATTACATAAAAATGTAATATTCTTTAAGAGTGTGGCATTTTTCACATCTTAAACCATTTTAAAAGACAGCATTATCAATATTTTCCAAAATATCGTCCCTAAACCATCTTATACACATGTTTTTTTTTTTTTTTTTTTTTTTCTCCCAGCATGTTAACAAAATTTATCTATACCCCATGGTAAATTTCTTATCGTCCACCCTGTTATTTTCACATTTGTCCATTAGTCCCACATTTATCCATTTGCTTAAATATGATTAATTTTATCTATCAAATTAGCTTTTTTTTTTTTTTTTTTTTTTTTTTTTGGATCATTTAAGCTTAAACAATATTAAGAATAAAGAATACAGAATAATATTAAAAATAAAAACAATATATTAAAAATATAGAATAAATATTACAGTACTTGCAAATATTATTAGTGTTTCTGCCAGAATGACAACATAGCAACAAATGTTGGCAATTTATTAACAAATCTCACCAAAATCACACGCATTGGAAGACAAATTACCCACCTAAATCATTTTTATGTATTTATTTTTGCTACAGTCGGTAACAAAAGTCTCCGAACACTAGCAAAAATTCCTATATAAAAAAAGTATACTTAATACTGCTTTGTTAAATAAATCCTTGTCGAATACTGTTTTTAGACTGACTAAGAACAGGATTCGACAAGGAGGATTTATTTAACAAAACTGTATTAAGTGTACTTTTTTTACACAGGAATCTTTGCTAGTGTTCGGACACTTTTGTTACCGACTGTAATTATATTTATGAAGAATGTAATTAAATATATTTTGGTCTTTACAAAATATCGATGTAAAAGTCGTTTAGAAATTAAAATCCATGATATTTCAAACTAGCTTCTAACTTCATTTTTCGTTATTTTGTTTCGAAAATATCGTCGACAGTTTAATAGTCAACGTATTCATCTCTTATAGTTTTCATCTCCATTAGTACAGTCGGTAATAAAAGTGTCCGAACACTAGCAAAAATTCCTATGTAAAAAAAGTACACTTCATACGGTTTTGTTAAATAAATCCTTGTCGAATCCTGTTCTTAGTCAGTGTAAGAACATGATTCGGTAAGGATTTATTTAACAAAACCGTATGAAGTGTACTTTTTTACATAGGAATTTTTGCTAGTGTTCGGACACTTTTGTTACCCACTGTACATTTCAATTACACACCGGGAATTGGTTTAAAAACATAACCAGTATTTTTTAAGGCAGTTTGTATTTAAATGTTTTAAGATGTTTGTGATGCTTTTGCATAAAACATTGATGTATGTGACAACAAGATACATAAAACC
Organism: Salticus scenicus; assembly: GCA_963930645.1. Classification (NCBI taxonomy): domain Eukaryota; kingdom Metazoa; phylum Arthropoda; class Arachnida; order Araneae; family Salticidae; genus Salticus; species Salticus scenicus. The sequence goes on along the minus strand of OZ005649.1, from coordinate 262,900,883 downwards.
ACTAAATCAGAACTTAGGGGATCCTTTCAGACGATTACATTTTCACTGGTGGAGTGAATCCTAAACATTATGCATATTTTTACATCTTAAATGAAAAATAAATTTCTGTATTTTTAATCTAAGAATTTTTTACTATTTATCTTAAATCATCTTACGTCGAAAAAATGTATTTCATTAATTAGAATCCTATTAAAACTACATTTAGAAATTTCTGCAAGTCACTAATTATCGAATATGTATATAATATGCGTATTGTTTGCTCGAGCACTGAAAAAAATCTGTGACTGGTATCTAGAAACCAAATTTGGTTCTTGTAAAAATAGTTCTACGTCATCTTATACATTCTAGTTCCCTTTGCTAACAAGTTCTAAAGACCCCTATTAGAATTCTAGAGCGTTTTCCGACATTATCACGAGATCAAACTTATTTAAAAGTTTCTGTAAATAAATGCAAACACAAGCGGCAAGTTTCAGTAACTATAATTTTGATTCATGACCGAATTCTAGGGAATCAAGGGAGAATTTCTCGCAATACAAAGGGGGTTGTGTTTGTGTTTAAGGCCGATTGACTGCACTAGAGTCCTATGCCTGAGGGGAGTGTGCCTTCCATGGAGGTCTTTCTAAGGGGTCCTAGCCTGTATTTACGAAATACAAAGGGTTTATAACATTCATAATATTCATACCATTGTTTCACGATCATTATTCTCAATCATTTTCATCAAATTCTCGATCTTTTCGTCTATCATGGTTATTTGTTTAGCTAATATGAATAACTCAGAGAACTATATTTCTAGTTTAGGGAATCAGAAAGTGACTACTTATTCGCTTTAGATGAAGGCGATATACAGTGCGTCCCAAAAGTTTATAGACAACGGGTTTTTTCTTATTTTACAATTGAAAAAGAGGGATAAAAGTTTCAAAACAATTTTTAATTATATGTAATTTCAAGACAATAATAATACTATACAAAAATAATACCTTACAATCACAGACATTGTGATATAAACTAAAAAGGAAAATTTACCGTTCTAAAAGTTTATGGGCAATTTATTTTTTATTTTTTATTTTTTTCTTAACATTCAAACTTTTGAGCCACTTTCCCTAATCACTTCAAAATCTTGATCAGGCATGCTCAAAACAAGAGTTTGAAGAAATTCTGGCTTTAAAGAAAACCAACTTCTTTCAATTTGCATCTTTAGATCTTTCACTTTTGGAAATTGACACCCATAAGCATATACGTCTCTAGATAAATATTCCCCAAAGTTTCTCCACTGGGTTCAGGTGAGGACTTAGGGCTGGCCAGTCCATAACATTTACTTGATTTTACCTAAACCATTGCATTGCAGAGTTTGACACGTGAATGGAGCAATTGTCTTGCTGATATATGCATTTATCTCCCCCCCCCCCCCCCTAACAACTTTCCAAATGGAAGTAATTGTACTTCTAGCATTTTCTGGTAATTTTCGGAACATTGACGACCTTTTAAAAAATAATATAGGTAGTTTAAAGGAAAATGCTCCCCACACCATGAATGAGCCCCTCCTTGTTGTCTGCTGAAAAACGTTTGCGGTTTCTTGCTAATGTCACGCCAGTAATATGCCCAACCATCAGGGCCATCTAAATTGAACTTCTTTTCATCACTAAACAGAACATTCAACATAGGATTTCATTTCGACCCTACTGAACACAAGCGTCTTTATGTCGTTTTGTCAACTTTGATGAACGACGCATTTTGCGATAAACAAGCTATTTCCCAGCAGCCGTCGAAGCACCGTGGATTTTGATAATGGGCTTCTCTAGAAATTGACCATACAGACAGGTTCTGGGTTGAAACTAATCTGAAAATCTCTATGTATTCCGTTCAGATGTTTTCTTTGGTCACCCAGAACATGATTTTGTTTCAACATTGTCCCCTTTCGACAAAATATGTTAAATACCAGCCCTGCTGCATCCAATTTTTCTTGCAATGTCCGCAATTTTCATTCCACGAGCTTTCAAAGGATAAATTTATAAAATTTCATTTTTCGAAAACTGCACGTTGCGGAGCATCTTTACAATCAGACAAAAAAAGAAAGACACCTTCGCTTTTATCTCAGAAAACTACTGCGTCACAAGTACATGATATTGGAAAATGCAAATTTGGAGATCAGTACTTCAATCCTCTTTTAACACCGGTTGTCTATATATTTTTGGGGCAGCATTATTTTGTTTTTACTTTTTTATATTATATTCATGAATGTTTAAAGTTCTTTAAGTATTTTATTAATTTTATTACGTCAATATATATTTGCATAATTTATCTCGTCTTTCTTACACGTTTAATTCGCTCTTAACCCCCCCCCCCTCCAAAAAAAAAAAAAAAAAAAGCAGTTGTCTATAAACTTTTGGGAAGCACTCTCTCTCTCTCTCTCTCTATATATATATATATATATATATATATATTCTCAGCGAGGGGTCTAGGCTTGCAAACAGTAAGGACCAGTCCTGATTCCCGTATTCACGCGACTTTTGAAAGATATTTAAACGGCTAGCTGAAAGAGCGGAACCTTTGCGTTCAAAACCGTCACTTCCATTCAGCCAACTTAGAAAGCAAAACCTCTAGGCTACTGAGGGGCTAAAGAAGAGATTATACTTCATTAATTTATTTTCTAGGATTAAAGAATATGTATATTAAAAAAATTATATCTAAATTTAGAAATTATATCCTGTAAAATATGCTGTGCACTTTAATATTTTTACAATTAAACTTTTACAAAAATATTTTTATGTTATTCAAAATTTTAAAGGAAGAATTTTTACATGTTTAAAAATTTAAATGAATAAAATATACATACAGAAAAAGATTTAAAAAAAAAAAAAAAAAAAAAAAAAAACTCAATTTCTATTACAATTAGCCTGTCAAACTTTAAATAACTATTCAATCAAAATTTCATATGACCCATTATAATTTAAAATGGGAAATTAATTTATATTATTATTATTATTTTATAAAAATTAATATTTTATACTATTGGATGGGCTCAAGATCTTTTGTTAATTTAATTAATAATTTATGAAAATAACAACAGATAAATCAGTCATTTAGATTGGGTTTTAGATTCTTTAAAGGAACATTTTAATTTTTTATCCATTCTTTAACAACGAATTTGATTTGGTATATAATTTAAACAAAAGTATGAAAGGAAAATCGTTTTATGAATTACAATCCTTAAGAGATGCTATAAAAAATTCCTAAAAATGGCTATATATCACTTCGTTGCCTTCTCTTAAAAATAAATAGTAAAATAAATAAATATTAAATTGAATTACATTTAAAATACATACATGCACATACACACTGTATAGAAAAGATGGAAGAGGAAGCTTAAAAATTGATTTGCACTGCGAGAATCCAGATGTTAATATCAATACCAAAATATGTTTAATTTTTAATATTTATAAAAATAATACTAATTTTTATTTTCACTTTCCAGTGACGTCCTTTAGTTTAATTTAAAGTAACCTATTTAATAAAGATTATCGTCTGAACTAAATGTAATATTTAATTGGGGATATATTTATGAAACTGTAATAAATATCTAGGGACTGCTTACATAGAACTCACATATAAGACAAATGATTAAAAAAAAGCAATTTAACTTCACACTTTGAAAATATGTTTAATAATTAAAAATATCTAAGGAAATTAAAGTACTTATTTTACAGCTGAAATGAATGAAATACATATTTTAAAGTGATCAATAAATAACCCTTTATTTACAATCCTTTTTACAAACACTACATAATTAAACATAAATAGGAAATGAGATACAGTTAAATAAATATCATTACGAGAAACATACGAATAATAATAATAAAAAAAAAAAAAAAAAAAAAAAAAAAATTAGATTTCATATAGTTTTCAGCATATGTTTGAAGTTATTGGCAGTGATATTTATAAAAATACATTTATGAATATCTGAAGTTCAGTCAAAAAAAAAAAAAAAAAATTGTAAAGCTAGCTTTGAATCCGTTGTAACTGGCTTTGAGTTTTCCAGAAATATTTTGTTTTAGACGTATTTTTAGACAAGTGTTTTATACCATTCCTTTGCAGAATCTTTTCAGTTGAAAAATTTCTGTATATTGAATGTTGCCCTAGAAATCAACTGCATAATTATTCAAACACATTAGTATTCAAATGTATAATTATTCAAATGCAACTTTTTGCGTTCGTTGAATAATGTATTGCGAAATATACTTGAAACATAAAGCGATATTGTTGTAAAGATAAATTTAAAAATAATTTTAAGAATAGAAACTTTTCATAAAGGAAGAGAATATGTAAAATCGAATGGGACCAAACTTGTTGGCACTCACCAAATTTAATGAACACATATTTTATTAAAAAAAAAATCATTGAGATAAAAAAAAAGTTCTAAAATTAAGTTGATTCTATAAATTTTATTCGAAAAAAAAAAAAAAATATATATATATATATATATATATATATATATACACTATCTACCAATAAGTATTTGGACACTTTCGAATTTAGACGTTTTGGCAAATATTTAGAAAAGTTCTCTAGGAATCAACTTGAAACTTTAATTCTGTAAAGAACATGTTATACCTCAATCTTTCAGCAAAAAATGTGTCCTGAAAAGGAAAAGGGGGCCAGTGAAAAATTAAACAAAAATCAAAATGTCTTGTATCAATCACCCTGTAAAAAGTGATACTTGAAATGCGTTTTGGTTGTAGCAAGTGATTATGAGGTTTTTTCTCATTATCTGTATAAATTTTTATGAGGCTACCAAATATATTCATGTTGATATAATAACTTTTTAAAAAAACTGAAAAAAAAAAAAAAATCCACTTTTTAAACTATAACACGTAGGATATTAGACCCAGTGCAAAGCCACTTTAAGAAAATTTGGCATTCTGCATTAGACACAGCATACTACAATCAGAATGGAAAATTGCTATATATCTTACGAAATATGAGCATTCATACGAAACAATTTTTAACTATGCATGCGCTAGCTTTAAAAAAAATTCATTTGCATAATTTAATAGCCAAAAGTATTAAGCAACCTCTATGGTAGGTTGGTTGGTGTCGTGTCCAATTGAAGTCAAATCATTCCATGCGCCAAAATCACGGCCTTGGCAATGTCCCCAATTTTGTCACTATAGAGATTTCCCTGAAAGGGAAATTCGTCATTGGCCTGTTAGCTTCTTATGATGGCCGGGCAGTTGAAAATGTGTTCTGGGGTGAGTTCCTCCTCCAGGCAGTTCCTACATGATTTGTAAGTTCTGGTGCCGTCTGTATTTACTGTCATTCCACCAAAATGTTGGGTTCTAAGCCTGAAGATAGTCTTGGTAATCATCCTGTCTACATTGATAACACACAGTTGATGTTCCTTTTTGGTGTGTTTTTCTTTCAGTCTGTATCTGTCAACTGCATTAGCGTCTCCTAAAGTTACGTTGCTGCAAATTTCCGAGTTTAGGTCCCTCGCCTCTATCGCCAGCTTATCTGTTTCCTCGTTCTCCTCTATACCAACAGGTGCCGGTGTCCACTGGAAAGTATAACTTTTCCCTGGGTGGCAAATTTCATCTAAGTAGTGATGAATATCTTGTGCGAGCCTGGGGTCTCCATTCCCTATTGCTTCCAGTGCAAGCAACCTCTATGAAAACCCCAAACAAATATCCCGTAAATTCAAAAAGTTATGAGAGATAGAATGAACAGAATTTCAGTTCTTCTTAAAATAAAAGGAAGATGATAGGGGGTTTTATCAATATTTATTTACAATCAATGAACACTACATTACCATTGGACGTTGGTTGAATCAAAATAAAAATGTGAGAAAAACCTTTATAGTTTAGCTTTTATTAAAAACACTAACTACAACGAACTTATGCTAAATACGATTAACAAATTAAACGCTGAAAAACTTAAAACCTCCCCATTAAATAAACTAAACGCTAAAATTAAAGATCTACTAAAAACAGGACACTGGCCCCACAATACCCCACCATCTAATAACAACTTCGCACCTATTATCCCTCGCATATTCGCTAAGTATAAAGACCATAAAAATCCACCAGCTTTACGCCCCATAGTTAACAAATCAGAAGGCCCCACATATTTTTTAGAACGGTACATGAAAAATATTTATCAAACTCTTCTCCCCCACTCCGATCTTTCTATAAGCTCCAACGAGCAATTCATACAAAAACTTCGCGATAGCAATATAAATTCTGATGATCTAATGTTAAGCTTCGACGTCAAAGAACTTTATCCCTCCATTGACACTACCGAAATAGCAAATATTGTTAACGGAAAAATAGTTGAAACATACGGCGATAATAAGATTAGCGAAACCTTAATCCGCACCAATAACTTGCTCCTAAACGAATCATACTTCCAATTTAATCATGACATCTACAAACAAAAGCAGGGCGTTCCCATGGGGTCGCCCATCTCAGGGATCCTCGCAGAATTAAAGATGAGACTTATCGAAAACTCCGCCATTAACATTATTAATAAAACTAAAATCTGGACTCGTTACGTCGATGACGTTTTTACAGTTTTACCGAAAAATTCCGACACCAATAAAATTCTAAACGATCTCAATAGCCTTGATAAAAACATAAAATTCACGATGGAAAATGAAACTAACAACACATTGAACTACCTAGATATTAAAATAACGAAAAATTCAAACAACACAATCGATACCACTGTTTACAGGAAACCAACAGCCAATAATGAAATCATCAATAAACACTGCCATACCCCCCTTCCCTATAAATATGCCGCTTTAAGATCTTATATAAATCGCGCGATCCTTATCTGCTCCAATAAAACCCTCCTCAACGAAGAACTTAAATTTATTAAAGATATCGCCTATAAAGCCAACTACCCCAAAAATATTATCAACAAACTATATAGAAAACGTATAAAAATCCTTAATAAAATTAGCAACGCTCAAAATGAAAAACCAAAATTCACTACCCCAATCCCTTTCAGCAATGGCGCAAGTATAAAAATAAAAAATGCCGCTAAAAAATACAATATAAACATTCCAATTAAACCTAACCGGAATATTTTTCAACATATTAGAAATGATAAAGACAAGATTGACAATAGATCCACTTCCGGCATTTATAAAATAGATTTCAGCTACAATAATAACTCCAGCGCATGCTATATTGGTGTCACTAAACGGAAAATAATAGATCGCGAAAAAGAACATAAATCCGACTTAAATCATAACCGTCAATCCACCGCGCTCACATCCGCTCACCTCAATAACCCAATTAATATTAACAGCATACATACTAATAAAATCGCCCACTACAATAATCACAGTTATGCCCTCAAAAGAGAAGCGCTAGAAATCATTACTAACCCCATGGCAGTAAATGACCGCGAACATGCACGAATCCCTAAAGAATGGAACCACTTAATCAAGCAATCAACCAAGACGAAAAGAAATGAAGAACCAACGCCGACGATACCCGATGACAACAGTGGAACGAGATGTCACAGTTCACCTGAGGATGAGTGCGCTGGCACTTGAAATACGTATAGTGAAGGTATTTAGGACTTATGTAAGGTAAAAATAATGTTTTTAATGTAAGTTTTCGTCCTATTATGAAAGTAATTAATATGTTTAGCTTTTATTTTTAGAGAACTGAAATTCTGTTCATTCTGTTTCTCATAACTTTTTGAATTTACACGATATTTATGTGAGGTTTTCATGTAAGTTGCTCCATTTTATTTAATTTTGAATAACTTCTGATGTTTCCAAAGTAGAATGTTTATAGCTAATTATGTTCCTGTCAGCATTATTAATGATATTTTAAAAATTGTCTGGCATTTTTACAATAAAAATATTCCTTTTAATTCGCGTTTAAGCAATATTTTGCCCTATTCTCTCATGTTTCGGAAATCGTAAATTGCGAATAACTTGGGAAATTTTCATATTAGAATGTCAAAATAGGCAAATCAACTTTGCCAATATCATAAATGGTTTTTTAAAAGAAGTTCCACCTCTTATGATCATTCTTCTACAGATTATATACTTATATTCTGATAATCTATGGACAGAAGCCACATCAATTTTATTACTTTCGGATTTCCCACACCACACAACATGTAAAAAGGTGCAAAAATCGACGCCCAAAAATTTCATAAATACCAAACTTTTCTAAATTTTTTTGTATGATGGGGAATTGCTAACTGAACAGGAGTACCTGCTGAGATATTAAAGGAGGAAAATTAAAATAAAGGGGGGGATGTTATTCTATCATAAAGTATAAGTAACTGTAGAAGAAATAATGCAACTTCGGTAACACCTACTTTATTTTTTGCAAAGAAAAAACGGCGGTTAATCTCAGTTAAAACTTGCGTATAGCGCGCAAAATGGTCGTAAATTATCCGTCATCAGAATGTAACCCTTGAACTTTTAGACATGTTTAGAATGAAGGACATTATTTTTATTGCTCCATGAATAATATTACAAAAGAAATCCAAGTTTTTAATGCTAATTATCACAAGAGGTGACGATAAAGTTGTCAGAGGCAGAAAACACTCCATCAGTGTTGCCAGATCTGGCGGATTTTTTATTCAATAATCACCAATAATTTTAAAAAGTTATATTTGATATTCATAATGGGCATTTAATCATCGATGTGATTAGGCAAACTTTTCAATTAAAAATTATTGGTGATTATTGAATAAAAAATCCGCCAGATCTGGCAAAACTGCACCCCACTAATGCTCCTTTGCGCTTGCAGCAACTAAATACCCAGATAAAAGGAATTTCCAATAGGACCGAAGTTTGTATGCCTTGCAGTGTCTAGTGTGAACCAAGTTTCAGGGAACTGAGCTGTTAAGGAACCAAATATAGTAAATTCCGTTGTAAGGTTGCTATGGATATAGCATGCGAGGTAACTTAAGTCTTCATGGTTGTAAGCTCAGAAATTTTAATCTTCCCTCCCTAACTCAACAGAAATCTTCCGTTTTAGTTCCTTTTTTATCATATACTCGCTATCTGTTTGCTCACAGTTTTCCAACGATGTACCACACGTCCTGATATCCGAATGTCTAGGTATTACGATTGGAACTTCTCTTGTTAATCTAGATTGTGGGCGTAGAAATACAGTAAATAAATTAGAAAATAGGTTTATCTCTTTTTTTTTTTTTTTTTAGTACGATAGGACTATTTTTTTCAGTCTTGCATTTTGCGTCATTACCAGTTTATAATGCTCCACTTCGAAAATGCCTGCTAATATCCAATTTTACCATTTAATTTCTTACTCCATCTCAAAATATTTTGTGTAGTCCGTAAAAACTTATATATATATATTTTTTTACACCTCCCATCGATGAGGATCGAACTCACAACCTTCGGGTTCTTGGTTGCGTACTTTGACCACAGAGACAACGAGTCTCGGCTGAATATTTTTCTGATTATTTAGAGTAGCATTTTCAGATTTTTTTTTTCACTTCCCATCAGCGAAGATCGAACTCACAACCTTCGGGTTCGTAGTTGTGCACTCTGACCAGACAACCAACGGGTCTCGGCTGAATAATTCCTGATTAATTAGACTAGTGTTTTCAGACTTTTTTATTTTGAAAGGGTATTAAAATACAAATATAAGTAGTCCTGTCGTACTAAATTAAATTCTGTCATAGACAGAATTTCATCTGTAGTTTTAATGCTCGCGAAGCGAGTATACATCTAAATTTGATACCCACCACTGCAGTACAGATTTTCTTAAATTTTGGCCCGCCTCTTTTTTCTCTTTTTTTAATTAATGACACCGATGTCACATTTATTAATTGTCAAGGATCAAAAACTTTAAGAATGTTAATATTCCGCTTAGCATATAAAAAAATAAATTACTCGTTTGAATGTTTCTTTGTTTCTTTTTCTTCTTCTTCTTTATTTCATTTAATTCTTTATCTTTTTGTAAGAAAAAAAAATTCTTAATCTAAACTATATTTTGATCCCAATGCAAATTAATTATAATTCATACAATTATTATTATTTTCTTTTTTTCTGTATAAATTTTGAAGCATTTCGTGTTGGTGTCTTCACTAGGGACCTAAACATGGGTTATATTCCCGACGTCAGGATCTATCCAAGACATCCTAGCCCGTATTCACCCCAATTTCCAAGAAAATCACCGAAAACTTCGAATTTGCTAACGAATACTTCGCCATCAACCTTGCAGCTTCGAAGTGCTTGTCGAGGAAGAAGGCAGAAACCTAGTCTTAAATATGTAATTCATCATGCATTTCAGTGAGATCTGAATTAGCGCACAATTTAATCCATATTGCAAATAACTGAATTAAATTCAAACAGTTTGGCGAACAAGGAACTCTTCCAAGATTTTGAAAACAAACAGTAATTATTTATTCAATTATAATAAGCAATAAAACGGTCTCTAAATTCATAAAATACGTTGACATAGTTTATTTTGAAGAGCAAAATCATTTGATTCATTGGATTTGGAGCGTTTTGTGATCTTTTTTTTTTTTTTTTTTTTTTTTTTTTTGCACACCAACCGTGACTCGCACTAAAATATATTAAAACTGTAATTCCAAAATGCATGGAAAATATTTCTTTAGTAATAATAAAGACGCTGTAAGGAAAAAAACAGGGAGTGTTTTATTTTAACTTATGGTTTATATAACCTCTCGCGAACTAAAGGCAATTCTTGAGGCTCTACGAATGTATTATTCCCTGGGTGATACTGATAAAGCTAGTGGGCTCGTCATTTTCTGTGATTCCATGGCTGCCCTGGAAGCAATAGGGAATGGAGACTCCAGGCTCGCACAAGATATCTATCACTACTTAGAGGAAATTTGGCACCTAGGGAAAAGTATTACTTTGCAGTGGACACCTGCACATGTTAGGGTGCCTCGATAAGATAAGAGTGGCGACAGATCTGTGACAGATTCTCATTGGACAAGACTCACCGTCAGCCGCCCGGGGCAATTGTTGGATGATGCTCCGTAGGTTTTACATTGAGAGTTTCATATATGTCGAAAAAAGCATTTTTATCTCTTGATATTAAGTAAATTTGATTTTTTTTTCTTTCAGAAATACATTAAGAAAGATTATTTGTAAAATATCAAAACATATTTTACTGAATAATGTTAATTATTAATCTGTTTTATTAACTTAATTGATGGACGAGATAGGCAGATTCTTTTACTGGCCTGTTTCACAGCTTATAAATTAATATAAAAAGAAAAAATACTGTATGATTATTGTCATAACTGATCTGTAATCATCTTATTTATTAAATATGTTACTTTTGTCCTATTTTTGTGCTATTTTAAATAAAAAAAATAATGATTTCGTTGATAAAGCAAAGTAGAAAAATTTGGCGATATTTAACATGGTACTGGCGAGAGATTCCCCGTCAGTGTTTTGACATCTTTCTCAGAGAAAGCTTTAAACGCTTTATAAGTGTGTATCTCTGTGTGTATTATGTGTAAGAGTATGTACTAAGGAATATATATGTAAATTGTTTCTTATTTATTACGTCTGACTAATTACGAATAATGTTTAATTTTCTTCAATAAAATTGATAGTTATTTACTATTTTGAAAATATAGATAAAAATAAAATAACTAAAAATAAATTCATTAGTTTCTTTTTTTCTTTTCTTTTTCTTTTCTTTTTTTTTTTTTTTTTTTTTTTTTTTTTTTTTTTGAAAATAATGAGTTTTGAAAGCATTAAAATTTATAAATATATTTAAATATTTTACAAACGTTGTTTCTTTTTAATTGTTTGTTAAAACATTTATTTTGTGGGAGGCATAGTATTTCTCCCCTAGAAATGTTTACATAGGGTGTGAATTAAATCTGGCGATACCTTTAATTAGAAAAAGAATGATGATACGATTTTAGATTAAATTATATGGTGTGTCACTCACACGACAAATAAATAAAATAAAACATAATTAGTTAATTTAAAATTAATTTATTAATTAATTTAAACAAATAATACAAAAACCATAAATTCTGAAAGCCTGCAATATTTTTTTCGGGTAGAAAAAATTAGAGCTCATATATTTATCAACAAGGCACAAGTGTTGTGTGAAAGCAACGATGCACTGTAGCTTCCTAAAAGTACCACTTTTTCAGAACCTTGAAGATAGGACAATATTTTCTCCCCCCCCCCTCTCCCCACGTTAAATCTTGAATGCAAAAAAAAAATCTGTAAAGAATTAGAAATGACCAATTTATTATTATATTCTTATTATTTCAGAAATTAAACTTATTAAGGAAAAAATATTACAGTTTATTTAAAAAAAAAAAAAAAAAAAAATTGTGCTACAAAATGAAAAAATAATGAAATTAAATCGGGATGCATTATAAATTCTTAAATGAAAAATTTTCCTTAATTCACTATAAACAAAAAAATTCTTTAGTTCAGTATAATGTCTTTGGTTTTTAAAAATCTAAGTTAAAAATAATGGTTTGATAATAATAACAACAAATTGAAAATTAACACACAGAAAAAATTAAAATAATTATTAAATAAAATTGATAGAAGTCGTAAATTTGTGGTTCTAAGAGCAATTCTTTTTTTTTTTTTTTTTTTCCTTTTTATAAATTTGGCAATTTAAGTCTATCGATAACTTGTTATTTGACTAAACTAAAAATAATTTAGTGAAAAGAAAATGCTTAATTTCAATACAATTTGAACCAGTGGCGGATTTAAGGGGGGGGGGGGTAGGGAAATGAAGCCCCCCCCTCCCAAAAAAAAAAAAAAAAAAAAAAAAAAAAAACACTGACATTCACAATTGAATATTGCAATTGTAAATTTCTTATTGGTCTATAATAACACTTTGAAAATTTTTAGCCCCCCCCCCCCCAAAAAAAAAAAAAAGTCACGTTCTGGATCCGCCACTGATTTGAACGAATTATGAATAAATTAAGTCTTTTTTACTTCTAAGAAAATTAAATATCCCGACAGAAAAGTAAATGTTCACCAGAAGCATTTTCTCGCCAACGTAAGATAAAGGTCATATCTAGAAAGAATCAACCCCACTCGTAGCTCACGCAAGCAACCCAAGATTTCATCCACAGCGGTTGCGCACTGAGAACTGTCGCCACTCTTAGTAATATAGGCACCCTAGCACATGTTGGTATAGAGGAGAACGAGGAAGCAGATAGGCTGGCGAAAGTGGTGAGGGACCTAAACTCGGAAATCTGCAGCACCGTAACTTTAGGAGACGCTAATGCAGTTGCCATATACAGACTAAAATAAAATCACATCAAAAAGGAACATCAACTGTGTATTATCAATGCAGACAGGATGATTACCAAGACTATCTCCAGACTTTTAACCCAACACTTTGGTGGAATGACAATAAATACAGACGGCACCAGAACTTACAAATCATGTAGGAACTGCCTGGAAGAGGAACTCACCCCAGAACACATTTTCAACTGCCCGGCCATCATAAGAAGCTTACAGGCCATTGACGAATTTCCCTTTCAGGGAAATCTCTATAGTGACAGAATTGTGGACATTGCCAAGGCTGTGATTATGGCGCATGGAATGATTTGACTTCAGTTGGACACGACACCAACCAACCAACCAAGGGAGTCTTTCTATTTATCTCTTATATAACTTAAAAGCGTATAGTATCATAAGCTCTTTAATTCAGTCTCAATAAACCAGGATTTGTCAAATGAAAAAAATTAATTTAGGCAAGAATTTCAAATATTTATTTGCCTCTTTCTTTACGAAAGAAATACCTATCTGCTACACCTGAAGGAACATATAGTCACTAACCAACTGTTACAATTGCAATTTTACCGATTTTTTGAAAATAAAATACACTAAATTTTTTTGTAAAGGTTAAATTTATTTTAATATCAACGAACAAATTTTTCCCAAAAAATTATTTGCTGATATGAACTACAGAAATATTTCATTGAAGATAAATATTTTTTATTCTTGTATTTTGCTTATTTCATATTTCTTACTAAATTTAAACAAAAGTTTGCCCCTTGTAAACATTACAATACAATGTAATTATTTAAAATATTATAATATGTTACTTCCATTAATATAAAATATAAAATACTTCTCCAGTAAAAAATTAAATAATATTCAGGTAAAATAAATTTCACCTCAAAATTATATTTAAAGATTTAAAGTACTATTCAAAAATATACTTTGTAACTTAATATTTCCGTTCTCGATTTGATTTTAAATTTTTGCCAACTTTCAAAAGCTGTATGATATTAAAGAATGAATAAAACTGTAATACGTCATTTTAAGTATATGTTGAACATCGCCTTCAGAAAATAAATATTGAATTTACAAAGTTCTAACTATAACCTTGCTTTTAACATGTTACCTCCAGTTGGCAGTAATTTTTCAAGCGTATTTTAATGATGTCATTATTTTGACATTCTGTATTATTTTAACATTGTCTAAGGATAACAAGTATACCTTACTGGGTGTGAATTATAATATGGAGTTATGCTGCGTTATCTGTGAATGCAGTGTTTCGCCATTATTTTGATTGTGTTGAATTTAATAAATGAAGGTATAATCTTTGAAACATACATTACGCGACGCGTAAATTAAGCAAGTGGGTTTATACACCTTTACTTTCAATAATGTCTATTTAAATTACAACGTTATATTTTCTCGTTGTTTTAAATGTTTCCCGCACTAGTAGTTTCATTTAAATTTCTAAGTAATATATTAATATAATTGATGGATATGTGACTGGCAACATAAAAGATTATAAATAAAAAATGATAAGCTGAAACTTCTTTCGTTTCATTTTTGTAACTTTTTTTTTTTTTCAATAATATATAATATCTACTTTTAATAGATCTTAAGTAAGAAAAATTGTATCACAAATCTAAAAGTATAGCATTGCTGCGATAAAAATGACGTTTTCGTCAAAGTTACAGTACATTGACAACATTTATATTTGGCTATAAGTGGATCCCTTTAATATATAAATTCCAAACTAGTTCAAAATTCATAAACCAGGAGCTATTTGACCAATAGGTTCTTTCCACCTGACGTTAGAGGTCGCATAATATATAGTTAAGCTTTAAACCAAGAGCAGACAAAATCTTCTATATTTATCTATAGGGATTGCTGAAATAACGCATTTTCTATTCTTATTTTTTGATCAATCCGATTTAATCTGCGTTATTTTTTATACCTCGTCATTTTTTATTCCATTTTAGCTTTTTTTTTTCTTTTGCTGTATACGTTTACAATCATCATTTAGTTTATATTTGCTATTAATGTTGATGGAGAGGAGAACATGTTAAGTACTCTAATTTTTTGTACATAAATCATTAACAGTGCAACATCGTACGGTGTAAAGCCATTTCAGCCAGTAGCTAAAATAATAAACTTATTGCAACACATTTACGCAATTAAATTTGATTGAAAACATTTTTATTTAATTTCAAATTATAATCCATAAACATTCCACAAAAACAAGTTATTTATTTCCAGATCAGTTAATGTAACAGTTACACTACAACATACACATGTGAAAATAAATAAACATATAAAGTGTTTTTAAAAAAATTATTAAACTTACAAATATGATTATTCTACTGTTTAAAAATGCACAATATTACTTTTATTTTATTTTATATTATTATTATTTTTTTTTTTTTTTCTTAAGAACAATATTTAACTGAATTCGATTCTTTATTATTTCTACATTACGTGATTTAGCAGACGACACTGGGAAGAACCCATTCCTATTAGCAATCAACTAATACTTATTTATAAAAAGAATTTGATATTATATGAATTTATTAATATACTAGCAGGCAACGCCCGCTTCGTTGGTCCCTATTTTTAAATGAATCACTCTAATTACTCAATTCTCAAAATTGCATTCATTTTTATCACGTGAAAAGAAAAGAGAAACAAAATCTGATTAGGAAAAATGTCGCACCGGGTTCTCACTGCCTTCGGAAAAAATTCCCAAAATGCTCTAACTCTTATTTCTATTATTTTCCCCCTTCGCCCCCCCTCCCGTCTGTCCTAATAATTTTACAAATTCGAAAATATCCGCAATCGATTTGTAGGTATCAAAAACCACTATGCACCAGTTTTGAACTATCTATCTCTATTTTTATTTTTTGGCCCCTCCGTTCCCCCCCTTCCCGCCCCTCCCAATAATTTAAAAAATTCGAAAATATCCGCAATCGATTTGCAGGTATCGAAAACATCTATGTACCAATTTTGAATGATCTAACTCTATTTTACTTTTTTTGCCCCTCCGCCCCCCCCCCACCTTCCCGGCCCTCCTAATAACTTTACACTTTCAAAAATATCCCCATTCGACTTGCAGGCCTCTAAAACCTATCTGTACCAATTTTGAACGGCCTAACTGTATTTCTATTTGTTTTTGCCCATAGCCCCCCTTACCGCTCCGACCCCCTTTCCGCCCCACCTAATAATTTTACAACTTCGAAAATATCCGCAATCGATTTGTAAGTATCGAAAACCTCTATATACCAATTTTGAACGATCTAACTCTATTTTTATTTTTTTGCCCCCCAACCTTCCCGGCCCTCCTACTAACTTTACACTTTCGAAAACATCCCCATTCGACTTGCAGGCCTCTAAAACCTATCTGTAAAAATTTTGAACGGCCTAACTGCATTTCTATTTGTTTTTGCCCCATAGCCCCCCTTACCGCCCCACCCCCCTTCCAGCCCCTCCTAATAATTTTACAACTTCGAAAATATCCGCAATCGATTTGTAGGTATCGAAAACCCCTATATACCAATTTTGAACGATCTAACTCTATTTTGATTTTTTGCCCCCCCCCTCCCCTACCCCCCTTCATGCCCCTCCTAATAACTTTACACAATCGAAAATATCCTCATTCGACTTTCAGGCCTCTAAAACCTATCTGTACCAATTCTGAACACCATAACTGTATTTCTATTTGTTTTTGCCCCTTAGCCCCTCCCCCCCCCCTGCTGCCCCACCTGGGGGCTGAATTTCTAAAATTCCAGAAATTGGTTTTTAGATATTTGCATTAGCTATATTTTAGGGCAAAAATTTCACGTATATCTATTTTTTTGTTTGAGATATATAGGATTATGCGAAATCACGTTTTACGCATGTGAAA
Organism: Salticus scenicus; assembly: GCA_963930645.1. Lineage (NCBI taxonomy): Eukaryota > Metazoa > Arthropoda > Arachnida > Araneae > Salticidae > Salticus > Salticus scenicus. The sequence continues at coordinate 262,883,736 of OZ005649.1, read as the reverse complement.
TCACGTTTTGCCCCCCCCCCCCTCCGCCCCCCTTGGGGACCGAATTTGGAAAATTCCAGAAATTGGTTTTTAGACATTTCTATTAGCTATATTTTAAAGAAAAAATTTTACGGATATCTGTTTTTTTGTTTTAGATATGAAGGATTTTGTGAAATCAGGTTTTGCCCCCCCCCTCCCCCCTTGGGGGGCGAATTTTGTAAAATCGCTTCTTAGTGGATGCCTACGTCATAAAAAGAACATTGTCACGAAATTTCATGCTTCTAGGGGTTTGGTCTGGGCGATGATAGATCACCCCCTCACTCACTCACTCAGGAAGTGTTCTTTTATATATATAGATTTACATAAGTTAATGTTTAATATTATTTAATGACTATTATATCCTCCATCTATAATTGTCTGAGCGAAGCGACGGAGTAATATACGCAACTTTTAGGTTGATTTCTTTAGAAATCGACCTATTGCAATCACTTCGTTTATCTATCTATATATATAGAGAAAATTTTGTCATCACGATAACTCCCAAAATAATACTCCAAATCGAACCAATTTGGACAGTGAACTGATCTTATAAATATCTTGGACGAATTCGTTAACCAAGTTGCTCCGACTTTTTGTTTTCAAGTGGCAGCCACTTGAATATTTCTAACCCACATTGTAAAAAGCGTATTTAAAGCAAGATTTCCTTGAATTTTTATGTAAATCTAGACTACATAAGGGTCTAAATGAACTTTATTAATGAAATTTAATAATTAAATGCCATTTTTAATAAAGTGGCTGATATCTTAAGTTAAGTGGGGCCACTTGAAATCAGGCTACCACTTGAAAATTTAAAATCACGATAACTTACGAAATAATGCTCCAAATCAAACCAAATTTGGACAGCGTCTTAACTTGTGTTATGAATATCTTGGATGAATTTCTCAACCAAGTTGCACCGCCATTTTGTTTTCAAGTGGAGAACACTTGAAATTTTCAAATTCAAAATGTAAAAAGCGTATTCAGAATTTGTTTGAATTTTGATGTATACATAGATTATATAAGTGTCTTAATGAAGTTTATTAATGAACGTATCCGCCATTTTTAATAAAGTGGCGGATATCTTAAGTTAAGCAGGGCCACTTGAAATCAGGCTACCACTTGAAAATTTAAAATCTCGATAACTTCCGAAATAATACTCCAAATCGAACCAAATTTGGACATTGTCTTAACTTGTGTTATGAATATCTTGGATGAGTTCGTTAACCAAGTTGCTGCGACTTTTTGTTTTCAAGTGGCAGCCGCTTGAATATTTCTAACCCACATTGTAAAAACCGTATTTAAGGCAAGATTTGCTTGAATTTTTATGTAAATCTAGACTACATAAGGGTCTCAATGAACTTTATTAATGAAATTTATCTGCCATTTTTAATAAAGTGGCGGATATCTTAAGTGGGGCCACTTTAAATGAGGCTTCCACTTGAAAATTTAAAATCACGATAACTTCCGAAATGATACTCCAAATCGAACCAAATTTGGACAGCGTCTTAACTTGTGTGATGAATATCTTGGATGAGTTTCTTAACCAAGTTGCTCCACCATTTTGTTTTCAAGTGGAGACCACTTGATATTTTCAAATTCAAATTGTAAAAAGCTTATTCCGAATTTGTTTGAATTTTGATGTATACATAGACTATATAAGTGTCTCAATGAAGTGTATTAATGAACGTATCCGCCATTTTTAATAAAGTGGCGGATATCTGAAGTTAAGCGGGGCCATTTGAAATCAGGCTACACTTGAACATTTAAAATCACGATAACTTCCGAAATAATACTCCAAATCGAACCAAATTTGGACAGTGTCTTAACTTGTGTTATGAATATCTTGGATGAGTTTCTTAACCAAGTTGCTCCACCATTTTGTTTTCAAGTGGAGACCACTTGAAAATTTCAAATTCAAATTGTAAAAAGCGTATTCCGAATTTGTTTGAATTTTGATGCATGCATAGACTATATGGCTGAATATCACATAAATGTGCATTTTAGTGTTTCAGGTCTTTATTATTAATTTTAAGCAAATAAATTGTAAAATTTTATTATTATTATTTAGAAGTACCTTTTTAAAAAAGCATCAAATCATAAAATGTGAGTTTATAGCAATTTCAGTATTTTTTAGAAAATTTTAAACCTTATAACCGTCATTTTCGTGACTGTCTCCAAGACCAAATGTTTACATACAAAGTATGTTTTTTACTAAAAAAAATAAAATGATAATTATAATAATTGTTAATTCTTGTAAAAAAAACTATTTGTTTTCAAAGGAAATTTTTTTTTCTTTTTAATTACGTTAATTTTCATGCATGTGTAATTAAAATGCTTGTATGCAAGTCTTCACGTCATTTTCGTGACACATGAAAATAACTTCATATATCATCAAGGGATGGTGCTACCATTCACTTTTTTTAAAGTTTAAGATCAGAAATCAACATTGACGATATGTGGGGAAAAAAAATCTCAAGAAAATTGAAAACAGGTAAGAGTTAACATTATTTTTATTGTTTACATGCTGTGCGTACATTTATTGCTTGTCATTTTCGAGATGCATAAAAAATAAAAAAATATTATTATAAAATTTAGAACAAAGTTTTATTTTAATATAGAATGACGACCAGAAGAAGAAAATGTGACGATATCAGCTTAGTGAAAGCATGCTTTTCAGTACAGATCGAATTATTGACGATTTGTCATTTTCGTGACGGTCATTTTTGTGACGTCACGAAAATGACATTTGTTGGAGATTTACTATTTTGTAAGCCCTGGATTTAAATAATTTTTTATTTTGAATTAAAAGATTTGTTGGTGTAGGATAAGCTTTATATTTAAATATTTAAAGTACTTTCCGGTATCCAGGTAAATATAAAAAAATTACATAGGACATTAATATTAAGATACAATTAAAAAAGCAAACTTTTATTTATTTATTTAATTTTATTTATTTATTTTATTTATTTATTTATTTATTTATCTTTTGCCCCCTTTAAGATGTCATTGAGAATGTTACTCAAAATATTTTACTTGTGTCATTTATGGCAAGATGCAGAAAAAATTATTTGCATGGCCTGACAAAGAGGATGTCCATGAAATTCAAGTGCCACATATTCTGTGCAAAATTAGGAATTCTCCCGAACCTGCTTCAAATAGATATTTTAAACTTCAGGATGAAGATTTTAATAATGTTCAAAATGCTTTTTCTGAATTTAATTCAGTTAATCATTAAACTTGTAACTACAAGGATTTTAATACAATAAAATTGCTTGATATTCTCATTATTGCTCTTTCTTTTCCCTTCACAATCTTTTCTCTATTGTTCTAATATGTTCCATTTTTAATATTATATGGTCCTATTTCATTGACAAACAATGTTATTTCAGTGAAAAATAGTCATTTTGACAAACATTGTCATTTCAGTGACAAACAGTCGTTTCAGTGACAAACATTGTCATTTCAGTGACAAACCAGTCATTTCAGTGACATCATTTTTGACATCTTTAAATGCTATAATTAAAAATTTAATGCAAGTAAACTAATAATTTCCAGTTTATAGTCAAGAGGTATGCAGTCTATGATATTTCCCATTGATATAATTTATGTTTATAAAAAAATAAATTTAAATTTATTTATTTATTTTTTTTTTTTATTTATTTAAAATTTTTGGGTTTTTTATTTTATTTTATTTTTTAAAATGGGAAGAACTTTTTAGAAAAGCCTAAGTCTTGTATTTTTTAATGAATCTGAACCACAAAAAAAAATTTTTAAATGGTAATTTTGATTTTATAAGATAATTAAAATTATAAATTTTTATTGAAAAATTTCAATAAAATTTTAAAAAATTATGTTCGATCTCTGTCAAACTCAGAATTTATTTAAGATGTACTTACGGACTTATTTTCAAAAATTCAAATTAAAATACAAAGTTTGAAAAAAAAGTTTAAAAAAATCCAAAATGCACACTTATGTGATATTCAGCCATATAAGTGTCTCAATAGAGTTTAATAATGAACTATGAATTTTCTCGCCAAAAGTCGCCAAAAAAATGTCGCCAAGTGGAAAAGTCGCCAAATTTGGCGCCAAATCCATTACCTGCCATATTGGAGCTTTTTAATGCGTTTTTAAGGGAAAATTAGGCTATTTTAACGTTAAACTAAACTAGAAATGCAGAAAATTAACATTTAATCAACTTACTAAGCCTCTTTGAAAGAATTTCTACAAAAAAAAAAAAAAAAAAAAAAAAAAAATGAATTTTTTTCAAATTTGCAACAATATCTTAGATTAATTAGTTCACTGAGCAACTTTCTCTGCCATTTTGATCCAAGTGGCAGAAACTTAATTTTTCAACGCGATGACTTTTGAGATTCTGAATTAATTCCAACTATATTTGTACAGTAGTTTTATCTCACAAATGCATTCAAATGCATTTAATATATTTGTCAACTTGGCCCACCATCTTGTTTCCAAGCGCCGGCCACTTGAAAATTTTAAATTCAGATAAAAAGGTATTTATCAACCGATTTGCTTAAAACTCCATATGTCGATAGCCTACATCAATATTTCTACTAATTCGTTAATAATTTGTAGACGCCATTTTGAAACAAAATCACGGATTCTTGATAAGGAAGAAGAAATCAACCTACCCTTCCGAATAAGCCGGAAGGACTTGTTTTACTTTGGTCTCACCTATCTACAGCTACGATGAATATTAAACTCTTCCGTCCAGCATAGCAAAGATATTTGTCGAATTTTGTTCAAACTTTCACATGTGCATTTTAAAATCATAACAGAACTCTCCTATTTCTCTTAAAAAAAAAAAAAAAAAAAATCATTTGAAAATTAGCGAAGAAAGAAATTAATAAAATGTTCGAATTAGCCTTTTTTTTTTTTTTTTTTATCATTATTATTGTTACATATATATACATCATGAAAATTAGTTCTGACGTTATTTTCATTAGCTGAAGATTTTCATAAGCACAATCTCATTAAAATTCTTGGGTCAAACTATTTTTCGCACATTCTTACAGTTAAATAAGAAAAGATTAAATAAATAAATTAGATTTTAATTAGTTTATTTTCTGTTTGACAGAAAAAAGTAACATATCCGTAATATAGATTTATATTAAAAAAATAAATAAAATTGCAAAGCTATAATTACTTCAGTTTTTATTCAAATTAATATAGCAATCGTTGTCAAGGGACACAACTTCATATTTTAAAAATGAGAATAAAAATATTACCAAAAAGTAATTCAATTTAATACTTGAAACTTAAGTTTGACTCGAAATTCCCTCTCTATGCATTTGTAAACTCTTGTACTTTGTGATATCTGTACAAAATCCAAGGTGGTCTGTCAAAAATGGAGAGAGTATCCCCCCCCCCCCCTCCCCTGTCTGAAACAAATAGGACTCTGGTCTTAATAAAATAATTTGGCATAATATAAAAACAGAGACTGTGCGTTGTTTACATTTGGCGATATTTAATGAATTCGCCAAGATGCCAAGAATAAGGATTCACATCATAAAAAAAAAAAAAAGAAAAACAGATTTATTTGTCAATCTCGATAAAATATGTTAAAGCAGATGACAGGTTAATTTTACTAAGATGAATTTTAAGAAAAATAAAATAACTAAACTTAATTATTGTTTGTTTAGATGTATTACTAGGTACTAGAAGAACACGTAGATATATCTAGGATGATGTAGACATACTATTTTTATGTTAGACATACTATTTTGTGTTAAGTTTAAAGAAAAATCACTAATTCAATGTTTTTATTTTTGGAAAAAACACGGTTTGGATGTTTGCTCCTCATATACGTACGTATATAATTAAAAATATTGTTAATAATTTGTAAATAATAGTAGTTATTTTTATATAATTTCATCCAAAAACGCTTAGACAGGTCTTAAAATGTTAATTTTCTGCATTTCTAGCTAGTTTTTGCGTTAAAATAGCGCATTTTCCATTAAAAACCCGTTAAAAAGTTTCAATAAGGCAGATAATTGCTTTATCAACTTTTTCGCTCTTTGACAACTTTGACGAGAAAACCTTATTATCGATATCTCGAATATCTAAGCTCTAAATTGATTAGGACAGAGGTTACTGGAAAATTCTCATTTTGTACGAGGGTATAAAAGAAAACGCTATCCGGCCAAGTCAGTCAGTTTTTCACAAACCGGCTTATTGTAAAGAGCTCTTGGATGAGTCTCTTGTACTATGTGATTACAGCCTACTGCTGTGTGTTAATACTATGATACATTTTATGCTGTGAATTTGATGTTGCCAGTTGTTTATTTAAGTTGTGTTTTGCAGTTGTAAATTGCAATTTATACTTGGTTTACAGACCTGTAATCCATAGATACCAATATTTTAATTTATTCCGGGGTATTTTTAGTCTCGCCTTTACTTCTCACCACTTTATTCATAGAAAAAATTTCTTCAATATATAACTTCGATACAATAAGAAAAAATTATTCGGAAAAAATAAGCTGTATGGAAAAAAGGTGGGGCTAAAAATATTCCGGAATAAATTAAAATGTTGGCATCTATGCTGTAATCTTCTGAAAAAATCGGTAAATAAACTTTCAAGCCTCTGCAAGATTCGCCTTTCCTTCACAGACAATTCACGAACCCCGAATGCGCAACTATATATATATATATACAAGTTTCTGCAATGTAAAAGTGTTATATTTCTGTCATATATTCACAATTGTTTGAATATTTTATGCTCCAGACCACTTTTATGTATATATATATATATATATATATATATATAAGAATACGAATTGCGTTTTAAAGTAATCTGATAAGGCTGAAGCACGACTTTCTCTCCCCTTGCATTTCAATTTAAAAAGTTACAGATTAAAATGTAAGACTAAGATATTGCAGATTAAAGTGTAAGTCAATAAGTACTGAACATAGTTCTTAAAACTTTTTTTATTATTTTTTTTTTTTTAATAGAAATCTCTGCATTAAGAGGGTACAGCCTTCCCCATTTTTGTACTTTGTTCCTATATACATACAAAATATAAATAAATAAATAGGGCTGCTAATAATTTTAAAAGTGTATTCTAAATCATTTAGGCAACTTTCAGACATACCACTCGTTAGAATTTACCAGTCGTAGTCAAACTTTTCAAGTGACAACCTCATATTGTGTTCAAAATACCAAAGTTCTTGCAGTTATTTGTTTTATAATTGTGATGATAACAGGCAGAAACAAAATGAATCACTAAAAAATATTTTTTGCGTCTTGGGGACCTGAAAATGCTTAATTATTGCAAAAAATCAAAATTGAAATTTGAAATTTGTATCATATTTTGTCTACCTTATGAGTATGAGAACGTAATTATCATTCCTAAGCAGTTTCCCTAGACTTGGAAGAATTCATTTATATCAATTACATTCAAGAGAGAATAATATACATATTCACCTGATTTTTGATAGCCCTATATATTGCCAAAATATTATGTGCATACCGCACAGCGTGTTTAAATTTAGTACAATATGAAAAATACATAACACGACTTGAAATGCATTTCCATCAATTTCCAAATGTAGCGCTAATGTATGGGAAATCTTTTGTATGACGCTATAAATAAATGAAGAATGATTTTCTATAACATATCCTAAATTAATAATGCTTTATGCATATAAAAACTTATGTTCGTTTCATTTAGTTTAGTTTAGTCTAAAGGTATTAAGCTGTAGCTACCAAAAGTTTCACCAATGGAGTAATGTATTTGATTTTTCTTAAATATACCTGTACACGAACCATTTGTCCGATTTTAATAAAATATTTGGATCATCCCCATATGATACATATTTAGTATACCGAGTTTAGACTACCTACCAATAACACTGCTCGGCATGAAAATTGCTTCTAACACCATTTCAGCATATTCTTATGTAAACTGACCTCCTGAATCCGAATATGACGCCCATTTTGCCCTATCACTCACCGTTTTTCAGGAATGGTCCCTATTAGTTCCCCATCATACTATAGGTATGGGGAACTTAGGAAATCGTGAAAATTTTTAGTTCCCCATCATACTATAGGTATGGGGAACTTAGGTAATCGTGAAAATTTTCGGCCTCGGTTTTTTTACTTTTTTACACGTTTTCAGGTGTGACGAATCCGAAACTGACAAAATTTTTATGGTGTCTATCTGTAGGGTGTCTGTTAGTCTGTTAGTCTGTTAGTCCGTTAGTTTGTTAGTCTGTGTACACGATATCTCAAGAACAAATTGTCGTAGAGAGGTCAGATCAGTTTTAAAATATTACTTTCGACACTGGCAAGAACCCTATTCATTTGCAACATTCGATTTTAAAAACTTCAGCAGTTATTCGAAATTTACTATTTTCTTAACATGGGAGAATAGGACAAAAATTCACTTAAACGTGCATTAAATGGAAACTTTTTACTGTAAAAATGTCAAACCAGTTTTAAAGTATCAGTTTTGATGCCGGAATGAACATAAGTAATTATAAACATGCTACTTTGAAAATTTCACAAGTTATTGGATATTTACGAATTTCTGAACATGGCAGTATAAGGCAAAATTTCACATAAACGTCAATTTTTAGAGATATTTTCATCGTAAAGATGTCAGACTACTTTTGAAATATTATTTAGGACACTGGCATGAGTATTAATGACTATGAATTTTCCAATATAAAAATTTCGTAAGTTATTGGAAATTTACGAATTTCTTAACATGGCAGAATAGAGCAAAATTTCAAATAAACGACAATCGTGAGGGATATTTTCCTCGTAAAGATGTCAAACCACTTTCGAAATATTATTTAGGATACTGACATGAATACCATAGAGTATGATTTTTCCAATTTAAAAAATTCGTAAGTTATTTTGAATTTACGATTTACTTAAAATGGCAGAAGAAGGCAAAATCGAGCATAAACGTTCATTTTAAGGATCATAAATATATCAGACAATTTCAAAATAGCATTTATGATACTTGTATGAACATTATTGGCTACAAATATTCTAATAGGAAAATTTCGTAAGTTATTCGAAATTTAAGATTTTATCAACATAGCAAAATGGGGAGATATTTCATAAAAGCACGCATTTTTAGGAAAGTTGCATTGGAAATAGTAGCATGAAAATAAACTACGAAATTGACCCCAATAAAATAAATTAATAGTTTAGAATAAGATATCGAACTGAATGGTGGGTAGCCTATTAGGCGAGGATTTCGTTCTGTCACTGTGTCAAGCGTTTGGTCAAATTCATTTCTCTTAACATGAATATAATAAATCCTCTCCAAGAAATTTATGAGAACATACATATGATGGGGAACTGAGCAGAGTCCACCTATGCCAACTAGTTTTTATCATTTTTCGGTGATTATATGGCTATAAATTGATTTTTAGGAGGGGGAGGATTATTTTAACCGTTAAATATCATCTGAGGGGCTAGAGAGTTGGAAAATTCTAAAACACGGACATTTGAAGGAGGAAAACACGGAGGGAAAAATTTTCGGGAGATTTGCCACTGAAATTATGCATTGCATATCTTATATTTTGTTACTTTCCGAACACTATAGTGAGGAAAGTATTGTAATCATGTCAAAAATCAGAATTCGAGATTTTGATGTTTCTATACGTTTCGAGGTTCAACGAGTCCGTTTTCACTATTTTTACGATGATGTATGTATGTGTGTGTGTATGTATATGTGTATGTATGTGTGTATGTATGTGTGTATGTATGTGTGTATGTCTGTGAGTGAACACGCTAGCGTCTAAACGCTTTGTTCGAATAAGCTGAAAGTTGGTACGTATATTGTAAGTCACCATAGTACGAACCCTATAGATTTTGGTGAATCTAGCACTTATAGTTTTTTTACAGGGACACAAAGAAAAATTCTTTATCATTATGGCCAAGGGACCAAAATCTTAAAAGTACGATAGCATCTAAACGCCTTATTCAATTGAGCAAAAACTTTATACACATATTATAGATCACAGATACTCAATCTGTATAGATTTTGGAGAATCTAGCACTTATAGTTTTTTTACAGGGACACAAAGAAAAATTCTTTGCCAAATTTTTAAAAGTGTGATAGCGTCTAAACGCCTTATTAATCTCAGCAAAGAATTTGTACACATGTTATAGGTTACATTTGAACCAACTGTATACATTTTGGTGAATCTAGCACTTACAGTTTTTTTACAGGGACACAAAGAAAAATTCTTTATCTTTATGGCCTATGATAGCATCTAAACGCCTTATTCAATTGAGCTGAAAATTTGTATGAATATTATAAATCACTGTTGCACTAACTATAAGCATTTTGGTGAATCTAGCATTTATAGATTTTTACAGGGACACAACGAAAAATTCTTTATCATTATGATCTAAGGGCTCAAAGTTCAGTAGCGTTAAATAAAACCTCGTGTGATATATGGAGAAAAATACTCAAACACTCTGTTATGGTTTTCTCTTTTTTGTTTGTTTAGCAACTCCTCTTTCTTTATTTTATCTACAAAACTGTTAGTTACTCAATGTTCGGAAAGTCGAGTGGAGTCACTCCAGATTTTTTTTTAATCTGTTATTAATGTTATTTTTTTTTATGTTATATATATATATATATATATATATATATATATATATATATATATATATATATATATATATATATATATAGGTGTTAAATTAATTATTTTTCATTCTTCGAATCAAATTCGTGGTCATAAAATTATCGAACAGGGGAGAAATTGAGAGAGGGGGTAGTGTATCTAGAAAACGGTGGGTGATAGGGCAAAATTTATGTTCCTGAAACCTACCCCTGAAACTATTTGTATCTTCGATTAAAATTAAAATTTTAATAAAATCATTTCGTCATAAGTATATTAAATATGAATCGAAAGATTTGACACAGGAAGGCATACTTTTGCTCCGGGTACTTACCTTTGGTTATACAGATCCATGAGAATGGTTGCGTATAATATCTGCCAACATTCTAATTAATAATCCTTAAAATTGTTAGCACCCGCCTTTCTTTAACCACTAGTTTTTTTTTTTTTTTTTTTTCTTTTTTTTTTTTTTTTTTTTTTTCTTAGAGTATTTCTCTTATTATTTAATCGTAAATAAATTTGGAAAAAATTACTCTAAAAATGAAGTGCTGTGGAAAAGGGGGTGGGTACTAATAATTTTATGGAATATTAACACATTCGCGAGCGCATGTTTTTGTCTTTTTGACAATAAAGCCCGCCTATGGGCGTTATTCTCCCAAGTTACAATATTTCAGGACAAAATTTTCTGTATTCACATTTATATTACAAATGTATAAACATACATTGTATAAATGTATATACATAGATACTAAACTTATATTATCAGAAAATTCACTCAGACTAATTCTTTTGAGGGTAGATCTAGTATTATACATTAAAAACTAAAGTTAATATTTAGGTAGTCACTAGGACGATATTACTGAGTAGTTATTTGTTTAAAATAACGTCTTATATAACATATTTGTTCTTATTTAGAAACATACATGAAATTGGAAGCGAAAAAAATTGCCATCTGTTTCCATGGTTATTGAAATACCATGTAGAAAATAATACTGTAGAAAATAATAAGTAATAGACAGGTTCTAGTCTACAGTCATCAATAATGATGCTTCACATTAGCCTTGTTAGTGATTTTTAGAACTTTCAAGGAAGTTATCTCTTTACTAGACACCAATGAATCCTTCGGAAAATTCCAGAACTGGGCTCCTATTGAACTTTCTCTAAACTACAATTGGTCACCAAATTTGGTCACCAAGTCGCCAAATTTCATGTCAAGGCCAAATATTTGTTGGCGGTAAGCTTGGGGACTTGGCTAAAATAGCAACTAAATATGGTGGAAAGTAGGGATTTAGGGTTGCCACAATCAGTCAAACCTTTCTCAATTTTGACACAGTCATTTTTTTATTTTATTTTTTAATAATGTTTCGATTTTGCCACTTATTTTAGCTAAATAATACAAAAATAGGCCTCCAACACTCGATGGAAATTCATTGAGTTCTAAACTGTGCATTTTCCAATGCACCGTTTCTGTTATAAGCTGTTTAATATATTTTTATACAAGCGATACTCGTTCACTGCAGTATATATAATAATATTATCGTGACTTTCAAGGCTGGAGAGTTCGTGGTCTTGTATTCGGAAATGTTCATGGATTGAAACCTGCCTGTTTATTTACGAATCAGTTACCACACACAAAAAGTGAATATTTTCGTAACAATGTTTATATTTCATTGGGTGTGTAAGGAAATCATGTCATTCCACATGGGTTTTTTTTTTTTTTTTTTTTTTTTATTAATTGGTAATTAAACTTGTTATATCCAGATAATATTCAGAAAAAGGAGAAGAAAATTATCCATACTGATTTTCTTAAATATTCGTTTTAACTACTAAAAAATAAGTATAAATAAATGTAGTGAATAGGATATATTTATTAGTTATTTCGAAATGCTACTAAATTTAAACACTTCACTTATTCGATAACGCCACTTGATACGTCTTCGAAAACCACATGAAACGTTTTCAGAAATGCTTGTATTGCTTTTTATTTCTCTATTGATATATTATTACATAAATTTTAAACTATAATTTACATTATTATTTTTTTTTCTTTTCAAGCCAAGTTACTTAAGTTTAAGTAAAAAACTATTTTCTTTAGCGTCTTAAAAAATCCTCTTTTGGTATTTCTTTTTTCTTTCATTCAAATGATGGAATTTTTTAATGAGATAACTGAGCTAATCTTCACGAGTAAAAAAAAAAAAAAAAAAAAAAAGGAACTAATTAAAATTTATGATTAAAAAATGTATTTTTATTTTTAATTAATTTAATTTTCTTTTTCTTTTTTTTTTATTTACTGTTGCATAAGTCATATATTTTTTAAATAAAACTGATAAATAGTAATTCACATTTTAATGTGCAAAATGTTTTATACAGAATTTTATTTTTAACATTTGAGAATTTTTATAAATTATACAAAAAGGTAAAACATTTTATTTAGTTTTGGTGATTTTAACTTATTTACAGTTTTTAAAAAAATCTGGAAAACCTTTTTCCTTTAATTATTTATGTGTTACATTTTAAAATGTAATGATACTTCGATTACTTTTTTTTTTTTTTTTTTTTTTACATGAAAGTTTATATTTGAATATTAAATATAAGCAAAAAAAAAAGAAAAAGAAAAGTTTAAAAAACGAAAAGCACAACATATTATCCTAATATTTAAACAAATTTACAATTTATCAATAATTTCAAGAGTTTCAAATTTGTAAAATTCTAACACTTAAGACTTAAATATTGTTATTTTAATATTTTTCTTTCGTGTTCTTTCTTTTTGTTTTCGGAGGTTTATTACAGATATTTATTTAGAATTTAAAATAGTACGTATAGTATATATATTTGGAAATAAAAAAAATAGTAAAAAAGAAAAATGCACAAATACTGAAATAATAATAGAAATTCTATACTTGTGGTGTAAGCAGGAAAAAAAGTATTAATGAACTATATCTAGAAATAGGTGCGAGCTGGATCAAGCTAATTTTTTTCAATAAATAAAAATATAATATTAAATTTAATTCAATAAAACTTAGGTATTTGTTTCTGAAACACATAAGCATTAAAAAATTTTCATAATTTGCTTATAGCTCTATCATTAATTATCAAGCAAAGTAAATGTAAAATTTAATTGCGAAATAAATAAGGAACTTAAATTTTAATAAATATAGACATTTAAATGAACTTTTTAAAAATATATACATTGATATATAATGCCAATATTTTTTTTTCTTTTTATTATAAATTTCACAAAACATTACACTTAAAGTCACTTTAACCTATTCCAACATTTATTCGGATGGTCATTCATTAACCCATATCGTACCAAGCATCGAAAAAAATTTTTTTTTCTTTATAAAATCTTAAATATATGTTTCTTTAAGCCTATGTACACACACAAAATGAAAAAACTTACCAACCTTTCATTAACTCAGTCGGTTCGGGCTGTCCTAAAAAATAGGACAATGGTTTAGGATAGTGGGAAATATAAGGAAAACAGACCATCTAGATATATATTTTTATATAATTGATTTACCAGTACGAAAGTGTAGAATATTACCTCAATACATTTATATGTCCGTTATTCTTGAACGTAAAACCTTTTTAAGTAAGAATGTGTTGAAAATGTAATGAATAAATCTTCAAGAATCGTCATTTTAAAAACTGAAAAAAATATATTAAACGTTAATTTAGACTAACCATAAAGACACATATGTATTTATTGGACTTTTAAATAATATATCGCTTTTAATTTGAATTAAAATATTCAAAAGAATTTATATAAATAACACTTATGCATGGTGTCCTATTTTTAGGACGATGGTGAAAATGGATTTATTCAGTCAGTAAAAAAAGAGTAATGAATTCGTTTTGTTGATCTATAATTGATCACAAAAATCAATAAACGTAATTAGAATAGACTGCAATACATTTTGTAATAACAAACAAAAGTGCAGCTGAAAATATAACTGTATTGCCTTTGTTGAACTTTAAATATTTGCAAGTTCTAAAACACTTCAAGAAAAATTCGCAATATAGAATAATATTTCCTGAAAGTCTAATATATTCTCATGCTTACCCATGATTCCGAAAACGTATCCACTTCTTCTAGAAACCTTACAAGAATGAAACAGAAGCCTCAGAGACTTTTAATTTAAATAATTAGTACTAATGTATGCAATGGCAAAACAGCATTTTTATTTAAAAAATGCTTTCATTAAATTCTAAACCTTTCCTTTCCTTAACGGCCCTCTTCACTTACTGTCGCCGGAAGCCCGAGCCAATGTTATTCTATGGGGAAATTTTCTTTACAAATAACTTATTAACTAATACATATTTTTAAATTCTGTTTTCACATTCAGAAAATTCCCAACTGTTAAATTGACGGACCTTTTTTAAAAAACGTATTTTTTTAATTTTTAATATTTTATTTTGAAATTGCAAAATGAAAAAAATTCACATATTGAAAATTCGTATTTTGCAGCTTCAAAATAAAATATAAAAAATGAAAAAAATATTTTTTTAAAAAAGGTCCGTCAATTTAACAGCTGGGAATTTTCAGAATGTGAAAACAGAATTAAAAAATATGTATTAGTTAATAAGTTATTTGTAAAGAAAAATTTCACATAGAATAATATTAGCTTCGGCTTCCGGCGGCGGTGAGTGAAGAGGGCCCTTAAATGTATAAATGCCTTTGATTATACATTTTCTGATTTATAAAACACATTTATAAAATACATTTTAATTTTTCCGCACTGTAAAAATGTTTTACTCAATATTTTTTTACATTGAGAGGTTTAAATACTTAAAAACGGAAATTGATCCCTTAAATAAAATGCAAATATATTTTGCTTAAAAACAGAATAGCTGTAGCTAAAACATCAAAATCAATATGATGCGAAATTTTATTATGTTATTCTGAGTCTTTAAACGTTATATCATGTTGAAAATCTGTACATAGAGAATAAGTAAGCTAAATGATCTGAAAATACTTCTGTCATCCCTTTCCTTTCAAAAGCAAAACTACTTTCGAGTACCAATCAATAACAGAATACAGAAAAGTAAAGGAAAATTTTATTATTTATCTCAATATTCTTTGTTTCTAATATCCATTATTGTTTATTAAAGAAAAAAAAAAACTCAATTACTTTAAATTTGATATATTCAGGTTATTAAAATTTAATCATAGATAATTGAATCTGTTTTGATTTAGAAGAAAAAAGAAAAGGAAGAAAAGAAACGCTGAGCCATGAACCTCTTTTGATGCGTGACGTGTGACAAAGTAATTTTTTGCAGTCACTCTAAACGATTGCGAAAGTAACAGGCATGTAAATTAACTTTTTTATACTAACGTTTTACACTTAACGTTTAATGAACGTGTCAAGCTTAATACAAGTGAAATATCTTTTTTCGTTTAATGGTTGATAAAGAAAAAAAAGGTGAAATGTTAAATTTGCCTTTTACTTTAGATTAACTGTATGTGAATTTATTTACATAATGACAGAAACACAGTATCGACATACACATAGTATTCGGATAGTATTGTATGTACGGAAAAACGGTTATAAAAATCGTCGGAATAATTTGAAAATTCACACAAATAATTAGAAGTTAGAACGAGTTAGATTTACTGCTTTTGTTGAATTCAGTGCTTATGACTCGTATACACCGACACACAAAAGTATTTCGATATATTACGGTTTAGGCGCTATATTATGAGGGCATTTTAACATCTCTACATTGCATTCAATTAATATAATTAAATGATCTCAAATACAAAATTTTGTCAATAGATTTAATAATGAGTATACGGGATTACACAAAATAATTTTGATACGTTATGTGTTATAAATGGTATCTATTAAATATGTATTTTGTGTGTGTGTGTGTGTTTACCCATACTGAGTAAAGAAAGCAAATATTTAAGGCTGGTTGAAGAGGAGGGGGGGGGGGGGGGTAAATGTTAATACCGGAAAAAATTATGTCTAAATGTCTCTCTGTGTGTACTGAGATAGTGGTCACAAAAATTTGGACGATTGTTGAGTGGGGTCGGTAGCTCCTTCATATAAAATTATCTCATTATTAAATCAGTTGATCTTATTTATAGTTTCGGTTGTTGTTCTAGGTCATTCTTTTCGTATTAGGACTGATTAGACCCGGGACTTAAGGCTTCATGTTTATTCCGAACCTTTACGATCACACCTGCCTGATTCGGGATTCAAACCCGGTAACAAAGAGCAAAAACGCTAATCATTCGGTTTTCAGATGAACGATTATATTTAGACAGAGAAGTTAGGCAATAAAAAAAAATTAACTGCTTAGTTATGAATAATACAAATGAAACTTTGCGAGCAGCTGCTAATCTGTAAGTGCACCAATGTTATGTACAATCGTCAAAAATATTTTTCAATGTGCTTCCAAAAGTAGGAGATTTGTGCTCGAGGATTGTAATAATCATCTAAATTTTTAAAATGGAAGAAAATAAAATATGAAAAATGACTCCTACGTTTAGGCGTTTAATAGTTCTGATTAGAGTCAGGAATTGTAAAAGTTTCAGTAATCTTAGAAAACTTCAACAATGACTGCTATTTAAACCAGTTTTAGATAAGTAGAGTAATATTATCTAGAAAATTAAGCTGTCTCAACTGAAAATAAAATCTATGAATATTGCTTCATAATTAATAACTTTATTATTTTTCCTTGCATGCTTTTAAGGAATTAATTGATAAAGACTAGAATAAAAGTATTGTTTTTCAAAATACACCAACTTGGCATAAATGACCAGGCACTTTTGATTTTAGATGTTTTGTCAAATACTTAGGAAAATACTTGGCACATTATCCTGAAATTTCGAGCGTCTAAAAAACATATTATACTTCATTTATTTCAGGGAAAATTTTGTCCCGAAGACAAAAGAAAAAAAAAAACAGTAAAAAATTAAAGAATAAAAGAATGTTTTGGATCACCCTGCAAAAGTAATATTTGAAATGTGTTGCAGCTGTAACATAAAATTATGAGGTCTCTTTTAAATGTCTTTATTCTTTTAATTATTTTCTTTTTTAAAGAAAAAATAATTTTTGCTCTTTTTTCTGTTTCTAGGACAAAATTTTCGAGGAAACATATGAGCTACAACATGTTCCTTTCGAGCCCCCGTTTCAAAATAATTCGTCAAGTACTTTTCTGTATATTTCAGAAAGCGCAAAAATCGAAATGTTCATTCATTTATGGCAAGGTAGCGTACAAAGTCACTAAGACGAGTTATCATAACGTAATGCAAATTCAAATAGATATTTCTTAACCTTCAGTCTAATTCGCGGAATTTTGTGCTTTTAGCATCCTATAAAATACTACCAAAGCCCCGGTTCGGGAACGAACCGAATTCCGAATGCGGGAAAATTTTCAAAATGAAACTCGAAATGTACAAAACTCGGCCTGATGCTGCCTGCGTGCCAATTGCTCAAAGTTTGTTAACGAAACCATTTTTTAATCCATGAAATCAATGAAAGTAGTGAATCAGCGAAGGCTTTTCACACTTCGCTCGTCACTATATTTAAAGGAAACACTTTTCTATATCGCTTTACAAACAAAAATAAAATTTAAAGAAATCATGAAATTGCTTTAAAGCCCGCTTTGGTTTCCCGTTGGTTTATGTAATTATTATTTTTTTTCTTTTCTTTTCTTTTCGTTTTCCTTTTCTTTCCTTTCCATATTTACTGAATTCGATTTTTTGTTTTTCAATATCACGTGATTGAGCAGACGAATATTTTATTTATTTAACGTTCATTTATATTTCCATTAATTTTTGGAACTCTCACGCAACTTTATCTAAATTGCTTTTATACTCCATTTTCAATTTTCATTTTTTCATGTGCATGAGTAAAATATTTTATATATATATATTTTTTTTTTTTCGCGATTTTTTTTTTTTTTTTTTTTTTTTTAGCGAGAATTAAAATTTTAAATGTCCACCTTTAAAGCTTTTACCAGGTTATTATTTTCACATTTTAATTAATTTTAAAAAATCTAATCAAAATTTCGTTACAAATAAGGTACCAAATGAAAGGAGCATTTTTTTCTGAATCCGTCGGTTTAATAAACTTATCGATCGGACAATTAGATTTTTTTTAAATTAACTAAAGTATGAAAATCTAGTGGCAACAATACATAGACAAACAGAAGAAAGTCTCTCTTAGCCAATCAACTTGCGTCCAGCCACGGATTTACAAGAAAAATCTCTCTTAGCCATTTATACACTGCTCGACATTGAAAATGCAACACCAAGAAGGAATGATAATAACGGAATGAAATTGGTTGGACACATACATTATAATAGGAAGAACAATTGATTAAAATTTCAGGAAATTTGGAGTAATATGTACTGAGAAAACAGTACATAAAGAAGCGACCTTTGTGAGCAATAACAGCACATATCTGCCTAGGCATTGAATCGAACAGCGATACAGTCTCTTCTAATATCCGTATTGTTTTACCCTATTTTCCTAAATCCAGTCAAACGATAGCTAAAATTCTCAAACAATATTATTTTAAAGTAATATTTTCGCCTTCCAATAAACTCACCTTTTCTCAGTTAAAAAATCCCATTGATATGCATAATTCTTGGGCATTTGTAGTATTTCCTGTCAGTGTGGTTTATCATATATTGGCCAAACTAAACGCAGTCTTAAATTTTGTCTAAAAGAATGTATAAGTTACGTCCGCAAACAAGAAGTCAATAAATCGGCTATTTCTAAACATTGCTGGGAGGAAAATCATAATTTTAAATTTAATTCAGCTAAAATAATTTGCAGACCTAAATCCATTCATGAACTCGATTTCTTTGAAGCTTTTCATATTTATAAAAAATTTAAAAACCTTGTAAATTGTTATTTCACTGTTCCCTATTTGTCTGATTGTTGGAAATTTTACATTCAGTCCACATTTTCTAAATTTTTCTACTGTTTACACAGCTTACATTCCTAAATTCCTATTGGCCACACACTTCACCTTTCCCGTAATCCTACTGGTTGAACTAAATTCGGTCCCTCTCCTATATATACGAGCACTTCTCCAGATTCGGAATTCTTTTTGCACTGAAGACGGTACGCTTAAGGCTACCGAAACAGCTGCATGCATCGCAAATAATTTTCTTTTGGCGTTTCTGACGTAGTAGTTTATTCGGGTATCAATTACTTAATGTTTGGAAAGTCGAGTGGTGTCACTCCAGATTTTTTTAGAATATGTTTACATTACGTATTAGGATTTTTTTGTGTGTGTGTGTAATATATACGTTATAAACATATTAAAATTCTCAGTCTAACCGTCTTAATTTTAATCAATTTGTGAATTAAATGCACACTAAATGATTATCTTTTAGAATAAATAATAATAATAATTAATAATATAAATGTTTATAATAATATGTTTATATAAAAGTAAGTTTATTATGAACATTCAATAACATTTATCCTTGAATTTTCAAGCACTTCTAAATTATCGAGAAATACTAATT
Source organism: Salticus scenicus (assembly GCA_963930645.1). Classification (NCBI taxonomy): domain Eukaryota; kingdom Metazoa; phylum Arthropoda; class Arachnida; order Araneae; family Salticidae; genus Salticus; species Salticus scenicus. The sequence continues at coordinate 262,863,614 of OZ005649.1, read as the reverse complement.
TATTTAAAAATGTTTCTTACACAAATTAAACATTCCTTCAATAAGCTTTATTTTCAAGAGAGCTATTTCATTATTACATAAAAACAAAATTTTAAACTCATGCAATTTAACCTAGATGCTGAATGCAATCACGCTCGATTTGTAATTTTTATTATTATTATTATTATTATTATTATTATTAAGATAAGTAATGTTTTATTTATTATTCTAAATAAATAAATAAATAAAATTTTAATAGCTATATAGTTTTTTTTTTTTTTTTTTTTTTTTTTTTTTTAACCTGATAATACTTTCTGATATAGGAGATGGGGTCCGCCAATTAAACTTATCAATTCATCTTAATGTATTTTAAGAAAAAATTTTAATTAAAAAGAAACTAATTTTTTTTTAATTAAATCAGAAATATTATTCTTTTTACTAATAAAAAAGAAACTGCAAATATTTGCAATATATCAAAATACTTCTTTCTGTATTATCAGAACGAGTTTACAATTTATCATGTAATTTCAAATAAGTTTGAAAATAGAATGATTTATGACACTGTAGTTAAATATATATATATATATATATATATATATGCATAAAATAAAGTTAAATTACAATTGTGCTCTTAAATTAAAAATTGAAAATAAATACATTCAAACTTTGATTGATTATATCGTTTAGAAATGCATTTTGCTTTACTAGCAACAGATAAAGTCTATGCAGAAATATTTTAGTACGCTATTTTAGAAATACACTGCATAAAAAAAGTAGACGGACACTTACTTGTAATACTTTAAAACCGTTTATTTCTTTAATTAGAGATATGAGGTTCATTTCTCTAATATAATTATATTCTTGAGGCATCATATATTATTATATTTTGGATATAGATTCAATCCTTTTGAATTATGTAGTGGAAAAATTCAGGAAACAAAAATGGTGCAATTTTTCTTTAAAAAAGTAGATGGACACATCTTGTATCTCTAAAATAAAACGTTTTTAGTAAGGGTTTTTAGTAACGTTTTTAGCAGTCTCCCATTTGCTTTAATAAGTTCGTATACTCTGTTAGGCATCGAATCAATGAGATTCTGAATCTTTTTTTGACAGAAAATTTCCCCAAATGTTTGTAGGAGCTTTTTTGAGCTGGTGAATTGATTCATACTGGCGTCCACCCTCATAAATTTTACGAACAAGTATAGCCCAAATGTTTTCTACAGGATTCATATCTGGTCTCTTGGCTGGCCAGGGTAAAACATTGAAGTTGTTATCATGAAACCATTTTTTAACGTTGTTAGCGGTGTGTATTGGCGCTAATCTTGTTGGAAAAGCCAGTTTTCTCCTCCAAGGTCACACGCAAATGGCAGAAGCTCACTGCTTAGTGTTTCAATCTAACCTTTGTGAGTCTGCTTCTTACTTAGGAACACTAAATTTGTCCTTCCACCATAGCCAACCGCTAGCCACACCATCACGCAACCACCACCAACTTGCCAAGTAGAGTACACTTCGTCTTCTTTCCCCAAACTGTGCCAGTAATATTGATATCCATCTGGGCCGTCTAAATTAAATTTTTCTCTTCTGAAAAAACTACAGATATCCCTTCTGCAGTCCAAGACATATGGTTTTGAACCCACTGTAGGCGTTCTGGTGATCCTTCCAGCATGGATGATGTTTTCTCTTCTTATATTGAAAGAGCTCTGAGTGCTTAATGCAGTTATAAATTGTCTGAGAAGTTACGTTAGTAATTCCTGTGTTTATTTGAACTCTGGGAATTGATGCTTCAATTTTTTTTATCTCAGTAAAAAGTTTTCTTTGGTCTCTAAGCGAAAGTTTCTTTGGCCGGCCACTCTTTTTCTTTAAGCTTCAGGAGCACGTAAAAAAATCGCTGATGCTACTTTTTCTTATTAGAAGTAGCCTACTAATTTCTCTGACTCCTTTATTAACATTTTTCAGCGCTATAATCTGTCCTTTCTGGTAATCAGTTAGAAGAATTCCTCGTGGCATGGCGCATTCATCTCCAAGAAATTTAACTACGTAAAACCATCTTGTCAAGCACGTTAGCAATTGGCAAAATGCCAAATGTACATGTACATGCAAAACTGGTATTCCGCAAGAAATACCCACTTAGATAATTGCAGTTTTTGACCAGTGTCCGTCTACTTAAAAAAAAAAAAAAAAAAAAAAACATTGTGCAAATGTATATCTTTTCTCTTTTCTGCATTTCCCTACATTAAAATTATAAATAATTGAATATTTTTATTTGTCTGTCAAAAATATGAAGATTGATAAGTATAAACATGTTAAAGAATTTTAATTGATATTTCCTATTAAACAAAGACGGGGTTTTAAAAAAATTGTAAAGAAGTGTCCGCCGTCTACTTTTTTTATGCAGTGTATCTGTATACTCATTCTTAAATTTCTTTCTTTCTTTTTTTTTTTTTTTTTTTTTTTTGTAAAATATTTCTTAATTTAAATATGATAAATTAGGATTCAAAGTTAACATGAGTATAAAAGGAGAAATAATGCTTTTCTTACAGATTGTAGCCTATGACTGATTATAATAAACATTTTCAACAAAATTTGAAAGTGAATTTAGTTAATCTGATATTCTATTCGTGATATCATTGCTCTACTAATTTACTAAAACGATTTCAACACGTGCTTTTTAAACCTTTATAGTTCTCCATCATACTAGATATGTATAGGGAACTTAAATATTCGTAAAAATTTCCGACCCCATGTTTTTTTTTTTTTTTTTTTTTTTTTTTTTTAAATACTTTTTTACACGTTTTGAGGTATGGGGAATCCTAAAATAATAAAATTGATGTGTTGTCTGTCTGTGGGAAGTCTGTTGGTGTTTTAGTGTGCTTGTCTGTGTACATAATATCTGAAGAACAAATGCTCGCAGAGAGCTCGGACCAGTTTTAAAATATTATTAATGATATTGGTAAGAACTCTTGATTTTTAGTATTTTAATTAAAAAACTTCGTAAGTTTTATCCAAAACTTTACATGAAGTACTAACTTAACTTAATTACAAATAAAAACAACCTTTTATAACTCCATGCTTCTTGGCCGGAATGTTTTCACTGGGATCACCCAGCATTATCGACGGCACTTTTTGTGTTGGAAGGTCCGGTACTGAGATGTTCTGCCTGGCTGCGACTGTCACTTCTTTTGAGCATATGGCGCCACTGTCCGTCTAGCCAGAGCCTCCTTAAAGTAGATGCCCAGCGAGTCGCTCGAAAACTTGGCAACAGTACAAGAAGAACATAGCCAGTAGATGGCGCTTGATACCGAGTCGTAAAGTTCTGTTTATTTCCCGCGAATCAATTGAGTTTCAATTGAGTTCTTCATGGTTTACGTTTTATTAATTTAACAAATGTGGGAGTTTATATATATATATATATATATATAATATGCAAGGTGTATTGCGTCGTTCCATTTTGTAAATCGGAGTCGCCGTGAAAATATAAGTTTTCACGGTTTCATATTTCAAGACAAGGTATGTAAACTGCATAAGTAATTAATGCAAAATTACCAACCCTCCGGATTTTTTAATATCAATAATATTTTTCACAAAAAACATTATTTTTATTTATTATCGTAAATTCTGTGATTAAGACGAGGATAAATTTAAAAGAAATTATGATATAAAAATTCGAAGGGTTGACACCTCTGTTAGTAAGTTAGATTAAACAAATAAAATAGTTATGCTTATTACAAAATGAAATGAAATTTGTATTTATTGATGTAGGAATACAGAAAAATAACTTGTTCTTAGTTACTTTGAAGTAACTCTATATTGTAGTATTTTATAGTTTTATTCATAAATTACATTAGTAACTTATGAATAAAACTATAAAATACTCCAATATAGGAACAAGATTGATTTATATTTTTTTAATACCACTGTTTTTTAAAGACTTGTGTAAATGCGTATAAAAATTTGATTATTTCAGTTAAATCGATACAAAAGTGTTGGGAATATTAAAAAGAAAAAATAGAACATTTTTATTTCTACTTTTGTTCTTTTTAAAAATATTAAGTTTTAAGATTCATAACATTACTTTTATTAACCTTTTACCACACAAATGGAATATGGAATTAAAAATTCATGTAAAAATTAAATATCATGATTACTGATTTGAAAAATCATCAGGTATAACAGAAAGATGACTTGATTTTTTGAAATAGAAATTCTCCACATCCATACACTCACATATACACACACACACATATACTGGCTAATTGCCAAAAACTACTTTTTTTGGACTCATGAGACCTTAAAAATATAAATCAGGGGAAAACTCGATATCGAATTTTTGGACCGAACACAATACTTTCATTACCTACGGTAGTAGGGTAATGGAAGTAAAAATATTTCAAGGATGTTATTAATTTATCCTTAAATTTGCCAATCTTTATCAATTTTTTCAAATTGAAACCTAATACGAGTTTTAAAATACAATTGTGAATTTTCTGCATTTGTTTGTTTTTAAGTTATTCTGATAATAAATATGCATATAAATCAATCACTAAAAACAGAAAAAAAAAATGCTTTTTGTATTCAGAGAACCCCAAAACGTGACTTTATTCAAAAACCTGAGTTGAAAATAGAACTTCAAAAAAATACTTTGTTTACATTATAGGTTCGAAAAATTAATTTTCCTTCTTCAACAGTATTCGTCGACATAAAAAAAAAGTGTAGCAAAGCACTTTCGTCAATTACATTCTACAGAAAAGAACGTTTAGCTTAATTTTGAATAGCCCTGTATGTTTTCAATAAACTATGTGCACATCAGATTGTGCATTTAAATTTAATCTTATATGAAAAACACCTAACACAAAATGAAATACACTTTCAGCATTTTCCAAGTATATCCGAGATAGACAAACCGACGCGCACAGACCAACCGCTAAAAACATTATTTTTCGTTTCAGGAGACCTCAAAACATGTAAACATAACACAACTTTATTTCGAAACTGTCTATCAGTTTCGAAAGCATACACTCTCGGAACTGGTAAAGCTAATAAAATCTTGAAAAAAAAAAAAAAAAAAAAAAAACTTCGTGCGAGAGAAAACTTATACTCAAGAAATCCTTAATTTTAAAAATTTAAATCTTAATGGTTATTTATTTATTTTTTGTGACGGACTAGACAACAGATTGTTTTCTTCTCCAATTTTTATTACTGAATGTTAACTTATCTCATTAATGTGCTGGTCTATTTTTCTTATAAATAATATAAAATTCTCGATTTAAGAAAAATAATTCACACCTAATAAGGTAAAAATGTAACGTAAAGGACATGACCAAAAAAAAAGAAAAAAAAAGACATAATTTTAATAATTTATCATTATAAATTATAAATTATTATAAATTAATTATTATTATAAATTAAAGTTCAGAGATTTTAATTTATATAAACAAAACTTTCATCTGATATCTAAATTTTAAAAAAAATTGAAATTTTTATTGAATAAATATATAAAAAATAATTTAATCGCGTGATAGACATGCCATGTTTTTGCTTATTTAATTTTAAATTTCGTTTTTTAATTAATAATATATTTTTAAAAAAGGTGTTATTTATTAGATTCAATTAGTTGAAAAGCTAAAATAGGTCTTGTCCACTTCCGAAGAAAATTAAACCCTATACTTTTTTAAATATAAATATTTGAATATTTTTTTTTTTTGAAAATATCTACGATAAAGCACTTTCACATCATTTTTTCAAATTAAAAGAAAAAAAAAAAAATACAATTTTGGACTTTAAATTGAAATTAATAGCTAGATTTTTATATGAAAAATATAACTTATCTATGAAAGAGAAGAAAATTGTTGCTCTGCGTAGGTGCTGTCACCTAGCGTTAGTTTTGTTTTTTAAATGTTGCCTAATTTAACATTGGGATTCGCTGCGCGTGGAAGGCATCTACTTAAAGAGGCTCTAGCCCTGCCGCATCGTTGCCATTCCAGGAATTTGGAAAACTAAATATTTCAACGGCTTCGCGATACGCGGCGCATTTATGATTCTGATAATTGGCCAGTTTTTGTACATTTTCAAAATGAATATTTATTTCATATTCCCTGTTGATTTTCGTTAATGCGGTGGTGATTTTATTTGCGGAGGTATCTTGGCTATGTTCTTTTATTCTATTTCTTTTATTCTAGTGTTTTTTCTAAAGAAATGACAAAGATCCGATCCATCCGTTGGAAACTGCAGGTATTTGTAAAATCCGTATACTGATAGTAAAGGTAATAACAAGTGTTATGTTGGAAAAACGGAAAGGCTAATAAAAAAGCACCACAAAACTGGCGTTGTAAAAAATATTACTTACAAACTTTGAATAAACACCATAAAATGCAATAAACTCGCAACAATTGTTTCGGGTCGAAAAAACACACGACCTTTCATCAGGCGAATGTAAGCACGAGTGCTGCAGTCAAGTAAAGTTGCCGCTTTGACTTGACAGCAGCACTCGTGCTTACTTTATTCGCCTGATGAAGGGTCGTGTGTTTTTTCGACCCGAAACAATTGTTGCGAGTTTATTGCATTTTATGGTGTTTATTCAAAGTTTGTAAGTAATATAGCAGAACAGAGCAACATTTCATATCAATTCGCCTTATGGGCATCATTGTATTTGAAATAGCATGGAATTGCATGAAAACTAAACTACGAAACTGACCCCAATAAAAAAAAAAGTAAAAAGTAAAATAAGGTAAGGTAAATGTATCGAACTGTACGGTGGGTAGTCTATTAAGTTATGCATTTCAGTTTGTCGCCGTGTCAAGGGATTGCTCAAATTCATTTCTTTTATCACGAGTATAATAGGATCTAACAAGGAAACATTCAGAAGGTGTCGTCTTCAAAAAATATTGAAAAAAATATATGTGATTCTACTCTTCATTAAACACCAGAAAGTGAAAAAATTATCGGCTGAAAGAAATTACAGCGACCACAAAAAATTATTAAAATTAAGCATATTTGGCAATTTCATACTAATAGGCGATTGATTTTGAGTATTTGGCGGAGAAGCAAAACACGGTTCTGTTCGTACACGGTAATCTCGGTGTTAGCGAACTTATCGTCTAACAGCGCTAAATCGTCAAAAAGGCTTAATTTTGATAATTTTTTGTGTTCGCTGTAATTCATTTCAGCCCATAATTTTTTCACTTTCTGGTGTTTTATGAAGAGCGGAATCACATATATTTTTTTCAATATTCTTTGAAGACGACGCCTTTTGAATGTTTCCTTGTAAGATAAAAAAATTATCAGAACATATATATGACAGGGAACTGAGCAGAGTCCACCTACACCAACTAGTTTTAAATAGTATTCCTTTAATTCAGGGATAGAATTTTTTATTTAAAATTTTAGAAATAAATATAAAAAATTAATAATTATTTCACCGACGCTCAAAATTCGGAAAACAATTTCTCATAACTAAACATTTATAGCATAGTTGCATAAACTATGGATTTCCTTTGACCTTTTTCTTTTGTAAGTCTAATATATACGCACTTTCTGATTTTGTTAGTCAAATCGATGAACTTTCACCATTTCTTTTATTTATTTATATTCTTTTTTTTTTTCTTTCTTTCTTTCATTTGCGCAATTATTCTGTACCAAGCTTCTATATTTCTGTATTTCACTGTCTGCAAATCCAATTTGCATTAAAAGCATACCAATCTGCTATTTGTTTAACTTATTTTAAACAGAGCAATCATTAAAAAAAAAAAAAAAAACTTTTAATTTACTCTTTGAAACAAGATCAAACAGTCAAAATAAAATCATTAATGTGTTAAAAAGGTTTTTTTACGTATCTTTTAGCATGCAAAACAAAATTAAATTTCGTAACAGACGTCATAAAAAATTTTACTGAAAAAAAATCTATTTATTCAAGATTTTTTTTCTATTAAAGATTTTATAATGTAAAGCTTACTCTGTTGATTAATTTATCTTCTTAGTAAATTAAAATATAAAAACAAAATGTATATAGCGTGTCTTTTTAAGAACAAAAACATTTCTTTAACATCATTTCCTTTTAAAAAACTTACGGAAACAGTATGTGTGATTTCTAGTGAAAGAATTAGTTATAAACTCGAACTTTAACTTTTGAGAATTGTTTGACTGAATATAAATTGTTCATTTTATGCTATTATAATTATTAAATGGAGTTGCACATAAACGTTAGAAAAAAAAATTACGAAAGTGAAAAAATGAAAATTCGTTTGTAAATTAAAATAGTATTGCGCTTTTTTTAATAGCGCTTTTAATATTTGATTTTATAAAGAGTTATAAATAAATCTAACAAAAACTACATTTTAATTAATTAAAAGGGTTGTATGCCTTCATTTATATTATTCATCGATTTATTTTGTTGTTTATATTTTTAATTGATACAGTATACGCACAAGGTTTCACATTTTTTATATTATAAAAATTTTGCTTATGCTTTCAGGCAATAGCATAAAAAATAGTTTAATTTATCTATCACATAAACAAAATTAAAACATAATAAGAAAGCATCACTGAACTGGCATTTTAAAGTAATAAGTTATAAAGAAAACTTTGAATAAACACTATAAAATACAATAAATTCGCAACAGTTGTTTCGAGTTGAAAAAACACACAACGTTGCCGCTTTGATTGCAGCACTCGTGTCTACTTTGTTTGCGTGACGAAGGGTCGTGTGTTTTTTCGGCCCGAAACAATTTTGAGAGTCTATTGCATTTTATGGTATTTATTCAAAGTTACTTACTTATTAAAATACCAGTATGTCACTACTGATTTTCAGCTAGAAGTTGACGTTAAATATACATATTCTAGCTGCTGTAACACTACACATTTAGTCTTTTCTTACGAAAGTAAATGTTTATAGTGTTATAAATTTTTGCCTTAGTTTACTACTATCAACATCCTATTTTTTTTTTCCTCCTTTCTTTAACCTATTTTAATTCATTTTTTAAAAGTCTGTCAATTTTTTCATACATTTAAAACTTTTAAATATTAATCATTCTGCCATCATTTTTAGATGCTTTCCGTGAAAGTTTACTTGTTGTAGGTGAATAATAAATGCAATGAGTATTGTTACTATGTAAAATGCCCACGAGAAAATGGGATGAGGATCACCTAAAAAACCGATGTTATGTATCTGTCAATAATTTAGTGAACTTTATTAGGTATAACAGTAAAATGTGTGTAAAATGATGAATAATGGCAGGTTATAAATGATAAAATAGATATACATTTCAAAAGTTGAAAGATGTATAAAGGATGTATAAAAATAAAAGTAAAAGGTAACAAAAGTAAACAAAAGTAAAAAGATGTATAAAAATTATAAAATTTATGGGAAAATTAAAACCTCCCAGGAGTTCAAAGTATTTGGTAATGTGAAGGTTTGGCATCAGTTATGCATAACATTACTATATTTTAAAATCTTTGCGAAGTTAGGTTTTTTTTTTTTTTTTTTTTTTGGTATACTTTATTCATCAAAAATAGAAATGAGAAATTTTGTTAATTTTCACTAAGAAATTCCATAATTTTATCTTAATAGTTCAGGAATATAATTTCTTAGTTTGTTGACTCTATAATGCTTTGCCTTTATTGTAAGAATACAGCTGAATATATTAAATCGACTAGCTTTTGCTGTCTAAGTCAATTGTCTTGCAATATTATATAAATAGATAATATACAGAGTATTGTAAAATGTAGCTAATGATAATTGATTGTTGAAAAACTGAAGTGTGAAAATAGCAAATAAGAGTTTCTTGACATGATAATGAAATTACTTATACGGTCTAAATATGTCAAAACCCCTGAGAATAATTGTGTGAACGTAGATTCATCTTTTGTTCTACTTTAAACAGTAACAGTTTATTCAACTAATGTTTCATATAAATAACAGTTACTTTTCATCTTAAATTTTAGAAGTTATTTTCCAAGATTAAATGTAATATCATTCTTATTTTTCTGTATCAAAAAGTAAAATGGTTAATATTTATCATAAGATAAGAAAAAATCGACAATATCTCGCTTCAAGCGGAAAAAATATTTAAAATAAGCAGCCAATGGTGAAACTAATTTTTGAAATATTCCAAAGGTATGATATTTTATAATAAAAGGAAACCCTTCAAGTCAAAGGATTGTAGCTAAATTGTTAAAATGCTCGTTTGTACTGTAAAAAAAAAAAAAAAAAAAAAAAAAAAAAAAAAATCATTAAACTTGCTTTGAATTTTAAAATATCCAAAAACCATATTCTCTTTCCATACAATATCCATATTCTCTTTCTCTTTCGACATCGCCGAGCGGAGAACAGATGCTAGATGATGTATGAAATGATTAAAAAAAAAAATCATTAAACTTGCTTTGAATTTTAAAATATCCAAAAACCATATTCTCTTTCCGTACAATATCCATATTCTCTTTCTCTTTCGACATCGCCGAGCGGAGAACAGATGCTAGATGATGTATGAAATGATTAAAAAAAAAATCATTAAACTTGCTTTGAATTTTAAAATATCCAAAAACCATATTCTCTTTCCGTACAATATCCATATTCTCTTTCTCTTTCGACATCGCCGAGCGGAGAACAGATGCTAGATGATGTATGAATTGATAAAAAAAAAAAAAAAAAAAAAAAAAATCCGGCAGAAGAGAAAAAAAAAAAAAAAAAAAAAAATCCGGCAGAAGAGAGAAAAAAAAAAAAAAAAGTGAGTTGTTAAAATATATGAAGTTTGTGTTTTTTTAAATGATAGTACCAAAAAGAGAGAAATTTATTATCATGCTGAAAAATATTATTAAAACATGGTTCAAAATATTTGTAAAAGGTTTAGCAAAGGATACAGGATTATTGCTGGTTTTGTTCATAACAACTAATTAAAAATGAAGAGAGTGTAGCGAAGAATGTCAAGATCATCTTCTCATACTATCAAAAAGATATTTTATTGTCAATCTTCAAACATGAAATAACATCTCCTTACAGTCGTCAGCAAAATTTTTGAAGCACACATCCACATCCTTATTTTTCATTTTTCATTTTTTTTTTTTTTTTTTTTTTTTTATCTTTGATCGCTGTTTTTTTAAAATCAACTAATTTTTTTTATAAACAGCATAAGACTAAGATCATGACTCGACAAATATCTACTTAATAAAACAGTATTAGGGGCGAATTATTTAAGTAGGAATTATCGCTAGTGCTTCAATACTTTTGCTTCAGACTGTGTCCCCAATGCCATCAATCTGTAGAACTGCATCAAGATAAATCATGCAACTACACATCTCAATCCACTGTCAATTTCCTAGAAAAAAATTAACTGAGAAACGGGTATCAAGGCCACATCCTTCACGGATATCCCAACTATATTTCTGATGCATTGCCTATGTATTTCGGATATTTTTTAACTTTTAAATAGCGCTTCATTTAGACATCGACCTACAACCCTTTATGGACTTTGGAAAGATGTTTAAGAGGAGTGGCCTAAATAACCTTTTTCGATACAACGAAAGCCACTGTGGTCATGAAAATTACACTATAGAAAGATAATTCAGAATGTACAAAACTGAACATATAAAACACAAATATTTTATGGAAATAATTTTTTTAATGAACATGAAAATCGTTTAAAATACGTGCGAACAGTTTCTGTGGATTTTCTAAGAATCAATTGCAGTACTAAGTTATTGTTTTTAACAATACCTGTCAAATTTATCCTTTGTTTTAAACAACTTCATTCTTAACTTATACATAATCAGTATTTATTGTATTCCGCAATTAACTTCTGGAAGAATTACATTTTCAAACGCTGAACTAAGCGTTCTGAAAAATAAGAAATCTTATAAACTCCACATAATATTTGGGCGAAAAATAGAGATCAATCTCTCTCTCTCTCTCTCTCTCTCTCTCTCTCTCTTTTTTTTTTTTTTTTCGTTGAATTCCTAAATAGTCAGCCATGTTCCAAAAATTTTGGAAGTATTTAAATAGAATTTTGCGCGCCTTTTTGAAGTCGTTTATTGTAAATGGATAAAATTGAAATAATTAGTTTAACTAATACAAAAGAAAAAAAATCAGATATCTATTTTTGGAAAAGAAAATCAAATTTAACAAAATTTGTTTTTTTTTTTTTAATTGAAAAATGCAACATTTTATTTTCAAGAAAGAAACAATTTTCAAAAATCACATTAAAAGATAAGACATTTTCTTCTTAAAATAAACCGTATTATTTTGGTGTTATAGCAAAAGGTTTCATCCATTAGGCGTTAAAACTTTTTTTTTTCTCTTCTTTATATATATATATCTTTGTCTGAAATGTGAAAAAAAGGACGAAAAAAGTATTTAAAAAAAAAAACAGAAAAAAAAAAAAAAACAGAAAAAAAAAAAGGAGAGCTTTATCTGATGGAATTCTCGTTTAAAATCTTCATTTATGTATTTGAAACTTCAACCTTGGTTTATTAAACTAATGGCGGATAAAATGCCTCTTAATGATTGTTTTAAATACTAATGCACTTCTTAAAATGTGAGAAAACTTTCGGAGTCAAATAATTAAATTTAGTAAAATGAAAAATAAATATCGACACAAGTATAAAAACTTTTAACGCAAAATGATATTGATAAAACTTTACTCAAATTCAAAATCTTTTTTTAAAATAAATAAACTATACAGAACAAAGAAAAAAAACTGTAGATTTCATTTGAAGAATAATAAAACTCTCTCACATAGATTTTTTAGAGAGATAAGAAAAATAGCAATGTAAAATAAAATTTACTCAGATCGGCTAAATCTTGTAGAAAACTACATTTTCAAAATTGATGTAGAAAAATAACATAGTTTAATACAAAAATTTTATAAGACGTAGATATGCTTTTAAACATTTGTATCGAAAAGCAAAATGACATGTTCAAACTTATTTTGAACGCAGAGATATCTAAACAATAAATCTTACATCAAGCAGTTTTGTATCACGTGACAGTGAACTCGAACGATTTAAAAATCGTATCAGTCAACGTAAATTTGAGGGAAAGCAAAGATTTAACGATTGCAAATAGCATGTCGAAGCTTAAGCACGTATATCTTACTGGAAATGTAAATAAAAAAAAAGAATTTTTTTCTTTTAAAGACGTAATTTACTTTGTGGATAAGATTTGTTTCTTAAGGATAACTACTGTTACCACCCGCATTATACGTTTTGTAATTTTATTTTCTGTGTTGCTTATATGTAAGATGGGTTAAAAAAAAAAAAAAAAAAAAGAATACACTGAAAAAAATTCTTTTAATGACATCTAGAAACTAAATTGTGGCTCTAGTGAAAATAGTTCCATGTCATTCTTATAAATTCTAGTTATTTTTGCTAGTGATTCCTTTAAAACTCTATTAGAATCCTAGAGTATTTTCCTTCATTATCGTAGTCAATTTTGTTTAAAAATCCCCTAAAATAAATGAAAACAAAAGAGGCGAGATTTATTAATTATAATTTTGATTTATGACACAATTCTAAGAATTCAAGCAAGAATTTCTCGCAATACAAAATATTCATAATATTCATAATATTGTTTCACCATCTAGAAAAGTATGGACAAGAAATTCTCGATTATTTCGTCAATCCAGGTTATTTGTTTACCTTATAAGCATGACTCAGAAATTTATCCTTCTAGTTAAGGGATTAGGAAAATGACTACTTATTCGTTCTAGATTAAAACGGTATATATATTTTTTCCTCGGTGTTAAGAGTTAAATAACGGTTGTAAATTAATACGTGCTTTCTATGATTATATCATAATTATCATACGGTTGTTTTAGATATGTGGAACTGTAAAAAACTGTGTTCAACTGTAAAAAATAGATATCAAATCATGTATAATTAATTTTGAATAGCGGGTACTCGTTAAATAAGCCTGATATTCTTTGTTTTGCAATTTCATTAAATAATTAAAAAAAAATTTCTTAGAATTGCGAGTCTAATCTGACATAATGTCAACTCACTTAATATTCTCTAACATATTAGGCCTCGAATATGAAAGACTAAATATATAAAAGCAATTCTCCAAAAACATAACAACTTTAAATCATGAATCCATTCAAAACAAAAGTGCTTAAAAAAAAAACTGAAAATTGTATACTTATTATAAGACATTTAATAAAAAGGGAAAAAAAGAGAACTCATTTTAACTATGCCAGAAGAATGAGATTTTTGCTTGCCAGGAAAGTAACACTTTTCTTATATTACACCTGCTACTCAGACCCAGAGCCAAATTTAGGTTTAATAAGGCTTATCTATCATTATTATCGCTTAATTACATATGATAACAGGTGTTATTATCTTTTTTTTTTCTTTTCTTTTCTTTTTCTTTCTTTTTTTTTTTTTTTTTTTTTTTTTTGCTCCTTAGGTCTAGTGTTAATCTTTCACTTGGACATTCCGATGTAGCAAACTTTTTAATTGTTAGGCTATGTAAACGGGATTTTGTAGATACCTGCGTTCTCGAGGATTTCATATTGAATAATAAATAAAGTTATGTAAAGGCAATAATGTATTTTTTAATCTTATAATATATATATATATATATATATATATATATATATATATATCATTGGTATAATATTTCTTTAACTTGGACAAATTACGATTAAATTTTGTCAAAATAATACATCTAATTGATCAACCCAGATCAGATTCATGAAATCGTAAATTTGGCTGCTATAGATTTCGGCTACAAAAATTGAATCTAATATACTTAGAATGCACATTTCTTAAAGAAATTGGAAAAAATGTTAATCTTTTTTAGTGCTGAAACATATGCTCAAAATCTCATATTTGAAGTATATTTGGAAGAATTTAAAGCCAGTTAAGTCTCGCATTTCATTTTTTATTTGGCAGGAAGGTGGTGTTGCCATCTATTGATCGAAATCAAAATCTTCATATTAAGGTATAATTTTAATATAACAATAATTTAATTTAATTTTAAGAATTTTTAGCTTAGCAGCAGAAAAAAAAAAAAATATTTTCTGAAGTTGAAATTGTGATGCAAATATGAAAGATTTAAATCTCTTTTATTGAAAAAAAAAAAAAAAAAGAAAGAAAAAAAAAAAAACAACTAAAATTTACCAGTGAGTAATTTTTATTCATACGATTTTTCTGAAAATCTTATTAGGTGTATAGGTACCCACACAAATGTTCTGCGTGTGAAAGTCTAATTATAAAATATTTCAGCATCTTGTAGTTTCAACAGTTGCAGCATGAAATTTTACTTTCGTCCACCTATCACAATTTTATTTTTAACAATTGAATAAAAGCAGCTTAAATTAGCTTTTTGAGACTAGTATATATAATATTAAGGAATCTTAGGTGAAATATCAAACATATTACACCGGCTTCTAAACATATACTGTAACCTTCAAGTTGCTAAAAGCATGCTAATGGTCGTATACGTCATTAACTACGACTCCCAATCGACCTCCAAAACATGAAAATCGTCTAAAGACAGGGTGAAAGTTTCCAGCAAAATTTGACGCGCGGCTTCTCTCATCTAGTGAAAAAGGTTTCAAATGCTTTGAGATTAGTTATTTTCAACATCTTAACTGAAAATTTTATAATAACAGTATGTCTGGATAGTAAACAGGGCGCCAAATTTTTATGTAACGTTGAACTCTGCCTTTAGATGCGTATCAGATTTTCGCATCCAGCCAGAAGACAAAGTTATTGGCGAATACAGACGTAAAAGAGACACCAAATTTACCATGATTAGCCGTATTTCACATTCGAAATAACTCATTGCCATAGAAATTTGCACACCAAGAAGCAATTGTTGGACCTAACGAAACTTGACATGAAGGTACGTGTCAGGCAGATATGCAAATGATTAGAAATGCAGCGTGATTGGGCACTGCATAATGCCACCAGAAGGCGTTGAACTTCGTTCATCTTGGAGTATAAAACAGGTAAGCAGAGCTTGTTTAGAGTACATAATCTGTTGCAGAGGGACGCGTTTAAATAGAGATGCCTTTACGCCGCCATCGAAGACAAGACGAGCAGCTGTCAGAGTCAGAGAGGGATAGAATCATTGGTATGATGGAATCCGGGTGATCAGCTCGTCGAGTAGACAGCCACTTAAGCCGTTCTGATTTACTGTGATGAGGTGTTGAGAACAGTAGACAAGAGAGAGTTCGTTTAGATGAGAGGCTTAGGACGAACTCGACAGACCAATAATCGAAAAAACCCTCACATCAATACGAAACGTACGCATAGCGCCAATTGACTGGTTGTCCTCCATCCGGACATATGCAGCACTTACACGACCTGTTCCTGTGTCTGTACGTACCATTGCAAGACATCTGGCTGAAGAACATTTGCTATCGCGGCGCCCATTACGTGTGCTGCCAATAATACCCACTCTCTTCACTTCCGTTTGGAGTAGAGTCGCGCTCGACGGGGTTGGATTGTAACCGAATAGAACCAGGTCATCTTCAGCGACGAAACCAGATTCAGTTTGGGCAGTGATAACAATCATGTACATGTGGGGAGGCACCGTGGTGAACACCTCAATCCTGCCTATGCTTTACAGCTGCACACCGTACACGACAGCTGGTGTGATGGTATGGGATGACACTGCATACGACACACGGTCATCCCTAATATTGATCTACGGCACCATGACAACCCAGCGGTACGTTCGTGAGACCCTTCTGCCATAGGTGTTTTTACTTATGTCAAGGATCCCAGGAGCCATTTTTCAACAGAAAAATGCTCAGACGCACACAGCAAGGTTTTTCACAGGACTGCAAACGCCACAATATCACCCTTCTCTGGCTTGCTCGATCCCCATATTTGTCACCTATCGAGCATATCTGGGATCACTTGGGACACCAACTTGGGCAGCCTACGAATTTGTGCAAATTAGAGGCACATTTACAACAAATGTGGAACGAGATGCCGCAGGACATCATACAGGACATGTATGCCTCATTGCCCGCCCATATCGCATCGTGCATTCACGGGTGACCCAACAGGATACTAAAAGCTCCGTTCTTCCGTAATTTTTCCTGTAATAAATGACTATTTCGCTTTGATTTTGTAATCATTTACTTATACCAACGTTGCACTTACATATCTAAAATTTCGTTTTATTCTAACAACTCTTTCTTGTGACAATGAGAGTAAAATTTTAACTTAAGGTGAAGGCATATTTGTGTTTGCAGATCTTCTTTTCAGTGGAGCAAAATCTTTATGAGTAAATATGCGTTTAGTGTGAAATAGAGCTGCTTCCCCGTGGACTTATGTTTATTCTTTTTTGCTTAATGTAAGCTCACTATTTAATTATTTTGACATCAATCGATTGTTTTGTGATCTTTGCTTTCTTTTTTTTTTTTTACTTTCTTCTATATGTAATATAGAGAAAGTATTGGATTCGCGAAAATTTTTACTTTCTTCTATATGTAATATAGAGAAAGTATTGGATTCGCGAAAATTTTCGACCTCCGTTTTTTGACGGATCTACACGTTTTGGGATGTCCTGAACACGAATTGATAGTTTTTAAAAAATGTCTGTCTGTGTGTCTGTCTGTGTGTCTGTCTGTCTGTCTGTCTGTCTGTCTGTCTGTATCATTTTTTTGTGGACGCTGTATCTCACGAACCAATGAATGAAATTTAACCAAACTTGGTATTTAGTTGCACCCTGACATGAACTGGTGCCCATTAGATTTGGGGATCAATAGCTCAACAGGTGGCGCTGTGATCGCATTTTATAGGACAAAATTCCGTATAAATGGGCATAATGAGAGTTATTTTAAACTTGTGATTGTAAAATTAATATGAATTATTGATAATAGTAGTAGTTAACTAGGAAAAAAAAATTGTGCATGGGGGGGGCATCGGTTCCCCCCCTGGGGGGGAAGTACCCCCCCAGGGGGGTTAAATTTTGAAGATGGGTATCATTCGAAAGATCTCGTCAATACCTTTAAAACGAATGGTTGAACCATAAATCTGTGATAATTTAAAACAAAGTTATCGATTTTTTTTACTTTTAACAAAAAAAAAAACTTAGAAAAAATCGTATTTTTTTTTTTTTTTTTTTTTTTTTTTTTTTTTTTATATTGTTACTGATTGAATATGTATAGGAAAATATAGAAGAAAGTCTTGTGGTGGCCACAACATACTAGTTTTTTTTTTTCGTCGTTTTCATTGTTCATTATGCTGTTATTAGACAAAAGTCTTCAAATAAATAAGTCAATTGGTATTAGAGTCAGTTAAAAAATAATAACAAATTTCACACATTGATTGACCTCGTTTTACTGTAATATATATATATATATATATAGTTAAATCGTAGCCCTATTTATTATTACATAATATGTGCTGTTATTAATAGATAATGGTTTTTAAAGACTTTGAAGCACATACTTCAATGCAAAATAAATATATATATATACTAGTAAGTTTTAAATGTGCAAAATTATTCATATATAAAGAAACAGAAAATATTGCGTCATGATGAACCATACTTTATTTTTATCAAGATATTTAAAGTAGTTTTCAAGAAGTTAGAAAGAGCCAACTACGAACCTTCCAAAGAAGAAACTATTTAAAAACCTGAGATATAATTTTCATTAATTAAATATCTAAATAAAACAAATTATATACATAGGTATATATATATATATTTTTCACACATCAAAATTTTTTATCACACCATGTAAAGTTACTAACAATTTGTTGGTTTCAAACTACAGCGTTGTCGCGTGAACTTTTTAGAATTCTCGAAATAGATTAGTAACATTGTTATAGAAATGTTGCTAGGAGACAAAGTACTTTGATAAACAGATTTTAAAATTAACTTAATGATTGTATATCTTACACATTATGTCTCATAATATAAGTTAAACAAAGTGATAAGGTAAATATTCACTTCTATATTATATTAAATATTAAACATTTAAATAATATTATAAACATAAATTTCAATAATAATTGCTTTAATACATTCGGAAATTTCGATGAAATCAATTATAAGAAAGACGGGAATTGTCATTTCTAAAGTAAATAAAAATCGATAAATAATCCACAATTTTCAAACTTTTCTCAGATTTAAATAAATTGTCTGCAAAGTAAATATAATTTTAAGATTAATTAAACTGTGTAATTTCTTCAAATTTCTGACAATAAAGCTTTATAATATAGTAAATTAATTATAATTATTGTATATAATTAAATTTATTACAGAAGATCGTTCAGGATTTATGTAAACGATTTTCTGCAACAATTTGATTCTATTTGATATTGTTGGTTATTAAATATAAAATCTAATACAAATTTTCATATAAGTAAAAGTTTTGTAGCTATTATACTATTTTTATTCTGCCTTTTTCCCTCCATTTTTCGAAAATTTTTCAGTGTTCTTGGTTTATATTTATTTAAGGGTTGTTTTGACAAATTTAAAATAATAAAACCCATAAAGGAATATCACATTGTTTCATGGATACCTTATTAAATCTGATTTAATTTTACTCTGTTTCAAAATGCAATCTGTCTTTAATAAGCAGCAGTTGATTTAGACGCGTAATTTAAGATGCGATTTATACATCATTCTTAGTTCACTTTTTTCTGATGGTCCAGTACTTCCTCAACGTACGAGGGTTGCCTTTTATGTTTTTACAAACGACGAAAAGGTGCGACTGAAATTTGTCTTCAGGGTATTTGTAAAATTCACATTTTTTTATCTTGGAATCAGTGGCATCTTAGAAATCGTCTGCGTATTTTGTTTAGAGTGAGTGTTTAAAAGAAGCAAGTAAGTTAAAAAAAAAAATGGAAGTAACTCGTGAAGTTTTCCGTTGGATAATTTTAAGAAAGGCCTGAGTCGACAAGAATACATAGTATCGTTTTGTGAAACATGAAACTTTAGGTAATGAAGCACCATCAGATAAGACTGTTCACAATCGGTTTGCAGAATTTCGTCGTGGTCGTGCGTCCGTCAGTGATGAATCTCCTGTTTCTTCGGCCTTACAGGACATATCGAAGCCATTCCTTTAGAGGATCGAAAAACTGTTAACACTAAATGGTATACAGAAATTTGTTTGCCAAAAGTCATCAACGAAATCAGGAAAAACAACAAAAATCGCCGCATCCTTCTTCATCACGACAATGTCAGCTCCCACACAGCACGCGTAAAAATTGATTATTTGAAGTATAAAAATATCGAATTAATGCCTCATTGCCCATATTCGCTTGATTTGTCGCCTAACGACTTTTTCTTGTTCCCTTATGTCAAACAAAAAATGCATGGGGAGCGATTTTCATCACCTCAAGAAGCTGTTGATGCCTTCCAAAACCATGTTTTTGAGATATCAACTTAGAATTTAAAAAATTGTTTCAAGAATTGGCTTGAACGGATGGAAAAGTGTATAAATCTTAAAGGCAAATAATTTGAAAAGCAATAAAACAGTATGTTCCCAAAACATTCTTTTTCTTCATACCTTTCGTAGAAACTTAAAAGGCAACCCTCGTATTCCGCTTATACTGAACTTCTTTGTTCACCCTATCCAAACTCACAGGGCAATTTCTTAGGAGTAGAGGGGGCCAGATGAAAACACTTGTATTCAAAATATTTGCGTATGTCGCGGAAGGTCTCGTAGCGAAGATTGTTGCTGCAGTAAACAATAGAAAACAATACCAGTAGTCCTTCATATTATCTCAGTCTATCACAAATGGTGTAATGCCATACTTGAGCCCCAATTTGAGCATACACTCTCCAGCACTTTCAAATGTCAAAAAATGGATTTGTACAACTAATTATTTCTTTATTTCACTACAGTTTTCTTGAGTATAGTTTACTTTGGTTAATATCATTATGCTTTTCTGCTACTTATGATGGAATGTGAGCTAGGTACCATAATAAATATTGCTTGTTTTGATGAGTGCAATCACTCCTCATATTTTATCAAAATCAGTTTGAACGTAAGGTAAATCTAGAAGAATCTGAGCGCAATTCAACAAAATAATGATAATAATAAAACTATGCATTAATTTTTTTGCTGAATTATTGATCAATAATGTTGACTTAATTTGCTTTTTATTCATTTTCATTGCTATTTTATTGTTCCGCTTTTATTTAACCCAACATCTGAACAAAACTAAAAAGCTATTTTGCGCAGTCAGGGTTGTGATTGAGAACACTGATAGGAGAGATTGTTAATAATAATAACTACAGTTAATTGTTAAAAATAATAATTGCACTTAAATGACATTGGTATAAGGATTTTGCAAACAAATATTATTGTATTGGGAATAAATTTTTCATCCAAATGATTAAAGAATTAAAAAGAAAAAAAGGGTAGAATTTTTATAAGAATTAGAAAGTTTTAATTAAAGAAAAAATTAAGAGCTGAAAAAGAAGCAAATACGATATGATTGGAAAATAACATTAAGTTACTGGATAACACGTTTAATTTGAAATTAGTCCATTTTTATTTTCACAGCTTCAATGTTTTTCTGTTTGCTTATCGAAATTATTATCGTCCAAGATCAATGCACTTATTGTTTTGTAAATGGTGCAGCTTTCATGTAACCACCTGTCGTAACACATTTCATCAATTCACTGTTCGAAGTTCTTTTCTGTACAGTTACAGGTATTCAATCATTCAATGCACTCATCGCCATTTGTCATTACCATTGAGCTGCATAATCTCTCCTAGCATGGAAACTAATGGGAACAATGCACCATCTCTCCTAAGTAGCAAAGGCGCAAACTCGCCCCATTCTGTCGGAGAGATTGCGCACTTTTTACTTAAACATGGCCTCTTTTAGGAAGAACCGATTTTGTTCACACGGTGAGTCTAGATTAGTATCTTATGAGGAATTGTTTAATTTTAAAATATTTTGTACAACTGTCATTCTATAGAAATTCAGAGGAAAAAAATGTGAAAATTCAAGCATTTAATTGTGAAAACAAAACAAAGTATAAATGCTTTATTCTAGACGCTCGAAAAAGCAACGTGCACATTTAAGTAGTCACTCCACTATTGCTGTTGTACAACTACCTGTAGCCGCTGCGCGCTACACTATTTCCCCAATTCTTTAAGTGTGCAATATCTCCGACCGCGCTATCTCTCCTACTTTCTCCTAGAGAAATAACTGAGATTTGCACTAAAACAAAGGAACATTAGGAAATCTTATTTCAAATCTATCAAATAAAGCTGTCAGGCGAAATTTCGGTCGGTATATTACAATAACACTAGCGGGCTTCGCCCCCTAGCGGGTCAGTATTTTAAAATGAATCACTATAATTAATGAATCACTAACAGTAACTTTTATTCTCAAGAAAAGAAATTAAAAAAAAATAATAATAATTTCTGATCGGGTAAAAAGTCGCACTTGGTCCCCACTGCCTTCGGCAGCGCAGTCCCGTGCGCTCTGCGATCGCACAAGTTAAGGGACACACGCGCTGTACGCGCGTAATCTTTCCTGATCCTTCTTGCCCCCTAAAAAAACCGTTTCTGATCGGGTAAAAACTCACAACGTGTCCCCACTGCCTTCGGCAGCGCAGACCCATGCGCGCTGCGCGCGTACGTGTGAAAGTATACGTGCGCTGCGCGCACATATTATAAAATGTTTATAAAATGGCTATAAAATGTTTTGTGAAAAAATCGATGTCTCGTAAAATCTAAAAATATGGATCGTTAATTCGTATTTTGTTAAAATGTTTATATGGTTCGCCAGAGGATTAAATGACCTTTCCAAATATGCCAGTTGTTAAGAAATGGGTCTGTTATTCTTTCGTAAAAAGCGTTTCAAAAAAGACGATCGAGAAAAAGAGAAATTTTCTACCCTTTTTAAAACTTTTTTAAAAAATATAAAAAATCCGTATTTAAAAAAAAAAAAAAAAAAATGTACTGTAAGAATCGGTAATAAATGCTCGTTCTCGTGGTACAGGTGTATTTTCAATATCTCCAACAGATCGGAAGCGATGGGTTTACAAAAAACCCCGAAATTCTCTCTCTCTGCTTTTTCTTTTGATGTACGCGGTTCTGGATGAAAATGACGGTCGCCTGCCATTTTGAATCATTTTTTCGTTCGACATATGTCGACGTTTTAATTCATATCTCCGCTAACTAGGGTCGCATCGTTTAGCAAATTAGATAACGAGCATCTGCGATAAATTCTCCGTCCGACGGTA
Source organism: Salticus scenicus (assembly GCA_963930645.1). Taxonomy (NCBI): domain Eukaryota; kingdom Metazoa; phylum Arthropoda; class Arachnida; order Araneae; family Salticidae; genus Salticus; species Salticus scenicus. Next base: position 262,840,471 of record OZ005649.1, on the reverse strand, counting down.
CCTGTCCGAAGTCCGTGCGACCATTAGCGGCCGAGCTTTGGCTGCTTCAAGCTGTTTCTCACAGACAGACACACACAGACGGACGGACACACGCGTACAGATTTTAATAACATAAGAGATAGACTAAAGTAATACGTCTAACTTAGTTTACTTGGCCGATCATTCGAATTCTTTTAAGTCATTTTATAACAATGTATACTTTTAAAATAGTAAATAAATGACAGAATTAAGCACAATTTATTTACTAAATTGTGAAACCTTCTTTCGTAAAATGCAAATTGAAATTTCGAATAGTAATCCATCAGTTCCGATAAAATTAACTAAACATAATGAGCTAAAAGGTATTTACGTCAAAAGTTTCAATTTAGTTCGTTTAATGTTAAACGTATCTTTATTTTAAAAATCAAAATCTGCTTCTTACTAGTGAAACCTATTATTTGAACCACGCTTAGATCAAACGATAACGAAAAAAAAAAAAATATTTTTTAAAGTTTTTTGCTTAATTAATTTTAAGAAGATGAAACGCTTAATCTAATTTAGTCAGTAGAATCTTTTTTTCTTCTTCTTCTTCTTTCAGAATTCACCTGTAACTACGTAAAATCTTTTATCCGACAGTAAATTGACTTCGTTTTCTTTTACAATGCTAAAATAAAGAAAAAAATTAATTGAAAAACTATTTTTCTGCTGAAAATTTTATGTACTAAAAGATTGTTATTCAAGTTTTTTTTTTTTTTTTTTTTCTTTTTTCCCCTTATACCTTCTAAAAGGAATTTTTATGATTATAAGTTTAAGAAAAAGGCTTTCTTTCTGTTGATTTATTTGCATTTATAGAACGAAAAGATAACAAAAAAATTAAGAAATAATGTCAGATACTTATGAAATTTTATTTCGAATTGAAATCTATATCATTATATAAAGCGCAAAAAATTGTTTGTTTGTGGAGGGTAATCTCTGAAACTACTGAACCGATTTAAAAACTTCTTTCACTGACCGAAAGCTACAGTATGCCATATTGTTATAGGCTATATTTAATTTTGATAAAATAAATTTTAGTTTAAAATCTGAGCATTTTAATTAAAATCCCCATAGAAGCCGTAATAGAAATGGAAATAATGAAATATTAAAAAAATTAGCTGCTGCCAACATAAAAGAAACATTTACATATTCATTTCGTTTTTAAAATATCTTGACGTGAAAAGAAAAGAAATATATTTGCACGTGCATTAAATTGAAATTCATATAAAGCTCATAGAATAATAATTAGGAAGAAGGAGCATGCCAATACTCTTAATGCTTACAAACCCCTTCTAGTGAAATGCCAGCGAAAGCTACTTTTGCTACTCAAAACCTTAAAGAAGGGCCATAGAATAATAATAATATCGCTGTTTGTTGTGGCAACACAACATCTTATTAGAAACACTTATACTCCTTCTTCCTTTATTATTATTCTATGATAAAGCTTTTTTAATTGTTAAACTTACAAGTTAAATCTGACGTCATTATAGAATTAAAAGTGTTCATTTTTCTAATAATTTAATTTGATATGATATGATATAATATAATGATCTAAGCATCAATGTTTAAACCACGGAGTCTTTATTACTCCGTGGTTTAAATTGATGTGTGTAAACGAAATTGGAATTTAAAAATAAATAAATAAATAAAATAAAATAAAATAAGAAATTCTATTTTATAATATTATTTATTTTAATTTATAATTGTTGCCAAAAAGATTTACGAATTAATTTATTTTTAGACATATAATAAATTATATTTTCACGCGAACAATATAATATAAAAAGTGAACTGGATTTTTTGTAAAAAAATAATAAAGATCGAGGAAAATTCATAGAATAATAATAGAGGGGAAAATTATTTCCCCATTTTAATCCCCATATTTGGATATAGATATGTATTAGTTATCATGTGCATCCGTTAGATTAAATTGTTTTTGTTGTAAAATTGATAAAATTGGAATTTTAAATTTCAAAACTCTAGAAAAAAAAAATGGCAAATTTCCATATTCGATTGAAAACATAAACATTTCATTTCAAAGGATGATATTTACACAATAAACATCCAACTAATAAACTAATTAAAAGGGAAAGGATAAATATTCTATCATAATTTGAAGTCAAATTTGTTTTCAAATGTCTAAATAAAGTATCTGATATAATATACTAATATGTTGCAGCGGAATAGATTTGATATCCGTCATCCTTGCGAGAAAAAAAAAAAGAAATATCGCCAAATTATCTGGCGAATATAATTTAATTCCTTTCAAAAATCATGGTTATATAAAAAACTTACATTAAGAGTGTAACGAATAATATGATACAATATTTCGTACAATACATATTACGAAAATATACATCTGGCATGTATATTTTCGTATTACGTTTTTGATCGCCAAATACAAAAAACGCCAAGGGTGACAGTTTTGAAATTTAAAATTAAAATTTTGTCAATTTGACAGCAAAATAACTCAATCTAACGCATGCATACAATAACTAATACATATCTATACCCAAATATGAGGATTAAAATCGGGAAATAATTCTTCTAGAATTTTAATAAAAAAAAAAAAATCCAATGAGCGATTAACATGGAAAATCTTTTTCTTGCATCCACGGGCGGTCAGTGATGTCATACTTCGCTTGCGTATTGAGATGTTTAAATTTATTTGGCGACTATTTTTAGCAACTAACAGTCATGGCAAGTAGCTCAATATACATAGCGCATACAGCCATTACTGAAATGTAAATAGCATTTAATTATTTGAGTTACATTATGTTGATTGGAAACCTATTTAATATACCTATGCTCTATAGCTATACTAATATAAAAAGAAGAAAGGTTTATATGCATATGTAGAGAACGATCGCTAGAACTAAAAAGCCGATTGCTTTTTTTTTTTTTTTTTTTTTTCAATAATCAAAAGTTACACTGTCTCTCTCTAAGTGCTAGAAGCTATAATAAATTTTGGTAAAATAAATTTTTAATTAAAAGTTTCAATATTTTAATTGAAAACAATCATAGATTTGATATCTATCGTCATTGGCGATTTTTGTATTTGGCGATCGAAAACGTAATACGAAAATCTGTATATTATCGTAGTAAATACGAGATGTATGTGTTTACTTCAATTACCCTACTACCGTAGGTAGTGGAAGTATTGTATAGGTTTTGGCAATTGGTCAGTGTGTGTGTATATGTGCACGTGTGTGTGTAATCTTCTGGCTGCCATATCTCCAAAACTAATAAAAATAGAACTACTAAACTTCACAAGTGATTCAGGTCTGGTGTACAGATAAATTTTCCAAATTTTCGTGAAAATTGAAAAACCGGAATTGGGTCATCGAAAACCAGAAATGGGACCGTAAGCCCATATTCTAAACACCTCTAATGATTTTCTTCAAAGTTGCTATACAAATAATATATTAGATGCCCTTTCAATTGAAAAGTTGCTTAGTTCAGGAAAATTGATAGGCGTCCTCTATAAACAGCTCAATTTCAGACTTCGCAAGTGCGTTCCTTTAAAAACGCCTGTACGGATTTTTTTCAAACTCGCCATGTTAACTTCCTATTAAATATCCTTTTGTATGTAATTATTGTTTTTAGGTCAATAATTGAGTATGTTAAGTTTTGGTAAAAGTTGGTATCTCAAAAACGGCTCTAACGTATTCTTGAAAATTTTTTCTTTAACCCAATTTAGATAACCTTTCTCAAGTATTACGTGCTTATTACAGGAATATTAACGGTCATCCTGATTAGGTAGTTCAGTTTTAGATCTCGGAAATTCGTGTTAAAAAAAATAACTATCTATTTTTTACCCCTTATTTTTTAACTCGCTATGCAAATTCTGTTGTATGTGTCTTTATACGTGTATCAAGTTTCTCTTACTCGAAAATCTCAAAAAATGCAAGTAATATCTCCAAAAAATTGTATATATTACGCGTAATAGTGGGTAATGGAAGTCGTGTGGTTGTTTCACACCAGATTCTGTAATAGTATATATTGTACGAATATTGTTTCATATTATTGATTTCTCCTTTAATATACATTATTAAAATAATAATCAATTATGGAAAAAATTAAATATATTTGCGAAATGAACAAATGAATAATAATTAAAGCTATTATGACGTCAATTTTATCAAAAACATTTTCATGTCATAGGTTTATTTTTCAATATTTTTTATTCATGAGTAAAGAAATGTTTCTTTTTATGAAATAAATAAATAAATAAATAAATAGCATTAAGTAAAAATTGCCAACATTTAACAACTAATTAAAAAAAATAATTGTAAAATTATATTTTGACTTTCCAGTTAATAATATTGCCTGACTATAACATATAAACTGATATATTTCTTGATTTTTCACATATCAATCCATCTATAACTAAAATTTGTTCATCAGTGCGAAGCCGGACGGGTCAGCTAGTGTATATATATAAATCTTGAGCAAATCATCTAAAAAAAAAAAAAAGAAGGTTTATTTATATATATTTTTTTTCTCATTGTAATATAATCATTTTAAATAATATATAAAACTCATTAAAGAAGTGAAATTAAAAATATAAGACGTGAAACCTAACGAATTTTTAACGATATAAACTTTTGATATTTTTATTAAAATGTTATAATTTGAGCAACTGAAATTAAATTTTACAGTTCTTGTACCATTTTGATCCATTATGGTATTTCGTATTTATACTGTACGTAAAACCAGAGCGCGCAAGTACAATATGCATAGCACAATAATTGAAAGCTCATTAATTTTTTTAAATATCTGTTTTTTATTAATATTGTGGAATAAATCGCTTGTTTACAGAAACACAATCTGACACTCTTAGGCGTAATTTTTCTATTTATGATCCTTTAACCATCTAAATTACCTTTCCTATGTTCGTTATACATTTAGAAGCATATATACTGCAATTTATTTTATTTTTATTTTTATTTCATAGGTGTATTTATTACCATGTTTTTATTAACTTCTATTCTTGTTTGTTTGTGTGTTTGCTTGTTTGTCCGGTACAAATCTTGCAATCTATTTTTAACTAACTTCCTTACTAGCTAGACATTTGAAACTTTCACAGTAGCTCAGAACCCGGTGACAACACAATACTTTGAAAACATATTTTCGAATTTTCAAATAGTTTTCTTTTAATTAATTAAAATATGAAAATAATAAGCTCTTAATAACAATAAAATAGCCATTAAAATAGTAGCTATAATTTAATTGTTCCAAAAAAAAAAAAAAACAAGAACATGAGTTTAAAATAAACTAGTATTTTGTAGCCACCACAAGACTTTCTTCTATATTTTCTTATACATATTCAATCAATAACAATATTAAAAAAAAAAAAAAAAAAAAAAAAAAAAATTTCGATTTTTTTTTCTAAGTTTTTTTAGTGCTAGAGGCCTATTTCAGTCGGTACAGTTGTCGAATTTTTATACGTCACTCTTAATTAGTGCTAGAGGCCTATTTCAGTCGGTTTATTGAATGGGGATTTATTGAATGAAGTCCCCCCCCAAGGCACAACTTTGACATGAGTCCCCCCCAAGGTACCCCTATTTCAGTCGGTACAGCGTTGTCGAATTTTTATAATACACTCTTAATAGTGCTAAGGGCCTATTTCAGTCGGTTTATTGAATGGGGATTTATTGAATGAAGTCCCCCCAAGGCACAACTTTGACATGAGTCCCCCCAAGGCCCAACTTTGACATGAGTCCCCCCCAAGGTACAACTTTGACATGAGTCCCCCCCCAAGGCACACCTTTGACATGAGTCCCCCCCAAGGCACACCTTCCCCTCATTGGGAAAAAGAGAAAAAACGTTGTTTTGCGGCTATAAGACAGTTTGGACTTCCAACGTTATTTGTTACAATATCTGCAGCTGAAACACATTGGTTGGATTTAATGAAAACTTTATCATGGAATTTAGATCGTCACGAATTAACTAAAGAAGAATTTGTCGATATTAACAAGTTTAGCAGTAGGCCTCTGGCACTAAATTAAAATCTGTCAATGTCAGATTTTCATGTTTTAAATAATGAAATAATGTCGTGTCTGTATAATTTTTTTTTTTTTTTTTAAGTAATACATATTCAATCAGTAACAATATTTAAAAAAAAAATTCCGATTTTATTTTTTTTTTCTAAGGTTTTTCTTTCTTTTTTTTTTTTTTTTTTTTTTTGTTAAAAGTAAAAAAAAAAAATCGATAACTTTGTTTTAAATTATCACAGATTTATAGTTCAACCATTCGTTTTTAAGGTATTGACGAGATTTTTCGAAAGATACCCATCTTCAAAATTGGGGGGGGAGGGGGGGGGGGGGGTTACTTGGAAGCGATGCCCCCACATGCACAGAATTTTTTTCCTAGTTAACTATTACTATTATCAATAACTCATATTAATTTTACAATCACAAGTTAAAAATAACTCTCATTATGTACATTTATACGAAGTTTTGTCCTATACTGCCATGTTAAAAATTTAGAAAACATGAGATCACAGCGCCAACTGTTGAGCGATTGATCTCCAAATGTAATCAGCACCAGTTTATGTCGGGGACCAACTATATACCAAGTTTCGTCAAATTTCGTTAAAAAAAAAAAATACGATTTTTTTTCAAAGGTTTTTTTTTTTTCGTTAAAGGTAAAAAAAAATCGATAACTTTGTTTTAAATTATCACAGATTCATGGTTCAACCATTCGTTTTAAATGTATTGACGAGACCTTTCGAAAGATACCCATCTTGAAACTTTGCACCCCAGGGGGGGGGGACCGATGCCCCCACATGCACAAAATTTTTTTCCTAGTTAACTATTACTATTACCAACGAGACCTTTCGAAAGATACCCATCTTGAAAATTTACTTCCCCGGGGTGGGGGGGTATGTCCCCCCCAGGAGGGGGGAACCGATGCCCCCACATGCACAATTTTGTTTTCCTTGTTAACTACTACTATTAACAATAATTCATATTAATTTTACAATCACAAGTTCAAAATAACTCTCATTATGCACATTTATATGAAATTTTGTCCTATACTGCCATGTTAAAAGTTTACATAAGTGCGATCACAGTGCCACCTGTTGAGCAATTGATCCCCAAATCTAATCAGCAACATTTTATGTCAGGGTGCAACTAAATGCCAAGTTTGGTTAAATTTCATTCATTAGTTCGTGAGATACAGCGTCCACAAAAAAGTGATACAGACAGACATACAGACATTTTCTAAAAACTATTAATTCGTGTTCTGGACATCCCAAAACGTGTAAATCCATCAAAAAACGGAGGTCGAAAATTTTCTCGAATCCTATACTTTCTCTATATTACATATAGAAGAAAGTAAAAAAGAGTTCACTTTCTTTCGACATAAAAATAAATACATTTAATTCAACGTGAACTTTAAAAAATTATAAAAAGTTAAATGATGACAAAAATTGACGTCATTATCACTTTAAAAATTTTATACACATTGATAAGTGCTAATGTAGCTCACGATGCTAATATACGTTGTTCTAAAAGGAGTAATATTTTAGTTTTAAAACCAACTTTTTTTTTTTTTCACTATTATTATTATTTCACTGAACCGAGTCCACGTGCTTAAATATTGCTTAAATATTACTTTTTATCCTCGCATATTTTATTAATGATTCATCAGAAAATTTAAAAACATAGTATATAAAAAGTTTTTTTTATCTTATAATTATTTGGTTTTTAAGTTAAGAGTAGTTTCATAAAGCAAAAAACATTGAATGTAATTTTTAATGTATTTTAAATAGTATAAATATATTTTTATGTATTTTAAATTATATTTTAAACAGAATATCACATGTGGTTTGATGTGAAAAATTACGCAGACCTGGTAATATTCAGTTTAATTGAAAGTTTTTAGCAAGAGAATATTGGACAAACAAAAATTTTTTGCTTTTAAACGACAAAATATTCAAACAGTAAATTAAAGTAGTTTTTAAATAAAAGTACTACCACTAATATATTTTTGAAAGATTTCTTTGAAACAACTTTATAAAATTTATGTTTGCATATACAAAATACATGTACATATACATAAATGTAAGATATTTGGAAAGTATGTGAAAAAATTCAAGGGATGATCGTAAAAACAAGAGAAACAACATTGAATAATGATTATGATCACAATTAGCCCGTGGTTTCAAAAAGTTTTTAAAAAAATTTACCAGACGGAAGTTTTAACAAAGTAACAGAAAAAAAAAATCTTTAATTATGTTTAGATAAAAAGAAGACTTGAAAAACGTGTTTGAAGAAACGTCTATTTTTATTATTGCACATTCCAGACAGGCGAATAAAATGATATTACGGCTCAAACACCTGTTGTATTAAATGGTGATTAAGTGTACAAAGAAAATATGGTAAGATGCACTAATCAGGCATTCTAAGATCTTACAATTCAATCACTAGGAGCAATTGCCCATCTAGTCACGGCAAATATCTGTTTGTGTTTACCAAAATTTAGTTACGTGAGCTTGAGAATTACTTTTCCAGAAAAAGAAACTTCATTCATATAATACTGGAATCTTTGAAAATTCATCGTGTTTGAAGTATTAAAAAAATTCATCTACTAAAAAAAAAAAAAATTCATCAATCAATCAATCGCATTTTACATCCTCTTGAGATAAATACAAACATCTCCAAGGTTTTCTAATGATCTCTGCACATTTTGCGGACAATCCTATTTCTCTTTGCGATAACAAATGAATTTGTTTCATAGAGTCAAAAATGACTTAGAAAGTAGAATAGGGAAATTTTCGATGACTTTAGAAATTCCTTTTCCTTACTCATTTTTTAAATATTTTTCAGGGATATGTTTTAAAAAAAACTATCATTTACTAATTTTGTATTTTATTAAAGTGTACATTAACTTACGTTTTAAACGACTTCAATGTATCATCTACAGTTTTCTAACGGGACGCAGCAAAATACAATTACGTGCCGTTTTCGTAAAACTGTTAAATGGCAAAGAAAGACGGATAAGCATACTTATAATATATAAATAGTGAAAAATTCTCACCTTTTTCCTTGTCGCTCATCTTTTCTTTATAGAGACTTTTCAAAAATTTAAATCCAGTTCTTTTACAGCAATGCTTACAATAAAAATTTAATAATTCAATATCACTATTAAAATACTTAACTTGTACATATTTACTACTAATTTAGAACAATTACATCTCTTTATGTACTTAAACACAATTCGGAGAATAATGGAAGGTGCATTCACACGTTTCAAATAAAGCTGGTTCTTTAAAATAACATAAAGAAGCCGTTTAAATAATTCTAAATTAGTAATGGCTCAAAGCATATTATTTAAATATTATGTTTTAAAAAAATTTTGATAAATCGCTGTTTTATATTGGTTCTATTGGCGTTCTTATTGCTTTATTATATATCTTGAAGCGTTCTTTTATTTATGCATCAGCATTCTATCGCCGCTTTCTTATGCAAACATAACGTCCTCCGTATTTTAAAATGTTTTGACTGTCGAAAAACTCCTTAATGTTTCCTTTTTCTTGAAGGGAGGGAGGTTTTAACCGAATACAAAATGCTATTTCATATACTACATACAAAGTGAAAAATGGAAATATATATATATATATATATTCATGAATCGTCCATTATATGAAAATGTACTGACAATTCATTTTTTTTTTTTTTTTTCTCCAAAATGCTCTCTAGGAAAACATTATCGCTTTACCTTTTCTAAAATATTCATTGAATTGTCAAGCATTTTACAATTTGAAACACGCGATACAATTCACTATACTATAAATCTACTTTTTTGTTTCATTATTGTTTAAATTTTTTATTTTATCATAATATTACGTGTTGAGTAGCGGGAAAAAATTGTTTTTTTTTTTTTTTCATTTATATTTTAACGATAAAATCATACTTTATATTTATCAGTTAAATAACGGATTACAATGTTTAACCCTCTAATGCCCACTATAAAAAATTTCCAAACAAAAAAATTTTTTTTAGTTGAAACAGAGTTCTTTTAGGTCAAATAAATCAAATATGATTAAAAATTTTGAAATAAAATATTTTTTTAATGTTTTTTAAATGGTAGCAAATATGCTACCATGGGCAGATTAGAGTACAAATCAAAAGATTTTCAAAAATTTTAAAAATGATTTTTTGTGATTCAGTTTGGGTTAATTTGGTTTAAATACAATTATTTACAAATGATAAGCTCTAAAACAATTTCTGTCTCTGTTAAAACAAAGATATTTGTCACAGTTTTCGATTTTATCTTGTGTAAGTGTTCCTATACATAGCACCTTTGTCGTTTCGAAATAAACAATAGCCAGTGATGCACAGTCCTTTGATCCGAAAAGTAAAAAATTGTTGAAAACTAAACATTTAGGGTTAAAATAGTTATATTTAGGCTTGAACAATTATATAATTCTTACTGTTGGTGGTTCATATGAGCGAATTTGTTTATTTATTTATTTATTCTTTTCTTCCAGATAATTTTTGTCGATATATTGGATAAATCCCTTTTCAAATCATTCGTATATGCTATGGCATCTTTTTTTTTTTTTTTTTTTTTTTTTTATCATATTTCTTCCTCTCATTCTGTGGAAAGGTGCATGGATGAAAGAAAAAGAAATAGAAATCAAAATTTTATTCAAAATTCCAAAAATTTTAGAATTAAATTTAATATTATTCAATAAATAAAATACAATCATATTAAAATACTTTAAGAGATTTAATAAAAGATTAAAAATTGAAACTCAAAATGAATTTCCGAGTTTTCTTCTTTCTTTTCTTTTTCTTTTTTTAAACATATATACATGTTAAAATATTTTTAAAATAGAAAAATATTGAAATTTAAACTTACAAAATTTAAATCTATAAATGACATTTGAGGCTATATTATTCGTAAGATTATAAAGAATTAAGTTCATGAACTGAGTTCAATATAAAAATGTATTTTCTTCAGAGAACTGCTAGGCTTAGATACACAAATGCCCATGGTAGCATATTTGCTACCATAAATTTTAAAAGTCATTTTAACATTAAAAACAAATTTTATTTAAAAGGTTTTGTACCATGTGATAAAGTAACTCTTTTACTTTGCATATATCGTAATTATCGGCCTTTTTATTAATAAAATATTTCTAAAATCAACTAACAATTTACCTCTTAAAACGTGTTTGCTATTTTAGCTGCATCTATGTTCCTTCTAAATTTTTTTCTTTAGGTTGGTGCTAAGATCTATGCCTAAAATTTGCAAATAATACAGGAGGGAGGTTCCAATTTTTAATTTATGATCCAAAAACAACATTTCATGGCGTTCCTGTTTTAAAAAGTTAGAGTTTAATGCAAAGAAAGACAGTATCCAACCTGGGTCCACCGCAGAAGGAGCAATGAATTTATCTCTCAATCCCGAAATTAAATTTTATGCTCCTAGTACTTCCCAGTCGTTGTTGAACAAGATTAATCATATTATTTTAGAATATTTTCTTCATTCAGCGATAAAATAAATGTATGGAACTCCAAAGAACTATAAAATGTTAATATTATTAAAAAAAAAAAAAAAATACTTAAAAATAAATCATTCATGAGATTTTAAATAAATTTTAAATGATAAGTTTTACATAAGTTAACTTGCTTAAAAATAAAGGCATGATCCTAGCTTCCAATATTATTTATTAAAAAATACTCCAACTAATTTTTTCAGCGACAGAGATGCATTAGATTTACTTTTTAAAATATCACATTTCCCAAAAGTAAATAGCGTACGATAATACACAGAAGAAAAACAATATTAAAATTTACGAATGAGATATTCTATTAATGTATCAAGTGATTTATTGCTGCTTTTATGTTAGGTTTTCGTATGCAAAACACAAACAAGTCCTTCCGGCTTATTCGGAAGGGTAAGTTGATTCCTTTTTTCTTATCAAGTAGCTGTCATTTTGTTTCAAAATGGCGGCTACAAATTATTAATGCACTTGGTAGAAATATTGATGTAGGCTATGCACATATGGAGTTTTCAGCAAATCGGTTCATAACGACATTTTTATGTGAATTTAAAATTTTCAAGTGGCCGGTGATTGGAAACAAAATTTGGTGGGTTAAGATGATTGGTGGGTTAAGATGACAAATATATAAAATGTATTTGTGAAATAAGTCTACTGTACACATATAGTTCGAATTAAATCAAAATCTCAGAAGTCATCGTGTTGAAAGATTAAGTGGCTGCCACTTGGATCAAAATGGCAGAGAAAGTTGCTGATCTAAGATACCACTGCAAATTTGAAAATAATTTTTTTTTTTTTTTTTTTTTTTTTGTAGAAATTCTTTCAAAGAGTTGATAAAATGTAGTTTTCTGCATTTCTAGTTTGTTTTAGCATTAAAATAGCCTAATTTTTTCTTAAAAACGCATTAAAAAGATCCAGTAACGCAGGTAATGGATTTGGCGACTTTACCCCTATGGCGACTTTTTTGGCGACTTTTGGCAAGAAAATACTTATTATCGATATTCTAAAGATAGACGCAATAACGTGATTGGTTCACGAGTTATGTGAATTTTCTAAATTTTTGTTGTTTGAATGATAAATACATTTTTCAACTTTGGTTTGAATTGATTAAGTATTTCTAAAGTCCCAGCAAACACATTCAAGATATTTGAAGCATAGGTTACTGTCCAACTGTGGTTTAAATCAATGCCGTGTTTCAAAAGTTATTATTATGGTAAACTTTCAAGTGGTAGTCTAAGTGGCTGCAACTTGGAAAACAAAATGGCAAAACAACTTGCCCATCGAAATCATCCAGTATATTTGTACGATAAGTTCATTGTCCAGTTCTATTTTAAATTAAATCAGTATTTCAAAAATTATCGTCATAAGAAATTTTCAGGTGGCACCACTTGTAAAAAAAAGCGGAGTGAGCTGCCCAGCGAACTTATCTGAGATATTTGAATGATAAATCCACTGCCCAAATTTGATGCGAATTGATTCTGTATTACTAAAGTTACCATAATGACAAATTTTCAATTGGCCGCCACTTGGAAATAAAATTGCCGATCAAGTCACCAAGTGAACTTATCCTAGATATTTGAACCATAAGTTCACTATCCAGCTTTCATTTGAATCAGTTTAGTATTTTAAAAGTTATCGTGATGGCATATTTTCAAGTGGCAGTGTGATTTCAAGTGGTTGGAACTTAGACACAAGATGTCGGGACAAGTTGCCCTGTGAAAACTTTCAAGATAATTATATGATAATATCACTGTCAAAATCTGGTTCGATTTGGAGTATTATTTCAGAAAGTTATCGTGATTTTAAATTTTCAAGTGGGAGCCTGATTTCAAGTGGCCCCGCTTAACTCAATATATCTCCCACTTTATTAAAAATGGCGGATGTAGTTTATTAATAAACTTCATTGAGATCCTTATGTGGTCTGTATTTACATGAAAATTCAAACAATTTTGGAATACGCTTTTTGCAATTTCCATTTGAAATTTTCAAGTGGTCTCCACTTGAAAACAAAATGGCGGAGCAACTTGGTTAACAAACTCATCTAAGATATTTATAAGACAAATTAAGACACTGTTCAAATTTGGTTCTATTTGGAGTATTATTTCGGAAGTTATCATGGTTTTAAATTTTCAAATGGTGGCCTGATTTCAAGTGGTCCCACGTAACTTAAGATATCCGCCACTTTATTAAAAATGGCGGATAAAGTTCATTAATAAAGTTATTTGAGACACGAAAAAATTCGAAATACGCTTTTTACAATTTGAATTTGAAATTTTCAAGTGGTCTCCACTTGAAAACAAAATGGCGGAGTAACTTGGTTAACAAATTCATCTAAGTTATTTATGAGATAAGCTAAGACACTGTCTAAATTTGGTTCGATTTGGAGTATTATTTCGGAAGTTATGGTGTTTTTACATTTTGAAGTGGTAGCCTGATTTCAAGTGGTCCCGCTTAACTTAAGATATCTGCCACTTTATTAAAAATGACGGATAAATTTCATTAATAAACATCATTGAGACCCTTATGAGGTCTATATTTACACCAAATTTAAAACAAATTCGGAATACCCCTTTTACAATTTGAATTTAAAATTTTCAAGTGGCCTCCACTTGAAAACAAAATGGCGGAGCAACTTGGTTAAAAAACTAAGGTATTTATAAGATAAGTTAAGACACTGTCTAAATTTGGTTCGATTTGGAGTATTATTTCGGAAGTTATAGTGATTTTAAATTTTCAAGTGGTAGCCTGATTTCAAGTGGTCCCGCTTAACTTAACCCTACAAGGCACCCAGTTCCATATGTGGAACACCGACTTTAATCGTTCCTATAGCTATAAAACTATTAGTAGCGACATCTCTTGACATCTTGATAGAAGCTACTGACATTTAGCAATGTAGTAATACGAATCTTTACCTAAAAATGTCGTTCGTGTTTTTGTTATAGTGCACTCAGTGTGAAATTTGAATGAAAGTGATACGTTAGTCGGTTGTCTGAATTCAAAAATAAAAAAAGAATAGTTTTTGAACAGATTTGACTCGAAAAAAATACTGTGTGTTATAACGAAGTGTATATTTTGCAGAGGTAAGTTGTTTTTTTATATTACAACATTAACCTTTTAGTAAATCATATTTTTATGTATGTTCCAGATACGGTACGTTGAGCTTTAGTGTCCGTTTTTACTTATACGTACTTACGATAACTTTCTTTATGAATACTTTGATTTTATTGCAGATAATGTCGCGAAGAAGATTACGTGATGAAGATATTGAGGGTTTCTTGAATATTCCTTCTGGGAAAGACCTCAAAAGATCCTCTCTAGGAAAAGACCTCAAAATACCTTCCATAAAAGACCTAAAAAAGGGAAAGGTCCAGAGAGGTTATTCAGAGCAATGGGTAGCAAATTATGATAATACAGATATTGTCACCGTTATGTGGTACGATAACAAACCAGTCGTTTTATCATCGTCTTTTGTGGGTCAAGAGCCAATAGAAACAGCAAGAAGATACTGCAAGAAACAGAAAAAGTATATACAAGTGGATTGCCCCCAAATAATCAAAACATATAACCAGCATATAGGTGGTGTGGACCTTCTAGTTTCGTTCCTAGTGAAATATAAAATAAAAATTAGGACCAGAAAATAGTACTTGAGGCTATTTTATTATCTTCTTGATGTAACTCTTATCAGTTGCTGGTTATTGTAGAGAAGAGTCGGGGAGCAGCAGCATACGCCAACCCCAATGAAACAGAAGGATTTCAAATTTGAAGTAGGGAAAAGTTTATGCATGTTTGGGCTATCGATAAACAAAAAGAGAGGTAGAACAAGTTCATCTGATGAAATTGAAAATAAAAGGCAGAAGCCAAATACATCAATCCTACCTCCTCGTGATGTCAGACGTGATGGGTTTGAGCATTTTCCAGTTTGGGGTGAAAAAAGACAATGATGCAAATATCCTGGTTGCAAAGGAAAAACATTCTTATCTTGCGACAAATGTCGCGTAGAACTTTGCCTGAATAAATATAATAGTTGTTTTAGATCTTTTCATCAATAAAAAAATAACAAATTTATTATATTAGTTATATGATTTGTTTATTATAAGTTGCAATACATAAAAAAGTAAATTATATAATAGTTATTTCATTTTGTTTAAAATAATAAGTCACTAACTGAAAAAAATTCAAATAGGAAACTATTTCCAAAACAATTCAATTGTACTCGTTTAATACCAAAAAGCATAGTTAAGGCTCAGTGTACCGTATGTGGAACTGAAATAAAAAGTTGATTTTTCCGTAAAATATGGTTTTATTTTTATTTTTATGAGTTTTCCCTATCTTCTGATCACTAATTACAACCTATATATTTTTGTCGCACACTAAAAAAAAATTGAGCCTTGTAGGGTTAAAATACTTGCCACTTTATTAAAAATGGCGGATAAACTTCATTAATAAACGTTATTGAGACCCGTATGTGGCCTGTATTTACATCAAAATTCAAGCAAATCTTGCTTTAAATATGCTTTTTACAATGTCGGTTTGAAATTTTCAAGTGGCAGCCACTTGAAAACAAAAAGTCGGAGCAACTTGGTTAATGAACTCATCCAAGATATTTATAAGATTAGCTGTCCAAATTTGGTTCGATTTCGAGTATTATTTCGGGATTTATCGTGATGACAAAATTTTCATTATAGATAGATAGATAGATAGATAGATAAACGAAGTGATTGCAATTGGTCGATTTCTAAAGAAATCAACCTAAAAACACATACTAGATAAAATGTGCGTCAACGGTTACATATTTTATCTCTTTAGAGATGAAATCTGTTTTTTGTCTGATTGAGATGTAGTTTTATTGTATATTTCTGAAGTTTCAGAAAAAAGAAATTTTTTGCAGTAAAGTTACAGAAAATTTCTGTTTTACAGCAGAATTATTTTACAGTATTGATAATAGGACATCTAGAAGAGTTATCTGTTTAAAAAGGTCTACATTCAAAATATATGGAGAACTGCATTCAACTATCAGAATATCTAACAAATAACGGTAATTTTAATAAATTTAAATCAAAGAATATCTTAGTAAATAAACGAACATAATAGCAAATCATAATAGAATGTTTAAACATTTTTCTCTTAGATTTTTTTTTCTTATTCCCATGATATCCCATATTGTATCTAATTTCTTTTATGCGTCCTTTCAAATGGTAAGCATTCAATTTCCAAAAGTGACCATGTTGTATCAAGATTCTAAAACATTTATCAGTTTCGTTTTATGTTTAATACTTTAATACGCTTCAAATAATCTCCGACCATAGGAAGTAATATATGTAAGTGCTTTCATCCATCTCTGTATAAAACTATGAATAAAACTCATATTATTTCTCAACTAGTATGATGTGGCCACTACATGACTTTCTTCTATATGATTTTGCACAAAATTTATTCAATACAAATTATTTATTAAATTATCAAATTATTTTCCATCATAAATGCAAACGATTTTTATCTGACAGAATTATATTATCACTAAATGCCGAAAGATGTCAATTTTTTACAAATCACAAGAATGATTTTTTTTTTCAAAGTTTTTTTCGTTAAAAGATAAAAAAAAAAATCGATAACTTTGTTTTAAATTATCACAGATCTATAGTTCAACCATTCGTTTTAAATGTATTGACGAGATCTTTCGAAAGATACGCATATTAAAAATTTACTCTTCCTGGGGGTACTTCTCCCCATGGGGGAAGCGATGCTCCCACATGCACAAAATTTTATTAATAGTTAATTACTACTATTATCAATAATTCATATGAATTTTACAATCACACGATTAAAATAACTCTCATTATGTACATTTATACATATTTTGTCCTATACTGCCATGTTAAAAATTTAGAAAAAAATGTTATAACAGCGTCACCTGTTGAGCGATTGTTCCACAAATCTAATCAGCACCAGTTTATGTCAGGATCCAACTAAATACCAAGTTCGGATAAATTTCGTTCATTGGTTCGGGAGATACAACGTCCACAAAATTTGTGATATACACACACACAGACACACAGACTGACTGACAGACAGACATTTTCTAAAAACAGTCAAATCGTTTTCAAGACATCCCAAAACGTGTAAATCCATCGAAAACTGGAGTTCGAAAATCTTCACGAATCCAATACTTTTTCTATATATAAATAAAGAAGAAAGTAAAAAAGCATGCTTTATAAAAATGAAATAAAAATACATCAGGTTTTTTTCTGTTTCAAAAAATTTAATATTACTAAAACAAACTTTAAATAATTTGAGACTGTAATATATGAGAATTTTAATTTGCACCCCTGTTAAAAAAAAAAAAAAAAAAAAAAAAAAGCACTTATAATTACCACGTTTATAAAAACCCATACATTTATTGTGATGATGACTTGTATAATTACCTATTCAGTTTGGTCTTAATAGATTGTAAAGTTTAGATAGTAATGCACTTCAAATAATTTGATCTATAGGCAGTAATGAAAAAGAATTTTTCTTTGCATTCTTGCAAAAAAATATTATTAGTTCAACATTCATGAAAATTTATACAGTTTGTGCGACGGTGACCTTTAGCAGGGCTACAAATTTTGAGATGAACTGAATAAATCGTTTAGATGCTATTATATTCACTTATATATATATATATATATATATATACATACAACACGGTGAAACAGCAAAAGTGATTTTAGGATACGTCAAAATGTATAGATACACCAACATCTAATAGTTGAAATTTTTCATGTCGACAATACTTTCCTTATATAGCATATCCACGGAAAGCAAAAAACAGAAAAATAAACTAATTTAAAAAATTTGGAAAGAAGTCAAAATTTTTGAAGCATGGAAAGAATACAAAAAATGCATTATTGCCAGCTGTATTTTTACTTTTATATATATATATATATGAAGAAAGATTAAATTTCTGAAAAATTTTGATGGATTTACATGCTTTGAGATGACCTGACCATCATTTAAGTACTTTTAGATAATGTCTCTGTGTGTGTATGCATGTGTGTACGGGTGGGTGGGTGCAATATAAATTTAGTGGACGTTGTATCTCACGAACAAATGAACGAAATTTAATCAGTACTGGTATTTAGTTTAGCTGGATCTTAACCTAAACTGGTACCGATTATATATGGGGATCAATTTATCATCAGGTGGCACTATAATTTGGTTATTTAATAATTTTTAATATGTTATGTACATGACGAAATTTCGTATTAAAGTACATGCTGGGAATTATTTTTGACTTTAGAATATGAAACTAAATATATATATATATATATATATATATATATATATATGTATATATAATAGTAATAGACAGCCAGAAAAAAAAATATATATATATATATATATACACATACACACACACACATATGCAGGGGCATTTCTCTCCGCTCGAGAGGAGTAGGGACTAAAATTTTAAATTCTATCTTCCAAAAAACTCATCAATGCCTTCAAAACGAATGTTTGAATTATTCTGCGAGAATTTAAAAGAAAGTTATCGTTTTATTATTATTATTATTATTATTATTATTATTATTATTATTATTATTATTTTAAGAAAAAGAAAAAGAAAGCATTTTTGAAGATGTCTTCTGTATAGCATAAAATTTGGATTTTTTTTTTTTTTTTTTCTGTAATAAAAATCATCTACCTTCATTATGGAATAAAATTGTAATATATACAAAAATAACGTCGTCAAAATTTGATTTGATAAATTTAGCTGATACATACGTTTTTGGGGTGCTGAAATCAAAATTGAAGCCAGTTTTTCTCTCAGGGTTGCAAAAGTTTCCGTCTCAAGACGGAAAACTTACACCAGTGTATTTTTATCAATAATTTTTATCATACTTGTGCTTTAATTTATTGCGATTGAGCTTGACAGAAATTACTGATTAAGAGTGCTGGTGAGAGTCTTTTATTTTGAGATTGAAACTCTTGCACCCCTGTTTTCTCTATCACACGTATAGAATTATTGTCAGTACTGGGTATCTACCGACACAGTTTCTTCATTTTCGGTTGTTTCCAGTATGTTTCCATGATAAATTACAATTAATCATGGAAAATACTATACCATATAATTACTTTGGGGGAGGAATCACAGAAGAAATTGTGTCGGTAGACAACCTGTATTGACAATAATCTATAAGTGATAGAGATAAAATGGCTTCCTTTTCGGTTTCAGACTACCAAAAAACATAAAGGTAAGCCATAATTATCAAATCAAAATTTTAAATGTAGGCGTGTGTAATTTGTACTGCGTGAATTTCTATAGAAAAATATAGAAGAAAATTTGTGGTGACCACAGCAGTCTAGTTTTTCTTTACGTTGAGATGTATATTACGCTTCAGGAAAAACAATTTTTTAATATATTTTAGAAAGAAAATGACATTCAAGGAGTATGAGTGTGAACGCCGCACCTCTGATTTCGAGAGTATTAAAAAACAAGAACTAAAAAGTTTGGTACGAAAGTGTGGCAACAGTGTGTGTGCGTATGTGAATCAAGATGGACTAACGTTCCATTCTACATGTTTTTTAGAAAATACTTTACTTGATGTTAATTTCTGTATTCGTTATGTATTTTATGTTTGTGCCGTAAGTAAATATACGTTTAAAAGTAAACCAAGTGTGATCAGTGTCTTGATGTGTCTCGAAATGAATTTACCGAAAGAAAAGAACCAGGTGCGAAAAAGCAGGCACCACAATTGGCGAAGTTGACAAGCATATGTGAAATAGCTATAGTACTCGTATGGATATTTTTCATGATAGTGATAAAAAAAAAAAAGGGTATGTTTTTTTTTTATGTTCTATCAAGAGTCATATTTTGTATAAGTTTCATATTAAATAATTCGGATTAAGCATTTAGATATTTTGTTCCGATTTTGTATTCCAACAAGGTAAAGAGTATGTAAATGAAAATTGAATATTTCGTAATGTTGAAATAATAATAATTCTAGTGTTTGAAAAATGAAAAATAGAAATATATTTGTTTATTTGTATTTAAAAAGCCGGAAAATAGTAAAAAGAATGATGAAAAGAATATGTTTTTATGCTATTCAAGATAATTGTGATTAATTTCTGTGTGTTCTTTTTATTCATCACGTGATTTAGAATAAATAAGATTTCATTAAAGCAGATTAAAAAAAAAAAAAAAAAAAAAAAAAAAAAAAGAGAGAGAGCTCTGTTTTGATTTATTTGTTCTGTTTTATTGAATGATTGTGTATTTGTTAGACCTTGATAATTATTTATATTTATTTATCTTTATTATTATTGGAATATTAATGAAATATCTCAGTAAAAAAAAAAAAAAAAAAACTAGTGAATTATTCTTGTGAACGTCCGGTTTTGTTTATTTTTTTTACTTTGAGGAATGAATCGGAAATTGTTTTTTTTTTTTCTGTTTAAAAGTAAGTTTGATTAAAGGTTGCTATGGCAACATTATTTCTAATTTATTGAAAGCTGGTTATGCAATAAAGTATATTCTGATTTATTTAATGAAAGAGTTGATTGTGTTGCTATGGCAACATTATTTCTAATTTATTGAAAGCTGGTTATGTAATAAAGTATATTCTGATTTATTTAATGAAAGAGTTGATTGTGTAAACATTTTTTTTTATTTGTTATTTCGATACATATTATTTTTTTTTTCTCCTTTTATGTATGCATTCCGACTTAATGATTATTTTATTTAATTTGGGAGAAAATGTTGTTTAAGATAAAAAAATAAGATGTCAAATCTGGCGTTCTTAAGGGGTTTGTGATTATAAATATAAGAAAATTTATTTTATTCACGGAAAATTTGAACTTGATTTGATTTCATCCATCCGAAGATGGCATTTTTGGGTAAAGGGAATAAAAAAGATTTGCAAGAAGTTGCTACGGAGCTTGGAGTGGAAGGAACTCAACATTTAAAGTTATATGAGTTAAGAGATGCTATTTTGGCTTCAAAGAATTACGATGAAGAATTTGTTAAAGAAACATTAGCGAACGTACTTGAAGCACGGAAGAGGAAAGAAGAGATGGAGGAACGCATAAGAAGGGAAGAAATAGAGGAACGTAAGAGAAAAGAAGAGATGGAGGAACGCCTAAGAAGAGAAGAAATAGAGGAACGTAAGAGAAAAGAAGAGATGGAGGAACGCCTAAGAAGAGAAGAAATAGAATTGGAAAAAATGCGGTTGGAAAATGCAAGAATAGAACTTGAGAAGAAAGGAATTATAAATGAAACTTCTGAGAAAACGCGCGTAAAATTACATAACATCTTACAAAAATTTGATCCTAAAACATGCGAAATTAGCCTGTATTTAGTTCTTTTTGAGCGGCAGGCAAAACGTGCCGAAATTAAAAGAGATGATTGGGTTTCTCATCTCATTGGGCTACTGCCATACGAAATCGCGGAAGTTATAGCTCGGGAAGACGAAGAAATCACGAATGATTACGGAAAAGTAAAAGAGTTATTGTTAAAGAGATATAAACTTACTCCTGAAAGATTTCGACAACTTTTCAATAAGCATACTAAAAAAGCTGATATCACATGGAGAGATTTTGCTTACGAATTGAAAAACTATTTTACTGAATGGATTCGGGGATTAGAAGTTAACACATTTGAAGAATTATATGATTTGATTATTACAGATCAAATTAAAAGGAAAGTACCTCCAGAAATTAAAGAACATTTCATCGATGAATGGTCATTGTTTAAGTCATCTGATATTATTTCCAGTAAATTAGATGATTATGAAAATGTCAAAATGACTTTCAATAAAAAACCGAGAGAAATTTCTCATAAAGAAAATTGGAATCTTCCATCCAAAGGGGCGAATTTCGGAAATAACAATAGAGATGAGAAAAGGGGTTTTACTAAGCCACAGCAAGAACAAAGAGACATTCGTCCGAAATTCTCCTGCTATTTGTGTGGAAAGGAAGGCCATGTGAAAAAATCCTGCCCCAAATTGAATTCAGCAAGTACATCTTACGTGAAAACAAACAAAAAGAGTCAAGAAAGTAAGGGCCTTAATAAGGTCAGTGTTAATCTAAATAGCGCTTGTTTCGAGTGGGAATTTCCAGTCAACGAGAAAGATGGCGAGCTTCTGAAAGTGGATTTAGGAATCGGAGGTCAAAAATTTCAAGGCATCGTGGACAGTGGTGCAGAAATCACCGTACTACGAAAATCAGTTGTACCTGAGGAACACTTACAGTCAAGTGGGAAAATTCTTTTGAGACCTGCTATAGGTAATCCAGTGGAAGCACAACTTGTGTCAGTTCCGCTAAGTCTTCATACAGATGAAGAAATCATTCCATATGTCCAAGTGCATGCTGCAGTAGTAGAAGGGCTGCATGAGGAAGCTTTAATCACTCCCAGGGTATATGAATGGTTGAAGGAACAAAAGCGTTCTTATTTGGGAGATGATACAGGAATCACTTCAGTAAAAGAAGCTAATGAACAATCCTTGTTCAGTGTGGAGGGAAGGTCTCCCGAAAACATTTCTTTAGGGAATAAAATGAATATCCCGAAGAAAGAAGTCGACGAACAATCCTTGTTCCATGTGAAAGGAAGAAATCCTGGAAATTCAGGGGTTGAGGTTAATATCACCCCAGTGGAAGAAAACAATGAACCGTCCTTGTTCAAAGTGGAGGGAAGGTCTCCCGGAAACTATTCTTCAGAAGAAGAGGTTGAAGTAATCACAATAAATGAAGTCGGTGAACAATCCTTGTTCAGTGTACCTGAGAATAATTCAAATGACAATTATCTTGGGGATGAGGCAATTAGTACCCCACTCACAGAAGATAATGAAAAGTGTATGTTCTGTATGGAGGGAGAAAGTCACGAGACTATTCGAAAGGCAAAGCTGAACAACAGCGAGTCGCATCATCCAGAAACCAAAGTCTTTAATAACTCAGTAGTTAAACAGACATTGACCGAAACCGATAGTAAGGATGAAAGAAATGAAAATATCCCTGTTCCACAAGCACAAGTGTTTAGGGATGAGCAGTTAGCCTGTCCTACATTGAAAAGGTGCTTCGAAGAAGCTAGACAATATAAAAATGGTTACTGGATTGAAAGAGGTTTATTATATCATATGGGTAAAGTAGGCGGACAGAAATATATTCAATTGGTCGTACCGGCAAGCAGAAGAAAGGACATTTTGAAATTAGCTCATGAAACTCCTACTGGTGGACATCTGGCAGCTAAGAAGACCAGAGACAGAATTGCAATGTCTTTCTGGTGGGAAGGAATGCCAAAAGAAGTCAAACAATTATGTGCTTCTTGTCATGATTGTCAAATGCGCAGGAAAGGAAAAGTAAACGATAGAACACCTATCGAGTCTGTTGAAAGGCCAGAACTCCCATTTCAAGTGGTTAATGCCGATATTTTAGGCCCAATAGAGCCAAAGTCATCACGTGGCCATCAGTATGTACTGTGCGTTATGGACCAGCATAGTCGTTGGCCGGAAGCAATACCTCTGAAGTCTTTAACAGCAAAGGCAGCCTGTGATGCATTTATAGAAATATTTGTACGAACTGGAATTCCTCGAGTAATTGCAATGGATAACGGAAGAAATTTTGCCGCACAGCTGACAAAAGAATTTTTAAAACGATTAGGATGTGTTCCTAAATTTTCCACTCCAGGTTATCCACAATCGAATGGTTTGGTTGAAAGATGGATAGGAACTATGAAATCCATGCTACATCATGCAATTAATTCACAAGGTCGAGGCTGGGATAAACAGTTGCCATTCTTGTTATGGGCATACAGAGAAGTGCCTAACGCTACAACGGGTGTTGCCCCATTCCTACTAGTTCATGGGCGACCACCTGTAGGACCTCTAGCCATCCTCAAATCAAGTTGGGAAGATGAAGTCGTACTTCCTCAAGGGATTGGAGAATCTGTAGCTGACTACCTGTTGAAACTCCGGAAACGTTTAGAAGACGCGGCACAGTATGCGAATAGCATAGCTCAAGAACAGCAGCAGAAATATGTACATTATCATAATTTACGGTCAAAAGATACCGAATTTTCTGTTGGGGATGAAGTTGTAGTGTTAATCCCTGATTCAACAAATCGTCTTTGTTCAAAATGGAAAGGACCAGGAGAAATAGTAGAAAAGAAGTCTCCACATTCTTTTTATGTCAAACTACCTGATGGAAGTGTTCGACATCTTCATCAAAATAAATTGCGTAAATATATTCAACCTGTCAGAGCTGTAGGAATTATTTACGAAACCGATGAAGAGTTTGGAGATGCGCCCGTAGAATCACGGCAAGTAACAGATGAAGAACTAAAAGCTGATATAAAATCAAATTCGATATCAGCAAAGCAATATAAACAGCTGTTGAATCTGATTAAAGAATATCTAACAATATTTGATGGGGAATTAAGGAAAGCCAAAGTTCCGCCACATGTCATCCAGATAAAGTCTGGAGTAGAGAGGAAACAACCTCATCTTTATAAAGTTCCAGAAACATTAAGATCTAATATAGAAAAACAGATAGCAGAATTATTGGAAAAAGACCTGATAGAACCCTCTTCAGCAGAAATAGCATATCCATTGGTATGTGTAGCCAAGAAAGATGGAACTGTCCGACTTTGCGTGGACTACAGAGAGCTGAACTCAGTTAGTAAAATTCCACCTTTTCCTATGCAGAATTCAGAAAATCTTAGATTTAAAGCTGGTGGAGCTCGTTACTTGACAACTTTAGATATCCTTAAGGGATATTGGGAAATACCCTTAGCAGAGCAAAGCCGAGAATTAACCAGTTTTGTATCTCCAAAGGGTCAGTATCAGTGGAAGGTGATGCCATTTGGGTTATCTGGAGCACCAGCAACATTCCAAAGAATAATGAATCAAGTATTACGACCTCATAGTGACTACGCCGAAAGTTTTCTTGATGATATTATCATATTTTCTTCAAACTGGGAAGATCATCTTAATCATATTAAATCCATTTTAGAGACTCTGAAAAAATTGAATTTTTCGGCAAATTTAAAGAAATGCTCGTTTGCGATGTCGAAAGTAAAATATTTAGGACATGTTGTAGGCTCAGGAGAGCACGGCCCAGATCCGGACAAGATATCAGTTATTAAAGATTTGAAAGCCCCTAAAACTAAGAAAACATTGAAGTCACTCCTAGGATTATTTAACTATTACAGAGACTATGTGCCTCGGTATGCCAATATAGCAAAACCTTTAACGGACTTAACTCGAAAAACTGTGCCAAACGACCTTCCATGGTCAGAAGAAGCCGAAAGCGCATTTAATTCGTTAAAGAATTGTTTGTGCTCTATAACCTCTCTGTATACACCTGATATGTCGAAACCTTTTGAAATCGATACTGATGCTTCAGTGACCGGAATTGGAGCCTGTCTAATGCAGAGAGATGAGCAGAATAAACTGAAACCAATAACTTTTGCAAGCCAAAAACTGACCCCTGCTCAATCAAAGTGGAGCACTATTGAAAGGGAAGCTTATGCTGTAATATGGGCATTAGGTAAATTCGAAATGTGGACTTATGGAGCCACTATTATCTTACACACGGACCATAACCCTTTAAAATATTTGACAGAAACAGTTCCTAAGAACGCCAGATTACAAAGATGGGCATTGGCTCTATCTCGCTATCAAGTGACTATTGCTCATAAGACAGGAAGCAGTAATACTATTGCAGATGCTTTATCACGCATTCATGAATAAAGTCATAAGTTAGTTTAATATTGTATTTGTTATTACATATATATATATGTGTGTGTGTTTATTTTGTTTCTTATATTCAAGTATATTAATTCATTAAGATTATTTAAAGTGCATAAGAAAATCCATGTCAGGATAAATGTTTATTCATATATATTATATATATATTTTATTTCTATTATGTGTTTAAATGTTACTTATTTTATACCATAGAAAATATTTAAATATTAAGTGAAATATAAATGTTATTGCTCTTGATGGAACATCGCATATTAGGTCAAAGATGAGACAATAATTAAGAATTTAAAAGGACAATTAAACTTTCATGAACATTTATTTAAAGATGAAACAATAATTAACAATTTAAAAGGACAATTAGACTTTCATGAACAGTTATATAAATTATCCACAAATTTTGGTTAGTAGTTTCACTGTGAAGGCCATTGTCCCTCAAGTGAAACTGGAGGGAAGGTGTGAACGCCGCACCTCTGATTTCGAGAGTATTAAAAAACAAGAACTAAAAAGTTTGGTACGAAAGTGTGGCAACAGTGTGTGTGCGTATGTGAATCAAGATGGACTAACGTTCCATTCTACATGTTTTTTAGAAAATACTTTACTTGATGTTAATTTCTGTATTCGTTATGTATTTTATGTTTGTGCCGTAAGTAAATATACGTTTAAAAGTAAACCAAGTGTGATCAGTGTCTTGATGTGTCTCGAAATGAATTTACCGAAAGAAAAGAACCAGGTGCGAAAAAGCAGGCACCACAATGAGTTTGTTGATGGAGCATTTTCAAAATATATTTTTATATGAGCCTTTTCAGAAATTGTAAGAAAACCATAAAAATAATCAAATATCATTTAAAAAGTAATAATTCTATAATTACCTTTTTAAACTACACAAAAATTTGTTTTTCATTTGTTTTCGTGTTTTTACATTATAATTAAAATTTTGGGGTATGTATTTTATTCTTATATATCAATATTTATCATTTCTTGAAATTATAATAGATATATTTTATTTAGCTTCATCTAAAAAAATTATTTAAATTTTTTATTTATCAGCACAGGTGTTATATTTAAACATGATCCCTAAAACAAACATACAACCGAATTTAAATAAATATATTCATATGATTTTTATTTGCTCATTAACTATTTATACAACATTTTTCAATAACTAATTATGTAAAGCTAATTTATATTGCTTAATGTATCACAGAAAAAAAATAAAATAAATAAACTTATTTTAATCATATAATTTTACATCTCTAATTAAGAAAAAAATGCAGCAAAAAATAGTATCTCGTTTCCTTACTGAGCCATGTAATTTTCTCCTCTAATTAGTGTACAGCATAATAATTAAAAACTAAATATGAAATTTGAAAAAGGTTAATAATACTTCAGAAAATAAATTTTACGACATTTATAGACTTAAAAAAATAAAAATAATAAAAAACTAAAGTTTAATCTGTACCTTGTATAATTAATAAAAATAACACATAAATGCAATTTTTGGATAAGAAAATAGATTTTCGTGCTATATTTGAGTATGTGTCCTTTGTATACATACAACACACACCAATTAATGAGTAAATTTTAGATAACATCGATTTCAAGTGTATGCAAAAAGAGTAATTATAACTGAACTAGTGATTCTCAGAAGCAACCAAAGGTCAGTGCAAGATCAAAGACCAGTATATTGAATAGACATTAAATTTATCAAACATCTATTCAAATGAAAAAAGAAGTATAAAAATGTGGCGTGAAACAACTACACAACTTCCATTACCCACTCTTATACGTATTATATGCATTTTTTGGAGATGTGATCAGAAGACATAAAACTGACCTAACGAAGTAGAAACCTAAAATATTTCCGGTAAGAAAAACTTAATAAACATGTAAAGACATGTAACACAAAGTTTACATAGCGAGTTAAAAAAAATGGGAAAAAATTGGTAGAGTTATTTTTTGAAACATCAGTTTACGAGTTCTAAAACTGACAGGCCTAATCAGGATGACTGTTGATTTTCTTGTAAAAACCACGTAATTCATGAGTAAGGATATCTAAAATGGATTTATGTAATAATTTTCAAGAAAATCGTTAGAACCTTTTTTGAGGTACCAACTTTTATCAAAACTTTGTATACTCAATTAGTAACCAATAAACAATAATTAGATATTAAAGGGTATTTAAAAGGGAGCTAATATAGAGAGTTTGAAAAAAAAAACGTACAGCCGTTTTTAAAATGACGCACTTGCGAGACCACAAATTGAGCTATTTATACAGGACGCCTATCAATTTTCCTGAACTAACCAACTATATCATTCGGAAGGATATATAATAGAGTGTTTAAATAGTAATTTTGAAGAAAATCGTTGGAGCCTTTTTGAGATACGGACTTACGGTCCCACTTCCGGTTTCCGATGTCCCACTTTAGGTTTTACAATTTTCAACAAAATTTAAGAAAAATTGATCTGTACACCACACTTACTCAATTCTCAAGTTTCGTCGTTACATCTTTATTAGTTTCGGAGATATGATAGCCAGACTATTCCCCACATACATACACACCCGCTGACCAACTGCCAAAATCTACTTTTTTGGACTCGAGAGACCTTAAAACGTGTAAATCAGGTGAAAATTCGATATCAAATTTTTTGGACCGAATACAATACTTCCATTACCAACAGTAGTCGGGTAATGGAGGTAAAAATGATTCATTTTACAATTAAATAAAAATATTACGCTTTAAGGATAACAATATTTAAACACTGATTTAAAACTTAATCGAAGAAGAAAAGTTAACATTATTGACTAATAACTGTCAAGTAAGAAAATCCTCTTTGTTTAGATTGGAATATGCTGAACCTTACTTCTTAGTAATGGGAACAAGCACTTTTTTTTTTTTTTTTTTTTACTTTTGTAATTGTTCCTCATTTGAATAGAAACTATATTTTTACTTGAATCAGTATATTAAAACCACCATTAACAATTCCTTTATAACTAACTGGTTTCAATAATATTCAAATCAATATTAAAAATTTATTTGACATCAAAATTTTAATATTCCTATGTAAGAACTAGTACGTTGTACCTTCTCAAAAATTTTTTCTATATTTTTCTATACAAATTCACTCAGTACAAATTATTTATTAAAATTATCATTGTTTAATAGTTTTTTTTCTTCTTTTTTCTGTGATGAATGCAGACGATTTTTTTTTTCCCTCATAGAACTATAACACTAAATATTTAAAGAAAGTCGACTTTATGCTCTACTATCAATATCTTTAAAATGCGTTTTTTTTTTTTTTTTTTTTTTTTTTTTATTAAAAACGAAAAAAAAAAATGATAACTTTGTTTTAAATTTTCACAAGTCTGTGATTTAACTCCTCCCCTTCCTCCAGGGTGAAGCGTTGATCCTACATTAAAAAAAAAAAAAAAAAAAAGATTCCTAGTTGACTACTACTATTAGTAATAGGGGAGATGCTCCAGTGATTGACATGCCCCAGTAATTGACATATATTCCGAAATAATTAATAAATAAGAAAAATAATAAAATTATATATTTTACATATAAGAATTTTAACATTGACTGTCAAACACTGGAGCATAGGGTGCGAATAACTGGTAAAATGAATAAGTAGCAGTGTCAAACACTGGAACATAGGGTGCCATTACTAGTAAAATGAAAATCTGGCAGTGTCAATTACTGGAACATTGAGTGGATATAAAATAGAAATTCATAAAAAAAATAATTATTATCAAATGTATATATTTTAACATATATGTGGTTCTGAATGTCTTTCTTGCCATATGTATTAACTTAAAATTTCTAAAAATATTTTCTGATGACTATAACATTAAAAATATCAGAAATTGTTCAAAAAGTGTCAGTCACTGGAGCATTTATCCTAATCCTTAATTTCATAATTATTTGTAAAAAATAATTCTCTTTGTGCATATTTAAAAGAAATTTTGTCCTATACCGCCATGTTAAAGAAGTAGAAAAAAGGGGAGGCAACGCCATCTGTTGGGCGATTTTCACCAAAGGTTGATAGACAGTAATTTATGTGAAGGTGCAACTGCTTAACAATTTGTATGAAAATGTGTGAATTCTGTGTGCAGTAGCTCCTGAGATGCAGTTGTCAGATCCTTTTCTCACACACAGACAGACATTTTCTAAAAATGATCAACTCATGTTCTTCGCCACTCAAAACGTGTAAATCCATCGAAAATCGAAAGTCGAAAATTACTTATAAAAGGGATACAAGAAAAAAGTAATACGATTATAATAGTAAGAATAAGATTTTATTAATGCTTTTGGTTAAATAAGATATGTATGACTTTTTATTTATTCTTTTTTTTTTTTTTTTAAACTAGATATTTTCTAATAAATCTTTTGACTAATTACAAATACATACTCTGTTTAATATCCTTTGTTTATATCTTTAAATATTGACAGGTGTGTTACTCCTCTTGGCAATTTTAAGAATTTCGTATAAATATAAAATGAAAGATATAGGAAGTACTTTTAACAAGAAATAAAAAGGGTTAGATGTCTGTCAAATCATATCTACGAACGAAAATTTCTTTTGATGCCCTGTTTTTCCTACTTCAAGTGATAAGTTAAAAACTGTATTTAAAAGAAAAATCCAATTATTACTACTTTTAAAGTATAACAATCAAGAAACAATTTATATTGATGATTTTCCCTTGTCACTTTTAGATACTTAATTCAGAAGTGCCCAATTACACGACCGCTTTACTGGCAAGCTGGGCGGTCAATTTTAGACGTCAAAAGTGTCAAAAACGTCTCAACTTTAACTTATTCGCAATAATGGATTGTCATGGTAATTTCACTAAATTACATAGGTATCAAAATGTCGAGAATTTCACATCTAATTTGTTTTTTAGCTTATTTATGTATTTATTTATTTATTTACTCTTTAGGAAGCTTACTTTCAAAGTTTAAAGTGGTATAATATTTTTGTTTTCTTAATGAGAAATTTAAAATTGGTTTATGTTTCGCCTTTAATGTTTCTTTTCAGAGAAGAGGTTAGTTAAATTAGTATTAGTAATTATAAAAATGCATATA
This sequence comes from Salticus scenicus, assembly GCA_963930645.1. NCBI lineage: Eukaryota > Metazoa > Arthropoda > Arachnida > Araneae > Salticidae > Salticus > Salticus scenicus. Next base: position 262,809,116 of record OZ005649.1, on the reverse strand, counting down.
AAACAAAAGTTTCAAAAACATTTGCAACTCTCATAAATCATTATTAGAAATTATTGGTTATACTTATTCCCCATTATTAAAGTAAATTAATTGTTCTAAACTGTAATTTACAATAAAAAAATATCGTGCATTTTTTTTTTTTTTTTTTTTTTTTTACGATTAGAATACCATAAGTTATTATATTTGTTACACATAAAGTTAGTACGTTGTAACCATCTCAAAATATCCTTCTATATTTTCTTATACAAATTCACAAAGTATAAATTATTTATTAAAATTATTATTTTCAAAATTATTTTCTATGGTGAATACAAACTAATTTCATCTCAGAGAATTACAATACTAAATCCCCTACAGACTATAAAAAATATAAAAAAAAAATTTTTCTTCCAAGGATCCTTAAAAAAAAATAATAATAATAATGAAACCGATAATTTAGTTTCAAATTATCACAGATCTATTGTCTAACCATTCGTTTTAAAGTTATTAATGAGATCTTTTCAAAATACTCACAATGAAAATTTACACCTTCCGGTGAATACTTCCACCAACATCCCACAGGGGGAGAATCGATTAAGCGATTTTAATGAATACGCAAAAAAAAAAAAAAAAAAAAAAAAAAAAAAATTGCCTAGTGTACTAATACTATTATTAATAACTCTTTTTAATTTCACAATGATTAAAAGTGATTCTCATTATACACATTTCTATTTTGGCCAGCACTGATATGTTAAAAGTTATGAAAAGTGGGATTTAAACTAAACCTGTTGGGCGATTTTTACTAAAAGATGATAAGCCTTAAGTTACGTAAAGGGTTCAACTACATATAAATTTATATGAAATTCTGTAGTTTGTTGTTCTAGTTTTTGAGCTAGAGCTTCCACAAAAATTTCGTGACACACAGATAGACATTTTCTAAAAATGGTTAAATAGAGTTATGGATCTCTCAAAAGTTGAAAAATTGCACGAATCCGATGCTTTTTTTCTATTGATCATTGAAGAAAAGAATAATAATTTTTCATAAATAAATGTTATGAGGGCGTTATTAAATGCAACTCACATTATCACCTGGCTTTTTCTTTTTTTCAAAATTAAATTATTTATATACGAAAGAATTATCATAGATAACTTTAAAAGTTATCTTTGTAGATGTCTAAGGTAGAGATAAAATCAGGGATATCAATATTTAAAAGTTGATATAAATAGATGGTATGTAGATCTACGTTTAGCACTGTGTATGACATTATAAAAAAAAAAAAGAGAAAATAAAGCTTTGTGAGTACATATCTAGAATTTCACATTTATAAACACAACAGAGTAAAAAAGAAAAAAGTTAAAGTATTTAACAAAGAAAAATCATTTCCATTCTACTATCTATACAAAAATATTATTTTAATGGTAATTCGTTATGTTTATTAATATTTTACATATGACTCACTTTATTTTATTTTATTTTTGACTCATTTCATGCTTAAATCTTTAAAATAAATAGACTGTCATATTGAAAACAATTAACCAAATGTTACCCTCTAATTCGTAAAATTCTAATTTGTAAGTTTCAATCAAATTACAGCACATGCAAAACAAAGTCTTTTTTTTTTTTTTTTTTTTTTTTTTCATTATATCGCCTTGAAAATGTGTGGTACCCTCATGAAAACTTATACAGATAATAAGAATTCTCATAATCACATGCTGCAGCCAAAACGTATTTCAAACAATACTTTTTACAGGATCATCCAAAGCATTTTGATTTTTGTTGGATTTTTTATTGGTCCTTTTTCCTTTTCGGGGCAAAACAATTGCGGAAATATATGAGGTACAACATGTTCTTTATGCGACCAAAGTTTTGAGATAATTTCGTCAAGGATTTTTCTAGATATTTCCCAAAAAATTCGAAAATGTCCAAACACTTATTGATAGATAGTGTATTTTTCGGCTTCTAAAGATGATTCTTAGCAGATATGTCTTAAAATTTTTTTAATAAAATCATAGATAACAAATGTACTATTTTTAATTAAGCTGTTTCTATTTTAGCAGTTGAAATCAAACACAATACAAAATATATATGCATTCTTTCTAGATTTTAAACATCTTTTGTTTTTAATTAAATTCCAAAAAATAAATAAATCATGACAATTTACTCAGCATATATACTTTATAACTAGTAATCAAATTGAATAAGCCATCGAATTGTAATCTCTTTTATATATACTATAAATATGTTGATCTTTTTATGTTTTGTAGAAAATTGATAATTCTTAAAAGTAATTAAAATCGAGCATTAAGCTTTATGCGTAATTTTATTACTTAATTGCTAGTAAATATATAAAATCCACAGAATTATTTCTCTGTAATCTCTTTTATTAATAGCATTATTTAGTTATTTATGAAATTATCAGTTTAGCGCAATATTGATTAGGCTCACAAATAATTAAATCCAACAGTATTAGTTTTTTTCTTTTTTTTCAATAGCTTTCATTAAAGTATTATATGTTAACAAATTCAGCTTTACGAAGTATATTAAATAATCTGAAACAGTGTACAATGTACAGGATACTAATAGAAAATGCAAATGTATCAAAATTTCTGTAAATTACATTTTACAAAATATAATTAAGGAATAAATAAGCTTTTACTTTGTTCTACATTTAATAGAAGAAAGTATTGGATTCGTAAAAATTTTCGACCTCGTGTTTTCGATAGATTTACATGTTTCAAGAGGTCTAGAACATGATTTATAATTTTTTTAAAATGTCTGTCTGTGTGTGCGTGACAAAATTTGGTGGCAACTGTATCACAGGAAGTACTGCAGAGAATTTCAAAAAAATTGATGCGTAGTCGCACCTTGACATAAATTAGTGCCTATCAACTTTCGGTGAAAATCTTCCCACAGGTAGCGTTGCCATCCCGCTTTTTCTAAATTTTCAAAATGGGGGTATAGAACAAATTTTCCTATAAATGTACATAAAGAAAATTATTTTTTAATAATCATTATGAAATTAAAAGAAATGTTTATAATAGTGATAGTCAACTAGGAAAATAAAAATTATATTATGTAGAAGTATCGCTTCCTCCCTGGGGGAGCAGTAAGTCCAACGGGGGCAAATTTTCTGTATTGGCATCTTTCGAAAGAGCGCGTCAATACTTTTAAAACTAATTGTTGAACCATCGATCTGCGAAAATTTAAAATAAAGTTATCGATTTTTTTTTAACCCACCCCCCTAAAATAAACATTAAAAATCGCATATTTTTAAGATGTCATATGGAGAATAAAACTGACTGTCTTTGAATATTTAGCGTTATATTACTTCTCTATAATGGAAATCGCCTGTATTCAGCATGAAAGATAGTTTCAATAAATGATAATTTTGATAAATTATTTTTACTGAGTGAATTTGTATAGGAAAATATAGAAGAAAGTCATGTAGTGGTCACAACATACTAATTTTTCCTCCTTTTTGCAATATTTTTCAATTTCCATAGGGTCACAAACATGAAACAAAAATTGATGCTTGAAAAATTTCAATAACTCGCAAAATATTACATATCTTGATTTTTAATGGCTAATTTAATTTTGATTAATAAAATTTTATTTAACATTGTGTCAAAATTTATCGAAAAGTCCTTATATTTCCAATGAAAAGATTTATGTATATATCATATTTATTATTTTTAATCCAGATGTGTTATAAAAAAAATAATATAAATAATATCTATCTCTCTCTATATATATATGTATATATGTGTGTGCGTGTGTGAGAGTGAGAGAGAAAGAGAGAGATCTGATGAAATTCCAAATCTACATTTATTATAATTTTTCTAAAAAACATCCACTGGAAACAAAAATTTAAAAAGAAAAAAAGCTCAGGATAAAATGATGGAACGTGAATAAGAAAATGATAAATCGGATTTTATTTTTGTTTATTTTTATCATCTTCACTTTTAGAGTGTCGTAAATTTATTGAAAATCTCAATTCAAGTATCATTAACCTTTATATAAGTATGTTTTTACTATTTATATTTACGTAATTTTTTATTTCGTATTTATAAATGCTGATTTTCTTCAGATTCTGTGTAAAAATTTATGAATATTTTTATGCTATGATTTTTTCGCCACTTAAATTCGCGCATTTTCATTATTTTAAAAAATAAATCTTACATGATAAAACTTTATTTTGTTGAATATATAATTTTCTTTTCAATAAAATTATGATTTCTATTAAATAGGATTCACGCTAAAAATGCAAATTTAGTGCTAAAAAAATACTAAGTCCAAAATGGTATAATACTTTATATTTTGTTTCCTTTTTCTTTTTTAACAAGCCTATACATGTGCACACTTCTTTAATACATTTTTACTACGTATATCATTGGTTTAATTCAAAGACAAAGTATTTAATTATGGGGATATTCTAAACACAAACTGTTTATATCTTTTCAATTTCTTTATTATAATTCTCGGTAATAATATAAATGTTTAATTTCAGTAATTTAAACATATGAGTTGTGCAAGATATTTTTTGATTAATCTACAATAAATGCACAAAATTTGCTCTTTAGAAATGAAAAAAAAGGTAAGAAAGCACCATAAATTGCATAGATACATAATAATTGTTTCACGTTGAAATAATTAAGCACAACCTTCCTTCGAACAAACAATCTGCATGAGAGAAACTATACGATGTAACTGACTAAAATTACCACAGTTACAAAACTTTGAAGATAATTTAGTATTCGAAATAATGACCTGAAATTTCGACTTTACATTTGTTGTATCTTTAGATTAGGGCTGTACCGATTAATCGATTAATCGATCAATGCTTAGTCCCGATAATTTTTTTTTTTATTGAGTTAATCGGATCGATTAATTCGATTAAAAACTTTCAAAATCCGATTAAAATCTTCAAACTACGAATTAAAGTAAAAATGTTGTTCTGCCTACAAAATATTTTTTTGTATATTTTGCGAACAAAGATGCTAAGAAACATTCATCAAATAATGAAAGAGCAAAAAAAAAAAATAATAATAATAGTAAAATAAAATAAAATAAATAAATAAAAATGAATAAAACCTCTCAAAAGAAGCTGTTGCACTTTTGTTGATAGAGAAAAGGGAGAGGACAGTTATTGAACAAAATGCCGCTCCATGTGTATGCTGGAGCAACAGCAGCTGTCTGTAGTCTTCTACAGAAAGTGTTGACTAGGGTAATAGTATTCTCTGAAACAAGAAGCTTTAAAAAAAATAGAAATGCTAAAAAGAAAAAGAAATGAAAAGAAGGAATTGAGATTTCCACAATCCTTCTGATAGGGTAAATGTCAACAGAGTTTCACAATATCTTCAAGCGTTTATTGTCTGTTCAGAATTACTGATAGTAACTATTGAAGTAGAAACAGAAAATAACATTCTGTGTTCTAGTCCGTAGTGAGAAAGAAGTACTAAAATATAAGAATTTGAGATTTTTATGATAATGATATGGAATTTTGAGAATTCATTTAAAAATAGTGACAAGCGAGATGGACAAGGCTTGCAAATATAAAACTAAAATATGTGTAAATTCATTTAATGTTTCTTTCAAAATTAATTAAAAAATTAATTTATTAAAAAAAAAAAAAAAAAAAATGAATAAGTGAAAGTATTTATATAAAATTAACACTTAAAGTCATGAATTATTACTCTTAAAATTGATTTAAATTTCAGCTATGAAACAGATATAATTGATTAGACAAAAATTTTTGAAAAAAAAAAAATCTTTTTTTCTCAGTCAAACTTATGAATATATATATATATATACACAATATGAGAGTTTTATTCATCATTGAAATAAAATTATATAAAGAAAAATTAAAACCGATTAATCGATTAATGATCTACGATTAGCCCAGTTAAAACTCTTAATCGATTCCCACCCCTAATTTATATAAATTGAGAGGCTGAATAGATTTCGACACACATAGGCTAGTAGGTAACGCTTCTATGCTGCAGTTTCTTACATTTATCGCTATCGGAAATATATGTCTCAGCTTCTATAGCCTATGAATACATTAAACTTGATATCTTATATATTTATTATGAAATTTTTGCATATTAGTCTAAAAATGGCGCTTCTATGCTGCATTTCCTCCCATTTTTGGGAAGGCTGTATTCCAGTTTCTGTAACTCATAAGGACACCAAACTTAACATGAGGTAGTCATATCAAAACCTATGTTGAACTATATAAGCCAAATGGCTTATGTCGTGCAACAAGTGGATACGATTACCTACTCTCTGCAATTTTTCAAAGGCTCTACCTTATCATCTATTGTATAAAATTGTACCAAACTATCTATGCAAAATCATTATTGTGATATTCTGTGTAGACTAAATTTTTATGCACATTGTAAAAAAATGTAAAATACCGTAAATTTTACGATCCTTTCGCTAGTTTTAGGCAGTGTTAGGCAAAATTTAATTGATTGGCCCACTGGCAATTAATCAGTCTTTAATCGCGAATTTTACCAAGTAACAATTAATTATTTTCTGCAAATTTTGCTATTTAAGATTAATTATTCCTGATAATACAAGTAATTGTTGCTAATTAGTAATCATGAAAATATAATTAGTTGTTGATCAATCATTAATCTCAGATTGAGTGATTGAACAAATCGATGATTAAACCAAATTAGACTGGAGTAGCCATTTATTTATTATTTATTTATTTATTTTGTAGTGTTTGGAGGAATGAACTTAGAAAAAACTGCTTTTATTTGTTTTAATAAATAAATATATACTTTCTGTTTTATATAAATAATTTACGGTACATGTGCAGGTCCAGCTGCTGCCAGTGTATGTATCGTAAATGACAACATTTTATTTTTATTTTTATATTATTTTATTTATTTATTTATTTTTATTATTTATATTATTTTTTCTTTTATTTGTCCATTTAATTTGTACAGTGTATGTTAATTTGTAAGTGGAACTATTTTATAGAATGTCATAAAAAGGACGTTTTGTGATGACCATATCATATTAGTTTCATTAAAAGAATGAAAAGAATGGTTTTCTTTCTTGAATCCATTATTATTGTTTTTATGTTTACTCGAACTTAATTTTATACTCTATAAAAGATTATGTTTTCTTTCTTATTTTCGGATTTTGTGTTTTAAAGGATTTTTGGGCTTTCCCATTTGTCTTACTTTATTTCAAATAATGAATATATAATCTTAATAAACAAAACACTTTATTAAAACGCATATATAAGTTTTAAAACATATATTTAATTAAAAGACTCATATTTCAAAGCTTTTCGCCCTGAAAAGCAGGGCATGATCAGGAACTCTACATGGTTTTACACAATGTGCAGCTGTGTTACAAATATATATACCATAAATCAGGTTAAAGCTACAGTTACATCGCGATTTAGTACAAAAAAATTTTTAGATCATTGGTTGGAGCCATTCTACGCTAACACTGAGGCAACACTTGATTACTGCAACTTGCGTTGGAAAAGTCAGTTTTGGATGGCTATTGGAAAGGCTGGCGTGGTGTGAAACTTATATACGTGTTTTAAAGTGTTTTATTTATTAATTTAAAACGTTACACTTGTTTTTAAAAGTGTCTCTATATCAGATATATTTTTTCAGTATAATCTTCGTTGCATTTTCAATTATAACTCAAATGCCTTCTTGCAAAATACATGGTTATAAATTAATATTATATCAGATTTATATCGTAATAAAACATGTTTCAAATGTCTCAAATATAAAATATGTTTAGAAAAAACTCCTAATACATTCCAAATATTCAATACATTAACATACAGTTTTTATTACATCTGGAAATCTCTTTTTAAATGAAAATTTTATTTGAATTATGTAAATATGATTGCTGAATTTTTACGAATAAAGTAATATTCAAACACAGTCCGCTTGCAAATGATAATGCAACATATTATATTGAGATAAATTCAATTTAAAACTGTAGAGATTGCGTCACCATAACTATTTTCATGCAGAAAACTTTTGAATATTCACCTTATTAACGGCTTATAATTTCACTAGGGAAAAGTGTAATCCAATAAAGTTTCTAATTAGATTCACGTTTATAAGTGACAACATAATATCTTCTTTTGAAAACAATTCTTTCAATTGCCTCGATCTAAATAGTTATTTTAAGACAAATTATTCATTGCAATCGTATATCAAAATTTTAACGTAATACTATTAAAATCCTGTTAATGTTATTGATAGGACTTTTAATGTGGAATATATGTCTTCTTTTCTAAGCAACTTTGTGTATATCAAACATTGCAAAGTTACAATTAAATGAGATACTTGGAAAAATAAGAAAATAACATACAACAATAGCCCCGAACAATTAAAGAAATAGTTTAAACGCTTCAATTTCTATTAAATTCATATTCGATTACTTTTAAATTTTTGGAATAGTAGTTATCTTTAAAAATCTAGAAAAATCTTCATTAAACCCGTTTATTAATTACGCCGTTACGTTTTCATTTTTATCTTAAAATATCATTACAAAGCTACAATTTAATGAGATATGTTGAAAAATCGGCAAATAACAAACTTATACGCAACAGCTATGAAAAATTAAAAAATATGCAAAACGCTTCAATTTCTATCAAACTTATCCTAAATTATTTATTTCTTCGAAATTAAACTTGAATAAATTTTATAATTCATCAAGTGGATATCTTAAAAATGTATAAGAATTTTCCTAAATTCTGCTTATTAATAATGCGATATTTTCTCGATCTTAAAGTGCTTAGAAATGCTTAGTTTCATTTCTATATAATAATGTACGCACGATAAGATTTTTAAAAAAAATTAATAAACTGTTTTATGTTGCAAACGTTTTATACATCGATGGCGTTGTCAAGTCTGGAATCAATACACCTTCACTCGAGCTGAAACAAAAAGCATTTCAATATTCGTTTTTAAGAATTATCGCTAAACAAAGATAACGGCAAATGTTGTTTTCCAATCAAAATTCATGACAATTATCGATTTTTCATTCAGTTTTTATGTTTCTTTATTAAGTGGAAATATCTGCTATCACTGGAAATAAAAATTGGATCCTCATTCAGCCGTAAACAGTGCTCTTTAGAGAGCAAAATATTAGAAGATATGCATTTTAAATTTTGCATTTCATGATTGATTATTTTTCATAAAGCATCTGTCACAGATATTTATTTCAGTGATTGAACATCCATTTGACTGCATTGGCTTTGATGTTTATTTCTGAACTTTATGGTTTTAAATTTGTTAATTCATTAATTTATGTAAATCGCAAATGTATACATTTTTTATGTGTTAAGAGAATGATTTTAATGTATGTTACATTAAATTTATTAAATTAAAAAAATGCTTAATTAATATATTTTATTCGATTAATTTATTTAATTAAATATTTCTGTTACCGCAAATGAATAAGTCGTAAGATAAATTTCGTTGCATTTTTTTTCCCTTTAAAGAATGGTCAAACAGACAGATAAATAGAATAATTGCTCATAAACACTTTTGAAATATGCTGAAAAATATAGTTGGTTCTATTGACGGAGAAAACGTTTAGCTAATTAATTTGCAGAAAATGAAAATGCATAATTTTTATAATTATCATTTCCATTGAAGTAAAGTACTTTAACCTAATGTGAGTGAAAAATGTCTTGGTGTTACAAGTAAAGCATTAAAATTTTGTAATTCAAAGGAATACTTCTTTCAATTATCTTAATTATTTTGTAAATCACTTAATCTCAAGCATTATTTCTATTCAGTAAGGAATAATCACTGCATAATCACGGGGTAAAATGTTTTTTTTTTTTTTTTTTTTTTTTGCTGTTGTTAATTCTTTGATAAATTATCGTATTATACTACAATCGATCAATCTTGAGAAATGTATATTGTTTAATTGTGTTCGCACAATTAAGTGATGTTTATAATTAAAATTTAAAACAATTTTTATATTTTCAATAAGTGAACAAAGCATGCTTATTCTACAGTCCTTTCAGTGCCAAGATATTGCAATTAATTCTCCAATACTTAGTTTTATTTAATTACGAGTATCAAAAGCTTGTCCTTCTACAATTAAATAATACTATTTTTTTGTGTATATTTCCTATTAAATACACGTTGCGCAGCACTAGGGCGACCTTAAAATCCAATCAACCAACCAACCTATTAAATACATCTAAATACTTGTAAATAATAATAAGTATTTGTATAATAATAAATATCTGTATTATTATATTATTTAAAGACTTTTAACATGAATAATGATATAAAATATGAATCGTAAAATTAATGTTCCAGAAATTGTTGAATTATAAACCTATCAAAAAAATTGCATCTTTAGTTGATGTTTATAGTAAAATAATACAAAACTTTTACAGAATACTGAAGTTGTCTGGAAGACTAAAGTAATCTAAAATCAATATTCCATGCAAAGATTAAAGCAGTTGTTTTAACAGTTTTTTTTTTTTTTTTTTTTTTAGTAAAGTGGGGATAAAAGCATTTTCTTATGTTTAAAAATCACAGTTTCTGACATATATAATGATTTTTTAATAGATTTTCATTTTTCTTTACATCAAATAAAAATAAATAATTTTTTTTTTCTTTAAAACTCGGACTATTATTCAGTATAAACAATGCTCTTTAGAAAAAAAAAAAAGTGTTATCTGTTCACATTTATAGTTTAGAATTTTCTTTATACAATCTATAAGTTTGTTCTTCTCAAATATTGTATTTTTAAGTTGTGTCCTTTTTCTTGCCGAGATACGATATGTCAATTTTACTTCGATAGTTTTTAACAATAATTAAAATGTGTGGAAACAAATACGTGATAGGGAACTGCGCGGAGTCCACCCATGCCAACTAGTTCTTTTTTTTTTTTTTTTTACTTTCCGAACACTATAGTGAGGAAAGTATTGTAATCATATCAAAAATCCGAATTCGAGATTTTGATGTTTCTATACGTTATGAGGTCCCCTGAGTCCGTTTTCACTATTTTTACGATGATGTATGTATGTGTGTGCATGTATGTGTGTATGTATGTGTGTATGTCTGTGAGTGAACACGCTAGCGTCTAAACGCTTTGTTCGAATAACCTGAAAGTTGGTATGTATATTATAAGTCACCATAGTACGAACCCTATAGATTTTGGTGAATCTAGCACTTATAGTTTTTTTACAGGGACACAAAGAAAAATTCTTTATCATTATGGCCTATGGGAGCAAAATTTTAAAAGTGCGATAGCATCTAAACGCCTTATTCAATTGAGCAAAAAATTTATACACATATTATAAATCACAAATACTCAATCTGTATAGATTTTGGAGAATCTAGCACTTATAGTTTTTTTACAGGGAAACAAAGAAAGATTCTTTATCATTATGCCTATGGGGCCAAATTTTTAAAAGTGTGATAGCGTCTAAATGCCTTATTAATCTGTGCAAAAAAAATTGTGCACATGTTATAGGTCACAGTTGCACCAACTGTATAGATTTTAGTGAATTTAGCACTTACAGTTTTTTTACAGGGACACAAAAAAAATTCTTTATCATTATGGCCTATTGGACCAAATTTTTAAAAGTACGATAGCATCTAAACGCCTTATTCAATAGAGCTGAAAATTTATATGAGTATTGTAAATCACTGTTGCACTAACTCTAAGCATTTTGGTGAATCTAGCATTTATAGGTTTTTACAGGGACACAACGAAACATTCTTTATCATTATGATCCATGGGCTCAAAGTTCAGTAGCGTTAAATAAAACATCGTGTAATATATGGAGAAAAATACTCAAACACTCTATTATGGTTTTCTCTTTGTTGTTTGTTTAACAACTCCTCTTTCTTTACTTTATCTACAAAACTGTTAATTACTCAATGTTCGGAAAGTCGAGTGGAGTCACTCCAGATTTTTTTTTTTTTTTTTTTTTTTATGTTCACGTTTCAGCTCTTATTATTGTTATTATTATTATTTTTTTGTATAATATTTCATTTTGAGGTTGCTAGAATGCGAAACTCAACTTTTTAGAGGTTGATCTATATGTGTGTGTTATCAGACAGCTTAAAAATGAATAACTGCAGGAAATTCAAATTTGTATTTTGAAATTCGTACAAGGTTGTCACTTGAACAGTGGACAAAGATTGGTAAGTTTTAAGGTGCATTACGAATGAAAGTCGTCTAAATAATTTAGAAGAAATTTAAAATTTAATTACAGCCTTGAATTCTTTATAAATGTACCATATTAAGACGTGGGGACGAGGTGGGCGGTAGCCTTCTTCACACACAATTGCATGTCAAATAAAACTGTTCTTAAACCAATTTTAAATTACAATGATATACAGTACTAATTATCTTACACCTTAGTCTGTAAACTGTCTTTATACTATTGAAATGAAAAGTAAGAGAAAGTCGTGTGAGTAGCATACCAGATTGTTCCTATTTTAATATTAATCAAGTTTAGGTATCTTTTAAAGTACTTCACATTCCCATGCATAAATTTACTGGATTTAGATTTTATTTTTCAGTATTATCCGATTCCTACTGTAATCTTTTTCGAATATTTTATTAATTCGATTTTTTCTTACCGCGAAATTTCAATAAAATCCAAAGTCAAAATTTTGTTATATTTCAGAATTATTAATACAAAGGCATATATATGGATAAACTTATGATCATAAACTCAGAGACTGATCGAATAGAAATCTGAGTTTTAGTTTGAGTTTAAACCTCCAATCTAGAACTAACCATCAAGTCAGAAATCTGACGTAAAACTTTATGGAGGTAATAAAAACTCATGCGGTGTAATGCATTTTTATTTTTAATGAGATTCTAAAGAAACGTTACTTTGGTTACTACGATCCATTTTTAGAAAAAGAACTAAAATTACATTTGAAATTTATCTCTGGTGCAAATATTTTATGAAATGATTAGAGAAACACACACCCGAACATTTTTTATGTGACAAATATACATGGACATATAACTCTTCCAAGATATTTCACAGTACGTTGTAAATTCTTTTCTTTTTTTTTCCTCGGGATAGATTTTTTTTCCTCCTTCATCTGTATTACAAATAATAATAATAATAATAATAATAAAATTGAAATTGAAAAACTTTAGCTTTCATAATTTTTAATCCAAATTCGCAATTGCAAATTATTCCCAAAACGTAGTTACATAAAATTAGACGTATAAATCTATATAACTTTAATATTTTAATAGCATCATATTATAAGCATCATATAAATTTCTTTTAAAATATTTGTCTAAAATATCTTTTAAGTTTGTGTTTTTTTTTTTTTTTTTTCAAATTACATCAAAATACACATATACCTTTATTTTTTACTTAAATTCACTGTTAATGTTTTACAAAAATTTTGTTTGAAATAAGAATACTTTCTTGGCTTTAAATAAATGGAAAATACTTGCCATCTTAATTATTCGGTGTTTCTTTCCTTATTAAGAATGAAACCCTGCCTCATTGATGATTTGTAGTTCTATCGATTAATTACGTTAACTTATTACGATATCATCTGCTTATATAATTTTTAATATAAATCTTTTCTTTATCATTTTGCTACAGTATTTGAGACTTATGTTGTTTTCTTTCCTTACAGTTTGCGATTTGCGATGAAAAAAAAAAAAAAAAGAAAAGTAGCTAAAAATCAAAAAATCATTGTTAGACTGTGTATTCCAATATTAGCAGACATTTCAATTTTAAAAATTAACAAAATTTATGTATACGCACATAATACATGCTTGCAGATTTTCATAACATACGAACTTTTGCGTGCAAACATGACAATTTGTTTTCATTATTTGTGCTTCATATAATATTCGGAGAGTTTTTATAATTAATCTTTAGAATTTTTAGGCTGTTCTATTTATTATTATTATTATTACTATAACTATTATTATTACTATTCTGGGTTTTTTTATTGAAATAATAGGAAAAAAGCTTGCAATGTACATAAACATTTATCTACAGGTTTTGAAAAATTCATATTTATCTTATTCATTCTTTGAGCTTCCCTTATTTACATTCGCCGACTTTATTTATTTATTTATTTATTTATTATCATCATTTATTTTTCATTAAGAGTTGTTCATTTTATTTTTATCATCGATTTTCAATTATTTATTTTAGATACATCATAAAAATGTTTTTGCAAAGCATTTTTGGACATGTGTGTTATTTTATGCTAATTCAGTTCAAGAAAAGGCTGTTCATTATTGTTTCTTTATTCGTTTTACAGAATAGTCATTAAGTTATCTATATACGTATATATAATCATTTAGCTAACAGTTTCTGACGTTCAGAATTTCTGCTTATAGGAATATTAGATAATTATCAGATATAATTTCATTAATCTCTCTATCGGAGTTCTTTTCATTTTTTCACGCGTTATTTCGATGAAGAATTCGTCAATAGCTTCAAGGACATTGTAATAAGATTTGATATTCGCTCTTATTCCTGTCTTTTGGGTGTCTATAAGCATTGTTCGTGTGGATAACATTATTAGCTCTATTTATGGTTTTATATAAAGTGCACATAGTTAGATGGATGGTTCAAGCAGATAAACATAAAATATTCTAATTTCTCAATTATTTCCGTTTTGCTCTTGGGGCCACGGTAACCTGGTTAGTAATGCTTTGTGCTCATAATTGGAGGATTGCGGATTGATACTCAAGCTCGCCAAAGAGCGTACATAAAATGCGTCGCGGCTACAATGTTCTTCATATTTCGGAGGGTTATCGAAGAAAGGGAGACATCCTCTTCGCGGAGGATCAAAATTATGATGGAATGTCTCCGGCCTAGGTCTAATCCCTGCTTTCGGTGTAATCGGAGACCGTCGCTAATAGCCGATTGCGTAGCTCTAGCGTCGCGACGTGAAACCTGTTTAAACTGGATTTCAAGATACCAAAAATATTTTAGAAAAAAATAAATACGCTATTATTATTTTGCCTAACTAGAAAATTACTGATTAGAATTGATTTTGTGACTTAACCCCCCCCCCCTCCCAGAGGGTTTTTTTTTTTTTTCTGCTTTTTTATAATTCTTCTGGGAGCGGGAGACTATCCTCTCCGTGAAGGATTGTGATGGTTGTAGGAAAATTGTGATGTCACCAGACCACTCCAAGGAATAAATCCCAAATCGTCGCCAATTGCCCAATGCATAGGGCTGGTGCGACGTTAAAACTCACTCAGCCTCGCATCTTTAGCCACTTTCTTCCATTCAAAGGTTGTTTTAACTCTTAAATACCAGATTATTTTTTGAATCCATTTAAAATGTTTTATTCTTATCTCTATTAAATAAATTACGGGAAAAATACTTTAAAAAATCATACTTTATTTTAACTATGCTTTACAGCTAAAAAGCAGTTTATTGTCAATCGGCAAACATGAAGCATTAGATCTTTAATGTTATTCTAATAATACTTTATACGACAAAATTGGGTATGTTGCCGGAAGGTAACACTCGGCATTTGAGGGTTAACTTTTCTTATGCACACACCATCTTAAAATGACAATGCATGAGAATAATCCTTTTCAAATTACAAAGAGTTTATGAACTCGGTTTAAGTATCTATCTAAACAATATAAACAGCACTATTAATTTGTATACATTAACTCACAAAAGAAAAAAAAAGTGTGATTACATTGTAGTTAATAAGACTAATTTCTTTAAAACATATTGTAATAACTTTATACGGCAGAAAACATAACGAAATTAACATACGCAATTCAAATGGATAAAATTACATGTCTTGTAAGGTGTATTAAATTTTGCAATATTAACTGGTTTACTGGGAGTCCGAAATTTTTCAGATATATTATGGGATATAGGCGAAAATTGTTCGAATAATTTTGCATTCTAGGAGTATTTTCTTTCACACTATTTTCTTAGGTATTCTCTATGGTAAATATTCAATTTTTAAACAATATACAAGGCTAAACAAAAGCAATTCGATTTGTGTTCTAACTTAAAAAATAAAGCAAAGAGTTTTGTGAGATATTTTAATCCATAGTGGAAAACAAAACATATTTTTTGTCTGGCCAGGAATTTTTTAGATAATATTCAATTCCTTATAATTTTGACCACCACTGTATTGAAATACACAATACTTAATGCTATATATATATATATATATATATATATATTTATTTATTTATTTATGAAATATCATGTCAAAAATTTGTCTTAAGATTCTACAACAATTTAATAACAATTTGCCATCATTTTAGGCGGAAGCATATGTTTACACATAAAATGAGCAATTACGGTAATAACTTTTTCTTAGAATAGAGAGAAATTCGTAATATCTAGACCATTTAGCGTTGCAGCTTTCGTTACCACCACCCCTTGGAAACTTTTAAATTTTTGTCACTTATTTGGCGATGATTTATATATATATATATATATATATAATTACTTGTTTTAAAGAACTTAGAACCTATTTTTTCTAATGTTTCAATACCTTTTACTATTGCATTTTTGAGTTATTTTAGGACAATAAGTAATATAAATTTCTAATCTACAACTAGGTTTAAAATGACTCTTGCAGCAGTAAAGATGTAACTTTTTAAAATGCATTTTTTCTACAATATACGATCTAATCAGACACATTGAAAACATGTAATTTTTGTAAATATTATATTAATTTAATTATTGTTATTAACATCATTATTGTTTTTGAACAGTTTTGTAATTTATCTATATATCTGACGCATAGTTAAATTTAAAATAGCTATCGTGGTCGCAGAAATGAAGCACTTGGCGAAAAACGTCGGAGCTACTTCAGCTGTAACTTTTTCTTTTTTTTTTTTTCTTAAGTCGCTAAATTGGTTATACTAAAGATGTTCCAAAAAATAACATAACAAGAGAAACTGTATTCAAGTTGGCAAGTACCTTTATTAACGCGAGGTTTTTAATTGATAACTACACTGTAAAAAAACCTATTACCAGCTGCAATCTGTGATTGATTTTATCCAATCACAAAGAATTTCTTGCAAGAAAAATTCTCTGTAATTGGATAAAATCAATCACAGATTGCAGCTGGTAATAGTTATTTTTTTTACAGTGTACGTTAACTAAGATGATAAAAATTTCTGACAAAGATAAGCATATTCCTTGGATTATTCGGTACCTTATGCAACGCTCAGGATCTTGTTCGCTAGGAGATGCGGTCGTAGACGAAAAATCGGACAGTGTAGCAGCAACTTTTTTTTTTTTTTTTTAATATGTATAGAAAAAAAAAAATCATTTCTTCAGATGATGGAACAAAATTGACTTTCTTTAGACATTTAGTGTTATATTTCTCTGATATAAAAGTCGTCTGCATTCTCTATGGAAAATGATTTTAATAAATAATTTGTATTGTATGAACTTATATAGTGTAATATAGAAGAATGTTCTGTAGTGAATAAAGCATATTACTTTCTATTTTCTCTTTAAAGGTACTCTAATAATTAAAACTAGTTAATTAGTAAGATTGTTTAATTTCAGTGTGTCATCTTTCAACTATTTTTATACAGATTTTTTTTTTTTTTTTTTTTTCGATAAAAATGCATATTTATTTATCAAGATCAGAGAAAAAATGTATTTCGAAAAACAGATTTAAAATATTATGAAGACGAAAAAAAAAACGTTAGCTTTTATTTAAACCGCTGTATAATATAGTTTCTTTCTTTATTTCTTTATTTTTATTTTCCAACTGGTGAAACAATAGTTTTATAAGTGCTTGTAAAAAATGAATATAACATTTTAGCGTGTACTTTGTTAGCACTGAAAGAGCCTGAAAAAAAAAATAATAATAGGGTATTTTTTTTTTCAAATGTTGGAATGTACTTCATAGTTTAAATTTCATGCCTTATTTTTCTTTTATCTTGCTATACATAATCTTTAGTTTCAAAATAGGGTAAAAACAGCTCTCGGCGATACTGTGATGTAAAGCATATTATAAGAACATTTTCATAAACACCTTCACTCGTCATATTATTAGTAGAAATTGATCTATGTGGTTATTCACAATTTGGAAACTTTTAAAATAATAAGTAATATTCAGAGTCATCTTCTAACAGTGACGGTGCTTTTCAGGAAATTCAATCCCAAACTTGTTTTAAATGTGAAAGTTTAATAGTCCATATAATTAAAATGCTCCACTAGGAAATTACCGAATCGTTTCAGATACGGAAAGTGCACTTGTTTAAAGTGAAGGATGTGATATATGACATAAATGGAAGTTATAATATAATCAAAAGTAGTAATTTGAATTTAATTCTTGAAAATTATATAAGTGGAGTGAACCAGATTGTCATTTTACATTACATAATGTAAGTCAAAAGCGTAAAGTAAGGTAAAACGAATAATCATTGAGCTTAAATTTAATTCTTTATCCAACATTAGTTAGTTTACAAATGTTAATATGTTATGAATTTTATTTAGAGTTTTGATGTTGGTAGTAAACTTTATGATTAACCTCTTTAGTGACGAATATTTTATAAGGAGAAAAGATGACTTAATTTTATGTTTTATTGTGATTTATTCATTTTATGTTGGTAGAAATTTAAAAACAAAAAACAAAAAAAATCTACAAAAATAAAAATCATAACGTCCACATTTGTGTCTGCTGAGCGTTAATTGTAATTTATAAGATAAATGATTCCATGCATTTTATTCTTCATATTTATCACAAATGTAACGAGTTCGCCTAACGCAATTTTTATTGCGACACTTCAGAGGATTTTTCATTTTCATTTTTTTAGGATAATGACCTATACCGTCCAGCCTCATTTCAGGATCAATTTTAGTCCAGTTTCTGGATTTTTTAAGTTATCAGTGCAGCAGCTAATCCGTAAGATCTGCATTTTCCTTATTAGGAGTTTGTGTAGTAAACAGTTAGTTTATAATAAAATGTTTGTTCTTCTTATTAATGATAGTAATTAAATTTATTAAAAAAAAAAACACGCATATGTACTCCAAAAGCGTCAAGAATTTAAGACTGCATTTAAAGAAGAAAACAAATCTCGTTCCACCTTACGACAAGTTAAATTGAGATTAACCCGTTACCGCCCAGTGCCATCATTTGAGGACAGCTAATAAAATGGCACGTATATTTTTTGTGGTTCCTTGGAATGATTTCTGCTTTTTAGTGACAGTTTATAGCGTCACTCTAAATGATCCCTGAAAGTTTTGTGTGCCTACTATTAATTATTATTTCATAATTTGGATAGTCATTTTATGATTTTTCCTTCGTCGTACGTATATTTGCTTTTTGCGCAATTATACTAACTTAACTCAAGTTGATTAATAATATATATTATAATACTTTACTTTCGAGATTTTTGTCAACATATGATAGGCAATTAATATGTTATCTCAAAGTTTTTCTATCTCGAATTTTTCTCGCTAGAACACTAAACGTCAATAAATGAGGATAGGCTTTAAATTTTAAACTATCAGAAGAATTGTTTAAGTTAATATATTTTACTGTCATTTGTCTATGTTAATTTAGAAATGAAATAATCAGCTAATAATATTTTGCAAAATTAATTCTGGCGTTAACGGGTTAAGTGAACGTGTCGTAATTCGTGTTTCTTTAATGAGATTTAAATTGTTGATCATTTCATTTCGATATATTTTTTGATATTGCATGATAAAATTAAGTTTAAAAGTATTTACTATTATCATTTCAAATTCGAAAATGATTTTTTTTTTTTTTTTTTTTTTTTTTTTTTTTTTTTTGATTTTGTATTGCAAAACATCTAATATCGATAATATAACAATTGAAATTTTCACTTTTTTTTTTTTTTTTTTTTTTTTTTTTTTTCTTTCCAAAGAAATGAAAAATTTACTTACATTTGAAATCTATGAAAGCAACATATTAATAATTTTTTTATATATGCTTTTCGTAAATCAACCAAATTAAACAAATAAAAAAAAGGAAAAGGAAACATACAGTTCTACACAGACAACTTCTTAAAATTCAGAAATACATGCATAACTTTCTTGATAATGTTATTATTTTCTTAAGTTCTACGAAACTAACCTCGAAACAGGAGTATAAATTATAAAAGCATACAAACTAAGGTGAAAGTATTACATTTAAATTTCCCAGTAGTATTTAATTTTACTTTTTCCACGGGGTAAGGAATTGTTCGCTACAGGATAGGAGAATCCGTGGAATAGTAGTGTTACTTTCCTTGGAATTCCCCAGTACATGAAGACTCATATATGATTTTTTGTTAAAATACAACAACAAAATTATTTTAATTATCTTTCATATTTAAGTTCAGTCGAAAAATATACTATGCTTACAGCAATATTCAAGGGCAAGTAATGGGAATTCCAATGCAGCTTAAAAAAGAAAAAAAGTTAAAATACAAAGACTATTTTTTTTGTTGTAGTTGTTGTTCTTGTTCTTGTTACTATCCTGAAAAATTATTAAAAGCTGCTTTAAACACTTAATGAATTGATACTGCCTGTAAAGAACAATTACTGATAGAAGATTTTAATATGTATACTTTCACGATATCTACAGCATCATTAGATCCGCTATGTATTGTTAATTATATATAGTTATATATTGCATATCTTTTAAAAGTTGGCGTTATTTATAAAAATCTTTAACGGATTATATAATTTAAATAAAGGATGTTTTTCTGAAATTCTAAAACATATTATCTATTCTATGCAATGCACATGTGAATTAAATTAACATTACAGAAGTTGATAAATTATACAAAAAAAAATAAGTAAAGTTTTAAATATGAAATCAGAAAATATTCTAAAAAAGCGTTGAAACTTCTACAAAATATACGCTAAGATTTTACATGCAGCTTAGTATTTCTGATTATCAATACATATAATATATATATATGCACACATAGCAACCGAAAAACGCAATCATTTTTTTTTTTTTTTTTTTTTTTTTTTTTTCAGTTACACTATTTTTTTATGTATGCCTATGACAAAAAATTTCCTTTCTTCGGACATAAAAAAAAATCATATTCCTCATACTTACTTAAAAGTTTCTATACAGCTGTTATTTTACGTTAAATTCCCTTGTTGGCTTGTTATAAATACTCCTATCCTGCAAAAGAAAAGGGATCTACTAACATTCATTTTAAAAGAAATACTCCAATTTTTTATCTTATGATTATAAAGTCTTTCATACACAATCTTATGGAAAAATAATTGTGCAATAATAATTTGATTTCTCTTTTTTCTTTTAGCTTTCCTTCGAAAAGAGACAATGGCTTTGGCCCTTGTATTGTTGCTCTCTTGTTGCTGGTTAGCATCTTGCCGATACTTACCTACAAGATCTGATCCTACGAATAGGGAAAAAGTGAAAGAATTGCTCAGAGAGGTAAGATCTTATCAGTAAATATTTTAAATACATATAATAATAATAATAATAATAATAATAATAATAATAATAATAATAATTGGGGTTCACGTCAGTATGACGACATAATGAAAATTATCGCCAAATGGCAAATGTCATTAAAACCTTTAAAAAAAATAACATATGCATTTTTTTTTCCATTTTCTGATTATTATTTACTTTTTTAAAAAATATTCAATTAAATTTTCTTTCATATTTAAGAAATTTTGGGATAAAATTTAATTTAAAAGTGGAGTGAGTGGGTGGGTGGGTTTTACTCGCACTTGTACTACGCTATATGCAATCGGCGACGGTCTGAAACACACCTATAAGGGTTTACCGGAGTTTAGAAATGGAAATCCAAATATTTGAAGGAAAAAAAATGACAAGCTTGTACCTCAAATTTTCTTTGTTTGTTTAGTAATCGTTCATAACTCAGTAGTTGAATTCTACCTTTCATGAAGGTTTATTTCAACCACTGTCTCATCTTTCTAATTTGTAGTAATATAACAAACGTTAAAAAAAAAAAAAAAAAAAAAAAAAAAAGCTTAATTAAGAATAAAATACATTTAGTACACTTATAGTGGTGCGATTAACTGATTTTTTTATTAAATTATATTAAGAAATAAACATGTCGTTTATCAAATTATTCTTCAAATCAATCGTATTTACTTCGAAATATGACGTTGTCAAATATATCACACGTCAGGGTTTTTTTCAGCCGCCACAACAACTGTAGAAAAATTGGGTAAATTGGTTTACCTTACACAATTATATTTGTCTTTATTTCGCAAAAATAATTATTACTTTCAGGTGTCCAATTTATGAAATGTTTATAAACACCTTTATTAAGCTTATTGAATCGAATATTATTTTCAACAAGTTAAAAAACGGAAAAAGAAAATCCTATTCTTTTTTTTTTCTCATTTTTTATGCCCTATAGTGTCTTATAAGAGGAACCCGTTCGTTTCGGGTTCGTTCATGACTTTTTGTGCATGCCCAAACACTCCCATTTTGATCTTAAATAAACAACTATATGTTTATAATGTAAGAGTATTAATGTTTAATATCTTACATAATAAAATTGCATTACAAAATTATATCTTTAAAATAGTCCAGTAGCAATTACAATTATTAATTAGTTTGAAATATACTCTATAACAAAAAAAGTGACGCACCAAGAAGGAGTAATGCAAACTGGACACAAATTGACATACATACAGATTTTGATGGAATCAAGCACGAATTCATCATTATCGTCGATCCTACGTGCAACTGGTACTTCAGTGACTTCAAATACCCTTAATAGGCGGCTCAGTGGGGTTGAGCTCAATCCCTGGATCTCTCTTACACTGAGGACGTTTGGAGCATCATAAAAAGGGTCCTACAACCAGCTCGAGATTTTACCAATCTAACGCAACAATTGGACAGAACTTGGCACGATACTTCACAGGAGCACATCTGCCAACTCTATCAATTAATAACAAGCCGAATAACTGAGTATATAAGGGCCAGACGCGTTATTGACTTGTTCACTTTGTGAGGCCCTTTCTCTTGATTAAATCATTCAAATTTTCTGAAACTGTAATCAATTGTTTTCTCCACATGTACATCACATCTACCAATTTTTGTCCCATTCGGACCACCCATTCCACCCCATCTACCAATTTTTGTCCCCACTTCTTCTTGGTGCTACGTTTTTTTTTTTTTTTTTTTTTTTTTTTGTCATAGAGTGTACATTCTGAAAAATTAAAGATTTATCATTTGTTGTCGAAATGGCTGGCATAGATGCTCTCAAACAGAACTGATAAATCTCATCTGCAGCTAAATGCGCATACGATATACCTTTATATATATAGTAAAACTCAAATTGTCTGAAGATCGTCATGTACATGACGTAAAATCCACTCACTCATTCTTTTTTAATAATAAAAATTCACAACTCCTTGGCAATACCGCTTGCGACTGACAAAATTGTAATGGCTATTCGACGCACAGCATGTTTGCTTGTGTCAAATATTGTTTGTTAATGCTTTATACAAAGCTTCTGAGCGATAGACAATTATTAAAATTTTATTTATAATAGAAATGATATTTGTTAGTTGACACATATTTGTATACTCCGTTTTATTTAAGAACTCCAATATTTCTTTAAATAAAATAATTTATTTAAGTAAAATTTGTAAACTTTTGAATATCAAAAAGCAATTTCGTGTTTAAAATCATTTATCACCTTTTTAACTTTTCAAAAAGATTTTCCCCTGAATGTTTCTTTTTAAATTTGTTTTTATCAATTTCTAGAGGAAAAAAAAGATAAAGATACTTAAAAATAAAAAGAAGTGTATATTTTAATCTGACTTATAATTTTAATCAAATAATTTTGCTTGTGTTAATGCCTGTATTAGTACATTATGTAAAATTAAAAAAAAAAAAAAAAAAAAAAAAAAAATTTCAAACCGATATTTAATTTAAAAAATAATAATAACAGAGTAACAGGGTTGCTACAGCCAGTATTTTCCAGAACCACTATTTTTATACTAATTTTTCCCTTAATGCATCGAAGAATCAAAATACAAAAGATTATTATTAAAAAATACTGGTTCTGAAATATAGACCGTAGTAGCCCTAATTAAGATGTTTATAAGTATGACTAATTAGTATAAAAAATAATTTAAAGAAGAATTATATTCAATAATTTATTGCAAAAGCAGGGAGGGGGGGTATAATATTAACGAACAAAATGTATTTAACTTATCCATTAAAAAAATAAAAGGAAGAATAAATAAGAATAAAAATGAATTTCGTCTTAAAATAAAAATACGAAATACTCACAAAGTCATCTATACATAGAAGAGGACTTTTTTTTTTTTTTTTTTTTTTTTTTTTTCTTTTTAATAAAATTATCTGTCATCGTAAAATTTATGAAATAATGACACATTTTGCTGTAGTTTTCTTCATTTTCAACCTTACGTATATTCACAATATGGAAGAATGAAAATATTAACAATATAATCTATGTATGACGATGATAACAATAATAATAATAATAATAATAATAATCCAATCTTATTTTTTGTAGCTGAATTTTGTTATTTTCCTTTTCTATTTTATTCAGAATTTATAATGCTAAAACAAAACCTTTGCGTAAATTCAGGAAAGAATTTTGAACTCTCATTTTCAGCAATCTGATTTTCGTTCCTTGGAGGAAGAAAATTTTTCAGTTCCTTTCCTGGCTTCGCTGATAAGTTCATCATTTCGGGCAGCTTTTTCCCAAATTTATGCAGAATTTGCGTGCTTTTAGCCTAGATTTAGAAATAAATTCTAAAAACTCAAGACAAAACTTCACATTTTAAATAGACATATATAATAAAAAATCATTTTTAAATGTAGAATTTACTCAGTAATACTGTTTGGAAAATGTTGTCGTTCTACTTAAAAAGTATAAAATACTAATTAAATTGAATTTCTTTTTAAATATCAGCAGCTCACGAACTAATGAACAAAATATAAAAATAGTGAGTATCTGTTTGAAAAAGAAAATAAAATAGTATTCAACAGGGTTTAACCTGGCAAAAAAGTTTCTTTAGCATTTTAGCTAAAACATATAAGCAGTATTTTAGCGTTTTCGAAAATTAATTCTTTGAATAGTATTGAAATCTTTTTCTTAACTTGGTTATCCCCACTTTTGTTTTCTGTTTGTTTTGTTCACTGACGATTTTAACCAAGCATATATTGCGATTTAAGAAAAATGAATCAGCAAAATTGTGTTTCGATTTCAACAAACGCAATACTAGCACTGAGAATACATCTATGAAGCAAATTCTTAATTATATTTTTAAATATTTTTGCATTTAAATTCAACTATTAAAAGTTGAAATTAAATCTGAATATACTAAATAGATAATGATTCCCAATATTTTCAGTGATTTTGTAATTTACGTCCACGAATATTTGTATAAAAACTAGAGGTAGTTATATAAAGATATTTTATGAAGTAATCTAGTTTTAGCTTTTTAGCGAAATTCTTACTGACATATTTTAGCAAAATACAATATCTTTTAGCAAAATGCTAAAAAAAACTAATGGCAGTTTAAACCCTGGTATTCAACAATAAAGTAATTTTCAGTTTTTTTTTTTTTTTTTTTCTTTTTTCATTAGATTATGTGATTTGGCTGTATCTGTAGTTATTTGGCGATATATAAAAAACATTTCTGGCAGAAAATGTCGTCTTAACCTCAAAAAAAAAAAAAAAAAAAAAAAAAAAAAAAAAATTAGAGCTTGTATTAAAAAAATAATGAAATTTCATTTTTGCAGAAATACTCTTTTCAAACCATAAGATATATAAGTTTTAACTCAACAATGTCATCTGTTTTAGCGTCACTTTTTGGTTTCTTAAATATATCCCATTTCGTTCGCAAATTTAATGTGCAAGTGACATATCTTGTCATCTCTCCTATTTTCAAAACGGTCTGATTATTTTATATTTTTCTCTAATTTTTTTAATATCCTGGATTGTAATTAAATATTTGAATTAAAATATTTTTTCCGACACAATGTTATTTATTTACTAGCAGGCTTTGCCCGCTTCGCTGGACACTGTATTTAAGTGAATTCTCTAAATTTCATATCATTATTTATAAAATCTCAAAAAATCAAAAATTTAAAAGAAAAAAAAAATCACTGAAATTAGAAGAAGTTTCCTGAAATCCTACCAAAGTGAATATTGCATGCACTTAATCAATACCCACATACCAAAATTCACCATTCTAAAGTAATTTGAATCAGATTTAAGCTTAAAACCGTGTTTTATTCCCCACCTGCCCTAAGCTGGGTAATTTCACATAATCCCTTTAAAGTGCGTGTTGCATACGCATAGCCAACCAACGTATCACAACATCGCTTTCCTGAGAAAAATTGGAGCAGAGTTGAGTTTGAAAACGTGTTCCAAAGAGATTTCGCAAAATCTCTTTGTACTGCGTGTTGGATAGGTATAACCGACCCACGCATCAAAAATCCCTTTTCTAAGAAAATTTAGAACAGATACAAGCTTGAAAACGTGTTTTTTGCCCTCCCTCCCTCCACGAAGGATAGAAAGAAATTTCACAAAATCTCTTGAAATGGGTGCATTGGGCACGCATAACCAATAGACACATCAAAAAATCGCTTTCCTGAGATAATTTGGAGAAGAGCTACACTTGAAAACGTGTTTCTCCCGTCTTTTAAAGGGAGGAGGGAGAAATTTATCAAAATCCCATCATACCGCGTGTTGGGTACGCACAACCAACCTACACATAAAAATTAATTGTACTGAGATAATTTGGAGCAAGGTTACGATTGGAAACGTGTTTATCCCCCCCCCCCTCTACCTCAAGAGGAGAAGTGGGGGATTTCATAAAATCCCTTTACAAATGGTGTCGGATATATATAAGTAATTTACGCACCAAAATTCGTGACCGTAAATCCCCGAAAAAATTTATCGCTAAAAAGGGGGTCTTGAATTTGGCTCTCGTAATGCCACTGGCCTCCAAAATAGAAAATCACAAAAAAAAGTGGGGAGGGATATTCTAAACAAGACGCATGGCTGTTTTTAATATTTCTGTACCTTTTTTCTTAGAGATCTGCTCAAAAATCAGGAATTTGCAAAATTTCCTTTCGAAAATCGATTTTCTCCCCTCCCCTTCCCCTTAAAAATCAAAAAGTCCAAAATCGCAGAATTTTATTTATTTATTTATTTTCTAGTCTTGTCTCCCCATGTGCACTTTCATGACCATGAGGTAATTTGAAGCTGAATTATGCTTACAAGCGTGTTTTTACCTCCTAACACTTAAGGGGAGAAGGGAAGGGAATTTCATAAAGTCCCGTTATTGTAGGTGTCGAATACATAAAAACAACACACACTCCACAATTCGTGGCCGCAGCTCGCAAAGATTTCCCAGTACAAATTTAGCACTAAAAAAGGGAAGTTCGAATTTGCCCTCTTGTAACCCCCCCCCCCCCCTGCACCCACCCACCCACCAAAAAAAAGCTTTTTGGAAATATCCATATGAAGAAGCATGGCTGCCTTTCAACATCTTTGTAGCATTTTTGGTAGAGTTCTACTCAAAAATCGGAATCTATTTTTACCTTCTTTCAACCTAAAAAATCAAAAATTCCAAAATCGCAAAAAATGTTTTTTTTTTTTTTTACTACTCTTACTACTACTACTACTACTTAAGTCTACTTTCTCAATGGGCAATTTCTTCGCAGTGAAATAATTTGGAGCCGATTTATGCTTAAAAACAAACGTGTTTTGACTCCTGCACCCCTCAGGGGGGGAACGGGGAGAGAATTTCGCAAAAGTTGATATATATAATTTTAAGTTTGGTACAGACCTACATTCTTGCCAAATGTCATTGAATTCCGTCTGGCAGTTCTCACGTAATATCCGGACAAAAATAGCGTTACAGACATGCAGACACAACGGCACACACATATACACACATAAAACTTTTTGAAGTGATTTTCGGCTTTCAGTATGTGTGAAACGTGAAGATGTCGCAATTTTTTTTTATTCTGAGAAATTTACAGACAAAAGTTTTATTATATATTTGATTTTATTAATATAGATTTATTTATTTATTTGTTTATTTTGTTTATGTTACTAAAAGCACATTTAAATAATCGATAAAAATATTATTATTATTATTTTCACTGTTGTATATTGACAAAACCAGTTTTCATATATTATTTGAAATATATCAAAATGAAAAGAATAAATTAGTGAATTAATTTTGTAATTGTGTTTCATTCAATCATACCGAAAAACAAGCGAAATATTGCTCACCTGGTAAATTGATCTTCCTCCTCAAATAACTACGCATCCCCCCTCCCCTTCTTCATCTTTTTTTTTTTTTTTTTTTTTTTTTTTCACATGTTCGTTATTTGTGTACTCATAGTTTTTTTTAACGACGTATCGCACGTCCTGATCCCAGATGCTTCCACTAGGGCTAACCTTTATTAGTGTAGCACTACATTTTTTTTTTTTTTTTTTTAATCAAAATTTAATAATGATTTTTTAATGTATTTTGCTATCAGTAATCAATTTTATTATAGTATATGTTAAATATATTAAAAAAAGTACAGATTAAAGAAAATTTAAAAAATAATCAATAATTATCTTACAAACTGTTAAAAATAAAAAAATAAACATAAAAAATCATATATATACACACGAATGTATATAAGCTACATTAAATTCATTTAAAATAAGATTTTGACTTTTTAAACCGATTTTACAAAATTGTAAAGTAAATCAAGAACTTCTATTTTTGAAATATATAATTCATTTTGTTGAATAAGATTGATGGAGTATTTAAAAGGGAAAAAAGTGCTTTACTGGAATTTGTAAATTAAGTTTCTTGTAACCAGACAGCTCTTTGCAATTTAACTTGTTTTAAGAGCTCTTCATATTTCAAACTTCATGTTTTAATGGCTTTGACGTAAATTTTACATCATGTACGATAAATGAATAATTTTGACGTTGTAAAGATCTTATACGTGATGCTATTACTAACATGCCTAATCTAAATGCAGAAACAATGCTTTCATTTTGTAACTTTTATTTTCTTTCGCAATTTACTGAAATTTTTAAACAGCAGCAAACTTTTGCGTACTAAACATTCTCAAAATAATAAAAGATGACGTTTGTTTTATTCATAAATGTTTCAGAAATAATTTTTTAATGGGGTTTAAAAGTCTGTAATATTCAGAAAGGCTGAGCAGGGGTCGAAGCGTTCCTTTTTTAACGAATGTTTTATTATTTTGTTACCACTATATCCAGGCAGTACATTTAATATACGAATATAGCATTATAATATTTACAAAAAAAAAATCTAAATTAATGGTAGAAATATATAAAAATGCATGCAAAAATATAGGAACAACGCGATGCTGCGACCACTGGGCTGGATGTTTTATGCAGCAGTGTATACTGGCAGTTATAGTTAAACTTCCATTATAAATAGCATTCTACAGTTCAAAAATGTAAGAGGATTACCACCAAATTTAGTATGCAGACGAGTCATGAGATGCATTAAATTTTTTTTCAAAAGTAAATAAATAAATAAAATTTAAAATGTCCACTAGATAGAAAACAGAAAATATAACAATAATAATGATTCATCATCATGATCATCACGGGGCTTGATGTGTGCCTACAATTCACGAACCAATCACTTACCACCATATAAATTTGAAGAATATGGAATTTGCCCTGCGTAATCACATCTTCATTACTTGAGATGTAGATGGGTTCTAAGAAGCTCCTACTTGATGATGACTTGTGCATGTCCAAATTTCGAAGGAGAAGGGGAGGAAACCTATGTAACGGCTATTTAGTACATGTTAGCAAAATTTAGTTCATTTTGACTCGTCGGGAACAGAATAAGCAACGCTTAAATTTGCAGTTAGGTGCGATATTAGAAAAATTAAATTCAATTATACATCAACCACGAAAATTCATTTAGAAAGATTGGAATGTAAGATTGATTTTTTATACCAAATATGTGAAAAATACCAGAGCCGAGGATCAAACCCTGGCTCTCCCCATTCACCCATTGATGCTATGGCTCATTTAGTACACATAAACAATTTGAAAATTTATTGATTAGTTTTTGATTGGTTCTTTGTTTGTTCTTGAGATATTCTAATAAAAGACACATAAACTAACCGCTAAAAGCCTGATTTTTTTAATTCGGAGGACTCCAAAACGCATAAAGATAATAAAACTAAATTTCGAAAAGTTTACCCAAGAACTGTATTTTCTCTA
This sequence comes from Salticus scenicus, assembly GCA_963930645.1. Classification (NCBI taxonomy): domain Eukaryota; kingdom Metazoa; phylum Arthropoda; class Arachnida; order Araneae; family Salticidae; genus Salticus; species Salticus scenicus. Next base: position 262,778,917 of record OZ005649.1, on the reverse strand, counting down.
CCATATATATAGGTACAGTTGATAACAAAAGTGTCCGAAAACTAGCAAAAATTCCTGTATAAAAAAAGTACGCTTAATACAATTTTGCTAAATAAATCCTTGTCGAATCCTGTTCTTAGACTGACTAAGAACAGGATTCGACAAAGATTTATTTAACAAAACAGTATAAAGTGTACTTTTTTTATATAGGAATTTTCGCTAGTGTTCGGACACTTTTGTTACCGACTTTATCACAGAAAGTTAAAATAAAAATGTTATAAAAATTAAATAATTGTAATAATCTTCAGTCATATTGTCCGTAACCTCAATATCGGAAATTTTTTACGGCAATTATCTGCGATTTACTATGAAAAGGATTACAGTTTCGGAATAGTGGTGTAAAATTTAATTTTTGTTGGTATGAACTTAGCCCCTTTGTATTTTTCAGCTTCCATATAGCATAAAGCAAATTTTAACTAGAGAGTCGGTATCAACAGAAATATAAAATTTTTAAATGACATTATGAACTTACATGGAATAACTACTTTATAAATAAACCATTTTTTCAACAAGATCTTTTGCCATAACTGAAATAGAAATACAGAATTGAACAAAATAGGAAAACTGATATATATTATGTTCATAATTTATAAAAACACAGTTTTTGTAATAACATTTCTAAATTTCTATTTAATCCCATCAAGAACTTAAAACAAAATCTACTGCTGCGTTCGTTTTACGAAATCATAGTTGACTAAAATGATCCAGCCTCTTCCGTTTATTCTTGTTATTTTCTTTTTGTGAAAGATGATTGATGGAATGGTTAAGAGAAAATGCTTTCTTAAGAATTGGCAAATTTAATTTTCCGTAACCAAAGAACTTTTTTTCACTGTGAGTAATTCTAAGTACCCTTTATATTTCATGTTTGAGTTTTTATTGTCTTTGACAGAATCATTACACAATATCGCATGCTAAACTAGTAATTTTGACATATATATATAGAAAATCTATTTTTTAAAGAAATGCTATGCTGGTATTTTTTATTTAAATGCAAAAATAATTCTAATATTTAAGGATGTTCTTTCTCAATTTAACAATGATTTTGGCTGTGATTATCGGTAGTATATAGCATTAATATTTTTACTTTATTCTATATTTAATAGTAAACAATAATGGATTAGCAAAAATTTCAACTTCTGGTTTTCAATAAAGTTATACACTCTGTTGTGTCAAGTACACCATTTACTTATTTTTAGAAAATGTATATCTGCCTGAGATTGCTGCAAATGCATATTTGGACCTTTTTTTTTAACTTAACGCTACACTCATTGTAGCCTATTGGATGACACGTACGCTATATAATGGTTATACCAGGTGTGTAAATATGAAACCGGAATTTGCCCATAGATAGTCGTAGCTGTAAATATAGTTACCTTCAAGCCACATATCATTGGCGCCATTTTATTTCTTTGACAGCTGACAAAGATTTTCGACTCACAACATTACAAGTTCCATATAACAGCATTAGTTTCTAATAGCGTTGAATAACTCGAGTTTTGTGCCTACAAACTATGATTTGAAGACAGCATTGATTTTCTGTTACCATTTAAAGAAAGCTGTGCAGAATCGTATCGAATGTTTGCCGAAGCATAGGGTGATCATACTCTTGCAGTGCTTTAAGTGGTTTAAGAAATTTAAAAGTAGTGATTTTAACGTGAGAAACAAAGAACGTGAAAGACAGCCGAAAAAGGTTGAAGACAGGGAATTTTAAGCATTTTTGGATGAAAACCTGTTAAAACTTGGCAAAACCGTTAAAACTGGACGCTACCGATAACAAATGGTTGATTTAAATTGCGTGGAAAACAACCAGAATATCAAGAAAAACAAAACAAACTGATTTTGCTTCATGATAATGCACCATCACGCGCAGCAAAACAGATCAAGGAAATGATTGAGGCGTTCAGTTGGGAAATACATGCGCATGCGGCTTACTCACCAAAATAGTAGTTAAAATAGTAGTTTGTCTAAATAGTAGTTAGACTTGACTCCGTCTAACTACTATTTATTTGCATTAATGCCTATTGATTTACAAGCACTTGCTCAGCAGCGCTTCATTTCTTATGAAAATGTGCGAAAATAGTTCGATGACTGATTTGCCTCAAAAAGGTAGCAGTTTTTTAGCGTGGCTAGAGTCACCCGACCCGAACCCGACAAATGAATTTTAAATGAACCCGAAACCCGACCCGAACTCGACAAAAAAATTTTAATCGACCCGAAATCGCAATAAAAATTTTTGACAACCCGCATCCGACACGAACCCGATTTCTTTTTACCCGAACCCTACCCAAAACCCGAATCTAAATGAAAATTAATAATTCAGCTAAAAATCATGCAAAACATATTTAAGTTCTGAAATAAAGTAAATTTTCATTGTCACACAGTTGGTAAATCACTTTAAAAAGAATTAAAAATTTAATTACTAATGCACTAACTTAAAAATTAAAAAATATAAAAATATAGATTAATAATATTTTTTAACTATTTATGTGTGATGCGTAATTCAAGTATACAAAATTGAGTTTCAAGTTTAGCATTTTTGTAGTTCATTGTTTCATGTTTATCGCACACACACAAAAATATAACACTGCTGCAGACGCCTTACTAAACGTCCATTCTCATTTAAATCTACATACATTTCAATAACTTTTTAAAAACATCTGCAAGAGAAAAAATATCGATTATCAGTTTGAGTTCACAGTGTATTTCAAAGGATGGGAGTAATCAAAACAGTGATGCAAGATTGGGGATTTTGTCCCCATTTTGGGGATTTTTGAGGCTTCTGGGGACAATTTTGGGGACCAAATGTTTGTGGGGACTTTTTTGGGGAATTCTAAAATGTTTGGGGATAAATCTGGGGAGTTCTTCAACTTTCTGTCAATAATGTTGGCAACGTAAATAGATTTATTCCTGCGACTAGAGACTTTCAATAGTTTATTGTTATTTGGGGATTTTTTTCAAAAATTGCCTTCATTTCGGGAAAAATCTGAGCTTAAATCATAGAAAAATCTGCTTGATGAAGACCTGTTTGGGGAAATAATTTTCGACCATCTGGCATCACTGAATCAGAATAGATGAATCACACATCTGATTATTCTCGGAGAGGGAGCCTGCTTTTCACAGCTTCTATTCTAAATAATAATAATAATAGTATTTGATGTTTTTTGATAATTGTTTCAGTGGAATATGGGTGTTTATTTTACTATAATAGTTTGGGTAAGCGTATATTCATTAATGGTATATATAGAAAAGAAATTTCTGTTTAATAAGATATACACTGATGGAAAAAAAAATCCCAACACCAGGAAGGAGCTGTGCTAGATAAACGAAATTTGGTAGGCGTGTTTATACATCTGAAAGATGACGTCGATTCAAATTTCGAGCTACGCGCGTAAGTGTGGCGCTAGTAGCGACACTATGAACATGCAAATGAGGTTTGCTTTAAATAAGCGCTGTAAGGTTCGTGATCGTTATTTACAGTTGAGATTTGACGTAGTGGGTTAATGTTAGTCAAGGATGCCTCTAAGAAGACGAAGAAGCCATTATCAACAGCTCACTGAGTTTGAACGAGGTCGTGTGATAGGGTGAGGTTTTCTTTCCGCGATATTGCAGAAAGACTTGACAGGAATGTATCCACTGTACATGAGTGTTGGCAGCAGTGATCAAGGGAAGGTACTGCCTCAAGAAGACCGGGTTCCGGGCGGCCACGTGGCACTACTGAGAGGGAAGACCGCCGTGTTCGGCGTATGGCTGTGGCTAATCGTACTGCGTCTGCAGCTGAAATTCGAGCTGCAGTTGGCACCATATAGTGACATAACGAACTGTTACAAATCGGTTACTTCAAGGACAGCTCCGAGCCAGACGCCCTGTAGCGTGCATTCCACTGACTCCAAACCACTGCCGTTTGCGACGTGAGTGGTGTCAAGCTAGAGCTCATTGGAGGATGGAGTGGAGATCTGTTGTGTTTTCTGATGAAAGCCGGTTCTGCCTTGGTCGCAGTGATAGCCGTGTGTTGGTTAGAAGGAGGCCAAGTGAACGCCTGCTAGCGACCTGTCTGCGGCCTAGACACGCAGGGCCTACTCCTGGAGTTATGGTTTGGGGAGCAATTTCGTATGACAGCAGGAGCACTCTCGTGGTTATCCCACGCACCCTGACTGCAAATTTGTACGTCAGTCTAGTGATACAACCTGTTGTGCTGCCATTCATGAACAGCATTCAAGGGGGTGTTTTCCAACAGGATAACGCTCGCCCTCATACCGCTATTGTAACCCAACATGCTCTACAGAGTGTCGACATGTTGCCTTGGCCTGCTAGATCACCATATCTTTCTCCAATCGAGCACGTATGGGACATCATTGGACGAGAACTCCAGCGTCATCCACAACCAGCATTAACCGTCCCTGCATTGACCGCCCAAGTGCAACAGGCATGGAACTCCATCCCACAAACTGATATCCGACACCTGTACGACACAATGCATGCACGTTTGCATGCTTGCATTCAAAATTCTGGCGGTTACACCGGTTACTAATGTACCAACATTTCACATTTGAAATGGCTCTTCTCGCCAATGGCTCTACCTGTGATCTTGAAACTTTAATCAATTAAATATGTTACCTAGACAAATGTATTGCTGAAATTTCATTACTGTACAATAATTTTTTCTTGGTGTTGGGATTTTTTTTTCCATCAGTGTATATATATATATATATATTTTTTTTTTTTTTTGAAAGGTGTTCTCAAGTCGACCCGACGCGTTGAAAGCTGAACCCGAACCCGACCCGCAGTAAAAAAAATATCCAGTCAACCCGACCCGAACCCGACCCTCGGGTAAAATCGGGTTACCAGACCCAATGCAGGACTCTAGGCGGGGCATTCATAAATTGCCAGAGAGATGTGAAAATATGTACTTAGCGATGGACATTATTTCGAATAAAATATTTTTTATCATTTTCATACAATGAACGTGTATTTCCTATACAAAAATTGAAGTTCCATGTTTACAAACCTGGTATAGGGGACCGGATGTGAATTGCAGCTGAAGGATAGAAATTTAAACATCGAATGTAAAGGTAAAAATATTTTGTGATAGATAGTTTTTTAAAGCCTAACTGTAACAGAGAAAGTCTCTAAAATCAATTTTTTACACGTCGGACAAACCAGAATTTAGCTTGTAGGGGGAAGGAGGGGAGATGGGATTTATATAGCTATATAATTGGTGCTGCTTACTTGAATTCATAATGATTTGAGTTAGCTTTTTTTTTTTTTTTTTTTTTTTTTTAATGAAGTTTTAAAGTTGTTTGTACCTGTCCTACATTAAATCAGTTGCTCTGTTGTATAAAAATATTTATAATTTTGATAATTATAAAATATTTGAGCGTCCTAGCATACTCCCACTTTTTTATTATTTACTGTTCTGTAATGCATTAATGACATGTATTTGTAAAATGAGGAAAGACTTCATATCTGTAGGAAGTGTTTCTTTATACTTATTTGATCGTTAATATTACGTATTGCTTCTCCATTAGAAGCAGAATTTCGTGAATACTTTGTTCCAAATGTCTGGTGATTTAAAAAAGAAAGAAAACTATTGTTTGGTTATTATAGACAACTACAGCTCTCGTCTGGTATTAACTAGGTTCAAAAGTTAATATTGTTGAAAACTCATGGTATCCCACTTTTGCCTTTTTCATTTCACTGTAGCCTTAAGCTATAACCCTTAGATTAAAGTGAGTATGTCGTTTTAAAAAAGTACGTTAATTCAGTCTGCAATGATTGGATAACAATGAAAAAACATTCAATGATATTTTACGACATTCCATCAATATAAAATCTTCCCTTTCTCTTGCAGCATCAGCATTGAACATGCAGGAAAGTAAGAATCCATCCCACCTCCCTTGTCCGTATTAAGCTATTTTTACAAATACGGATTTTATACCATCGTATATAACAGACCGATCGACCAACCCAGATTCCATATCGTAACCCACTGCAGTTATCAATCTGCGTTCAACGAGTCCTCTTCCAAGGTCGTCTGGGATTATGCAATCCTCAAAAAAAAAAAAAAAATAATAATAATAATAAATAAATAAATAAATAAAAATAGCTTTGAAAGAAATTATTTTCTTTATCCAAAAGATATGAGGCGTTTTCTAATGGCAGAGCTCAGGAAAAAAAATTGCAGTGGAAAAGAAAATGGAATGCTGTAGTATTGATTGACACACCAATCAAACAAACATTGCAGGAAGAACAAATAAAAGCAAAACAGAAGAAAAAAAAAGTGGGGAAACTTTCAAAAGAAACTGTTTTTCCGAAGACAAAAAGCTTCAGGAAAACCAAATGACGATGTAGAAGCAAGAAACATGTAGTGAACGAAGATGAGGATAGACAGGACAATTTGTATCTTCTCTCTCCATTTGAAAGCAGTAAACCGAAAGAACGTTAAATGGGATGATCGGATGCATACGATTTTAGACATTTTGTCACATGTATAAAAAAGTAATTAGCTAATCATCCTGAAACTTCAGGGATGTATAAACATTATGTAACGGGGATGTAAAATAATCACCGCCATAATTTTGCATGGAAAAAAAAAGCGAGAAAAAAGTCAAACAACCAGAAAATCGCATGGGGAGATAAACGCACAATCACAAGTGTAATAAAAATAGGGGTAATGAACTAACACCTGTCAGAAAACGCAGGAAAGAAAATGTCCAGAAAAAGACTTCGAAGTGCGGGAAGGGTAGGTATCAAGATCCTGAAATCGTTTGACAAGGATTATTGCTTCCCAAGTTTCTTCCTTATATTTCAGCAAAAGGAGATATGTGCCGTATGTAAAAAGGAACTAGTAAAAAATTGAAGGTAAAAAAAATGATTGGTGTTACCCTGTAAATAATAAATAATGACAGTTGTAATGCATTGCAACATTACCATATGCTTATTATGTTTCTTTTAGTTACACATGTATTATTTTTATGAGACTGTCATGTATATCAAGGAGATATCAATATTTCGTTAACAATATCAGCAATTTCTGTTATTTTTGTTTTATTTATTTATTTATAACATGAATGTCTTTTAAACTATTGCAATGTTACTTTTTAAAAAATTCCTATACTATGTTTGACACAACATAATACAATCAGAACATAAAAATATTAAATATCTGATGAAATATGAGCAGCTTTGCTAAATAATATTATGCAAGCGTTAACATACTTTCTTTTGCATAATATATTAGGAAATATATAGAGTTACTCTTAAAAAATAAAGAAAACCAAAGAAAGAAAAGAGAAAGTGTCGTGAAAATTCAGGAGGACATCGGCCACACAAGATTTGAATTACAAACACTTTTAATAGAAATAAAAATGCTAAGGGGTTTTACCCACATTTATATTTTGAATCAACGTATACACTATGTAGCCATTAATTGATTCAAAATAAAAGTTTTGATAAAATTACACATCGTTTTACTTCATTTTGAGAACAAAAGAAATTATATTCATGTTGCCTGTGGTGTCTCTTAATTTTAACGGTATTTCCTTTGTTAAAAGGAACTTTTTTTTCCCTAAAAGTAATTCCGTACATTTAATTAATAAATTAGGTAAAATGGTAAAAATCATTTTTCAACGCTTGCGAATGCGCAATTAAACATTATTTAATAAAAATTCTCATATTTAAACAGGTATTTAATTTTTTTTTAATTAAATTAATTTGAAATATAATTAATTTCAATTAGTATGTCTCTTTCATCATATGTCAAGATTTTCTAAAAGTTACATTTCATTGGTTTAAAAACCTATAATGTCTAAAACGGAAATCAGACGAAATATTTTCTATTTTGTGAAATAACCTTTATTTTATCTCCTTAAATATAGAAAGTGCTATTTTTATACAAATGGATATAAATAATTAAAAGAAGCTCTATACTCCTGTACTACAGCTACAACGAATTTCAAACATTAATTCATTAATTTTCAAGCGTGATCTCAAACGTATTAATTTTTTTCTGCGATCTGTGCACCAAATAGCTAAGAAAACTTTTTTTTTTTTTTTTTTAATTTAGGTGAAAAAAAAAAAAAGCAAGAAGAAGAAGAAGAAGCAATTACATTATTAATGTATGATGCTATGTTCAGACAACCATCTCCCCCCATTCCTCAACAGGAATTATTAAAATTATCAGCTCGATTCAGAGTCTTTTCATATATCACGCTGCGTACTCAGTGGGACACTTTCTACACTTTAACCTTCCAACGGGCGCGCGTATCTGAGAGATACACTTGTGGTAAATCTCGTTGTATATCTTAAAGTCAGAGAGCATTTGAAACACTTATCTTTGGCTATTCACTCAGTATATATTGATCTATTTTTAGTTATCTTTTGAACCTCGAGACAATGATATGAAGCTGAATATTTGCTATTTGTATTTGAAAAATACGCGCGACCTTTCATGTAACGTTTTGTTATATTTGATCTCGTTGTATATCTTAAAGTCAGAGAGCATTTGAAACACTTATCTTTGGCTATTCACTCAGTATATATTGATCTATTTTTAGTTATCTTTTGAACCTCGAGACAATGATATGAAGCTGAATATTTGCTATTTGTATTTGAAAAATACGCGCGACCTTTCATGTAACGTTTTGTTATATTTGATTTTTTTTTTTTTTTTCACTGCTAAAAACGATTGTTTGTTGTTTTTGTTTTAAACATTATTATTTTAAATATTTTTAAAATTAATTAACTTATAATTCCGATGTTTCTTTGATTTTTTTATATTGATTTTGCGCTTTCAGTTTCATTCTTTCAGTTTTGTTTTAATGAATAAAAGTTCCAACTGAATGTTCTTATTAATCTTCAAATGGTTATAGTATAATTAAAATATTCAGATACTTTAAAATACATATTTTACAGTAGTGTATGTGAAAACCTTTCATGTTCGTATAAGCAGCGCGCCCGCTAGAAGGTTAATAAGCAAAATCATGGATACAAAAGGGAAGATAGGAAAAGCATCCCATCTAAGAGGAAAAAATAATGAATACCTAGCATGTTGTGCCCATCACAAAATTTTCTTCTACATTTTCCTAAGCAAATTTAGATAGTACAAATTATTTATTAAATTTATTACTTTTTAAATTTATTTTCCATAACTTCCCCCATGATGAATGTATTAATCGGATTTTTATATCGGTCGCTTGGTTGTTGGGATGGGTGGAATGCCCTCCATGGGGGGTCTTTCTAATGGTTTCGAAAAAAAACATGAAAACTCAGTAAGACTAGGTCGGCGAGCGCGACCTGGGTTCGAGCCCGGCACCTTCTGCCTACCAGCTTTGAGCGCAGAATCGCTCGGCCACTGGTGGGGTGAGTTTCATATCGGAGAACTATAACAATAAATGTCGAAAGAAAATCAATTTTGGGCTCTACAAACGTTTAAAAAAAATTTTTTTTTTTTTAATGAGAAAATTCGATAACGTTGCTTCAAGTTATAACAGGTCTAAAAATAGCTAAATTGTGTCCAGGACCTCTCAAAACCTATAAATCCATCAAAAACCGGGAGTCGAAAATTTTTACAAAATCAACACATTTTTCTATCAATATAGAAGGGAAAAAAAATAATAATATTTCTTTTTCGACTTTAAATTCCACTGCGAAAGATGTTTATTCGATTTTTTTTTTCTTTAATCGTAAGTTTTAAAGTTTTCAGTCTTAGAAAAATAATAATAATAAAATAAATTAAGGTTTAGATATCAAACATCCAAGTTTGTATTTTCAGGTTCCGTATCAATAATTTTTATGTTTAATGACCTACGAACGGAATGCGCGTAATAAATACTGACATTAAGAAATATATAAAAGAGATTTATGTGAGTCTTTGCAGAAGAAGCAATGTAAGAGAAAATAATCAAAACAAGTAAAAATTTTATGGATTATATTTGAAGATATTCATACATTATTCATGATATAATTCATCTTTTTAATAAGTATCTTAAATATAAATAATACACATAATTTATTTCCATAAGCTTCGCAGTACTTAAAAAATATCTATATTTAGGATGTGTGGAACACAAAAAGAATTATAAGGTATAGTGCAACCACTTTTCCTACGCCTAGCAGTGAGGACGAGTCCAAAATCTTTGAGGGGTGACAAGTTGACCGACAGGTTGGAATTTAGTAAACATCCAATCATTCGGTTCAGTGTTCCCTTATCGCTTATTTTCTCTCAACGAGAAAATTATCTCCCCTATTTTAACAGTGGACTCGTTCAGTCAGCACATGCGCAGAGGCAAGAAACGTGGTTAAAGATTAGATCTAGGAGAGATTGCGCACATAGAGGATCGAAGGGAAGGAGTAGAATGCAAGAGCTGCTACCCAAGGTCATTGTACAACAGCAATAATAGAGGGCCGACTTAAATGCGCATAATCATAGTTTTCGATGGTCTAAGATAAAATGCTGTTATTCTGTCTAGTTTTCAAAAGTAAATGGTTGAATTTTCATAGACTTTCTTAAGAATTTCTTTAAAATGGCAATAATACAAAATATTTTTTAATTAAGCGATTTCTCATTAGCTACTAACTTAGACTAACGGTACGAACACCAACAGATCTCAATAAAACCGAATAATTATTGAATAAATGGCTGCGCAATCTCTCTTACCGAAATGGGAGGATTTTCAGTCTGCTACTTAGCAGAGATTGCGCAGTGATTCCATCAAATTACATACTAGGAGAGATTACATAGATTGTTCGTAATTACAAGACAATGAGGATGTGTTTGTTGAATGTCGGGAATTGTTCCGGGAGATAATTTCGACAAACGACTAATACTGCAATTCCATTTTTTAACATCACAAAAATTTTTGAGCATCAATCCACTGGCTCAGTTGCACCCAATTTAGTTTTTATATAAAGCGGTTGCTTTGAAATAAAATTAGTAGTGTTAAAAAAGTAAAATTGTAGTATTCATCTGACAACCGTGGCAGTCACACCTTCTCTGTAAGAAGAGATTCCGCAAAATAGCTCTCTTGGTTTTATTACAGCTGTTGCTTTAAGTTATAGCAAAATAGCAATGGAAATGCATAGAAAACGGATGAATTCAAAACTATCCATCCTTACTTTAGCAAAAAATTAATATTTGGATTTTTTATAATATTTTGTTGAATTGTGCGCGATCTCTCCTAGAGTTACCCTAAATATTCATCATTACCTGAAGATTTGTCATAACTCTTCTTTTAAAAGTCATAAAATATAATTACTTACATGAATTTTGCTTATCTGTGATATTTTATATTTGCAATAGATTGTTACTCTCTTCAGTATTCAACAGAGTACTAGTTTCGTAAAAAAATTTAAATTTCAGTTTTTAATATATTTGCTTGTTTTGAGATGTCCTCTTTATACTGTGCAAAATATGACGATATCAAAATATATTATTCAGATACACTAAAACATGAATGTCGTAGAATATTATTATATGAACATACTAATGACTGATCTAAAGGGCCACATAAAAGTATTCAGATGATTAAAGAATTTAAGTGAAAATTGTTCGAGGTGCATTTTCAGTTTTGTTTTAAACTTACCAACAAGTTTATTTTTAACAGTGTAGTAGTTATCTTTAAAAAATAATAATAAATAAAATAATATGGATAAAGCTCACGCGATTCTTTTATAGTGAGTTTGTATGCTTCGCCCATCGTTATAACATTTCTACCGGATATAAATCAATTAATAAATTAATTTTTTCGCACAATTTTTTTTTTTTTTTTTTTTGTTATAAAACAAATTTAATTTACGATTTAAACCCGAAATGGTATGGAAGTAAAAATATAGAGGTCTAGTTACAGTTTAAGCCATACATTTTAGACTTTTTTTTTTTTTTTTTTTTTCTGGATATTTTACAAAGAAAGTTAGCGCAGGTAGATTTAGGCGAGTATTTCAGTCATTGTTTATAGTAAATAACAAAATAATAATAATAGATAAATTTAAAGTCTTATTTAATGATTTTCATATAAAAGTTTCAAATTTTTAAAATATCTTAAATATTTTAAAACCTGTTAGTTCAAACGCAACATTTGTCTACACATATATTGTTTCAGTTAATAATGAAAAAAAAAAAAAAGAAAAGAAAAGAAAAAGAAAGAAAGAAAGAAATGTCCGTCATAGCAAATCGAAAAAAATAATTAAATGACCGAAATATAAATTTTAAAAATTTATTACTCGGAGTATTAATTTTCTTAAAGTTCATAACTATTTTTTACTTTTAAAATACAAAAAATTAAATAATACTATATTCAAGGAAATAAAATACTTAAAATGAGTATCAAAAAAAAAATAAAACGTATAAATAATTTTCTTTTCAGGTTTTTGTAAAATATTCTAGTGTTATATAGCGTATAAATTTCCAGTAACACCGGTTATTCTTAGCTCATCATACTTGAATTGAATTTATTTTCGATACACTGAGACGCAGCTGTCCATCAAAAGGTAAACTTTTCCTTAAAAGAATTTAGAAAACTTTCTGTATTATGAAATTATAAGTGACTTCTAACAGAAAAGAATGTTAACTTTCGGATACCTAACTGTACTATATCTTCAGAAAAAAATTTCTGATAAGTTAAGAAAAAAATATTCAAAATAGAAAACTAAATTTAAAGAAACTGACAAAAAAGTGCACGCAATTTAAATAAATGAATATCAAAACACACAGGCAGTAGAACCCTATAAAACTTCAGGGAGTAAATAAAATGATTTAACTTTCCTTTCAAGAAAAAATGAAGGTTTTTTTTTTTCAGATATTGGCAACTTTTTTTTTTTATTTTATCTTATTTATTCATTCATTTATTTTATTTTTTTTAAACATAAGTTTTCGCATTGACTTCAGTTCTATTCATTACTCAAAAAAGCGTTGGAAATTTGAATACATTTGTGTTTAATCTGTAGTTTTCATTCATTCATTCATTCTTTTTTTTTTTTTCGGGGTGGGGGTGGGGGGGGGGATTTAAAGTAGCTTAAACATTTTTATACCAGAATTTCAATTCGGAATCTAAAATTTTGTAAAATTTATTTGTTCCTAACTAGGAAGATATATGGGAAAGTACTGAATTAAAGATAGCAATTCCTGACCATTTAACTCAAAAGATAAATGCCCATTTTGTTTGATTCATTAATTAGTTTGTCATTCTTTTATTACTCTTTTTTTTTTTTTTAAGGAATTTGTTTTTACAATTCTGTTTTTAAGGGTAATATAAGATTAAATGCAAATTTAAAGCAATAATGGCGAGTAAATCAAACATATATGTATGTATATATATATATATACATAAATTTTACCTTCAACAGGTTTATCATATGCACTAATCTGTTTAATCACAGCTTTAGAAAAAATTATGAATAATTTTCTAATTGATCAAAAGTGTAGAAAGTGAAATAAAAATTAAAAGACAAATATTGTATAGACTTTAAATTACTTGGATGAGATTTTCTGTGAGGGAAAGGAAAATTAAAACTAACCTTAACAAAACGAACAATAATAATAATAATAATAATAATAATAATAATAATAATAATAATAATGCTACGTTGGAAAAACAATTAACAACAAGAACTCTCTCTCTCTCTCTCTCTCTATTTATTTATTTATTTATTTACTTATGACACTTCTCAATTTAAAAAGTATTATGATTATGAGTAAACATTTATTTCTGCTTGACTTTTATTAATAAAGTCATTTTATACAAACGAGACATTGAATGTAAATAACTTAGTCAGAATTGTGCATTTTAAAGCGTATTTGATTCCCAAGAAATCTAGTTACATGTCTTGTGGGAAATTTGAGTACATAAGCTATTTGGAAAGGCATTGCACAATTTTATTTCCTAGCTATGTAATGTTTTAGAACTTCCGTTTGCTAATATAACTCGATAATTTGTTGTACATTAAAATATTATAGTTTAATTACTTTAATTCTATGTCATTTATTTACACACAATATGGTTCGAAATATTTAAGTTATTTTACATATTTGAAAGAAAAAATCACAAAACTAAAAATTAATGAAAAAAAAAAATAAATTTCTTCATTAGAGTCTGAAAATTACAATATTATATATTTTTCTGTCCGATGTTATGTGAATAGAATATGTTGTGAATAGTTTGTGTAATATAGAACAAAAGTGTAGAAAAGTGTTGAAATTAAAATTAAAAAACAAATATCGTATAAATTTAAAATTTACCTAAATGAAATTTTCTACGAACAAAAAGAAAGAAATAGATTTTAAAACTAATCTTAAAAAACAATTAAACAAAAAGTACGAATTTTTAGCAAGGACTTTTTTTTTTTTTAATATCAGTTTTAAAAAAGCATTATGTTTTATGAGAAGGTAATCATTTCTGTTTGTTTTTTAAGAAAAAAATCATTTTATAACAATGAGACACTGAATGAAAATGACTTAATCGGAACTGTGTAATTTAAAGCGCATTTGATTCCCAAGAAATCTTATTATGGATCATTTCATGTCAAATCAATCAGGCCATGACACCTACCAACACAGATTTGGATAAAATTTGGTATACTTATAGAAGTTTTCATAATGGTTCTAAAAATGCTAATTATTTCGAGATTAATTAATTAATTTGAACTTTTAAATTTATGCCAAAGTAGCTGATTTGCCCCCATTTTGTATGCTGCACATTAAGGAAAAAATGTCTAATTCCTTTATTTTTTTCTTATAGCAATTTTTTTGGTTTACATAGAATAAAGTAATTTTTCATTCAATAACGATTTTGTATTCCTAAATCATTAAATTTATTTAGGACAATGACATTTTTGATATACAAACTGAATAACTTTAATAGGTGATTTCCTGCATTGACTCCTCTCCCTTCAATTTTAACCAAATTTTGTATATAGACAATCTAAAGTATGTTTTTATACCCTATTTTTAAAACAAAATTCATGAGCTTTTTACAGACTTTTAAGTTATAATAGAAATTTTCATTAACTATTGAAATATAATGCTTTTATTATTATTATTATTATTATTATTATTATTATTATTATTATTTATGAATAAAATTGTAATATTGTATGAAATACAAAATTGATAACTCTTAAGAATCTGTAAAATTATTTTAACATTTACTTAATCAATAACTATAACATTTATTTATTTTAGAATTGCAACATTTATATAATTAATTACTAGAAGAATTTTATAGGAAATAAATTCTCATTTATTCTAAGGAATTGCTAGTACACATGAATTTAATTCAAACAATTTTAACTTACCAATCTTCCCAAAATGAAAATATAAGTTGAGTATTTCCTGAACATTTTTAAGAATATAAATTTTCTGTTTTCAAAACAGTATTTTTTCCCCCTTAGAACAGGTTTTAATTACACAGCTTGTTATAAGATTGAAAATTACAACAAAACAAAATTCGATATCTGTTTTTTTTTTTTTTTTTTTTTTGAATAATTTTAAGCTGTCTTCTTTCAAGCAATTGTTCTGAATGAATGAAAGTTTATTTTCTAGAAAATTCTTCTAATAAATGATTAAATTGAATAAATATTCAACTTATTGTACAGATTCTTAAAAGTATGAGTTAAGTTTCCAAAAAAATCAGCATTATATTTAAATAGCTAATTAGTTTTCTGATTTAATGTAATATATAACATAACTTTACATTAAGAGTAAAAGGTATGGGAGAATCTGTTTTCAACATAATGTAACTGTAATAAAGCGTTATTTAATTTAAAAATCTAAAGCAATATTTATAGATATATTCTGTCAATGCAACGTTTTAAATTGATTTTTTTAGTAAATTTAATTTTTTTCACACTAAGTTTAAAATTTATCTCTCAAAACTTTATAATAGTCAATACAATACTTTTTTTTCCTTATATATAGTTATAAGCCAAATCAAAACAAATGAAGACGTTTATTAATTCCATTATTACTGTTATTATTATTATTATTATTATTATTATTCATCTTCCAACACTGAATAAAGATTATTATATATTAAAAAATATAGTCTAACAGGCATTTAAAAAAGGATTTGTTTAAAATGTGTACAAAATACATCCCCTTATCAATAAAAATATATAATTTTAGTTTCGCATCTTCCGTTATTCTTCTTTTACAGGCATAATTAAAAAACAAAAATTTCCAATACTACTTGAACAACTGATTAAAAACTCGCTAAAAACACAAATGAAAACACACACACACACAAAAATAAAATAAAATAAATAAGAGCTGATATTAATGAGCGTGTAAAATTTCATGTTTTATATCTGGTAACCACTTTTATAAAGCTTCGCACAATCGAAAGGAAAAACGATACAAACATTCTTCCTTCAAGAAAAATGCTAATCTGCTGTTCAGAGGAATTTCAAATATTTCTTATAAAATAGATAAGATAAGATTAGGGGACACATTAAGTCTCAAGCACACAAGAATTTATTCTTTTAGTGCCTTTTGGAATGAAATCAGAATAAGGGAATGGAGTACAACTTTATATATTTAAAGTATCTGTTGAATGGAACTATAAGATTAGCTTAATGACTTTAGAAAACTTAAATTTTTAAAGATGTTTAGCAATGTCTAACGGTGTTGATTTAATTGGAACAATTTTTCAGCAAATATAAAATATTTCAAGGCGGCTGTACTTTCAAACATTTGTTCATTGTTTTATAAAACGTATAAAATAACAATGTTTAATGCTCAAACAAGCATCATTGTTTGTAAATATCATTATATACCATTGTAATAAGAGAAAAACACTTGAAACAACAGGAATTACAAAATAAAATTTATTTTCATTACTTTAATTTGTTTAAATTTCAGTATACTGCACGCACGTAGCAGATTACAAATAAAAATTTATAAGGAATTTATAAGAAAAGAGTTAGCACCATGTCTTTTATGCACATTTTCGATTTACATAGAGACATTAAGCACTAATGTCCATTCTCTATAAAGGATATAAGACAGTGGAATATAAAAACATGTCCATTGCCCTTATTCATGACAAATGTTTTTCCTTGTAGCACATCAAAGACATAGTGGTAACTCTTCTAGAAATGGACATGATGTACTTTAGCTCCGGGGTACTGAATTATTGGCGAGAATATATTGTTTTACTTAGATTTTTTTTTCTAAAGTAGAAACATTCATTTTTAATTTTTATTGACAAATTAAATGATAAAAATAAATAAAATAAAGATTGATAATCTATATAATATTTCTCTAACGTGGACCAGATACGATTATAATTTGTAGAAACGATACGATAGTGACAATAAAATACGCGAGGATAAAAAAATAATGTACAAGCAATATTTAAGCACGCGGACTCAGTTCAGTGATATAATAAAATTTAATTTAATTAAAAAAAAAAGATGACATTTGTCTGATTAGATCATTTTATTAAAAAAAATAATAATAAGTTGCATCTTTACAATTCTTGCAAGCGTCATTCTAAACCCAGCAATACTTTAAAGATATAAACAAAATATGAAGTATTTCATAAATTGAGTGAAAAACGCAATAATAAAAAGTATAATCAAACTAGGTACTAAGTGTTTTTAACAAAAGATTATGCCAAAATGAATAAATAATAACAAAATAAAATAAAAGGGACCTCGCCAACATGGCGGCAAAAAATTAAAAATCGCCATAGTGGTCCTTTATTAAAGCTGTCTTGCCGGGGGAAACATGTAAACTGAGTCGTCAAACATGACTTTTATTTTGAAACTTTTCTTCGAATGATTTGATTTAACTATCACTAGCATCTCATCCCACAAAAACTAATAATAATTTGGCTTCTGGTGAATTAAAATTTTAATTGGACGGTGAAATTGGTATAAAACTTCAAGTTTCAAATTTTAAAGGTAAAAAAAAAAAAAAAAAAAAAAAAAAAAGGCTTTAGTATAGGACTCTTTTGGCGAAATTTGAAATTTGGCACCGAAGTAACTCGGACGTTTCTCGCAATGGTCTTTACTAGCGCAATTATGATATCCGCATTTTAATTTATTAAAAACAATTTTCAACAAAAAAGTTACTATATCAATGCCATCCTTAAATTACCAACTCAAATTCAAACTTAATTGTCTTGTTTCTTTTTTTTATTTCATTTTGCACGCGCACTTTTTATTTTCCAATTCAAAATTATTAAAAAAAAAAAAAAAAAAAAAACTTTTTCGATAGTGTTTTTTTCGATACTGATTATTTAAATTTTCTTTTCTTTTCTTTTTCTTTCAAAAACAGAAGAAAATGATTTTGAAGAAACACTGGCAAAATGGCAAAAGCAGAATTTAGTTTAGGACGGAGAACTAGTAGTGTTTCTTTTTATTTATTTATTTATTTATTTATTTATTTATTTTTCAAATTATAACATTGCTTTCAAATTATTCAATTATATTTTCGATAAATTTTAGATTTCGATAAATGTCCAACTATCATAAAACTGGTATCGTAAAAATCCGCAGATTGAGACTAATAGTTCTCAGTCCTAAAAAAAAAAAAAAAAAAAAAAAAGGAAGGAAAAGAAAAAGAAAAAGAAAGAAAGAAAAACAGAAACTGCGAAAATTTCGCATGGGTTTGTTAGTCTCGATTAACTACTTTTAACTAAGAATTATTGTAAATTTACAGCGAC
This sequence comes from Salticus scenicus, assembly GCA_963930645.1. Taxonomy (NCBI): domain Eukaryota; kingdom Metazoa; phylum Arthropoda; class Arachnida; order Araneae; family Salticidae; genus Salticus; species Salticus scenicus. The sequence continues at coordinate 262,760,219 of OZ005649.1, read as the reverse complement.
TCTGGATAAACATTTCAATAAATTTACAGAAATTTATTATAGTATAATATTTTAAGGAATATTTTAAGCAATAAATAATAATTATCATTTGAACAACAAAGTTATTTTATTCTATACCAATAAAAAAAGTAAGGTAGTTCGGGTTCGATCTTTGGTTGGGATTTATCCTAACCTATTTCTTCAATAATTTCTTTTTTTCAGCAGGAAATATAATCATTTAAATAGTTTTTGCTTAGCTCTCAATTGAAGACATGTTGTATATATCGTTTAGAATACATTATTTTTTTTAAATATTGATTTAAATATTTTATATTCGTTACAGCTTCTTGATATGGCCCGAGAAGATTACACCTCTGATGCAAGACCAAATTTCCCCTATGAATATCAGCACGCCAGCTCCATCGCCAAAAGAGCAGTTCAGGAACCGAACAGATCCTTTACCAGTCAACTCTCCAAACAGTAGCAACTCACAGACGCACCAGTCTCGGATTCCTCCTCAGTTTTATTTTTAAAGACATTCCAATATCACAATCATTTGTTCCAGATTGGCAGGTTTTAATTGTTATAATTAAAAATTCCCGTTGTGATTTTTAAGTACATACTTATTCATGCAATTCTGTATGGACTAAACTCTTTTTGTAAACACGAGGGCAATAAAATGATTTAATTAGTTTACTTTTCTATCTTTTTTATTTTACATACATACAATTATATTTAACTAGTCGGATTTTCGTCAACCTAAACGCCGATATTTAAAAATTAACCTATTTTAAAATTAGGTTCTTGTGTATTATCGCACAAATCCATATTCGCCAAATCAAAACAGTGTTCAAATGTCGTGATAAATGGTTAATAATAAAGACAAATAAAAACGAAAAACCATGCGGGTTGAATGGATTATAAAGACTTTCCAACTGTACACATTCATTGCATCGTGTACTTTGTGATCATACAAGGTACATACAGAAGGGCAGAAAAGCAGACGGTAGACTGATTGAACTATAATTACTTTTAAATTGTGTTAGAAATGGTTAGACATTTTTAACACAAACGGAAATTCATTTTCATAAATTTCTAGTTGTAGCCCTTAATAAATCTAAATATTTTAGTCTAGACCAGTAGTCGGCAACCTCATTTTTGAACAAAGCCAAATGTCAACAATACAACGATTAAAATAAATTTTTGGGGCCAAAAATTTTTAACCTAATTTATATTGACTCATTCATTCTTATTAACATAATTAGAGTATAGTATTCCTAAGTCGACATTTGCTAAAATCTCAAGGGGCGAAAAATCTGCGTGTGGCTCGCGAGCCGCAGGTTGCCGACCACTGGTCTAGACCTGTAAATCTTAAGGCTAATTATACTTTATTTTATAGTAAACATTTTTTATGCATTTGAAAAATAAAATCAAGTTCTTTATAATTTATGCAGTACAAAGTTATTTGAATATGATTTATAAAAATGTCTCTCATTAAACGAAATGCACTCGCATTCCTTTGGGTGTCGGTGTACTTGTACATACACCGTTTCTGTTATTTATACCATTTTAAATAGGAAACGTGCCATTGTGAATATGATGTCATATACCATTTTAAAGAAATTCTTAAAATATTTATGAACGCTGAACATGAACAGATAGATAGACAAATTAATTAAACTCGTAATCATTGTTAAATACTGATGTAAAGTGATAAAAATTCCTAACATAAACGAAAAAGCAATTGCCACAATTTCAATTATAGCTCTTAATGTGCATGAAAATTTTTGTAAATTTTAATGCTAGTCATATTTGATTCTGCAGAATTTTTACATATGTATAATAAATGTCAATTTTATTATGATTTTACTATCACTTTTTTGCGACCAAGATTTACCTATATATTTAGTTTCAAAGTTTGGTAATTTTATGCACTTTCTCGGACTTTATTAAAGATTTTTTAACCAATCTCTTTATGAAGATAGAAAAAATGTGGAAAAATCCAAACTTTGAAGCTAAATATCTTGGTTAATTTTGGGTGCAAAGAAGTTGAACTTTTTGTGTTATATTTATTAGGATGGGTGTGAACTTTTACTAAATATGTCTAAAGGGACCTGGGAATTGTGTAAAAAAAATTTTGTAATTTTCAAAAAATTGACTTTTTAAATTTAAACATTTACAAAATTTTAACATTAAATAGACTTATTAAATTTAAACATTATAAATATTTACATTTTTAAAAATATTTTGTAATTGGAAGTATATGTCTGCTACCAATGGTTGCAGAGATTAAAGCCTCCTCGCGATTTTGCTTTGCTACCTGTCCTATTAATATATATATTAAATTAATACATTAATATATATAAAGTAGTACTTTAATATCTATAAAATAATACTTTAATATATATATATATACATATATATATATTAAAGTATAACAGACAGGAAAATTTATAGAAAATTACCAAAATAAAGGATGAAGTGTGATCAATCCCAAAGCTGCAATATATCTAATTAAAAATTATTTTTAAAAAAAAGGAAATGAATTAAAACATTCCAGTTTCCTAACTTTATTAAGCCTTAGTAGAGGAACAAAATATGTAAAATAAATGTTTTCTTTATCAAAGAGGGTCTAAGTTAAATTTCTTTTTGTCCTAAACCCAAACCACTAAAGAACCACAAATCAAGAAAGAAAATGAACCCAAATTAACTAAACACTTAATTAATCGAATCTGGGTATAAAATAATTGGAAATAAAGTTTTACTAATAATTTACCGCATGCAGTTATATTAAGAAATGAAATATGTTCACTCTTTACTCGCATAAAACATTTTATAATATCCCTGTTCATAAAATATCCTTTCTTTTATCAACGTTTAGGTTGAAAAAAATTTTTTTTTAATTTTAAAGTTATCCTTTTTCTTTTATTTTAAATGCAGTTTAGTATATTCATGAAAGGAAAACAATTTTAATAAAGTTTCAATAGATAGATAGATTGGTAGGTGGATATTTGCTAAAATAATCTGTCTTTCAATTCATATGAATTAAGTATAAAATTATAATAAACTCCTTTTCTTAATGTTGCATTACTAAATAATGCTCTTTTATGCATTCTTCGATTTACATAAAATTTCTCTATCATTAATGCCCCTCATGCTCTCTCTAATCATTTTGATAATCAGAAAATGTAAGTCTTTCCGAAATCTTTTCTGATTTCTCCTATTTTAATATCAACTAATGTCTTGAAAATATATTGCTATTAAAGAACTTTGGGCTTCAATCCATCTATTGTCTATAAATCTCTAATCTAAAATTTAATCGATTATCTATCAAGTTTATAACTTCTAATTATATTAAAAGTAAGCCTGGTAATTTGATTGTTCAGCTTTTCTTATCCCCTTTGATGTTTCAAACTAGCTAAAGTGTTGAAGCGTTTAAATTTTAATATTTTTAAACCTGGTAATAAATTTTCGTTTTCTTCCATTAAGTCCTTTGTTTCTCATTATCGCAAAGAGAAAACTTGCAGTGTTTCTGATAATAATCACTAATTATCTTACATTGTATGAGATTGGCAAGTGCGAAAATTACAATGTCCGTTGTGCTGAATGCCATTTTACTTCACATAAGATAAATTACTTATCCGAAATAATCATTCTTTTACAATGAAAGATAATTTATATACACTCCGGTTATGTTTCTGTTCAAGTATTTTTGAAATTTCCTGTGCCTAATTATTCCTGTAGTTCAGATTACAAATTTAAATTCCAAAATGCTAAAATTATCTTCCACGTAAATTTCACTTCTCAATTATATTTTCTCTCGGAAATTTAGCCATTTTTCTTTATTATGACGTCATTATTAAAGAGCTTCAGATACATCTTTTCTGTGAATAGCATGGAAAAGTTTCTTGTGCCAAGTTTTTCCTTCCTGTTTTCATTTGAACATCTATGATTAATACGAAAATATGAACTTTGTTGTACGTTTATAGCCTATTTTTAATAAGAAGATCGACCTAAAAATAGACAGACAAACATACCTTTATTAGGACAACGGAACTATTGCTTTCAGACATATAGACTATTTAAAAAAAATTTCCATCGGAAACAAGTTAAAAAATATTAAAATTGGGGATAAGTCGTACCAAAGAAATTTTAGTAATGAATATAGTATCTTTGCTAAGGAACACAAGCATTTACCGCATGCCTTTATATAGAAGAATAAACTAAAAAAGTGTCATGCCGTCCTTCTTAAATTAAATTTTGTTTTGTACAGAATTGGTGAATCTGCATTTTCAACTTTTTAAAAACGCAATACAATAATTCGTGATGTAGCTTATTTTCTGAATTTATTTTTCCCTATTTACTGTTTACTTGTCCGGCGACAGAAATTAGTATATATATATATATATATATATTAATTGTTGATATATTGTTTCGATATCGATAGTGTTCTCTGCTATTGAAATATCCTAACGAAAAACTTTCATTGTTCGGATTGGGAACCAAATAGAGAAGTTCATAAAGATATGCATCATCATGTAAATAAAACTTTTTTTTTTTTTTTTTAACTTTCTCTTATCCATACATGATCGAGAAAATATTATTTAGAGTTTAGAGGTCAAATTTCTGAAACTGAGTTTTTGTAATTGCTATACAGGGTGACAAGAAATAACTTGGACGAAGTTTCAAACCAAATATCTGTAACTACCACTATCGCAAACTCATTTTGGAAGATGTTGTGTTACCTTGGTCGCAAAAGTTCTTTGGAAACAAAAGATGGACCTTCCAACATGATTTCGCACCTGCACACAGAGCTAAAGGCACTCAAGATTGCTGCAAGACAAATTTTCCTGACTTCATTGGAGTTCAAGAATGGCCATCGTGCTTCCCAGATTTGAACCCAATGGATTATTCTGTTTGGTCCATCTTGAAGACAAGGGTGTGCTAAACCTCATAAAACATTGGCATCCCTAAAGGAATTCTAATGCAAGGAATGGGATAAAATATCAGTAAGTCAGTTGCGGCCCATAGCCGAAAATTTTGTGACACGTTTAAAGCTCTGTATTAAGGCTAAAGGCAGCCACTTTGAAAATTTGTAAATATAATAGACAAAATAATGTATTCATATTTGTTGAAGTTTGGTCGTAATATTTTCATTAGCATTAAAGTTATAATGTATCATGTGTGTCCAAGTCATTTCTTGTCACCCTGTATTTGCATATTTCTAGGTATCCTGAATCCGAAAATCGGAAATTTACTTGATGGTATGTGTATATGTGTGTTTGGGTCTGCTATCGGCATAACTAACGAGCAGATATTAGCCGCAATTCCAAGCCTTTTCTTCTCATTTTATTTTTTTCTTTCTTGTCTCACAAAATAGGAGAGATTTTCATCGTATTTAAGTTATGATTCCTGAAAGAGATTTAACATTCTCAAAACATGATATTTACGAAATAATAAAAAATTAAAATTAATAAAACATCATACTTTGTACTGTTTTAATTCAAAAATTAATTCAAATAATTTCAAAAGTGATGTTTATTCATTAAAATGATGTGAGGCAACCCAGTACATGTGTGCGTACGATTTCCGTTTTTTTTTTTTTTTTTTTTTTTTCCTGACTCTTTTACCACTATATTTATATTGCAATAGTATGTTTCAACCGTCAGTTAAGGTAAAAATTGCGGTAAAAATCGCGTTACCCTGTATTAATTTAGAGATGGCAGAATCGGGAAAAAATGCGAAACCGTATGCCCGTATCAGAAGCACCGGAACATGATGATATCATCGTTTACTGCAACATGATGGTGTTATAGTTCCGTGACTTTACATACAGACAAGCATGATTATTTTATATCTTCTTTTATAAAAAAGAAAAATATGTAAGTCAGCAACTTTTGACAATGTTTTTATAATTAAAAAGCGCAATTTTAAAAGCAGCTTCAACAGTGAATGTATGATTACGCTTATTTATCAGTTTCAGAAATTGTGCAAGAAATGATACCAAGAAAAGACTAATAACTTCTAAAATTATAGACAAACCCATAGAAAATGCATCACGAGTTTCATGTTTTGAAGAAAATTAAATGTAGGGTTTGTTCATCGAAATTTCTCACAAGAATCACAAATGAATACGTGGATATTGATCCATACTGAACAAGTTTTTCATATGGAGCCTCATACGTTCTTCAAATTTACAAATTCGAATTTCCTGTAATTGTATATGTTCACATTATGTTGATAACAGACATAGACACAGACTAACCGCTAAACACCTGATTTTCGTATTCAGGAAAACTCAAAAACCATTATTATAACAAAAACCAGCGAAGATATTTGGCCTTTAAACAATACTTTGTCTAACGCAGAAGTATATAAGAAAATAATTATCATTTCTAAGCAGTGTTCCTGCACTTGGTAAAATATAGTAAAGCACTTCCCATCAATTACATTCAAATGAAAAGAATGTTATTGCTTATTTTGGAATAGCTTTGTATATTGCCTTTAAATATACACACAACACAAAGTGAGCGTACATTTATCACAACATAAAAAAAACGCACAATACAATTTGAAATGTACCCCCAGCAATTTTCACGTATAGACATAATATATCTCATTTCCTCTGAGCAGCCCTGTAAATGAATGGTGAATGATTTTCATTCCATTTTACATGAAACATACATTTATGAATCTATAAAGATATGCACACTCTTTTTTTTTTTTTTTTTTTAAGCTATTGCATAGCTTCTATCGCGGGCTTTGAGCGCGGCGACCGAATCCAGAAATTCCGTAACGAAAAAAAACCTAACACAGTTCGGCAGACTTCGGCAGACAGTTAGTTCGGCAGACTTCGGCACTTCAAAACGTAATTTCACAAAATCCTAACAAAAAAACAGATATCCGTAAAATTTTTGCTTTAAAATATAGCTAATAGAAATGTCTAAAAATCAGTTTCTGGAATTTTTGAAATTCGGTCCCCAAGAGGGGCGGGGGGGCAAAACGTGATTTCGCATAATCCTATATATCTCAAACAAAAAAAAAATAGATAAACGTGAAATTTTTGCTCTAAAATATAGCTAATGCAACTATCTAAAAACCAGTTTCTTGAATTTTAGAAATTCAGCCCCCAGGGGGGGCTATGGAGTAAAAACAAATAGAAATACAGTTATGCTGTTCAAAATTGGTACAGATAGGTTTTAAAGGCCTGCAAGTCGAATGGGGATATTTTCGATTACGTAAAGTTATTAGGAGGGGCAAGAAGGGGGGAGGGGAAGGGGGGGAAATAAAAATAGTGTCAGATCGTTCAAAATTGGTACATAGAGGTTTTCGATACTTACAAATCGATTGCGGATGATTTTGAATTTGTAAAATTATTAGGAGGGGCGTGTAAGGGGGTTGGGCGGTAAGGGGGGCTATGGGGCAAAAACAAATAGAAACTCAGTTAGGCCGTCCAAAATTGGTACAGATAGGTTTAAGAGGCCTGCAAGTCGAATGGGGATATTTTCGATTGTGTAAAGTTATTAGGAGGGGCGAGAAGGGGGGGAGGGGAGGGGGGCAAAAAAATAAAAATAGTGTCAGATCGTTCAAAATTGGTACATAGAGGTTTTCGATACTTACAAATCGATTGCGGATGATTTTGAATTTGTAAAATTATTAGGAGGGGCGGGTAGGGGTAGGGCGGTTAGGGGGGCTATGGGGCAAAAACAAATAGAAATACAGTTAGGCCGTTCAAAATTGGTACAGATAGGTTTAAGAGGCCTGCATTCGAATGGGGATATTTTCGAAAGTGTAAAGTTATTAGGAGGGGCGAGAAGGGGGGGGGGAGAGGAGGGCAAAAAAATAAAAATAGTGTCAGATCGTTCAAAATTGGTACATAGAGGTTTTCGACACTTACAAATCGATTGCGGATGATTTTGAATTTGTAAAATTATTAGGAGGGGCGGGTAGGGGGTGGGGCGGTAAGGGGGGCTATGGGGCAAAAACAAATAGAAATACAGTTAGGCCGTTCAAAATTGGTACAGATGGGATTAAGAGGCCTGCAAGTCGAATTGGGATATTTTCGAAAGTGTAAAGTTATTAGGAGGGACGAGAAGGGGGGAGGGGAGAGGGGGGCAAAAAAATAAAAATACAGTTAGATCGTTCAAAATTGGTATATAGAGGTTTTCGATACTTACAAATCGATTGCGGATATTTTCGAATTTGTAAAATTATTAGGAGGGGCGGTAAGGGGGGGCTATGGGCAAAAAAAAAATAGAAATACAGTTAGGCCATTGAAAATTGGTACAGATAGGTTTTAGAGGCCAGCAAATCGAATGGGGATATTTTTGAAAGTGTAAAGTTATTAGAAGGGCCGGGAGGGGGGGCAGAGGAAATAGAGTTAGATCATTCAAATTTGGTACATCAAGGTTTTCGATACATACAAATCGATTGCGGATATTTTTGAATTTTTAAAATTATTGGGAGGGGCGGAAAAGGGGGAGGGAGCGGAAGGGTAAAAAATAAAATAAATAAATAATTATAATTGCATAAGTTGATAAAAAATGCTATGCAATAGCTTTACCGCGGCAGTCCCCGAGTGCCACACGTATTTTTAGTTCCCCATCATACTATAGGTATGGGGAACTTAGGTAATCGTGAAAATTTTCGACCTCGGTTTTTTGACTTTTCTACACGTTTTCAGGTGTGAGGAATCCGAACATGACAAAATTTCTATGGTGTCTGTCTGTAGGGTGTCTGTTAGTCTGTTAGTCTGTTAGTCTGTTAGTGGGTCAGTCCGTTAGTTTGTTAGTCTGTGTACACGATATCTCAAGAACAAATTGTCGCACAGAGGTCAGATCAGTTTTAAAATATTACTTTCGACACTGGCAAGAACCCTATTCATTTGCAACATTCGAATTTAAAAACTTCGTAAGTTATGAGAAATTTACGATTTTCTTAACATGGGAGAATAGGACAAAAATTCACTTAAACGTGCATTAAATGAAAACTTTTTACTGTAAAAATGTCAGACCAGTTTTAAAATATCAGTTTTGATGCCGGAATGAACATCAGTAACTATAAATATGCTACTTGGAAAATTTCGCAAGTTACTGGAAATTTACGAATTTCTTAACATGGCAGTATAGGGCAAAATTTCACATAAACGTCAATTTTGAGAGATATTTTCATCGTAAAGATGTCAGACTACTTTTGAAATATTATTTAGGACACTGGTATGAATATTAATGACTATGAATTTTCCAATATAAAGATTTCGTAAGTTATTGGAAATTTACGAATTTCTTAACATGGCAGAATAGAGCAAAATTTCGCATAAACGTCAATCTTGAGGGATATTTTCAGCGTAAAGATGTCAAACCACTTTCGAAATATTATTTAGGATACTGGCATGAATATCATAGACTATGATTTTTCCAATTAAAAAAAATTCGTAAATTATTTGGAATTTACGATTTACTTAACATGTCAGAATAAGGCAAAATTGATCATAAACTTCCATTTTGAGGATCCTAAATACATTAGACAACTTCAAAATTAAGTTTATGATATTTGTTTGAACATGATTGAATACAAATATTCTACTAGGAAATTTTCGTAAATTATTCGTAATTTACGATTTTATCAACATAGCGAAATTGTAAATTTTTCATATAAATATGAATTTTGAGGTTTATTGCATTGGAAATAGTAGCATGAAAACTAAACAACAGAATTGACCCTGATAAAATAAATTAATAAATTAGAATAAGATAATTATATCCAAGTGAACGGTGGATAGCCTATTAGGCGGGGATTTCATACTGTCACTGTATCAAGCTTTGGTCAAATTCATTTCTTTTAACATGATTATAATATGTCTCGCACTAGAAATTTCTGAGAACATAAATATGATAGGGAACTGAGCAGAGTCCACCTATGCCAACTAGTTTTTTTTTTTTTTTTTGTACAGTCAAAAGGTATCAACCTGCACGTAACAGTTTCATCCATAGACCTAATATACACTGGGCGGCCACTTTATTACGACCACCTGAGACTTGATCAACCCAAAAAAGTTACTGCGTCACAGTGTTGCCGATGGAGAGCTAAGGTGCTATGAAAAAGAACTAAAAATCAAGCGGTTTGCATAGATTATTAGCACTTTCCAACTGTACTTTTCATCATTTAACCTTCAATATACTTTGCTTACGTCATTACACAACGGGCAAAATGATAGAAAAATAATTTAATTTAATTCATAATAACTGTAAAACATACTTGGAAAGTGTTAAAAACGATTAACACAAACGGAAATGCAATTTTTTATTATATAAATTATCTCTAAAAGAGATCATGTTGGATACCACGTGTGATTGATAGTTTATAATAAAAGCACTTTAAAAACACGTCAATTAAAATTATATTTAATTAAAAATATTTTTAAAATTATATACAATAAAATTATCGCTTTCATATACAAAGCATCTTCAAAAATTATATTTTTAGGTTTCATATTAGCAGCTTTAAATATATTGTAAGTAGTAATTGTCAGTTAACAGTTAAAGAATATTCAGCTACTTGAGGAGATGTTGAACATGAGAACAAATGGATAACTTGCGAAGTCTGGTGGTTTTCTTTAAAGATGCACTTTACGACTACAACCTAGATAGGCCGTGGGCCGTAGCTTGATATCGTTCAAGTCCGTTTCAATCATGGAGGGGCAATTTCAAATTAATGTTAAAATTAAAAGAATATTCTATTATCCACAAATTCGCAATGTTCTGGTCTGAAGATGTGCACATTATTTTAAAATTGATTAAATAAATTTTACAAATTTGACATTTCTGCGGTCCTGCTATTTTACTTAACACTTAGAGATAGTCAACTTCTATACTCATTCCTTCGCTTATCCTCCAATCAGAACAGTAATTTTCTTTCCGCTGTTATTTTTAGCCCAATGACAGCTGCTGTTACGGCGCGCGCTAGCATTTGATATTGAAGTGTGTTCCTTAACACTCAGTTATGTAATGGCGTGTCGGCGTATTTGAATTAATGACTCCAATGTAGAAAAATAAACTATTTATTAACATAACGAAGAACTATCTACCAGCGAACACACTTCTCTCTTTCCAACATGGCAGAATCCAAAACAAAACTTTTTCAGAGAGAAAAGTTGTAGTGCTTTTCGTGCGCTTGCAGCGCCATCTCATAAAATGCACCAGGGAGGATAGATAGAACACCATAGAGTATCCCCCCAGTGAACAAGGTGAACGATAAAATGCAAAAGTTCAATACAATAAATGCTTGATACAGTATAATATGTAATAGTAACATAGTAAGTAATGCAAAATAGAAATACAATGAACAATATATAATATTAAAAGGTGTAAGATAATATATACAAAACTATATTACATATTCAGTCACCAAATATTTTGGGAAAGTGACTTTACGTCCAGAGCGTGTTTTGTTGACAGGAGTCGGCTCTGGTGGTATTTCGAATGATTTGTTGACAGGCGTTGGCTCAGATGGTTCTTGGTTAGGAACAGAGTTATTTGTCACAACAGTATCTGACCATCTATAGGCGGGTTTTACGCGATCTATAGAAACTGTTGTGTTTTTACCATTTATATCAATGACAAAATTTTTATTATCTCTGTTTATGACAAGGTGAGGTCCAGTATACGGCGGTGTTAATGGACGAGTTACTTTGTCTGATCTTAAAAAGACATGTGTACAATTCGACAATGCAGGATTTACGAAAACACTAGGACTGCTATGTAAGGAAGTAGTAGTTGGATTAAGTGTCTGCATTGTTTGTACCAAGTTGGAAACATAATTGGGATCAATCGTTTGGTCAATTTGTTTTTTATCAGTAATAAGATCAGAGGGTAATCGTAAAGTGGTACCATATACTAATTGTGCAGGTGTTGCATTAATGTCATTTTTAAGAGCTGAGCGCAAACCTAGTAAAACAATTGGAAGGGTTTCAGTCCATTTAGTGTGATTATGTGCCTTAAGAGCATCTTTTAAATGTCTATGATAGCGTTCTAAAATTCCATTTGACTGGGGATGGTATGCCGAAGTCCGAATGCGCTTACAGCCTAAGATATGCATAAGTTCTCGAAATAGAGTAGATTCAAAATTACGACCTTGATCTGTGGTGATAGTGACTGGGCATCCGAATCTAGAGATCCAACCATGCAATAAGGCACGAGCGGTTGTTTCTGCAGTCATATCAGGGGTCGGAATTACCTCGGGCCATCTGGTAAATCTGTCAATGATTGTTAAACAATACTGATTTCCATCTGATGGGGGAAGAGGGCCAATGAAATCTAAATGAATATGGGCAAAACGGGCATCCGGTAGGGCAAATGTTCCAACTGGTGACTTGGTGTGCTTTGTTATTTTGGCTCTTTGGCAATTAACACAACTGCGAACCATAGATTTGATATCTTTATGCATGCCAGGCCATACGAATCTTTTAGCAATTAAATTTATGGAGGCTGACATACCTGGATGTGAAAGGAAATGCAAATTTTCAAAAACCAATTTTCGCAAACTTTGTGGAACGAATGGACGGGGATGTTTTTGAGATGTGTCGCAATATAGGTCAATATCCTCAAGGGGAAAATAGTGTTTTTCTAATTGTAAGTATGTGGTATTGGATTGCAAAAGTTTTTGAAGTTCTTGATCAGTTGATTGTGCAGAAGCAAATTCTTTAAAATCAAGTACAGTTGGGGAAATTTGATTGATCTCTATGCGAGATAATGCATCGGCTACATGATTTTCAGAACCTTTCATATATCGGATATCGGTAGAAAATTGAGATATATAATCGAGATGACGTAGCTGTCGAGGACTGCACTTTTCAGGATTTTGTTTGAAAGCGTATATTAAGGGTTTCTGATCAGTGTAAATGAAAAAGTTTCTACCTTCTAGTAAGTGACGAAATTTCTTTATAGAGGAATATATGGCGTAAAGTTCACGGTCATATGTCGACCAATTCTTTTGAGACTTACTTAATTTGCCAGAATAAAATGCTATAGGTTCCCATTGATTATCAGACATTTGCATGACAGAGCCACCAACAGCGACGTTTGATGCATCTACCCATAAGCTTAATTGGGCACCAGGAATAGGATGTTTTAGAAGCGTTGCATGAGAAATTGCTTCTTTTGATTTCGTAAATGCAAAATTTGCTTCGTCGTTCCATTCTAATTGCTCCATTGAAATTTTGGCATTGGAACGCGGATGTTTCCTTTTATTTTTGTGCCCTTCGAGGAATTTAACAAGGGGTGCTAAAATATCAGCAGCTCTGGGAATGAATCGTCTGTAAAAATTAAATATACCTAAATATCTACGAAGTTGAGTAATAGTTGTAGGTCTTGGAAATTTTAAAATGGCTTCAACACGGTCAGAAGTTGGTGAAAGACCATCTTTTGACACTGTAAAACCTAAAAATTCCAAAGTGGGAACACCAAATATGCATTTTGAGGGCTTAATTGTAAGGCCGTAATGATCAAGTCTGGAAAATAGTGCTCTGAGATGTTCAATATGTTCTTCGAGGGATTTGGATGCAATTAAAATATCGTCTATAAATGGATAAACACCTTTTAAATTTCTTGTAACTTCATCAATAAATCTCTGAAATGTGCTGGAAGCATTGCACAAACCAAACTGCATCCGAGTGCTCTCGAAGAGTCCGAAAGGTGTACATATGGCAGTTTTGTGAACATCCTCGGGAGCAATCGGAATTTGATGAAAAGCTTTAACTAAATCAATACGTGAAAAAATTGTGGTTCCGTGAAGTTCACTAGTAAAATCAGCAATGTTGGGGATGGGATATTTATCCTTTTTAGTGTGAGCATTTAGTGCTCTGTAATCTCCAACAGGTCGCCAGTCATCGCTGTTTTTCTTTGGAACCATATGCAAAGGTGAAGCATAATTGCTGTTGGATGGACGCATGTGTCCCAAATCCAACATATGCTGAAATTCCATTTTTGCAATTTTTAAACGGTCGGGGGCCAGACGACGTGGTTTAGCGTATACCGGTGGGCCAAAAGTTTCGATATGATGCATAACAGAATGTTTCACAATTTGGTTTGGGCTAAGAGATTTACTGATGTTAGGAAATTCACTTAAAAGATTAGAAAAAATATCATTACTTATGATAGATTTCACTGAATATATATCAGAATTATGTACAACACAATGAGAATTTAAGCTTGTGACATTATCAAATAAAGAACGTTTTCTAAGATCTGGCTTTAAATTAAAGTAATGTAAAAAATCAGCACCTAAAATAGGGGTTGAAACATTACAAACATAAAAAGGGTAAACAAACTGTTTTCTTAGACCAAGATCAATAGATAATAATTTACGTTTATATACATTAATTAAAGTACCATTAGCTGCAACAAATTTTTGAATTGGAATAGACATTTTGTCTATTTTTGATGCTGGAATTAATGAACAGTCACTTCCTGTGTCCACTAAAAATTTTAGATTGCTTCTTTTATCTCGTACAAAAAGGCGACGAGAAGTGGAAGGCGAGGCGTATGTCGCCGCTACTCCTTGCCGTAGTCGTTTCCCGCGGAAAAAGTACAGGGAGGTACGCACTTTTTAGCTTTAGAGCTAAATTTCTGATGATACCAGCAAAATTCTTTATTAACTTTTGGGCTTTTGTGCCGAAAATTAGATCGAGATAGTGAACGAGAATGACTTCTGGAACGTCGCAATGAAGCCACTTCTTCCCTTAAAAGTTTTAATTCTTTTAAAAGTTCGGAATCAGCACTCGAAGAATTAGTTGTACTAATAGCACTTACCTGTGGTGGAGATACATCCAAAATTTTATCAGCTATTTCGGCAGCTTTAATGGGTGTAAGGTCTTGCACTGATGCTAAAATAAATTGCGCATTTGAAGGCAGTTGTTGCAAGAATAGTTCGAGCAAAAGAGTGTCGGATACCTTATGGTTTTCAGCTCTTCTCTGCATGACGCGAAGTAGTTCTGACGGTTTTCTATCCCCTAGTTGTTCACCAGCTAATAATCGGCGAATTTCCTGCGATTTATTGCGTTGAATTATTTCGTCCTTTAAGTTTTTGAATGGATCGGAGTTATCAGGTGAAATTATTACGTCACGCACAGTCATTGCAATTTCTGGAGGTAAATTCGCAACACAATAGTTATATTTTGTTCTAGAATCCGTTATTGGTTTCGGCACAGCTAGTTGAAATGTTGATTCTACCATCGTGAACCACAGGGCCGGGTCCGTAGGGATGAATGCAGGGATTTTCACTGCAGCTGTTTCATTCACTGCAGCTGTTTCATTCATGTTGAAAACAGAAACGAAAACACTTATAATCCAAAATAAGAACAGTTTATCCGGGTCACCACTGAAGTGTGTTGCTTAACACTCAGTTATGTAATGGCGTGTCGGCGTATTTGAATTAATGACTCCAATGTAGAAAAATAAACTATTTATTAACATAATGAAGAACTATCTACCAGCGAACACACTTCTCTCTTTCCAACATGGCAGAATCCAAAACAAAACTTTTTCAGAGAGAAAAGTTGTAGTGCTTTTCGTGCGCTTGCAGCGCCATCTCATAAAATGCACCAGGGAGGATAGATAGAACACCATAATATGTTTTGTTTACGTTTATTTATGTTTACATTATCTTGAGTATTGTTGTCATTTTCATCCAATTCTATTCTTGCTTTCTTTTCGTATATTTTAAAGTAATCTTTAGATTTAATATAATGTGAGAAAAAGAATGACATATTGTTTGCATATCGGGAATGAAATAAATTCAAAAATGTAGTATTTTTCTCAAATAAGATCTAAAGTTATTCTCGACATTATTATCCTGCGTATTATTAACATTTTGATCGAATTCTGTTATCACTGTTTTTTCCTATATTTTGAAGTAGAATTTTTTACATGTAATATAATATCAGGAGAAATTACTTTTTGTTTGCACATCGGGGATGAGATACATTCAAAAGTGATGTGTTTTTTTAAACAAGCAGGGCTAATGTGAGATTGTGTGCTGATCAGTGGAATGCTTTAAATGTTCGTGAAAGAGAAATATCTAACGATTTGCTTCTTCCAATTAATAAACAGTCCAAGCTGCCTTTAGACAACCGCATAGGTTACCATAAAAAGTGTTACAGTAAGTTTTATTCTGAAATGCAGATAAATTATTGCTGAAACGTCAGTGGAGGCCCCCATGTGGAGACACAAAAAGATTTTGGGTTCTGTTTGCGTGTCTGTTTCTTGTGTGTTAGCGGCCGCAAAAAGCACGCTATATTGACTTGCAATTTGGTGAACATGTTCATGAACCACACGGAATTAGCTGTATAGTTCTAGCTATGTATTCCATTTGTAGTTCCTGTACAGGGACACACCAAAGTTTTTTTTTATCAGTACTATGGAGAGAATTCGTATGTACCGCGATAGCGGCCGCAAAGATCTCCCGATTGACTTGCAAATTCGTATACATGTTCAGGCTCTATTTAGAAATAGCTGTGTATTTTTTATGTCTAGATTATTTAGGGATCGTGTACAGGGACACGACAAAGTTTTTCTTATCATTACCGACTATGGGGTGAGTTTCGTTTAAGCGAATTTGAACTTCGTTACACTGCATTCAAGGAAATGAAATCAGCGTACATTATTGAGATGCTTAAATTGATGTTCTCTATAGAAATTAAATATGTGTGCTCATAATTAATGTACAGGACCTTACAAAAGTATTCCTATAATGTCATGTAATCATACAAATTTTGTCAAATTTCGAACAATTATTTTTGAAAAACATAGAATAAGTTGAAATGTTTTTACTGGTGTTCTGTTACAGAGAAAAGCAAAAGAATTTCATAACATTAGAACTTATGGGCAAATTTTTATCTAAGCGCATTTTAACGCGTTTATGCTGCATTTAGTAGAATTAACATACATTATAAACATACTTAAAAACATGTTTTCTCTATCTCTCTCTTTAAAAAAAAAAAAAAAAAAAAGGTGTATAAGCTAAATTTATTTACAGGACCATACAAAAGAATTCCGATAACGTTCTGTAATCATTCAAATGATGTCAACTTAGGTTGAAATATAAGTAAGTTATAATTAATTAGGTGTACTATTTCTATTGGCGTATGTAATAACAGGGACACACAAAAGAATATCGTGCCATTACGGTCTATAGACAGTATGTATTAAAAATGTATTTTAACATGCTTACATTAACTATTATGAAATGTTATTATAATGTTTAAAAGCATGTTTTTCTGTGGAAACTGTGGGCATAGAATTGATAATTAGTTTACAGGGTTACACAGGGTAATCTTTTTGCATGAAATTTGGTACATGTATTTATGATTTAAATACTTGTACCAAATCATAGTTTGGAACAAGATTATGAATAAAATAATCTAATAGCCTTCTATTTATGTAAGAAATTAACAGAAAGCTGTTATTAGGGAAATATGTAAATATATATATATAGACAGAGATATGCAGCAGAAAGTTGAAGGGGGGTGGTAGCCCCCGTTAGAAATGTATCTGTTTATGTAGTAAGTCGTCATATATATGTATACATATATATAATAAAGAGAGAGAGATGCATGTTAGGACTCACCCGAAGAGACAGAAAACGAAACACTTGTATTAGATTAGGGAGCAAACCAATGTTACTGACGTTATTTCTAGAATTAAGTTAAAATGGAGCTGGACTGGGCACTTCCAGAAGAAATGATGATAGATTGACCACCACTCCTATTTTGGATATCGAAATAAAACAAAAGACCGAGAAAGAGACCAGTGTGTTGTTAAAGAGATAAAATTGTGAAGTTTGGAAGAGAGAAGGGAGAAGAATTGCAGAAAACAGGACAGATTGGAATCACGTAGAAGGGGCCTTTATCCTGCAGTGGATTGATAAAGGATGAAATTTATGATGATAATGATAGATATAAATATGGAATTAATAAAAACTATCAATAATCTAATGAGTAATGAGTGATGAAAATAGGGCGTTGAGACTCCTGATCTGCAGATTCACTAAATATTAATATTTTTCCCTTTCTTAGTACTTTTTCTCAGGAGTATGATTTTAGCACTTGTGTGCAAGATATTTTAAAATTTATTCAACGAATCACAGTATCATCAGAAATATATTGCACACTGCTTTAAACCAGCATCCTAATGTAAACTCAATTCCTTCAAATTGAAATCAATTTTCCAAATTTATGTGCAAAGTTTACTTCCAGAACATTTGATATTTTCATTAGCTATCTTAAAAAGAATATATTAGCAACATTTTCGGGTTGCCCCCAAAAAGTTGAAACGAACTTGTTTTTAAATGACATTTTTAGCTTATGGCCCACGGTCTAAGAGAGCAGAAAAGAAGTGGATCTTGCGGTGTAACCAAAGTACTGCATGTAGAAGCTGTAACTACTGTAGGAGTTTACTTGTACTGTAGAACTATACAACAGCAAACCAGGAGGTAGAAAAGAAGTGTATCTTGTAGGGTCACCAAAGAACTGCATGTAGGATCTGTAACTACTCTAGGAGTTTCATTCTACTGAAGTTCCATACGAGTCTATTGTAGGAGTAAAATTTTCAGTAGTTGTATAAGCCATACTAGAGAGCTATACAAAAAAGTAAAGAAACATAAAACATATTAATTATCTGATTTTATAGTAGTGTGCCATATTATTGGCAAAATTGCTGCACCTTTAGAATTTATTGCATTTGTACATTTAACTATATTAATGGCTTCTGACATATAGAGTTCTTGAATATTAGATGGTGCTAAAATAATTTTAGAGTTGTTCCATATAGGATTAGCATCTGAATTAGCAAGGATTAGCAATCTGGATTAGAGCTTTTTCCTTCTTTAATATTCTGAATATGTTCTTTTATTCGTATGATTAAAGTTCTTTCTGTCTGCCCAATATATAATAGAAGTGTTCACTGTTAGTTTCGATTGCTAAATTAAATTTAAATGTAATTTTAATTAACGTCACGTGTTTTTAAAGTGTTTTAGTTATAAACTTTAATTATAGTTTTTAATGTGTTCGAATATTTTTGTGGTCCTGTAAATGTCAATGCTAATCACACTATAATCAGTAAGAAAACTTTTTTTTTTTGTGTGTGTGTGTGTGTGTGTGCATACGAATAATAAATATATATTTCATTATGATTTCGGCAAAATAATAATGCTAAAATATTGTTAATAAAAATATCTCTCATCGACCGCAATGCTTTCGAATTTTTTCGGGTGTCTCTATACGCAAATCAGTGGTGGTATTTAATGCTTTTACAATAGTGAATATCTCATAATGAACTTGAACAACAGTTATCAGTTTCAAGGAATTTAATGAATATTTTACAGACATTAGAGCGCTGACAAACGGCCAGACCGACAAACCGAAATCATAAATGCTTTTCAACTTTATAAGAAAGCATCACAGAGCTGTCGTTTAAAAGTAATAAGTACTAATGTTTCGGGTTAAAAGAAAACATGACCATTCGTCAGGTGAACAAAGTAGATACGAGTGCTACTATGCAAACAAAGCGGCAACACACATTGCCTACTTTATTCGCCTGACGAAAGGTCGTGTTTTCTTTTGATCCGGAACATTTGTTGCGAAGTGTTTGCATTTTAAGTGTTAATTCAAAGTTTTGTATTTATTACTTTTCAACTTTGTTGAAAAGTGTTAAAAAGAAAACAGTTTCTGAGACAAGGCAAATTACATGTGAACATACTGAGAGAAGATTTGATTTCACAGGCTTTACAGCTGGTGATGGTAGTAATAATGCATGGAACAAGTAATAGTGAAACTGTCGCATTTATGAAAGATTTACTACCAGTTCTAATGAATTACGTAGAATGTCAGGTAAGACGTAGAATGTCAGGTAAAAGACAGGGTCTAAAAGAGTAAATTGTAGTCTTCGAACAGTCATAAATGATCACGTGGAAAGGAATAAGCAATAATAAACAGTATCTTTAATGAACAGAACAATATCCTGCATTGTAACAGCAAACAGAAGAATAACCGTGCAGGAAATTGAAGACCAAGAACCATATTAAATTATCCCTGTGCACTCTGTGCGCTGTACCGTAATTTGTAGGGTTTATGGAAGCCGAAAGTGAAATTTTATTTTTCCGACTGAGTGAAAATAATGCCTGGACCGGGAGTCGAACCCCGGATCTTTGACTTAAAATTAAATATGATTTTCTTCCAATCTGTTGATTGTGATTTTAATAAAAATTGTATTTCTTTCTCCCATTGTTTAATGGTGTTTTCCTTTACCTGCGGCTTATTTCTGTCGAGCTATCTAAATGATTGACCAGATGTTTCTGCCTAAAGGTTGTCTGAGTGAGTAATGCTGACCGGTTGTCGGCCTGGATAGCTCAATTGGTAGAGCCTTGACCTTGTAAGTCAAAGATCCGGGTTTCGACTCCCGGTCAGGCATTATTTTCACTCAGTCGGAAAAATAGAATTTCATTAAATATGATTTTCTTCCAATCAGTTGATTGTGATTTTAATAAAAATTGTATATCTATTATAGTTTAAAAGCGAAATTTCCGCTCCTGTGTCAAAATAAGCTTTAATTTTTTTCCCATTGATTTCAATAACTTTTTGCACTATATTTACATTACTAGCATTTTCACTGATAGGAGTAATCTTATTAACTTCTCTTTGGGGACAAAAATTTTGTACATGGCCGTAATTATTACATCGGGCACATTTTAAGCCATAATTCTTCATCAGGCAATTAGCGGCTATATGACCGTGGTTATTACATGAAAAACATTTGACATTATGTTTACTTATATTTTTAGAATTATATTCTGAATCGCCCTGTTTTATTTTTGATTTTGCATAGTTTGATGATCGTTGAAATTATTTCCAATTTTCAAAATCTTTACCCTGTGATTTTTTGTTAAAATTGTCTACGCTAGTATAATTTTTTAATGTTTTCTTTACATTCCTCCTAGCTGCTTCGTAATCGTCTAACTTGTTTACCAGTGTTTCAATATTCTTTATCCTGGGTAAGTCGTCCAAAAAATATTCGGTAATTTCCTGAGGTAATTTCTGTTTGACTTGTTCAGTTATGATTACTCTTAACTCATCAAAGCTAGTAACCTGCAGTCCGCTTATCCATTCATCAAAAAATGTTTTTAATTCAAAGGCGAAATCAATGCTAAATGTTCCTTACGATGTGTAATAAATTTTTGACGGAACTGCTCCGGTGTGAGTTTGAATCTTTTTTATGTGATCATAATCGTTATCTAAAGTGTCAGGTTCCCTATTTATAATACTGACAATGTCAAAAGGCAAAAGGTTCATTAGGTAAGTCGCATAATAATCCCTGCCAATGTTCATTCTAGCGATTTGTTTTTCGAATAAAGTTAAATAGACACTGATGTCGCCTGTACCGTCAAATCGTGACATTAGTTTAAGCAAATTTTTTTGCTTGGGCACTATATTAATTTCTGAAGAACTGTTTTCTGAATTACTTTCATTACGTATAACTTTATTTTTTAACTCCAATTTTTTCAATTCATATTGTCTATCGTTTTCTATTTGTTGGTTTTTTTCATTTCGTTCTGCCCCAATTACATCTAGTCGAGCTTTAACAAAATTTTCCTCATAATCTTTAGCACCACTAATTTTTTTAATTAAATCTGCTATTTTAGCATTCGGGGGAGTATCTAACCCTAATTCTTCTATTAATGATAAGAGATCAATTTTTCTAGCTTTATTAAGAAAGGCCTTTTTTTAAAAAAATCTAATTTAACTATAACACTTTTAAATTTCGAAAAGTGATATTTCAATTAAAACAGTTTATATTTCATAGCATACACTTATATTCATACCATCATATATTTGTTCATTAAAAATTGGTACATTATATATAATTTACTTATTTATTCTTCAGAATAAAACATTCCATCTACAAAAAACTCTTGTTTAGTTTTTCATTCAGAATAAAAACTTTTATTTCTTTATTCAATAAAAATGAGAACCAAAAAAAAAGAAACATTTCTGTACTCATCTCATCATCAGTGAGCAGATCCTTCGGTCACTTCGACGGTCACTTCGGAAACCATAACTAACTTAAAACAGAAGTAAAACTTTTCTCTTCAAAAACAAAAGTATAACCTTTTTTTTTTTTTTTTTTTCAAAAACAAAACTTTTTCATCTTTCTTCACATCCATGTCGAACCCCCCATTTTTTTCTGTAAGTATTATTCACAGAATAGAGAATGTAAAATAATCGTTGCTAATACTATTTTTGCCATTAAATTCACAAGAATATATGATGAAAGAAAACGAAGAATCACTATAAGAATTACGCTGAAATGCTATAGCACACTAATCTATTTAATGACGAACACAAATTTACAATTAATATATACAATGCATTAGTTAAAACTGTTTAGAAAATAACTGGTGAGCACCGTCTGTGCTAATTTTCATCTTAATGAGAACAACTTAAAGTTCTGAGCTCTTATGCTCAATCACTTACGATCACGTCTGATCATTCTGACATCTCTTGAAGAACTCCCGCTTCTTCTCGTAACTTTCGTTTCAGGGTAACAGCTGTTGACATTCTGCATCAACTAATAAGTGAGAGGCTGCGTGAAAGTGTTATCTCTGGAAATGGGAAAGTTGAATTCCTTACATATATATATCCCTCTAATTTTTTTTTCTTTTTTTTTATATAAAAGTTGAAACACACAGTAAAATTTGTCATCAGATTAGCTTTTATTAATTATCTTCTTCACATAATATAAAGCTATATTTTATCAATATCTAAAGAGACAATTGGATGAAAAAAGAATCACTTGAAAACCGAGTTACTTGAAACGTGTAAATTTTAGTGGTTATTTGATAATTATTCGTGTGATATGCTGTTTGTTCACAGACACACAAACAGTCACACATTTAGACCAGCCGCTAAAAACGTGTTTTTTCGAATTTAGGAGACCTCAAAGCGTATAAATATGGTAATCACTTAATTTCGGAAATTTCATTTTTAAATTTTTCTACCATAGATGAGTAAGAGAACGTAAAAACATTCAAAAAGTAAGCAGTATTACAAACCTAATGACACATTTGTTGTGATCTCATTGTAAATAATTTTGAAATAACCAAGCACGTTTTTCTTTTTTAATGAATACAAGGAAATGTCCATTTGTATTAGTATTATATTATTCACATCTGTCGACATTGTCTAAGAAAAGGTATCTTTATAAGATCAAGGAAAGAAAAATTATCTCAAATTTCGTTTCTGCACAAAGAAAACATTGAAAGCTTCAACGTAACCACCAAAATAACATATATCCACGTCTCAAATACATAAATCTTTACTTATGCCTATTAAATCAAACCAAACACAAGATTACAACGTGTAGGCATTGAGTAAATGAAACAACATCACATGCATTGCTCGACATTGAAAATGCAGCACCAAGAAGGAATGATAATAACGGAATGAAATTTGTTGGACACATACATTATACAGTGAAACCTCTCAAGTTGGACACCCCTCTAAGTTGGACGCTTTTTCTCGGAACGGAATGTATCTATTAACATTATGTCTAACCCCTATAAGTTGGACACCTCTCTAAGTTGGACACTTTTTCTTGGAACCGTAGGTGTCCAACTTAGAGAGGTTTTACTGTAGTAGGAAAAACAATTCATTAAAATTTCAGGAAATTTGGAGTAATATGTACTGAGAAAACAGTACATAAAGCAGCGACCTCTGTGAGCAATAACAGCACATATCTGCCTAGGCATTGAATCGAACAGCGATTGGATGACATGTACAGGTGCACTTCATGAAGCTTCAACACGATGCCACAATTCATCGATCGAAGTTACTGGTGAGTGGTGGGGGGCTTCATGAAGCACTTCATAAAGCTTCAACACGATGCCACAATTCATCGATCGAAGTTACTGGTGAGTGGTGGGAGGCTTCATGAAGCACTTCATGAAGCTTCAACACGATGCCACAATTCATCGATCGAAGTTACTGGTGAGTGGTGTGGGGCCAGTCGCTTTTCAATGATTAAACAGTCATTTTCATTGGTGCGAGATCAGGAGAACGCTCTGGCCAGAGCAACAGTCGAACACATTCGGCATCAATGAAGGTCCAGACAATATGGACAACTTGCGGTCGTGCATTGTCCTGCTTAAACGTTGCGCTTCGGAGGCCTTGAACATAGGGCATAGCGATGGGCCTTAACTCGTCAGAAATGTAATGGCTGGTATTCAGAGTGGCGGGAATGAAAACAAGAAGTGACCGGGACGTGTATCCAATGGTACAACATACCATCAATCCAGGTGGTGACTCAGTATGCGGCTACCAAAATTCTGATTACCCTCAAAACTGCATCACTGATATGGGCGCCATTAATGTGTGATCAACGATGAACCTGGACGCAGGAATGGCGTGAAGTCACTTTTCAGACAAATCACAATCTTGTTTACAGCATCAAGATTGACTTATCCGTATTTAACGGCATTATGAATAATGCAAATTGCCAGCTGGGATTCGACACCATCATACTGTCCATCATTTGCAATGATGTTATGGGTTCCCATTAGATATACGTGTCGATTACTTCATGTTCGTATTCCTGGCACTCTGAACAGCGGCCATTAAATTTCTGATGAGTTAAGGCCCGCCCCTCTGCCCTGTATTCGAGGCCTTCGTAGCGCAAAATTTAAGCAAGATAAGGCACGACCGCAAGTTGTTTGTATTGTCCGGACCTTCTTTGATACAGAATGTGTCCGACTGTTGCTCTGGCCAGCGCGTTCTCCTGATCTCGCACCAATGAAAATGACTGTTTAATCATTGAAAAGCGACTGGCCCCCCACCACTCACCAGTAACTTCGATCGATGAATTGTGGCATCGTTTTGAAGCTTCATGAAGTGCTCTACCCGTACATGTCATCCAGTTCGATTCAATGCCTAGGCAGATATGTGCTGTTATTGCTCACAGAGGTCGCTGCTTTATGTACTGTTTTCTCAGTACATATTCCATGAAATTTCCTGAAATTTTAATCAATTGTTCTTCCTACTATAATGTATGTGTCCAACAAATTTCATTCCGTTATTATCATTCCTTCTTGGTGTTGCATTTTCAATGTCGAGCAGTGTATTTTCTACCTATAATAGTAGCCTTTAGAAATTTCTTCAGAGTATTTCAAAAATTATAGATAGTTAAATTCAATCTATTTACTGCAGAAACATTCTTTATAGCCCGGAAATTTACTGTTTTTAACACTTTTACACTTTGTTGGCACGTGTGACTTCAGTTTGTCTGTCTGACTGAACTCTAACTGTCGTAAATATCCATGAAATCTCTTGAAACTAACATATGTTATTCAAGTTTACCATGATTTTAGACTTTACTATCAATATTGAAAATGGCGTAAATACCACCCTTGATATCTGTACAGGCGACATCCGAAAGTGTTCCAAAGCATTGTGTTCTATGAGAGGTATTTTTATAAACCATATTTTATTACTTGTATTTTGCATAATTCACAATGAAATTGGCATTTATTATTTATGTGCATAAAAAAGTTCTTTCTACAGAATATAGTATGATTGGCATTAAGGTTTATAGGGCTACGTAAAAATACTCGCTTACATTAAGCAATTTAATTGGAAATTGCTGGAATTGCATTTTTGTTTTCATTAAGCGATTTAACACTTCCTAGCAATGTTTGAGAGTGATTATGATTTGAATTAATTTATCTGATTGCCTGTCTGTCTAGCTATCTTTGTATCCGCTTTTAGAGTCCGCACGTATTTCCAGAACTTTTTCCATATGATATATGTTATTCATGTTTCCTGTGTCATGTTCCTATCTCAAATGGTATAAGTAGCACAAATGATTTGTATACAGGTGCATCTAAGTGAATGCCAATGCATTGCGTTTTATGATGATGTTTTTATAAATCCAATTTAAATAATTTTATATTACATAAATCTTAATGAAATTGTCATTTATTCTTCATATGCTGAATATATATATTTCTATAGAATATGTCATGTTTAGTGATAAGATGGAGGGGTTACACGAAAATATTCAGATACATTATGGGCTACATTAGG
This sequence comes from Salticus scenicus, assembly GCA_963930645.1. Taxonomy (NCBI): domain Eukaryota; kingdom Metazoa; phylum Arthropoda; class Arachnida; order Araneae; family Salticidae; genus Salticus; species Salticus scenicus. The sequence continues at coordinate 262,734,115 of OZ005649.1, read as the reverse complement.
AAATTGCTGGAATTACATTTTCATTTGTGTTAAGGGCTTTTAGCACTTTCTAATAAAGTTTAAGAGTGATTATGAATTCATTTATTCTCTCTCTCTGTCTTTCTGTCAATCTATTGTGTAATCACGTAGATAAAGTACATTGAAGATAAAACGATGTAACCAGTACGTACAGTTGGAATGTGTTAATAATCTTTGGAAATCTTTAATGGTTTTTCATACTCGTTTAGCTCATCCTTAGCTCGTTTATTTCCTATGACTGTTGAAGATAAGTGAAGTATTTAGTAATCATGGATAATCCACAAATTTAACTGTGTTGAATTATATTTCCAGGAATATTTCTGGTACTTTTAATTCTGCACATTCCTATTATGCTTGAAACTGTTTTACTTTTTAATATTATTAAAACCTTTTAGATATATTATAAAAAAAGTCAGGAATGTACATTGCAAAAATGTTCTACAAATTTACAGAAATTTTTTAGTTCCCCATCACACTATAGGTATGGGGAACTCAGGTAGTCGTGAAAAATTTCGAAGTCGGTTTATTGACTTTTTTACACGTTTTCAGGTGTGAGGAATCCAAAAAGGACAAAATTTGTATGGTGTCCGTCTGTAGGGTGTCTGTTAGTTTATTAGTCCGTTAGTTTGTCAGTCTGTGTACACGATATCTCACGAACAAATGATTGCTTTTGACTGGTTTTAAAGTATTAGTTATGACACTGGAAAGAACCCTATTCATTCGCAACATTCTGATTACAAAACTTTAGAAGTTATTCGAAATTTACGATTTTCTTAACATGGGAGAATAGGGCAAAATTTCACTTAAACATCCATTAAGTAGAAAATTTTTACTGTAAAGATATCAGGACAGTTTTAAAATGTCAGCTTCGAATTCGGAATGAACATCATTAACTATAAACGTGCTACTTTGAAAGTTTCGGAAGTTATTTGGAATTTACGAATTTCTTAACACGGCAGAATAGGAAAAATTTCACATAAACGTCAATTTTGAGGGATATTTTCATCGTAAAGATGTCAGACCACTTTTGAAATATTATTTAGAACACTGGCATGAACATTATTGACTATGAATTTTTCAATATAAAAATTTCGTAAGTTATTGGAAATTTACGAATTTCATAACATGGCAGACTAGGGCAAAATTTCACATAAACGTCAATCTTGAGGGATATTTTCATCGTAAAGATGTCAAACCATTTTTGAAATATTATTTAGGATACTGGCATGAATATCATAGACTATGATTTTTCCAGCTTAAAAAATTCGTAAGTTATTTGGAATTTACAATTTAGTTAACATGGCAGAATAGGGCAAAATTGAGCATAAACGTCCATTTTGAGGATCATAAATATATCAGACAACTTCAAAATAACATTTATGATACTTGTTTAAACATGATTAACTACAAATATTCTAATTGGAAAATTTCGTAAGTTATTTGTAATTTAAGATTTTATCAACATAGCGAAATTAAAAAATTTCAATATAAATAGAAATTTTGAGGATTATTGCATTGAAAATAGTAGCATGAAAACTAAACAACGGAATTGACCCTGATAAAACAAATTAATAGATTAGAATAAAATAAACTTGCTGGAACCCGTCGAATTCGATGATCATTTTATTGACCGTAATGTTTCAAAAAACATCGCATCATTATTTAAATGTATTTCAAGTTAAAACATCTAATATAATTTACGACATTTCACTTAAAAAAAAAAAAAAAAGAAAGTCAGAAAAATGCTTATAAATAGAAATACTATATATGACATCACTTTCTACAAAGTACTCTCAATGGGACGTCAAACTGACTTCAAATAAACAGATGCCATCTTTTATTTTCTATTTCGTTTAATACTAGGACTATATGTTAGCAGACCCGTCCGGCGTTGCCCGGGCCCATGATACCTTAAATGAACCTTAAATTTGTATTATTTTATACCTTTAACTCGATTTTGTTTGAATTTCTGTTTTTAAATGAAAGCATCACGAAAAAAATAATCATCTGTAACAAAACAATTACCTCGATCCGAACGAAACTCTGCCTTGTGACCTCGGTGCTTGCAGCAGCGCATACACGGCGCTAACAACATAAAAAAATTCCCAAAAATTAACCTGGAACCGAACAATCCAGCCCGGTAATGCCTGGACCCGTGATAATAACCTTAAATGAACCTTAAATTTGTTAGATTTTATATCTTTAACTCGAATTTGTTTGAAATTCTATTTTTAAATAAAAGCATTGCGAAAAAAAAAATAATCAGCTGTGACAAAAAATAATTACCTCGAACCGAACGAAACTCTGCCTTGTGACCCCGGTGCCTGCGGCAGTGCATACGCGGGCCGCTAAAAACATAAAAAAAATTCACAAAAATTAACCTGGAACCGAACGAACCCGCCCGGCAATGCCCGGGCCCTTGATGATAACCTTAAATGAACCTTAAATTTGTATGGTTTTATATCTTTAACTCGATTTTCTTTGAATTTCTATTTTTAAATGAAAACATCACAAAATAAATAATCATCTGTAACAAAAAACAAAACAAAAAAAAAAAAAATTACCTCAAACAGAACGGAACTCGGGTTCGTGACCCAGTGCCTGCGGCACGTATATGCAGGCCGCTAATAACACGGAAAAATTCTCAAAAATTAACCTTGAACCGAACAAACCTCTGACTCGTGTTACCGCTGCCTGTGGCATCGGCAACGTATAGCAGGCATGCTACGCACGCGCTGCAAAATCCACTTTCCTCCACCAGGGAGCGCAGTATGTTGTACACGAACATCACCAATCGCCTTGAATTTCCAAGACCTTTCAAATAAGGTGTCACATGGCGGTGTCAACTGCAAAATCCTTTAGTTACACTTTCCACCGCCAGGGGGCGCAGCGTATTCTATACATAAACACCAGCGGTCAGGAAATATCAAGACCTTTAAAGTAAGTTGTAACATGATAGGGTCTACTGCAAAATCACCTAGTTCCATTTTTAACCACCAGGGGGCACACTATATTGTATATAAACATCCCCAATAAACATGAAATTTCAAGACCTCTATCAACAATCGCCTTGAATTTCCTAGACCTTTCAAAAAAAGTGTCACATGGTGGTGTCAACTGCAAAATCCTTTAGTTGCACTTTCCACCACCAGGGGGCACATTGTGTTCTGTACGAAGATCACCAACCGTCAGGAAATACCAAGACTTTTAAAATAAGGTGCAACATGATATGGTCTACAGCAAAATCACTTAGTTCCATTTTTCACCACCAGGGGTCGCACTATGCTGTATACAAACATCCCCAATCGACATGAAATTTCAAGACCTTTAAAATGAGGTGCTACATGTGTGGGTCTAGAACGGATTTCCCTCTCAAACTAATTTCCACCCTTTCCCCTCCCCTCCAAATCTACTTTCCCCCTTTTTCCCCCTTTAAAATCGAAAATTCCAAATTCGCAGATATTGATTTTTTAGTATTCGACTCTAGTCCCCATATGTACAATTTCTTCACCGTGAAGTAATTTGAAGCTTAGTTAAGCTCGTAAACGTGTTTTTAACCCAAACGGGTGGGAAACGGTTTCCCACCCGTTTTCCCCCCCACCGTTCGACTTTTTTTTATTTTTCTCTTCTCATAACACATCTACAGACCAAGACCTTTTTTTAGACACCTCAACCAAATTTTTACACCAAGTAGTTCTCTCAATATAGTGGAGACAGACAAAAACATGTTTCAAATTAATATATAGATATATCGAAGTGAACGGTGGATAGCCTATTAGGCGGGGATTTCATTCTGTCACTGTGTCAAGCTTTGGTCAAATTCATTTCTTTTAACGTGATTATAATATCTCTCGTACTAGAAATTTATGAGAATATAAATATGATGGGGAACTGAACAGAGTCCACCTATGGCAACTTGTTTCCAAAATCTTTGTAAATTTACTACAGTTTTCAGTTAAAAATAAATAATCGAAATTCCGCAATCACTTCTACAGAAAAAAACAATGAATATCATAATTTAAAAAAAAAAAAAAAGTCTTATAAATAACTAACACACACCCGGTAATAATCAATTAAAATAAAATTCGCCACTAACCCTTTCAGGGACAAGGTTATTTTACTCATTTAAAATAAACTGCCACCAGAAATCACGAACAAGTCTAAAAGAAAATAAATAAATAAAGTTTATATTACTGAAGTAAATATTTGTTTCAAATTTCCGGGACGAGTTTCGGCAGATGGGAATTAAAATTATGGGGAATATAACATTCCCACCGCCCTTGAAAGGGTTAAACTGTATACGTAAAATAAAAATTTTTAACATCTCTGTTTCTTAATTTTACATGAAATAAAAGGTTTCAATATTTTTCCTGTTGAGATTTTTAACAGTGTATCTTCAATACAGTTACCTGTACAATCACTTATATTAATTTCCTTTTACTCGCACAATGAAATACAAAAAATCTCTGAAAGTTCACCTTCGACTTTAGTTTTGGGTTTATCTTATACTGCACCGTAACTATGCGGCTAATGTCTAATAAAATGTTTTCTACGGAGAAAACAAAATGCATACAAGACAATAAAAATTAATGATATTGATAATCGTGTTGTAATCTATCCAAAACGCTTTCTTTTCTGTCATTCACGAGCCAAAAGCAGAAGAAAAAGCCTTCTGAAAACATTCAAGATTTGGGCATAATGAAAATTTAATGTGAACCAAGAGTGCTTTGTGTTTTCCTTCGAGGGTAATTTTCAAACATTGTCGCAATCAATATCAATATCTTATAAACGGTAATTTTTCTACCCAACTCCGACATAATCCTTTATTGGTTATTCATGTATATTATTTTTTCTCTACCTTTGCGATATTTCCTTTCAATATTTAATCAGGCGTTATATTAATCTCAGATAACATATTTAGAAGTTCTAATGTTTTATTAATACTATATGATAAAAATAGGTACTTACACAGATTAGCATTGTTAAGTTCTTGAAATATCAATCAAGTATAAAAAATTTATATTATCCATATTGATAATTATTTTACACAAGTGTAAAGATAAATTTATTTAAAAAAAAAAAAAAAAAAAAAAAAAAAAATTGTTTTTCTAAAAACTTAGTAATTTTCAGTTGAAAGAAAAGTTGGTAAATTATAAAATAGGAGCGATTTAACTAAACATTATTTTGCTATAAAATCTCTAATTCTCGACCGAATTCAGAGATTTTTGGTTCGTGAATTAACTCATAATCATTATTTATAGCAGCCAATTATCTGTGTTTGTCAAAGTCGATTAAATGTTTGCGATTTGTAATTAAACCGTTTTTATTCTCCAATCCAGACACCACGTGGCGGCTTATCATCTAACACTTATAGGGATTTGGATAATTGATAGCTTACAAATTTTAAAATATTAATGCAAAATGGTTGAAAAAAAAAGACACATTTTGATTAATAAAAGAAGAAAAAAAAATGGAAAACAGATTTTCTTCAAAAAAGATACTTAAAAATCAGATCGATTAAGAGCATTCTAAAAAAATATATATAAAATAAAATAAACGCATTGAAATCAATCGATTCATTTGGAAGGTACAAGTGTGACAGATACATACATGCAGATAGATAAAAGCTTTAAACTCATGACCCTTTATTTTTTTCCCCCAGTGATTTATAAAATCAGATTTAGATATAAATCCACATATTGAAATAACACTAAAAAAAAAATTTCTAAATACAGAATAGGAGTTCTAAGATAGATTCATCATATTTTTTATAATTTAAGTTCCTGATAAATCCGTTTAAGAACTACTAACTAATCTTCTAATCTATATAATATTTCTCTAACGTGGTCCAGTTACGAACTTTTGTCGAAACGATATGATAGTGATGTAATTAATAAAATTCGCGAGAATAAAAAACAATATCTATAAAAGGACAATATTTACGCACGCGCACTCAGCTCAATGATCTAATAAGAAAAAATGGTGACATTTGTCTGATAAGAATATTTTATGGAAAAGTGTATTTTTAAAAGTTGAATCTTAAAAATCTGTGCAAGCGTCATTTTAAATCCAGCAATACTTTAAAGATATATACATAATATGAAATATTATCATAAATTGACTAAAAAAAACAGATCATAAAAAAGTATAATCAAAATAGTAATAAGTTTTTCTTTTTTTTTTTTTTTTTTTTTTTTTTTTTTTAATATGCCCAAATAAATAAATAAATAAAAAATAATCACCAACATGGCAAAAAAAAATTTAAAAATCGTTCATGGGGGTCCTATACTAAAACAGTACTGCAGTGCGGAAGTATAAAAACTGGGTTGTCAATTATGAATTTTATTTAGAAACCTTTCTTTGTATGATTTTAGTTTCCTGATTGCACAATATTAATTTGGTTCTAATAATAATTTAGAGACTGGTGAATTAAAATTTTAATTAAGTGGTGAAATTTATATAATATTTATGAGTTTCAAATTTTAAAGGTAAATAAGAAAAGAAATAAAATTCAGAAATTTCTCATGAGTTTGCTAGTAATTGTATAAAACGTATAAAAAATTTAAGAAATTCATAAAACTGAAACAAAAAATAATTACAAAATAAAAAGAACTTTTTATATGCCATATTTTTTAATTTTCTGTTGAATCATATAAACTTGACAATTCTATGTATTAATAAATGCTTTATTTATTTATTTTATTTTATTTTTTATTTATTTATTTATTTTTTATGAATTATCCCATCAACTTGAAAGATAATGATCAAATGCGTAATGAAGAGAGTAATTAAAAGAAATTTTCCAATACTTATTAATTATGAATTCAATTCTGCTTAAAAATAGCTAAAAGTATTAAAAGAATGCACTGTCATCGTGTTCTGAGCTATTCTAAAAGTTTCAAATATATAGCTTGCCGGGAAGTTAGTTAAAAATCGATTGCAAGATTTCTATTGGACAAACAAACCAGAAAGCTTGTTAATAAAAGCAAGGTAATAAACTATGCAATTCGCATCGATTTAATTGTTTAAAAAAAAATTCTGAAACTTTCCGTTTCGGCTTTTCCTGAAACGGATTGATTCGTTTTGAGAACAAAAAGTTTTAATTTACAAATTTACAAGCAAAAATTTCATATACCGAAAAATTTGCTATGAACAACTAATCTTTAAGAAATAAGATTGATGTTTCAAGTTTCAAAACAAATAAAAAATTAAAAAGGGCAAAAAGGAATTTAAAAAAAGGTGACATATGTAAAATTATTTTTTCAGTTTAAGACTTTAAGAGTTATCAATTTTGTACATGAAAATAAATCTAATATCATACCTAAAACGTCAAACAGTCTTGTTAAATTAACCGAATCATATTTGGGCTGTCTATACTAAAATTTCTTAAGATATCAACGTAAAAAAAAGAGAATAAATAATTAATAGTAATGTCAATTAATTTATAAAAATTAATATAATATGTATACAATTCTACAGTTAAAGTAATTCTTAAACTTCTTAATCGAGTGATCATATTTCGTTATAATTAATGTGGTAAATGAAATGTGACGTCAAAGTTAATTGTAATTAAGGATCACCACAGTATACTGAAAATTTAAATGTTTAAATTAATTATTTGGGAGTTCAATCCAAAGAGACTACCTTGGTTATGATTGGGTGGTTCAAAATAAATAAATAAATAAATAAAACGGTGCACACTTTTCATACATATTTTTATTGCATATGGGTCAATGCATATGTCAATGCATTTATACAAACACTTTAATTTTAACGTATTTTAAAATCAAATTCTTCATGTGTTTCTGTTTTATTAATACAAATACTCACAAAGGTGGAAAGTTAAATTCCAGTAATTAATTTAAATTATGCACGACAGATTTTTAAATACAGGCATTAAAATGCACCGAAAAAACTGTTGTTGACAAATAAAGAAGATAAATTCCATAAATTAAAAACACTGAACAATTGTTTCAAATTGATTTAGTTAAATACAACTCTTCATCAAGCAAAAATTTAAGTACAGGTGCAATCCGTAAGAAGCGTATAGAAGACTCATATTAGAACTGGTAAAGAAGTTTAAAATTAGAAAAACAAAAAAGTCGGCTATGAGCTATTAACTATGTTTACCGTACAAACAAAGAAAATTACAGTTATAAGTTTGTTTTAAATGCGCGGATTTCAATTTCGAAAGTAACTATATTTGTTTCGTTTATTTATTTATTTATTTAATTTTAACAGAAGATAGAAACAAAATAAGTTTATCAAAATATTTTAATTGACAAATTTGTTGCTCATGTCATCGTTTTAGGCGACATTTCTGGTGACTTAGCGACAAATACCATCATATCGCCATGCTCGTGGAAATTCTAAGTATTAAAAACATGAAATTTTTTTTATTTGATTTTATTACTCACATGGAGATCATCCAAAGATTTTTCCATTCAAAAGTAATACAAATGGCATTATTCCCTGTGTTTCTCAATGACAGTATAAGGACTATATTGAAAGATGTTGTACTCACACTACTTCCTTTTATTAACAGCCCTATATCCATTTTATATTTAAACCTTGCTGCGCAAATAAAAATCTTTTGTATTGTTGATTTTCCTGGACATCGTGCCTCACCAGTGACTGAAAAATTCTGCTCTAGAAGCTAGTAGATATCGGCTACCAGTTCAAACCCAGATCGCGTTTGTTGGCCTATCCGTTTGTAGTTATCGATGGTTTGCTTCGAAACTCGCGGGAATACAAGCTAGGACCCATTAGAAAGACTCTATAGAAGATACTCCACTTATGTCTAGAATCCTCGCGTAGTCAATCGACTTTAAAATCTACACCAGTACACCTCCTAGACATGGCAGAATTTAATAAAGCATTTACATCAGCGTCATCCAGCAGGAAAGAACATATTACACAAGCCCTTATATTATCTATAAACTGTAATCGTACCACAAATTTTATAATTTTAGCACAGTATTAAAAAGGGAAGAAACGAAAAAGTAAAGATAAACAAAATTTGAAAAGCTATCGCGCAATTTCCAACCATGCCCTATAACATATACTTTTTTTTTTTTTTTTTTTTTTTTTTTTATGCGGCTCTGTAAATTATATTCTATAGAAATAATCCCATATCATATTTTCCAGTAGACATGCTTTATACCGATGTAATATAAAGGTGGGAAATGGTGCCAATAAGAAATTTTGTATCTCCCTGACACAGACCTTTTATCCGATCTCAATAAAATATTTCATGTAATATCACCATATGACACAGAATAAGACTGACTTCTTTTTAATGTCTGTTTTCCAATTATGCTCATAACAGACACACACGGAGACACACGTACTAACCCATAAAAACCTGACTTTCATATTCAAGACACCAAATCAAAAGTACAATACAAAACCTAAGTTTCGAAAATTTGATTCCAAAATAACGCTTTTTCTACCATATGTGGGAAAAGAAAGTAAAAATTATGGGGCAAGTGTGTTTCGTTAATTTATGTATACTTATTTTATTTATTTATTACTAGAAAAGCCCCGGTTCGAGAACAAACCGAATTCTGAATGCAGCAAAAATTATAAAATCAAACTCGAAATGTACAAAACTCGGCCAGATGCTGCTTGCGTGCCAATAGATCAAAGTTTGTTAATGAAATCATTTTTAAATTTATGAAATCAATGAAGGTGTGAGGTGGTGACGGTAAGTCACCACAGTTTGTTTAAAGTTAAGCTGGATCCAGCAAAGTATTCAGTTGGGATGCTTAAATCGCTTCGGCGCCAGTGACTCGGCGAAATTTTGGGTCAGATTAGTTTTGTGTCGACCTAGTGCTGCAACGAAAGAATTAAGTTGTGAGATGTAGATGAACAGGAAGCGATTTTAAAAGTTTGGTTGAAATGAAGAGAAGGGAAGTTGGTGGAAAGTGGTATAAGATGGTGAAGAAGTGCGTTGTAGTGGTGGTGTAGTGGAGTCTTGTCCGACATCTGTCTACGACAAAGTTTAAGGCTTAGAGCCTGGAGAAAGTTATATTTCGATAAAGGAGATTGAGTTGCACTTAAGTTAAGTAGTTTAATGAGTGTTATTGTGCTTCGGCGCTAGTATTCAAGAATGAAAAATTGGATCAGCCGGGAATCCGCTGATCTAATTGGAGTCACGGTATTTGAATAAAGGAGTGCATCCGTCTTTACAACTTCTACTGTTTCTGGGGTGAGACATTTCAAATTACCTAAACTAGTTATTATATTTATTTGCTAAAATATTTAATTCCGCTGACTGAGCTACATAATCTATACCAATCCCCATTATTCTAGTTGAATAAACTCTTAGTTTTATTTTGTATATCTGAGTCTCTGTGCTAATTTCATATTTAATACTTAAGTAATTAAGTTAATCTTTGAGGAATGGAGACCAGTAATTCCTCACAAAGGTAGTAAATCAACGAAGGATTTGCCCGCTTCGCTAGTATTTTATTTAAAGGAAACTTTTTCTATATCGCTTTATAAAATAAATAAATCATGAAACTGCTCTAAAGCCCGCTTTGATTCCCCGCTGCCTTCGACAGCGAGCCACTGTTTCGCAGACTGTTGGGTGCTTGTGTCTATTGTCTGTGACAACAGCTTACCAGTGGGTTTCCATTTGGGTGTTTATCAGATGACACTTTCGAAACGGATGGTATCGAAAGTAGCAATTTTATATTTGAATCCCAGTTACATATGAACAACACTGTACGTTGTGTACATAATATTTTCTTTCACGTTGTTTTCTATATTTATTTAATTTATTCGATCAACCATAAAATGACAACAATTTTACGCCAAATATAATATTACAATGTGCTATGATCGGTTACGTCTATCGCATGAGGCAATTTTTGGGATTATGATAGTAGTTGAGTTAGTTAATAGTAATTGCTATAAAGAAAAATAAATAATGAAATATGTAAACCTGATGATGGTACAGCCTTAATATAGCCCCCCCTTGGCGACTTTTGAAATTTTATCGCCACTTTAGACAAAAATATATACTTTATGTGCTTATTTTTTCTGTTTCTTTCTTTTCTTTTCTTTTTCCTTACCTGTTCTTTCTTTTCTATTTTTCAATATTTTATAATTTATTTATATTTTTGACACGCTACTTGGCTTAAAGAAGCTGTTGCAAAAGTGGAGTCCCTGGCGAAAAAATGTCCGATTTATTTCAGCATCAAAATTTTAAAAATTACTCAGGATTATCAATAAGTAAAGCTCTTTAATGAGTTATCTAATGCTGAGTTATCTTTCATGCCAAGCACGATTCATCCGTGCCAGAAACATACTATTTAAACAAAAGGGGGAAAAAAAAGGTCTAAAAGTGAGGTATATTATTATCATTATTTTTATTTTTATTTATTTATTTTTTTTACTCCAATTTCATACTTTTATTTTTTCATGTGCATGAGCAAATTTAATATTTTATAAATTTTTATTTTTCACGTGAAAGCATATTTCCTTTTATGCAGAAAATAATAATAATAATAATAATAACTCGTTTTTTTTTTTTTTTTTTTTTTTGGCAACAATGAAAAAATTTAAATCTCCAATTTTAAAGCTATTACCAGTTTATTATTTTCAAATTTTAATTAATTTAAAAAAAAATCTAATCGAAATTTCGTTACAAATAACGTACTAAATAAAAGGGACGATTTTTCTGAATCCGTCGGATTAATTAGCTTATAGATCGGACAATTAGATTTTTTTTTTTAATTTTTTAAAGTCTGAAAATTTGGATGCAACTTGCGTCAACACACAGACAAACAGAGTCCAAGGAAATCTCTTAGCCGTTTATATATATAGATTGGCTTATTGTATAGATTTATCCTAAGTCACAAACCATAGCCATATGATTGCAATTTCACTAAAAAAAAAATTAGTTTCCCTATTATCTAAAATATGTTTTGTTATATTTCAAATCTCTCTGACGCATAATTTTTTCGAATATCCTTTAACTAACACGAGTAAAGCTGCAGATGAATAAAATCATTGTCAGATTATAAATATCTCAAATCTGGCTACTACCAATGAATTTTACGCAATTTGTTAGATTTCAAAATTGCTGTAATGCAACATAACTATATATTTGAAATCAAATGTGCTGAATATGTAAAACTACTACTTTCTTTTAAAATAATGCCTATATAATGAAGTATTACATTGTAATTGCCGATAACTGCTGATTATTACGATATTGATGCAACGTTATTTAACTATATTTGCTCTTAAATAAAAATATAATATACGTATAGAGATAGACATTTTTACTTTCTTCTATATTCAATAGAATAAAGTATCGAATTTGTAAAAATTTATGACCTCGGGTTTTTGATGGATTTACACGTTTTGAGAGCTGTAGAACACCATTTGACCATTTTTAGAAAACATTTGTTTATATGTATTTGCGTGTGTGACAAAACTTTTGTGGCAACTGTATCTCAGAAACAATTACAAAGAATTGCATTTAAGTTTATATGTCGATGCACCTTGACCTAAATTAGTGCCTATCAACGTTTGGTGTCAATTGCTCATCAGGTGACGCTGCTATACAGCGATTTCCACAATTTTAAGGAAAGCTTTATCTCAGGGACTACTGCATAAATTTGCATATAAATTGATCTGAGTAAGTGTGCATTAGGTTTTGGTATTGATTTCTCAACAGGTGACGCTGCTATACAGCAATTTCTACAGTTTAAAGGAAGGCTAAATCTCAGAAATTACAGCACAAAATTGCGTATAAATTTATATGTAGATGCACCTTCACATAAATTAGTGACTGTAAACTTTTGGTGTCAATCGCTAAACAGGTTGCGCTGTTATACAGTGACTTCCGTAGTTTAAGGGAAAGTTATATCTCAGGTTCTATTGCGTATAATCAAACAAAACTTGATATGTTAGAAGGTCATTATGAGACATTACGCTAATTCAATTTTGATGAATATCGAACAATATCTGAACTTCTATGGCGTATAACTGCACGAAACTTGAAAGGGAGATAACTATTATGAAAACGCATTTTTTAAGGTATTAATTATAAAGAAAAAAATCTGATGTGGGCACCACATGACTTCCTTATACACTTTTAGAAATATACATAATGTTAAAAAACATTGTCATTGGACCCGAAACAGTTGGCTAAAATTATTTTAAAAAATGAATTATCACCGTGTTCTGAGCTTTTCTGAAAGTTAGTTAAAAACCGATGCAAGATTTGTACTGGTAACGCTGACGAAGGCAGCAGGGACCCGAAAAAATTGGCAAAAAGAAATTTAAAAAATGCATTTTCACCGTGTTCTGAACTATTCTGAAAGTTTCAAATGTCTAGCTAGTCGGGAAGTTAGTTAAATAAATTTTCTGTTGAACCATATAAACGCTGTCGAAGGCAGCAGTCACCTGAAACAATTGGCTAAAAATATTTTTAAAATGCATTGTCACCGTGTTCTGAGTTTTTCCAGAAGTTTTAAATGTCTAGCTAGTCGGGAAGTTAGTTAAAAATCGATTGCAAGATTTGTACTGTTAACGCTGCCGAAGACAGCAGGGACCCAAAACAGTTGGCTAAAAGTATTTAAAAAATGCATTTTCACCGTCTTCTGATCTAGTCTGAAAGTTTCAAATGTCTAGCTAGTCGAGAAGTTAGTTAAATAAATTTTCTGTTGAATCACATAAACGCTGCTGAAGGCAGCAGGTATTAGAAACAGTTGGCTAAAAATATTTTTAAAAATGCATTGTCAAATGCTTAGCTAGTCGGGAAGTCAGTTAAATTGCAAGATTTGTCCAAACCGTTTTTGAGTTATTACCGTTTTTTGATACATTTTGGACCTAATTTTCCTAAATATCTCCAAAACGGAAAATCATATACCAAGTCCAAAAAGGGAGGTGCACAACTAGATGCTATAACAGACATATGTACCAATTCGCAACTTTCTACGTCCAACCGTTTTTGAGTTATGCGACATACTCACACACACACACACACAGACACACATACATACAGACGTCACGAAAAATCGTGTAAAGTCCCTTATATCTCTAAAACGAGAGCTCGTGTTAAGACGACACTTGCAGGTACAACTAGACATCATGACAGTCACACATATAAATTTGCAACATTCAGCGATCATTCGTTTTCGAGCAATGTGAAATGCAAAATCCATTTCGCAAATCGGGATTACTATACTTCCTTATACTTTGTATAAGGAAGTAAAAACTGTCTTTCTTTGGATATTTAATGTTAGTTTTCTCTAAGATGAAAATATTTTGCATTCACCAAGGTAGATAATTTTAATAAATAATATTTTTAATGAATTATTTCTACTGAGTGAATTTGTGTAGGAAAATACAGAAGAAAGCCATGTGGTGGTCACAACATCCTACTTTAATATAACAATTTGAATTTATTTTAAATTTTTGAAAAATAGAAGGGCAGAATAATACAAAAAGGACAAATTTTAATCATTTATCTCGCTGTATAACCTGAAAAATATCCTTTAGATGAAACTATCTGTTTCTTGTATATTTTTGTTTCAAAATAACGAATCTGTAATTATTATTTATTTATTTATTTTTTATTTATTTTTTTTTTTTACTACGCGACACTCTCCCAAAAATCGACATTCTAGCTTTTGAAAGCTGGGAAGATCTTGTTGGTCACATGGCTTTCCTGTTATAGGTTGCAGTATGTCATTAAAACTACACTTTTTGAACTCACATCTGGACTTCAAAATCTTGTCGAAATGAATGATGAGCATAGGGAAAGGCTTCACCAGGACATCCCAATGTTTGAAAAGCTTTTCAGTGGACGAGGGAATGGAAATATGCTGTAGCTGAATATTGCTGGTCTTTTATCAAGGAGATACCCAACGGCCAAAAAAAAAAAAAAAAAAATCCTTTTAGAGTTTGTGTTTTCTGCAATCAAAGCACTGTTACATTTCTCTGTAACAGAGCAGTGCGTCATAGACCATTTTGTTTATACAGAATCACATAGTTTCATATAAAGGACAGAAAAAATGTTCACATTTGTTGTACGGTGTTATTATATCTGACTTGTTTTGGTTTTGTTAGACTCGCTACGGTCATTTTGTGCACGTTATTATGACTAATTAGATCGCAACCTACGGCGTAGACTGGATTCCGAATTACATCCATGCTTGAACCAGCATTAGAACCCGGCACCTGGCACTTGAAGTCTAGAGCAATTAATAGATTTGAAGTAATCTTATTAAATACTTTTTACTTTCTTATATATTCAATAGAAGAAAGTATTGGATTCGCAAACATTTTCGACCTCAGGATTTCAATGAATTTACACATTTTGAGAGGTCAACACGATTTGATCATTTTTAGAAAATGTCTGTCTGTTTCTGTGTGTGCATGACAAAATTTCGTGGCAATCGTATCTGAGAAATTACTACACAAAATTTCATAAAAATTGATATGTAATCGCACCTTGACAGAAATTAGTGCCTATAATATTTTGGTTGAAATCGTCCAGCAGATGGCGTTGTCATTCCGATTTTTCTAAATTTTTAACATAGCGGTATAGGACAAAATTTCGTATAAATGTGCATAAAGAGAAATGTTTTTTTAAGAATCATTATGAAGTTAAAAGGAAATATTTATAACAATGAAAGTCAACTGAGAATTTTCTTTTCTATATCTGGAAACATCGCTTCCCTCCCTGGAGAAAGTACCCCTCCCAAGGAAGAGGGAGGGGCAAATTTTCATTCTGGGTGTGCTTCAAAATAGCTCGTCAATGCCTTTAAAACGAATGATTGAACCATCGATCTGTGATAATTTAAAATAAAATTATCGATTTTTTTTATTTTTAACAAAAGAAAAAAAATTGAGATGTCACATAGAGAACAAAATTGATTTTCTTTCGATATTTAGTGTGATACTTTTCTAGAATGAAAATCGTCTGCATTCATCATGGAAAATAATTTTAATGAATAATATTTTTAATAAATTAATTGTACTGGGTGAATTTGTATCAAAAATTATATAGAAAAATGTCATATGGTGACCACAATATGCTAGTTTTATTAAGTAGCTCATCTTAAAGTATCTTTTATATCGAATATTAGTATCGAATATAAAGTATCATTTATATCGCGTCTTTTATATCGAAGCCGGAATGATACACGCTTAATTCGAAAATGCCACGAAAAATGTTAAACAGTAGGTTTGGGGCGTCGCTCTACGAATGGTTTTTTGCACATTAAGGCTCATTAGACCGGGGTCTATGAATTACAGTAATGCTGAATAATAAAATTAATAACATGTTTTCATATTTTTATTTTTCCATTATTAATAATAGATCCAAACACAATATTGTGTTTGAAAAAGTATAAATAATTCCTATTTAAATGATGAAACGTGTGTAAATGCACTATGATTTTCCAAATGGTTGTATATGAGCATTTGTTGGTTAAAATTGCTCCAAGCTCCATATGTAAAATTTTTATTATTAGTATTAATTGACAGCGAGTGTCGAGCGATTCTAGCTATGTTACGACACTCCTCTGAAGCGTTTATTTAAAAGAAAAAAAATTACAAAGACCGCCAGAGATCCTCTCTCTGGCGGTGCGACAAGGGGTGGCAGTATACATTTACAATTAATATTGTCTGTAGCAATCATTGCAAATAAAGTTTTGTACTTTAGTCACCTGTTTGTATCACGTAATAGAAAAAAGACACTTATGGTAGCTAATAAAGTAAAAAATTTTAGCAGTTAGAATTTATCCTACAAAGCTGGTTAAAGTTCTATTTTCACTCAATGGACTTAAACATCGACAGCTTATTATTTAATCTCAGTGAAGCTTTGTTACTTAACTGAAAGATGCTCATTTCTGCAACTTTTGCATCGTATTTGTTCGTTTCGTCTGCCGGGAAATTCTGTAGAGACTTCGATAGTCATGAAACTGATGTTAATATGACAACGTTTAAAAGTATATCTACAATTAAGAAATTATCGATGAAACTAGTTAAAAAAAAAAAAAAAAAATCCAATTCTGAAGAAAAAAGAAAAAAAAAAGGTTTTTAACAAACATGTACATTTTATGAAATTACATTGGTAAATTTTCGGATCTAGTGCTTAGCTTTCATTAGCAAAAACACGTAATTTATTACTACTATCAACAGTAGCTATGTTTAGATCGTAATTTCTCAAACGACACAAAATCCTACGTGAAATACCTTTATTCGGTAAAAATTGTCGCCTATGAAGACTGTGCCCGAAATTCTTCTGAATGATAACCATAGCCTTAAATACCAATTAAATAGAAATTTATTTTTTCACCTAAGATTGTACCCTAAATCCTTCTCTACGATTCCGAATAAGAACTGTAGTCTTTGATATCAATTAAAAAGCAATTTGCTTTCTTGATACTATTTTTTTTTTTTCTTTTCATCTGAATATTCATTTAAGTATTTTACTAGGTCCAAAAAGTCGGTGCGTTAATAAGCAGCAAATTATTTTTAATGGAAACCGTAGTTACATAGAATTTCGAAATAGGTTTTTAGTATAATTTAATTTATTCACCTTTTTTTTTTTTTTTTTTTTTTTTTACTTATGGCAGAGATGCGATTATTATTCTAATTTAAGTAAATAAGTAGAGAAAGACAACGTTCGTTATTATTAAAGCTGTAACATTTTAAAATTTAATTAACTTTTCAATTTTGCTTATTTTTCTCTTGCATTTTCGTACCTTAAAAATAAATTTCTTGGTGATCTAATTAAATACAGATTATCTAGTCATTAAAGTATACTCAGTTAAATCAAAAGAAAAACAGAAAAATGTAATTGATAACTAAATTAGGGGAGATATCTGCATAAAATGAAAAAAAAAATATATATATGTGTGTATATATTGGTTCGTATAGACTAAATATAGCTCACTTATCACTTAAAATTGGAATTAATAGAAAAAATATGGATTTCCTAAATAACTGATAAAATTAATGCAAATTTTAATATTCATCAATTTTACAATCTTTAAAAGTTTAAAAAGGCGTTTTTACGAAATTTGGAAAAAGAATAATTTTCAATTAAATGTTTATTTTTAGATATATTATATTTATGCATGATTTAAGTAAAAATTAGAAACTTTCATCAATAATTTAAATGAATTTTTGAACCTGAAAACTGATCAAGCACTATGCTAAATTCAAAATAAAACTAGTATGTTGTGGCCACAACATGACTTTTTCATTATATTTTCCTATGCAAATTCACTCAGTAAAAATTAAAACCATTGTTTAATAAAATTCTCTATTATCTTCCATGATAATGCTGTACGATTTTCATATTACCCAAGTTAAAATTCATGCTAGTACCAGCAACAAAAATATGCTAGTTATTGCTATGTATTGCTATGTCTGCTAGATTTTCTTGCTATTATATGCTTTATAATGCTAGCCAGCATCGAATGCTATATTAGCTAGCTAACACGGCAAAAGCATGACATGCTATGTACAATCATCGTATGCTTATTTGTTGTTTAAGCTTCTTCCAAAGCATGGAGAGGTATGTACCTTAACAAGCTATTGTATGCTTTTTCATGCTTGCCAGCATAACATGCTATGTAGATAGCTTAGGTAGAAATAGCATGACATGCTATATCCCAGTAAGAAGTGCTAACTTGCTGCACAAGCTTCTTCTAATCATGGCAAGGTATGTACCTTAATAAGCTATTATATGCTTTTTCATGCTTGCCAGCATAACATGCTATGTAGGTAGCTTAGGAAAAAATAGCATGACATGCTATTTCCCAGTAAGAAAAGCTAACTTGCTGCACAAGCTTCTTCCAATCATGGCAAGGTATGTACCTTAATAAGCTATTATATGCTTTTTCATGCTTGCCAGCATAACATGCTATGTAGGTAGCTTAGGTAGAAATAGCATGACATGCTATATCCCAGTAAGAAGTGCTAACTTGCTGCACAAGCTTCTTTCAATCATGGCAAGGTATGTACCTTAATAAGCAATTATATGCTTTTTCATGCTTGCCAGCATAACATGCTATGTAGGTAGCTTAGGTAGAAATAGCATGGCATGCTATATCCCAGTAAGAAGTGCTAACTTGCTGCACAAGCTTCTTCCAATCATGGCAAGGTATGTACCTTAATAAGCTATTATATGCTTTTTCATGCTTGCCAGCATAACATGCTATGTAGGTAGCTTAGGTAGAAATAGCATGACATGCTATATCCCAGTAAGAAGTGCTAACTTGCTGCACAAGCTTCTTTCAATCATGGCAAGGTATGTACCTTAATAAGCAATTATATGCTTTTTCATGCTTGCCAGCATAACATGCTATGTAGGTAGCTTAGGTAGAAATAGCATGGCATGCTATATCCCAGTAAGAAGTGCTAACTTGCTGCACAAGCTTCTTCCAATCATGGCAAGGTATGTACCTTAATAAGCTATTATATGCTTGCTAGCATAATATGCTGTGTAGGCAGCTTAGGCAGAAATAGCATGGCATGCTGTATTCCAGTAAGAAATACTAACTTGCTGCACAAGCTTCTTCCAATCATGGCAAGGTATGTACCTTAACGAGCTATTATATACTTTTCTATGCTTGCCAGCATAATGTGCTACGTAGGCAGCTTAAGTAGAAATAGTATGGCATGCTATATGCCAGTAAGAAGTGCTAATTTGCTGCACAAGCTTCTTCCAATCATGGGGGAAAAGGTACCACAGTGAGCAATCGTGTGCTTGTAAATGCTTGCTAGCATAATATGCTATGTAAGCAGCTTATGTAGAAACAAGATGATGTGGTGCTATGTGCCAGTAAGATGTGCTAATTTGCTACACAAGCTTCTTCCAATCATGGCAAGGTAGGTACCACAATGAACAATTTTGTGCTTGTTAATGCTTGTCAGTATCAAATGCAATGTACCAAAGTTAAGCAGGAAGATGTATTAATTTGTTTTGTATGATTGGAACAACCCCTGTAGCGTAGATATATTGCCCAACCATACTAAAAATAATCCGTAGAGATCAATACAAAAACTTATCGATATCAATAGAATTCTATTGGTATGAGTTTATTTCTATGGATGTCCCTACCGCTATCAATAGAAGCTATTGACATCTGTAACCTATTGATTATATCCTCAACTGATATCAGTAGACCTTTACAGACATTATTAGAAATTTGATCAGTAGGCTGCCGATATAAATAGAGTTTTATTGATACGAATTGATTTCTATGGATTTCCCTACCTTTATCAATAGAAGCTATTGACATCTGCCACCTATTAATTATATCCTCAATCGATATCAATAGATCTTTACAGACATCAGTAGAAATTCGATCGGTAGGCTATTGATCCCAATTAGTATCTGTAGAAAAAATGATATTTGCAAATTTTGCTCATTTTTTACCAAATCTCGATAAAAAAAAATTAAAATGTTTAAAAATCTGTATTTCCCGTTTCAAAGCATGTTTTAAACGCAATGACGTATTCCTCTAAAAAACATTATTTTTCATGCTCCCTCAGGGATCCCCCTTGGGGGGGGGGGGAATCACGTTCAGTATTACAAAATTTATATCTGCGAAGTTTTGATCGAAATTTTAAAATATTCTATTTTTTTCATTGACATTTTAATATAAAAACTGATTTAAAAAATTTCAGCATTCAAAGAAAATTGGTTTTGAGGTATATGCATTAGGTTTGCAAAATTGATTAATTTTTTCCAAGTCCCAGAAAAAGAAAATGGTTCAAATATTTAAAAATATGTATCTCCCGTTCCAGTGCATACAAAATGTCATGCTAAACATCTTTTTAGAGGTTCTGAAGTATTCCTCCAAAGAACATATTTCTTTTATCCCCCCCCCCCTCCAGACGGTATTCCCTATCATCAATTGGAGGGGGAAATGACGCTAGTAACTCAAAATTTACAGTTGGCAGAAAAATTATTGAAGCACAAACTTAGATTTCTCATATATATATGTATAGTTTGGTTGCTAATTTTTATCATCAGTTTACAGCATAAAAAGAGCGTAAGGCTAAGATCATGACGCGACAAATATTGAACTCAAATGTATTACTCGAAAAAAATCTATAACATTGTTTTAAATTAACATAGATCTATGGTTCAACCATTCGTTTCAAAGGTATTGACGAGTTTTTTTTAAATATATCCATACTGAATATTTATACCAAATGGGGGCTATTTCCTCTCAGGGGATGTTCTAAAATGCACATACTTTTTCCTCATAGTTTACAACTACAGTTATCAGTAATTCCTATTAATCTCACAATCACTTCATAAAAAGTAATTCTCATTACATACATATTTATACGAAATTTTGTTCTGTACTACACCCTAGCACACAGTCACATGTTTTCTAAAAATGGTCAAACCATATTAAGGATGGATGGTTGGGTTTTTCGTCGCACTAGTGCTGCGCAGATGGGTAATTGGCGACGGTCTGGGACACACCCCTAGAGGTGGTTCGGAGACATGCCATCACAATTTTGATCCTCCATGGAAGGGATGGCTCTCCAGCTTCGGTAACCCCAGAGGTATAATTTTTGATGGGAGCATGGAGGACATTGCGGCCATGACAGATTTTACGTGCACCAGCAACCGGTGATGTACACGACGGTCTCTGGCCGGCTCGAGTACAGAACCCGCAATCTTCCAATTACGAGGCCGGCACTCTACCGACTGGGCTACCGCGGCCCAGGTATTAAGGACCTCACAAAACATGTAAATCCATTTAAAACTAGAGTTCAAAAACTTTCACGAATTCATCATTTTTTTCTTAGATATACAGAAGAAAGTATAAATAGTTAAATCGTGCTTGAGACTTATCAAAACATGTGAATCCATCAAAAACGAAGAGTTGAAAATTTTTACTAATCTTCTTTTGAAGAAAGTAAAAAAAAAAAAACTTAAGAAGTTTTTTGAAACATTGTAAAATTAGTTTGTTATGGTCATCACAAAACTGCTTTCTGTATATTCTAGTACAAATTGTAAAAGTATTACATATTGAAATTATTTTCCTTCGAAATTGGGGATAGCGATAGTCCTCGGAAAATGAAGACATTTGGTTACCTTATCAATGAATGACTGAAAAATATTTACCCCATAGTGTAAGGTGACCATACGTCCTCGAAAATCGAGGACTGCCCTCGAATTTTGACTTTTTTTATTTTTTGTCTCCAAAAATTCTTTGTAAATTGTGATGACATGTCTCCAGACCACCTCTAGGGGTGTGTCCCAGACCGTCGCCAATTGCCCATCTGCGCAGCACTAGAGTGACGTAAAACCCAACCAACCAAAAATTCTTTGATTACTGGGGGAGACTAAATGTCCCCAAATTTAAATATTTGCAAGTATTTCTTTCAAAATCGTAGTCCATTCCGTGGAGGATCAAAATTGTGACGGCATGTTTCCAGATCACCTCTAGGGTTGAATCCCAGACCGTTGCCTAATGCCCATTAAGCACTAGTGAGACGGAAAACCCATCCATTCCAATCCAATCAAAATTGCAGTCTAATGCACAAGTACACGTACAGTGTCTAGAATATACAGTTAAGACTACTATATTATATAGTAGTCTTATATACAGTGGGGCAAGCGCTTATAATCGAATGCTTAAAATACTGCTAAAATAATTAAGCTTCCTAGATGGCGCTTCGATCGATTTTTTTGCTCAAACCGAAGAGCTGATTGGATTTTCCTAGTTTCGTCTGCTCAATCACGTCATCTAAGAACATAATTTACCAATAGGGAGTCTCGGTTTTAATTTCGTGACACTAACTTCGATTACAGTAATTTTTTTAGTACAATTTTATTTCCCGCTTTCCACACTGTTAATTCTATACGTTGAAGCACAAATAATTGGATAATCTTGGAAATCAACGAAACTTTGAAATAAAGACCCTCATACTTCATGAGCAGAGAAAGAATCATGCACTACTAATTAGTATATAAATTCTATCTTGCCCGATTTATGTTAAGTGAAAAATAAAATTTATTTTATGAAATTTCACAAAAATGGCAGTTATATGATTACCACAAATTGCATTGATACATTGATAGAAGAGAAAAAGAAATGATTTTCTTGTAGTTATGTAATCGGGAATAATTTCTGCATTTCTGGGAGTGGGGATTCTGAAGATTAAAATGAAATGCTGTTATTTTGTGTTCTCTCCTATCATCATAATAAAGTGTAAATGGGTTCTATAGACTTGATTATTTTAATAAAGCTGGGATAGTTTAAGGGAGGCATACTATTGTAACAATCGCAGCTATCGTAGATCACAAGTCGGATCGTACACTCCGCAGCAAAAGTATCCGAGCACTAGCAATAATTCCCGTCTTAAAAATACACATTTAATACTGCTTCGTTAAATAAATCCTTGTTGAATCTCGTTCTTAGTCTGTCTAAGAACATGATACGACAAGGACAATAGTATGCCTCCCTAACTTGCATAAACATATCACAGGCTCAGCAATTTGTCATAGAAAAAAGTGTTTCAAAGCATTTTGTTATGTATAAATCAGAGTTCTTTTTATTAATTATGCCTAGCATATAGCTATTAGTCTTTTATATCCCCGAAAAAGTCCCGAAATAGAGTTTTCAATGTCCTTGAAATTTATTTTGATTTGGGGACAAACGGTAATTTGTTAAATCAGTGTTTGAAAATATGGTCACCTTATCATAGAGCTTAAGCGCAATATACCAAAGAATATTACATTAAATCTTTAAAAAAAATTGAAATTGCGACGTCATAAGAGGCTCCATTTTAAAATTAAAAATATGATTTTTTATTAATATTGGTTAATTTTTTTGGTATGAGAAAGCAGGTATGGCAACGTAGCGCTTGTTTGTTTACAACACGGATCAAGAACAAGATTCAAGCAAGATGGATGCTGCCATGCTGCCATGTGAGGAAAACGTGGATGTTCTGATTAGGATTACTATTTTAATTATCGAGGTAAGTTCATAAATAAAACATTTGTTACATTTTAATACGTTTTCGTTTTTGTCATTCTCCAGTACATTTAATTTTGGACATAGCTGTAGGAAAACAATTATAATTAAAATTTTTGGTATGTTTACCAAATCGTCCTTTAGCGTTATTCTGAATGCTTGTCTGAACGGATTATATTTAAGTAGCATCGAAATGTGTTCAAATGTGTATGTTTAAAATAAGTCAAAATTATTTATTTCATAATAAAAGTTCATGAAATTCATCTTTTCGCTGTACGATATTTATTGTTTGTACGGTATTCATTGCTGTACTTCATAGCTATAACAATTTATCGATTAAAAAGAAAAAACAAAAACTTAACTGTTGTATGGAAGGCATAATAAAACATTTTAAAGGATAATTTAACATAAAATCTGACAAAAAATACAGGAATTTTCACCTGGATGTCTTCAAATGAATAAAATAAAAAGGTAATTTAAAATAAAACTAATATATCCTAATATAAACATATTGTTACTTAATGCTTAGCAAATATCATTTGAAAAAAGAAAAAAAAATTATACAATCAAAAGAATTGATAATTCCATTACTATTTTAATATTTTCCCCTTACTCTTTAACTTTTTTTTTTTTTTTTTTTTTTTTTTTTTTTTTAAGAGGGGGGGGGGGGTACAATTGGTAGTTAAATTGAAGGGTTCTGATTTTTTTTTCCTTCTTCTTTTTAATTTTTTAAACATGTTTTAAAAAAAAAAAAATCATTATTTAAAAAATATTATGTGGACTGATGTTAAATAATATAAATTGGTATGAAAGTGAAAGGTAGACTAATAAAAGATCATAAATTTGAAAATATGCTCTTTTCTAAATAATGTGAGAAGTAAACAATAATTGATCTTTTCATTTGTTTTATCTGTTAAATTACATGAGATTAAATTAGGGCGTTTTATTTACAAGTCATTTAATCATTCCGAGATTACAAAGTAATGTTAGAGATAGTTTGTTTTTACTGAATCTCTCAACCTTTTCTTGAAATTATGTTCCTATATTTGTATACGAAGTGGCTAATCGGACCGTTTCTGCAATTTTGTACAGGCTATTCGGACCATCTTTTCCAAGGAGAATAAGTTAGCACTGATAAAAGAGTGAAATTTAGACATAATACAATGTGTCTCGTCCCCATGCAGGAAAAATTATCTTTTTACTTTTTTTTAAGTGTGGGAGTGTGGTAGAGATTAATTATTTTCACAGTAATTTTGTACTCTAAATGATGTTAAAATTCTTCATAAAAGAGCAATAACTCAAAATAATTTTTATAAAGCAAAAATGAAAATAATGAAGATTTCAAAAATTGAATAATAAAAATAAAAAATGCAACATGAAAACAGATCTTAGTAAATGAGTATTTTTAATCTTTGAAAAAATCTTCGCAATATGTGTTATGAATATACATAAATATGAATAAATGTATAACATATGAATAAATCTGTATATTCAACTACATAGATGCAATTGGTTTTTTATTTCCTTTCCTTCTTTAAAAAAAAATTAAACCATTCCAATATAATTCGATACAAACCAAACCCAATTTTCTATACAAATATATGTATGATTTTTCTGAAAATGACATTTGTACTTATTTTGTAATGTTTTCTAACAGCAATGTTGAAATATATATGAATTGTAGATCAATCGCATTATACACTTTCAAAATGCTAAAAGTTTGAATTTGTAGTTGAAACAAGCAAAATCATTAGTATATTACAGAGAAAATTGAAGATCAAACAAACAAAATCATTATTATGACCAGCGTAACAAGGAAGCGGTCTGAATAGCCCCCCCCCCCCCACTAATCGCACCGATGGTCCGAATAGCAACGGCATATTTGTATAAGAAAATTCTTATATTTTCATATTTGAATGCTTTGACCCCTGCATTATTAATTTTTTACTTGATATTTCGCAAATTATTTTATAAATTTACAAATGGGGTATCATTTAAAAAAAAATCTGAATTAAACTCTGGTGTATAGGTACTGTAATCTGAATTTGAAAACTCGCCCAATTCTTAGCAATTACTTTTGCAACTTATAGCGTATTGTTTCAATTTCTTTATTCAAGTGTTTAATTCATCTGAGAAAAATATTCAAAAAATTTTAAAACAATTTAAAAATACACTATTTGACAAATGCTATTTCAAAATATTTTTCTTGTAGTAGGGTAAATTTAATCTCACACGGCAAGAAGCGATAAACATTCCAAACATAGATTGTGTCATTGCATAGGATTATAATTTGTCAGGCCCCACAAACTATAATTAATTACAAATTAATTATAATTAACTATAACAAATTATAATTAATTTTCATTTTTAGAAAATTAAGTTCCAAGCTAATGTAAGAATAAAAACTTGTTGTGTAATTTAGTGAATGTTTTTCGTAATTAGCAACAACTTTTTAAATTCTCAAGAAATAGCATCCAAATCCAAGATACATAGACGTGCCAAGTCTTCGTTATTTTCAACGGAGACTTCACATTGGAAAGTTTTTATAAATGTTTCCCTTTTAATTGTATTTATACGTCGAAAATATATGTGACAGATTCCTTTTTAAAATATCAATGTTTAAATCTGATTTAAAGATTAGTAATGTTGACACCTATGAAGATACCAATCGATATCTACAGGTTGCTCTGTAGGTGCCACTTGTTTGTCTGTTACTACAAGTTTACAGTTCGAGTAATCTGTATGAGTTATTGTAGTTGATATTCAAGGCTCACTACTAATAGTAGTAACCTGAGCAATCCAGGTCCCCTAAATTGTTCATTTGGTGTAATTTTTTTCTAAGGTTTTCATATCAAACCATACTGAAAATTCTTGCATGTTTGATTTGTAGTATTATGCATAGCTCATTTTAATTATGAATATTATATATTTGTTGTTATTGTTTAGATACAGAAAAAGAACTGGAGATATTTTAGATTTAAGTGCTGAAGGAAAGAGAAGAATGAAAATTAGAAGGATGTTTTCCAAAAGAAAGAAAGGTATGTGTATTTATTAAAATTAAATACAAAGTTAGCACAATTTCACTGCTAACTGACAAAATTTATGTAATTTTAACCCTACAAGGCTCAATTTTTTTTTAGTGCGCGACAAAAATATATAGGTTGTAATTAGTGATCAGAAGATAGGGAAAACTCATAAAAATATAAATAAAACCATATTTTACGGAAAAATCAACTTTTTATTTCAGTTCCACATACGGTACACTGAGCCTTAACTATGCTTTTTGGTATTAAACTAGCACAATTGAATTGTTTTGGAAATAGTTTCCTATTTGAATTTTTTTCAATTAGTGACTTATTATTTTAAACAAAATGAAACAACTATTATATAATTTACTTTTTTATATATTGCAACTAACAAACAAAACCATATAACTAATATAATAAATTTGTTATTTTTTTTATTGATGAAAAGATCTAAAACATTTATTATATATATTTAGGCAAAGTCCTACGCGACATTTGTCGCAAGATAAGAATGTTTTTCCTTTGCAACAAGGATATTCGCATCGTTGTCTTTTTTCACCCCAAACAGGAAAATGCTCAAACCCATCACGTCTGACATCACGAGGAGGTAGGATTGATGTATTCGTCTTCTGCCTTTTATTTTCAATTTCATCAGATAAACTTGGTCTACCTCTCTTTTTGTTTATCGATAGCCCAAACATGCATAAACTTTCGCTACTTCAATTTGAAGTCCTTCTGTTTCATTGGGGTTCGCGTATGCTGCTGCTCCCCGACTCTTCTGTACAATAACCAGCAATTGATAAGAGTTAGATCAAGAAGATGATAAAATAGCCTCAAGTACTATTTTCTGGTCCTAATTTTTGTTTTATATTTCCCTAGGAACGAATCTAGGAGGTCCACACCACCCATATGCTGGTTATATGTTTTGATTATTTGGGGGCAATCCACTTGTATATACTTTTTCTGTTTCTTGCAGTATCTTCTTGCTGTTTCTATTGGCTCTTGACCCACAAAAGACGATGATAAAACGACTGGTTTGTTATCGTACCACATAACGGTGATAATATCTGTATTATCACAATTTGCTACCCATTGCTCTAAATAACCTCTCTGAACCTTTTCCTTTTTCAGGTCTTTTATGGAAGGTATTTTGAGGTCTTTTCCTAGAGAGGGTCTTTTGAGGTCTTTCTCAGAAGGAATATTCAAGAAACCCTCAATATCTTCATCACATAATCTTCTTCGCGACATTATCTGCAATAAAATCAAAGTATTCATAAGGAAAGTTATCGTAAGTACGTATAAGTAAAAACGGACACTAAAGCTCAACGTACCGTATCTGGAACATACATAAAAATATGATTTACTAAAAGGTTATTGTTGTAATATAAAAAAACAACTTACCTTTGCAAAATATACACCTCGTTATAACACACAGTATTTTTTTCGAGTCAAATCTGTTCAAAAACTATTTTTTTTTTATTTTTGAATTCAGACAAACGACTAACGTATCACTTTCATTCAAATTTCAAACTGTGTGCACTATAACAAAAACACGAACGACATCTTTAGGTAAAGATTCGTATTACTACATTGCTAAATGTCAGTAGCTTCTATCAAGATGTCAAGAGATGTCGCTACTAATAATTTTATAGCTATAGGAACGATTAAAGTCGGTGTTCCACATATGGAACTGGGTGCCTTGTAGGGTTAAAGTTTGAAATTTTTTTTTACTCCCTGTGGCAGAATTTTTTCCTGCTTTCTGCGACAAACCTCACTAGAGCTAATTTCTTTCTGTAAGATATTCAATTATAAGTAGTGTGCAAGTGCATTACTAACCAGAAATAATAATAAATAGATAAATTATTATTTAAATGATAAGTGAAATAAATATAGATTATAAATATAATTATTTTCGAATTCCTATTAACTTACTGCCCACACATATTATGTTCTACTTAAAAAAAAGAAAAAAAAAGAATCCAGTTTTCCTGTATTTAAAACTTGGTTTATGTTAAAATTCCTAAGTAACTTTGGAATTTTAGAATTTCATAAATATTAATATAAATAAACATACAAAATATTAAATATGTCTACACATGCTTTGTATATATTTCTGATGTCTGAAACCAGTATATTTACTTAAATTTTTATTAATTATCATCAATAAATTGTTTTAAGATTCGTTAATTTATAAGCAGCATAATACTTAGATGTTAACTTATATATGGCAGATATTATTAATTCATATTTCTAACCAGATTCAAGCACATTTATAGATTCTGAATCTTGACGATATAGGCTTTTGACAGTTGAGGTTTCTGACAGGTTTTTGACGGTTTAAACCCTTGTCATGTCAAAAACCCAACCCTGAATTTATTTATATGCTAATTTGCTAATGGATAAAATCTATGCCTTTTGCAAAGCTGAATTCTAAAATATTGAAAATCTTGCTGCTAATTGATGACTGTCACACTTTTGTCGAAAGTCACACATCAGAAATTATGCAATACTTTTGCAAATGAAATTAAAAGTACCAGGCTATTTCTCCAATAATTGTCCAACATTTATGTTTTTTCACAACTAAACTATTATTTTCTTGCTAATCGATAATAATTTTACTTTTTTTTTTTCAAAACTGATTCTTGAAATACAGATTGCCATGCGTTCTGCAATCGGCCATAATCGACTAAATAATTTGCTGTTATTTAGCTACTAATCGATGAAAATTACATTATTTTGACAGTTGAAGTCAAAATTTTATGTTTAATATGTTATTATTTAGCCTAATTGATAAAGGTTGTAATACTTTAAAAGCTGATTTTTGTAAATTGTGATGTCTTTATAACTGATAGTGAAAATATGTAATGCTTTCTCCGATAATTAATGAAATTTAGATTTAATTGGAATTAATTGCTGATATAGTAGGCTTTATTTCGATGCTAATTGGTGAAATTCTTGTTTTTTATTTTTATTTTTTCTGCAATTGCAATTTTCTGCAATGATTTGCAATACAGTCGAACCTTGTTAATGTGAATCTCAAGAGAGATACATTTGTTTATGTTTTCAGTAGTTCATGTTATCAGTAACTAATATTTATATAACTAAACTAATCTTCATCTTGACAGGAAGTGTAGAAACAGTTCATGTTAAGAGTAATTCACGCTAACAGTGTTCACGTTAACGAGGTTCGACTGTATATGCAATAATTTATGGCCATTTACTGAAATGTGGAATTTTAAAATTGTAAAAATTTATGTAACTGCAGTAAATTTACGTAATTGCAACTAATTGTTAAAATAAATGTTATTTTGCTAAAAACATGTAAATATTTAGTCTCCATAATCAGGGTTGAAAAAAACCCAGCCCAGTGGGTTTTATCAGGGTTTTTTGGGTTTTATCAGAGTTTTCAGGAATATTTTCTTCCTTCTTTTTTTTTACTTTAAGTATATCATTCATAATAAGATAATTTATGAAAGTAAATATTAATAATTCATTAAAATTAAACAAAATTAATTTTTTAAATTTCTAAAGTCTTTTTGAATTTAATTTTAAAATTTCTAAAGTATTTTTATAATTAATGGTTGTTCTTTTAATATTCTAAAATTCTGTTTATTTGCCCTTTACAACAAAAAATTGGATTTTAATAATTATTTAGTGTTGCTTTATTAAATTTTTTGTAGTCGTTAGATTCTCATAAAATATTTTTAATTATTGTTCCCAGGGTTGGTCCAGGTTTTTATTTTTGGGGCCCATTTTTGTGAAAAAAAGAATTGTTGCTTGAAACCTTTCATTTTAACAGTTACTCTATCTAATGTTTAACATCAAGTTAATAGCATTTTATAAAACAAGTATAGACGCTCATTAAAAATAATACTGTAAATATGGAAAAATTTTACAAAAGTATTTTTATTATAAAACAAAATTTTGTGAAGGGCTGTTTTTAAAAATCTGAATTTTGTGAAGGGACCCATTTTAACCCTCGCTTTCCCAAGATGGGGTCATTTTGATCCCATTTTGTAGTTGAAATTTAGTTAACCCCGCCTCATTCAAAAAGTGCACTAATTCGCCAAAGATAGCAAACATAATCTGTGGAATGTTGCAATTTCTAAACGATACAGAAAGGTGCAGTGCTGGTGATTTTCGCCAAACCTGCCAAGCAGCGCCTGAAAGCACTTTTTCTGCTGTAACACGTTGATCTTGGGAAAGCGAGGGTTAAGGATATAAATTTTGTGAAGGGGCCCATTTTAGAGATTTGAATTTTGTCAAGGGGCAGCAAAAGGGTCCCAATTTTTGCCAGGATCGACCCCTGGTTCCTCTAAATTACCTAACAGTGTTGCACTGTTCAAGTTTTCAGAATTTTTTAAAAATTTGATTTTGATTTATATTTTACATTCCCTGAATCCCACAGTTTTATTTGTATTAATAAACAACTCTTATTTTGCTTATATATATATATGTATTTAAAAATTATTGTATTAAATATACCTTATTTAAAATCCTTAAAAAGTTTGAGCTGATATATTTCGGCGTCCCTAACAAGATCATCTTCAGAGCTCGAAATGACAAACTACAGCTGGGCGGTATGTTTACTTTTCTTCTCTTCTTCTTCATCCTTTTCTTCACTTCGCTTCGTTTGCTGAAACAGGTGCTGCCATTCTGGTGGAATTATACTATGTTCGATGTCATTAACAGAATTGTTAGATGTTAAGATTTCAAAGGTTTCTCTTTTTAGGGCAAATGGTGTGAATTATAAGGGGCTATTTTTTGATAATTAATGGAATTAGTGTTAATATTTTTAATATTGTTAGTCCTTGAACATGCAGTAGAGTGTTTTTTATATTTGAAGTCGGCGAGGTGTTCAGAGATACGTTTTTTAATTTTGCGTTTTGTCATTCCAATGTGTAGTTGGCATTATTTTTATCATGAAACTGAAAATTGATTTTATAAATTCCTGCGGTGTGTTTAAAATGAATTGGATCTTTTTCATTTCATATGCGTTGGTATATACAGTCGGACCCGCTTAAATGAATAGCTACCGTTCCATCTATATTAATTCGATTAAGCGGAGTATTTGATTATTCGGGGAAGACTAGAAACGCAAATACATGTTTAACTAGAGTGATTTTATGCTTACATGAAAAGATAAATGATCGATACCTCTTTCTTATTTAAATATTTAACTAAGTTAAAATATTATAGTAATTTATATATGCAATTAATGCTGGAATAAATACAAAATAAATAAAGTATACTTACAATTTTTATTTTTAACCCCCCCCCCCCCCAAAAAAAAAAAATAAATAAATAAAAAAATAAATAAAAAAAAATAAAAATTTATATATATATATATATATATATATGATTGATTATTTTGACATAGACTTATTATTTCAATTTCTATTTCTAAAGCACATTAATAGATTATAACCACTTCGATGAGATACAAAATTACGATGAATAATATTTAGGATTTTGTAACTTCATCTGTTGTTGGAGGGGGATCTGCTTGTTTTTTTTTTATCACTTTAATTTAAAGATTTTATAGAAAGATTAAACTTTTTATCTCTTTCTGTTTCTCCATCTTTATCCACCATCTATGAATTCAAAAAGTCATCTGAAAACTTCAAAAATTTGTGATTTGTGTGAGATCATATGTATTTTAATTTCTAATTTCATCATCAGTTGCTGATTTTATAAATTTGTTTTATCACCAATTTTTATCACCTCGGCAGGAATACTGTCTCATGTTTAAAGAGCCTTAGTTATGTAAGGTTTTTTAAAAGAAAAACGGATTTTTCTTTTCTCTCTCTTTTTTTTTTTTTTTTTTTTTTTTTTGAGAAAGAGAGGAAAAATTAGCTCAGAAATAGAGAAATTTTATTTAAGAAACGTCGTTCGAGTGTTTATGTGATTAAGCGAGGTGGCATTGTAAAAAATATTTCTTTAAACGAGGAAATTTAACATTACTTCTATGGGGAAAAAATTTGTTCTATCACTTTATATTCTTATAAGCGGGGATATTCGATTATCCGTTACCCAATTAAGTGGGAACGACTGTATTTTTGTTTGGTTTAATCGGAATATTAATGTTATGTTTTTTGGCTTCATTTTTAATTTTTACAGAGGCACCTTTACAATAGGGGATCGCGGAAGTGAAAGATCGTTTTATTTTTTGAGCGTTTGGAATATGATTAAGGGTCATTCCATGGTCACGTGTGGGACATTTACACAGGCATTTTGCAGATAGATTCTATATTAGCAAACCTAGATATTTTTTAAAAGAAATTTGATGTGTTTTTTCTGAATTGCATATAACTCTGTATTTTTTAAGACTAATATGTTTTTGAAAAGTATCAAAATACCCTATTTAAAGTCATTTAACCAAGTGTACCGTGTGGGACGGAACTGAAATGACAGAGATCTACTTTTTGATATAAATGAAGAATTTCAGTTAATTGAAATAAATTATTGCATTAATATATTTTTTTTTGAAAAAAGTATGCATTTGTAAGTGATGTGCATTAGGTTTGATTATGTTACTAATAATATTAATTTTGTAATCATTTTTTAAAGTTTGCAATAGACTGTCACGTGTATGACATTTGTAAAAAAATGTGTGATGTCTGATGTCCCACATGTGACAGTAAACAAAAAAAAATAATTTTTATCTTATATTTTGTAACATTCTAGACTTTTATTAGTTAGCACTATAAAATATCTTTTTTTTTTTTTTTTTTTTTTTTTTTAAGGAATTTTTTTATGCAGTGTGATTAAATGAAATCTTGTAGTACACAACTTCTTTTTCTCTTACCTTTTTATTGAAGCATAAAATGACAAAATAATACACACACAGAGGGGGGGGGGGAAGAGAGAAGAAAAAAATACTTTGAATTTTTTCATTAAATTTAAATTGACCACAATATTGACGTCTGTCGGTGCAGAATTTTATCGTATGTGATGCAGTCAGTAGAAACTGGCCACTTGTACTTCTCAGATATCCCTCTTGCTTCTTGCATAACCAATATTTGAATCTCATTAGAAATTTCAGTGTATTATTTCTACTGGATATGATTTAAAATCAAACATAAGTCTCCTTTGCAAATATTCAAATTTTCAACATGACACTTTTCATTATTGAGGATTTTTTTGGTGTCATTTGCATTATATACTTGTAGTGGATTTTTCTTGATACTGTTGTATTCCTGGAACATTAGATGCTGTCTCCCAAGGCTTGTATGTTTTAATTTCCTTCTTTATTTGTTCTTAGGCTTGAAAAAAAAAGAAAAAAAAAAACCTACTTTGGTATTTTTCACAGAAATAGATGTAATTCAGCTTTTGTTGATTGAATGATGAGTCCACTCTGTGCCATTATTTTTTACCTAACAAGACGCTTCACGCGTATGATGCATTCATTTTTTTAGTACTTGGATCCAGGTTTGTATTGCTTAGGTGATTTTTTCGGAATGTATTTGAGTACTCATACTTTAAGGATTTTAGTTTCAATATAAAATTTACATGTATTTTACATTTTCACTTCTCTGATGGTGTATTTTTCATAAAGACGACATTTTTAGGTCATAGGCTGAAAATTTTTGAGGAGCATATCAAATATAGGAATTTCCTCTCTAAATATAGAGAAAGCTTCTTTTAAAATCATTGTTAAATAATGCATTAGGACAACTTTCCTTTGTCCTTCTTTCCATACACAGATGCTATCTTTCATTCCAGCGATTAACCTTAAATATGAGTAATTTCAGAATACAATCTTAATATTAAGTATTTATGACTCTTATCTGATATTTATCAATTTATATTAGACAAAAAGAAGAAGAAGAAGAAAGAAAAACTTAAGCTATTTGAGTGTTTTATAAAAACTTCCCATTCATGATGTCGCGTGTGGGACAAAAAGCAATCTCTAAAATTTCTCATTCTAGTGAAACCTACTTGAATTCAATAAATTATTCAAAGAACAGTTATTAATTTATGTGTAAAAATAAAACATTTAAGCATAATAACATTTCGTTGAGTTTTTATTGAAAAAAAAACATCTTTTCTGGCAGCACCTGTTTCAGCAAACGAAGCAAAGTGAAGAAAAGGATGAAGAAGAAGAGGAGAAAAGTAAACATACCGCCCAGCTGTAGTTTGTCATTTCGAGCTCTGAAGATATTCAAACTTTTTAAAGATTTTAAATAAAGTATATTTAATATAATAATTTTTGAAATCAATCCTTTTTAATTTTTAAAATGTATATTTTTTTATTCTGTTTTAATAAGATAATTATAATTTTTTTTATGGGAGATTTTTTAGGATTTTTTTTTCTACAGAGCAGTTTTAGAAACTCCAACATTTCTAAAAATTCTTTGTTCATGTTATAATAATGTATATAATATTTGTTTTATGCTATTTATATGTTTATTGTAAGTTAGATAAAAGTGGAATTTTATATAAGGATTTTGAAAAAAAACCACCCAGTTTTTTTCAGGTCTGGCAAAATCAAGCCAAATCTGTCCATAATTCAATAATATTCTTTTTTTGTGTATTTGATTTTGATTACTGAAATTGTCATTTTTCGCTACTGGTTTCCAAATACATAATTCTCTTCTCTCATGCAATTTTTTTAAAATATTTTTATGAAGAATTGTTTTAAAACTACCAATTTTTGTGAAATAGTCGTTTTCAAATCCGAAATTTTCTTAGAATTACTGCTGCACTATAAAAATTGAGGCATAACATATTCGATTATCCCAGTGTTACAGAAAATATTCTTTTCTTTCTCCAATGGTAAGTACTTCGTCAATAAAGTTCTAAGTTTTCCGTGATTTTCTCCGAAACTTGCATGAATGTGGACTGAAATACCTTAGTAAATTTCCCATGGATAACATTCTTTGTAGGTCGGATTTTTCTGTGATTTTCTCCGAAATTCTTGTGAATACGGACTAAGACACCTTGGAAAATCTTCCACAGTGGACAGGCTTCTTTCAGTATTTCAGAAATTGTCATAACAAATTGTTGATTATATATAGATAAACTAAGTGATTGTAATAGACAGATAAATAATATGCCATAGAACTTTGTTTATCTAAGGTAATGTGGACCGATGGAACCTCAGATAATCAAAAACTCAGGTTAAATGGACTCTATTGTAAATCGAGGGAAAATATACAGTAACGTTTAAAATGAATGGAAACACAACCAATGAAGTAAAAGAATATACCTCTTACACATTTAAATGTAATCAGTTAAAAATGCAATACAATACATGCATACATGAATTATAAAAAAATATAAAAAAAGTACTGTGCTCTCAAAGTCGGAAGTTCTTTATGCCATTTTTTAAGGGTCACACCTCAACTGGGATGTGGCACTTTTTAGATTACCTTGGTTAATCAGGGCTTGGATAACTGAGGCTCTGCTGTATATAT
Source organism: Salticus scenicus (assembly GCA_963930645.1). Lineage (NCBI taxonomy): Eukaryota > Metazoa > Arthropoda > Arachnida > Araneae > Salticidae > Salticus > Salticus scenicus. Next base: position 262,697,668 of record OZ005649.1, on the reverse strand, counting down.
AAATTTAAAACTTTTTATGAATAATAATAAAAAAAAAAAATTAAAACATCATTTATGTAATTTTGTATTTGCTGGTTTTTATTGAGCTTATGTATATATGTAATAAGTACAAAACTATGAATAAAAAACATAAAATGCAAGAACTTGTAACAATATTTTCTGGTCAAAAGCAGACACGACCTTACGCCCCCATAACAGAAAATGTGAGATTACACCACAGTTTTTTTTTTTTTTTTTTTTTTCTTTTACAGTCTGCAGATTATTTTCAAAACAGTATTGTGCAGAGATTCCAAATGTCCCGAATTTGGTAGGAAAGATTGAAAATCGCCATCTTTCTCCATCTATAGCATAAATATCAATGTTTATTTTAAACTTGCTTTATGAGGTTCTAGAAACTGTGAATAGATAGAATTGTTCAATATCTTTCACTGATGTAACTTTTTATGGTACTCTCCCCCCCCCCCTTCCAAAACAATCAGTGATCAAATGCCTTCTGAAATATGTGATTTCTAATTGTTTCCCCCCCACATCATAAATGTCAATGTTCTTTTTAAACTTACCTAATTAGAATCTAGAGCCTATGAAGAAGTAGAATTGTTCAATATCGCTCACTCATATAATATTTTATCCCCCCTCTCTGCTAATGATCAAATGCCCTGCAGAAGTGTTGCGATTTCTAATCTTTCTTCATCCACAGTGTAAATGTCTATAACATAGCTGCCAAGTTTTATGCTCCGGGCATAAAATTTACGTTTTTTTCACATTTTTTACGCTTTTATGCCTAGATTGCTATTTTTACTCTTTTTCTACTGATTTTCATTTTTTTTTTTTTTTTTTTTTTTTTTTATTTGTTTAAGTATTCGATTAAATTTAATAAAAAAAGTTAAAAATAAAAAAACTCATCTTAAAAAAAAAGTATCTAAAAAGTACGATTTTTGCTGCTAATGCTTAGTAAACAAAGATCGCAATGTATTTGATCAATTGATTGATTCTGAGTTGATGCTTCTATAACTATCGTTGGTCCCCATTTATTGGTTGAAGCACGCTCCGTTTCAACGTCATCGCTTCAGAGGCATGGTGTGTGTTTTTCCTCCTCACCAGACATGCTCGGTTCACCTCAAGCCTTGCGCATCTTACAGAAACGGAAGCATGGGAAACGTGGGTGATGTTCGTTTTGTTATTATGTTTGTGCTTACAATTGTCACACGCTTTTGAAAATTTTGATGATGGCTGAAAAGAAATCTTATCAACTGTTTAAAGATAGCTATAGAACTGAATTTCGATGTATAAGAGCATCTAGTCAGGGTGAAAAGTTTGCATATTGCATTTATTGTCAGTTCAATTTTACAATTTCTCATAGCGGCAAATACCATACAACCAAACACATTGGAAAGAAAAGAAATGTCTATATTTATGCAAAATCAGCTAATATTAGCAAAAAGAATAAAATACATTACTACTTCAAGGAAGATAATCAATTATATTTACTATATTCTGAGAAAGTGTTTAAAAAAAAATTCTTTCAACAAATGTAGTTTTTACATTGTATTTTAATAAATGAAGCTTTTAAATTTATTTTTCCTTTCCGTTTTTTTTTTTTTTTTTTTTCTTCTTTTTTTGAGTTTGTAAATGTAATAACTAATTAAATTGAAAAATAGTTATCTGAAATATTTAAAAATAATTACTGTATCTGATACTTCTAAGCAGTTTGAAATGAAAACTATTTTTAAAATAAATCTAATGTGAAATTCAGACTAATTGCATCACTGTGTGAATATATTAAATTTGTAAGTATAGTAAATAATTATGAATGATAGCTAAACTTTACATTATATTACTTTTATCAAATGTTAACGTATTTAAAAAGTAAATTAGTGATTTTTTTTTTTTAAATACTTTTAAAATCTTATATGCCAAAACAGAAAAAATCCCATTTGCTTCTTTTTTCTTTTTTTCTTTTTTTTGGGGGGGGGGGGGGGTGCAAATTTTTTTGTTCGTGCACTGTTTTACTCCTTGGAATTTTCTCAGTTCGGCAGGTATGCAATAATCTTTTTAAACTTGCTTTATGAGATTCTAGAAAATATAAAGAAGTAGAATTGTTCAATATCTTTCACTTGTTTATTTTTATTTTTTTTGTGTGTGTGTGTGTTTCCCACCCACTCCCAACAGTCGGCAATCACATGCCACCTGTAATACTTGCAATTTCTAATTTTTCTCCATCTGCAACATAATTGCAAAAATGTCTTTTTAAACTTACCTAATTCGATTCCAGAGCTCATAAAGAAGTAGAATTATTCAATATCACTCACTCATATAATATTTTATTCCCTCTCGGAAGAAAGTTCTGATAGGTGATAATGTTTTCCTTTTCACGGATGTTTAATATTTCTACAATTCTTTTTCTAATTTATAAAGTAGATTATAGTCACCTAAACAAACCTTAAAATGTCGGCTAATTATAGCATATGACTCATTTACTTATTTCAGAGGGGGGAATGGATCGATTGGCTCATCATTACTTTCATTTTCATATTTTTCTTGCGAGGAAGATGTGAAAATTTCTTTGTCATCTTCTGTCATCTCGTTTCCATCCAATTCTTTAAATTGCACGAGCTCTGCCTAAGTGAATTTCAGCTGTCTGAAATCACCTATCCCGAAGTCTTCAAAATACCAAATTTCACTGTGCTCAAAATCATTAATTACTTTTTCATCATCCCATATTTCACATTCGATATTTTCCAATTTTGCTTTTTTCAACAACAATAAACAATTTTTAATTACTTTTAGAAAAGGAAATCTTGTATTTTTCGATTAAGAACACATTTTTTAATAAGGAAGACTGTTCAAACTTTATTCGAATAACCGAGGACGGTATGTGAAAAATATTTGTTTAAATGGGGAAATTTAACATTGTTCCTGTGAGACTGATTTTGGTTCTAACGAATTTTATTCGAATAAGCGGCGTATTCAATTATTCATTACCCAATTAAGTGGGTATGACTGTATATGTATGTATATACTAGCAGGCTTTGCCCGCTTCGCGGATCAGTATATTTAAATGATTTCTTTTTAATTGAATAATTGAAACTTTTCAATAAATATATTTCAATTGCCGACTATTTTCATCACAGCTTTATTATGGGACCTCCTTGGCGATATTAAATATTTTTTGAACTTCTCGAATCTGTACAACAAAACTCATTAAAACGAATATTCTCTAATACAGTCCAATAGTAAAGTTAATTCTTCGAATATTCTGGAAATAGTCGAAGGTATTACTCATGCAGCAAAAGTCACTATTCGATGAATGTTCTGGAACAGTCTAAAAAGCAGTCACTTGTCCCACAGGAGTAAAGACAATAACATCAAATACTCCAGAGCAGAAATCTTTGCTAGCTGACAAAAAATATCCAGTCGCTTAGAGCTCAATCCCTAAAGTGCACTCACTCAGAAGAAGTCTCTGAATCGCAGTGACTACATACTCTCTCGCAGAAATCAACTCACTCCTATTTATAACTTTTGAATATGATTCCATCGAGAATCCCATGGAAAGATTGAGATCTGTGCTCCCGTGTGTTAGAGAGCTTCGGGAATTCTAAACTACCATTTTTCACCAAATTTGGTCGTCCACTCATAAAGTTTGTCACCAAGGCTGACCCCACTGAAAGTGAATGAACTGCCCTTTTATTTTCACTTTGCCTGTAAAACTACTTTCATTGCAACAGTACAACTGATGCAGGGCAAAGAATTAATCCCTTATAACAATATGCTATGAGCACTATTTCTGCCTCATTTTAGACAACTAATGTTTTTATGGTTATATATATTTCCCATTAAATCTATTTTTATTTATTTATTTAAATATTAATTTGAATTTATCAAATATTTCTGCCCGACGGCATACAAGTGGAATCACACATATCAGTTCGTTTATTTGTATGATAAATTAGCGTAGTGATTGGTATATGAAAAATAAATAAATAAATAAACATTATCGTGCTACACAACTTTATTAAATTTCTCCCTTGGCGGCTTTTGAATTTTTGGCGCCATATTAGCAATGGATATATGTATATATATTTTTAAAATAATTTCTTGTATAAAAAGAGGAGCCCTATTTTGCTGATACTTTTATCGGACACCTTTTCGTTAATTTATAAGAATTCTTCATATTCTGTTTATATTTTTAATAGTTTTTAGACTTGCTGAAATAAATTTTCCATTTTTAAAACTGCATTTTTTTTTCTATAAAATTATCTACTGAGATAAAAATAGATCATTTGTGTGGCTACTATTTCAGTTTATAATTTTTGTCTTTTTGTAATATTTTATAATTTATTTATATTTTTGATGCTTTACTTAGATTAAAATGGCTGTTGCTAAATTAAACTTCTTGGCGAAAAACATTCGGTACATTTCAACGCCAAAATTAAAAAAAATAGTAGGATCTATATGTAAAACTGATAAAATAAATTTATAATTCATAGAGTTTATTGTAGTAAAGAAACGCTATGCAGTCGAATGTGACATCATGGACAGTTTTTTTTTTTTTTTTTTTTTTTTTTTTTAAATAACAACTTGACAATAAAAATAGTAGTTAAAAAAAAATGTTTTAGAACAACATGTAATATTATCATAAAGTATATTAGCACTTTATCAATGTGCATAAAATTTTCAAATTGATAATGACGTCAACTTTTCAAAGATGCATAATTTAATATTTTATAATTTTTTATATTATAATTTTGGTTCAACAGAAGTTCACCACCTATCTTCTAAAAATCCACAGATGGTTTTAACATCAGGAACAAAACTCTGATTCATTTCAAGGTTTAAGAAAAGTTGCTAGATTATATTCATCCTGTATTTCCCTTTGATACAGTTTATTACGCCCATATCTAAAGGTTGAATTTTTCATGTAGCATTTGATGAAAATGACATTATGTAATGTTTTTAAGCTGAATGCTTGTGTTTATGGGCAGCACAGTTATCAAACTAATCATTGTACAAGCTAGCAAAATGCACATGCTCTAAAGTAGTAGAAACAAGTATTTCTGAATGATGAGAGAGGAACAGACAGAAATACATATCCAATTGTGCATTTATTCAAAGAAAATACATAGGAAAAGTGAAGCTTTAGTTTTAACTTTAAAAGTTTGTTTAAACTTATTCAAATGGAAAAACTTCGCAATATCTGATACTAATGCAGGGTTGCCAACTGCTCCGATTTCTGCGGAGTTTCTCTGAAAAAATTTAAAAACTCCGCAATTCCGCAAAGTAATGTTTATGCTCCGCAAATTCAGTCTTGACCACCTTACTAAATATTTTTTATTAAATACATAAAACTGAATAGTGGCAGACACCGAAAAAAAAAAAAAAAAAACTATTTTTCTTTTTTTTTTTGAAGAACCACACGCTTCACCGTACAGTACTCATAAATAAATATTAAAGAAAAAGAAAGAAAGAAAGAAAACATTCTAGTGCTAGGCATTGCGTAATCGAAATATTGCTGACTCAGAACGGGAACAAGTATTTGTTTACATTAGCTAAGAGAGTGTTTAATTAAAACCACAAGCTGAAAGGGGGGGAAGAAAGAAACCGAATGCTATGGTTATGCGGTGTTTTGATTTTCATTTAAACTATATCAATGTTTCAGTTATCTTAATGCTTAATAGGTCTTTAAAAAAATTGTTTATTTTAATTATTTATCGATAAAAATAATGGATTCAAAGCTACTGAACTTTAAGGCCGATTGACAACGCTTTATTTAAGATTTATTTGAAATAATTATGCATTTATTTTATCATTCACTTAAAGCATTAATGATTTATTATTATATCTTCATTTGTATCTGGGGGGGGGATAAGTAAACAAATTATGACCAATAATCTGCAAAATTCTAAAGTTTACAAAACATATGGTCCCAAGCTATGCAGATTAGAGGGAGTTGACTCAGAGATGAGATCATTTACACATTTATATGAATATCAGAGATTTCGTTTTTAGATTTTTATGTGATAGTATAATAATTATTTTGACATTCATGAAAATTATTGGAAATTTAATTTTTTCTTCCCCTTCGTGCTTTTTTTTTTTTTTTTTTATGTAACTGAATAATCTACTTTCATATATTGTCTTTATTTATGTATGGAAAATATGCCATTATGCAAAAAACAAATTACTTTTGGGGTTTTAAGCTTATATTCAGACTTAATCACATTTCCCATTCTTATCTCTCTTCACTGTTTTGCTAAATATATTTGATTATCAATAAATATTTCTTAATTTCATATTATTGTTGTTAATTTATGTTTGTTAGTGGTTTCTTTCTTTCTTTTCTTTTTTTAATGTATTTTTAAAATTGCTCCTCAAAGTAGCCAAAATGCTCCTCAAAATTTCTCTGAATAATCCTCAAACTGTTTTTGAAAAGTTGGCAACCCTGCTAATGTTTTCAGTTGTTTACTGTAACCAGTCTCAGACTTTATTAACCCTTTAAGGTTCACTACTTAATTTATTTTAAAAATTACTAAACTAATTTTAAAAATGGCTTTTAGCCACATAGCTGATCATAAATATTTAAAAAATAAAAAATTAGCATTGTTCCTTTTCGAGGAATGTTCGGTTTGAAACATCTGTAAGTAAACCTTATTAAATTCAAATAATATTTAATTTAATAAATAAATCACTTTATAAGTAAACATTACCGGCAACATCAACTTGTAAAAGTTGCATAGATCCCAACATTTCAATATATTCCGGAGTATTTTAACCCTTTGCGGGGCAAGGTAAATCTGATCATTTAAATTACACTGCCACCGGAATTTACAAACATAATTATAATACAAGAAATTTTAAATGTTCATGTTGAAAAAAGGGCATTTTCTGCTTTGTTATAAATGTAAATTTTTGCTAAAAAATTTCTGGGATGAGTTTTTGCTCTTGAGAATTAAAATTAGGTGTTCCATCAGCGGGAACACTGCGACTCAAAGGGTTAAAGCATAGTAGATTCAAAGGGAGCAATAAAAGTTTGTACTAATCTATACTTTGTTACAACCAATTTTGTTTTAAGTGGACTTTTTTTAAAAACTATTTATCTATTTTGGGAGGGGGGGGGGACTGTTTGTTTTAAACTGTGCCAACACTGTTTAAAGAATGTTGTTTAATGACTAAAGCTTTGGATATATAGCACTTAATTTACAAACTGTAAATTTCAAATATACTTTTTCAGTCAGTTTTCCTTTTTATATACAGTGGGTAATCAAATTATTAGATTTTTTTTTTTTTTTTTTTTTTTTGACATTTTTTTAAATACTAGATTCATACATATATATATTTCTTGTTTCATTTTCATTCCAGGTCAAATGAGAGAATATCTACTGAAAAGAGGGAAAGACATGTGTGGAAGTGAGGCTGAAATAAAAAATTACAATCGATATGTGTACCTCGTAATAAATATGTTTAAAGTGTGTTTTTGCCTTTTCCTTAATAAATGGAAAAAAAAAGAAATCATAATAAATCTTTTTTAAATAATTTGCTTTGTCCTTTTCTGTCCTTACCCATTTTGGGTACTTACCTTGGTATTTATTTTTCAGTGAGTTCTATTCATATATAAAGTATCTATGATTAGTATATAGTATGATATTATGTATATATATATATAGAGTTTTAAGGTAAATTTAAGAAAAAAATTGAAAGTTTTTACAGAATTTTTATTTTTTATTTTATAAAGGCTAAAAAAAATGTATATTAATCTGAAAATAATAATGCAGTATTATATCATACATTTTTCGCAAATTACTTGATTTAAATAACAGTACTTTTTGAATAATATATTTGAAGATCTTTATAAAGTCATTTTATTTAAATTAATAAGAACTTTCTTTTTTTAAATGAGAAAGAGCTGGTAATAATCACAAAAATTAAGATGCAATACTGGGGCGGATTGATACTAATTTAAATATCTTAAAACTTATGGCAATACTTGCAACTCATTTCTAAAATAACATTCAGGAAAGAAACATTTTGGTTAAAACTTAAAATAGTTATAATTATTTTTAAAAGGAATATAAATTATATTTAAAAAAAAAAAAAAAAAAAATGTTCAAAACTAACTAAATTTAAAATATTTTTTACTGTACCATTGTACAACACTTATTTTTTAAAGTTTTTTGAAAAGTAATTCAAAGAATCCTTAAGGCTGCTCTCAAATAAAAACTCACAATTTTTTGAGATGATATAAAGGCTGTTTTCAATGATTGAAAAAAGAAAAAAATGTAGATATCATTTTTAAACAGTAGAAAATAGAATAATGTTTGATGTTTTTAGAAATTTTTTATTTTAATTATCTTCTAGTATAGCTCCGTACCATTTTAATTTGTAAACTCTTAATAATTGAGATATTATTTTTGTAGTAATAAAGAAATATATATGCAGTGGAGAGTCAAATATCTGCACAGCTCAGGACCAGATGTTGTGCATTTGGCGGATTTTGGAGCCCATAAAAAATCATTTTCAGTTTGAATAATAAAACCAGAATATTAATCAAATTAAACATATACAAGTGAATAATAACACAATTTCACTTGTATATTAAATTATTAGGTATATAAGAATAACACTGAACATTAAATATATATATAAAGAAAACAATAAATGAAAATATATTCGTCAAATTTAGACAAAATCTGTTCACATGCAGTTTGTTTTAAACTACACTTTAACATGCACACATACATCGAGATTTTTTTTTTTTTTGTCTATTGTAAATAGTTATCAATTCTTATTTTGTAACTCAAATTTATTTTTCAAAGTATTTAACTGAATTCTTCTGTAAACTATGTATTTATCAAATAGCATTTTAAAAAATTAATTTATTGTTTTCCTCATTGATAATGATCATCATAATATTCATAATTTTCTTTGGATTAATTTAATATATTGTTGATAATTTCTTTATATGAAACTTGGTTCTTGCAGTTTTTCATATTTTTATTATTGTAATCATAAAATGCAAGCACAAAGTCTGCATTCAGGATCCTTTACAAAAATTCTGCTTTGCAGTTTTGTAACTTAAATTTAATTGTTTGTATCTGAAAAGCTATGCAAATTTCAGACTTTGACAGATTTTAGATCGGCAGATTTCTGGCTCTCTCTGTCTATATATATATTTTCTTTCTTTTTCTTTTTTTTCTTTAAGTACGTCAAAGTTGGCAATTTAGTTGATGATTTTCATCCCTTTTTTGTGATGTGAAAGTTTACAAATTAGAGTTTTGAGAAGTATTGTATTTAGAGAAAAAATTTAAACTTATTTCCCGTTTTAGGCATTTCAATGCAGAATTGCCACGCTACCTGGAAATCCTGGAACAGTCAGGGAATTTGAAAATTGACCATGAAAGTCAGGGAAAAGTCAAGGAATTTTAATATTTTAGCCAGAATCTGGAAAAGTCAGGGAATTTCATACAATGATTGCCAAAAAAAATTAAATTTTCCTCCAATGTAGAGTCATTTTTCTTGTTTTTTTCTTAGCTTTTGCCATTTTTTAAAAACAAGACGTCTTAGAAAGACCCCCGCATGGAGGGCAATCTGTCCTTAGGTCAAAGTAATATGTAACTTTTGTGTTTTCAAGTTTTACCATAATTATTTTGCCCTCAATGCAACCAATGCACAATATGTGGCTAGACTGGAATTTTCTTAAAACACATCTGGAAAACCTGGAAAAGTCAGGGAATTTCATTCTCCTATTTGAGTGGTAACCCTGTCAATGGTAATGTCAGAAAAAGTCATACATTTTCATCAAAAATTAGTTCTGTGAATCTGTTGAAAATTGTGCATTATTTACCACAATGTTATCCATTTAAGAACAGCTTTAAAAATGCTTCTCACCATTTCCCACCAATTTCAGAATACCGTGTTAATGAGTGGGTAAGGTAACTAATCTTCCATTTTAACATCCTTGTAGCATAAAATTTACTTATAGTAATATTAGCATAAAAATTGAATGGTTAACTGTTCACTAATCAAAATAAGAATTCATTTGTAGCACAACATTCTAAGAAATCACTATTAGAAGCTTTGCAGGTGCCATCTATATGAAATAAACAGAGTTAATTATTTGCATTCCATTATAAGTACCTTTCCTTGCATCCCTTTTTATTTTTTGAATATATATATATTTAGATAAAAATTGATTACTGATTTAACTTTCAAAAATACCCAGTTTTGTGGTATTCACACAGGCCTTAGGTAAATACCCTAAATTTGGCTAGTATAAATAAAATTAAAAGCAACTGCTGGTTGAAAAATAATGTTATAATAACAAAAAGTAACAGATGGTAGGAAAGTCCTGCTATAATAGCAAAAATTAAAAGCAACTGATGGTAGAAAAGTAATGCTAGAATAGCAATAAAAAAGCATCTATTGGATGTGAATTACTGCTAGAATAGCCGAAAGTGCATGCAAGTGGTGGTCTAGATTGCTGCTAGGCCAGCAACTTATTCAAGCAACACAAACTGGATTATGTATGCTGGACAAGCAATAAAAGTAAGCCAATACACACCATGATATGCTGGTAATTCTGGTGGAACCAGCAAATATTAATGCTAGTTTTTATGCTATTTTACTTGCTGGGATACAGCATTTAATGCTAGTCCAGCAAACAAATACCAGAATGAAAAGCTGGATTATGTATGCTGGATAAGCAATAAAAGTGGGCCAAAACACACCATGACAAGCTGGTAATTCTGGTAGAACCAGCAAATATTAATGCTAGTTTTATGCTACTTTACTTGCTGGGATACAGCATTTAATGCTAGTCCAGCAAACAAATACCAGCATGAAAAGCTGGATTATGTATGCTGGACAAGCAATAAAAGTGGGCCAAAACACACCATGACAAGCTGGTAATTCTGGTAGAACCAGCAAATATTAATGCTAGTTTTATGCTATTTTACTAGTTGGGATACAGCGTCTAATGCTAGTCCACCAAACAAATACTAGCATGAAAAGCTGGATTATGCTGGGCAAGCAATAAAAGTGGGCCAAAACACACCATGGCAAGCTGGTAATACTGGTAGAACCAGCAAATATTAATGCTAGTTTTATGCTATTTTACTTGCTGGGATACAGCATCTAATGCTGGTCCACCAAACTAATACCAGCATGAAAAGCTGGATTTTGTATGCTGGACAAGCAATAAAAGTGTGCCAAAACACACCATGACAAGCTGGTAATTCTGGTGTAACCAGCAAATATTAATGCTAGTTTTATGCTATTTTACTTGCTGGGATACAGCATTTAATGCTAGTCTAGCAAAGAAAAAAAGCATCTGTTGGTTGTGAATTTCTGCTAGAATAGCAAAAAGTGCAAGCAAGTAGTGGTCGCGATGGCTGCTAGACCAGCAAAATATTGAAGCTACACAAGCTGGAATATATATGCTGGACAAGCATAAAAAGTGTGCCAAAACACCACATGACTTGCTGGTAGTTCTGGTGGAACTAGCAAATATTTATGGTAGTTTTATGCTATTTTACTAGCTGGGATGAAGCATGTAGTGCTTGCCTAGCAAACAAATACCAGCATGAATTTCGACTTGGGTAGAGAAGTAGTATAACACTAAATATCCAAAAAAAGTTAAATTTATCCTCGATTATTACAACACCAAAAAAAAAAAAAAAGCTAACTCTATTTAAGTAATCGCAGATCGATGGTACAACCATTCATTTTAAAGGTATTGGCGAGCTCTTTTGAAAGATACCCATCGTTTAAAGGTATTGACGAGATCTTTCGAAAGATACCCATCTTGAAACTTTGCCCCCCCGGGTGGGAAATTCCCATCGCGATACCCATCGCGAAAACTTATTCCCCTGCACATTTATACAAAATTTTGTCCTATACCACCCTGTTGATTTAGAACCGGTGGGGTAATTAATAATTAGTGGGGAACCGGTTAATTTAGAACCGGTTCCGCCCCCGGTGGGGGGGAACCGATGCCCCCACATGCACAAAAATTTTTTCCTAGTTAACTACTACTATTATCAACCTGATCTTTCGAAAGATACCCATTGTGAAAATTTACTCCCCCTGGGGGGTATTTCCCCCTAGGGGGGAAGCGATGCCCCCCCATGCAGAAATTTTTTTTCCTAGTTACATACTACTATTATCAATAATTCATATTAATTTTACAATCACAAGTTTAAAACAACTCTAATTATGCAAATTTATACGAATTTTTGTCCTATTCTGCCATGTTAAAAATTTAGATAAAATGCTATCACAGCGCCACCTGTTGAGCTATTGATACCCAAACATAATCAGCACCAGTTAATGTCGGGGACCAACTAAATACCAAGTTTGGTTAAATTTCGTTAGAAAAAAAAAAAAAAAGCGATTTTTTTCCAAGTTTATTTTTTTTTTGTTAAAAGTAAAAAAAAATCGATAACTTCGTTTTAAATTATCACAGATTTATGGTTCAACCATTCGTTTTAAAGGTATTGACGAGACCTTTCGAAAGATACCCATCTTGAAACTTTGCCCCCCCGGGTGGGAACTTCCCCCCCCCCCGGTGGGGTGGCAACCGATGCCCCCACATGCACAAAAATTTTTTCCAAGTTAACTATTACTATTATCAACGAGACCTTTCGAAAGATACCCCTCTTGAAAATTTACTCTCCCGGGGTGGTACTTCCCTCCCAGGGGGGGGAACCGATGCCCCCACATGCACAAAATTTTTTTCCTAGCTAACTACTACTATTATCAATAATTCATATTAATTTTACAATCACAAGTGTAAAATAACTCTCTTTATGCCCATTTATACGGAATTTTGTCCTATGCTGCCATGTTAAAAATTTGCATAAAATGCGATCACAACGCCACCTATTGAGCGATTGATCCCAAAATCTAATCAGCACCAGTTTATGTCAGGGTGCAACTAAATACCAAGTTTGGTTAAATTTCATTCATTGGTTCGTGAGGTACAGCGTCCACAAAAAAATGATACAGACAGACAGACAGACATTTTCTAAAAATTATTAATTCGTGTTCTCCACATCCCAAAACATGTAAATCCATCAAAAGCGAATCCAATACTATTACATATAGAAGAAAGTAAAAATCAGGTTTCAAACCTAAAAATCGCCCTGACCTTAAGTCCGATTGTTCCTCAGGTAGGCTCGATTAAAATTGCCTTAATTAATGCAAATTTCCTCACCCGTAATTGACTTTTAATTTTGAAAAGTTGTTGATCGCAGTTTTGATCTTCCAATCTTTTCAGAAATAATTCTGCAACAATTTCCTGATAAATTAAAAGTTTTAACTAAAACGACATATAAATGAATAAAAATATCTTTATAGTTCTGGATTTTTCCTGAATGAACAATTTTTACTTTCTTCTATATGTAATATAGAGAAAGTATTGGAGTCGCGAAAATTTTCGACCTCCGTTTTTTGATGGATTTACATGTTTTGGGATGTCTAGATTACGAATTAATAGTTTTTAGAAAATGTCTGTCTGTCTGTCTGTATCATTTTTTTGTGGACGCTGTATCTCACGAACCAATGAATGAAATTTAACCAAACTTGGTATTTAGTTGCACCCTGACATGAACTGGTGCTGATTAGATTTGGGGATCGATAGCTCAACAGGTGACGCTGTGATCGCATTTTATGCAAATGTTTAACATGGCAGCATAGGACAAAATTCCGTATAAATGGGCATAATGAGAGTTATTTTAAACTTGTGACTGTAAAATTAATATGAATTATTGATAATAGTAGTAGTTAACTAGGCGAAAAATTTTGTGCATGTGGGGGCATCGGTTCCCCCCCAGGGGGGAGGTACCCCCCCCGGGGAAGTAAATTTTCAAGATGGGTATCTTTCGAATGGTCTCGTTAACAATAGTAATAGTTAACTGGGAAAATTTTTTTGTGCAGTGGGGCATCGGTCCCTCCCCCCACTGTGGGGGAAGTAGCCCCCCGGGGGGGGGGCGGGGCAAAGTTTCAAGAGGGGTATCTTTCGAAAGGTCTCGTTAATACCTTTAAAACGAATGGTTGAACCATAAATCTGTGATAATTTAAAACAAAGTTATCGATTTTTTTGACTTTTAACAAAAAAAAACTTAGAAAAAAAATCGTATTTTTTTTTTTTAAACGAAATTTAACCAAACTTGGTACTTAGTTGGTCCCCGACATAAACTATTGCTGATTACATTTGGGGATCAATCGCTCAACAGGTGGCGCTGTGATCTCATGTTTTCTAAATTTTTAACATGGCAGTACAGGACAAAATTTCGTATAAATGTGCATAATAAGTGTTATTTTAAACTTGTGATTCTAAAATTAATATGAATTATTGATAATAGTAGTATGTAACTAGGAAAAAAAATTTTGTGCACGGGGGGGGCATCGCTTCCTCCCCCCTAGGGGGGAAATACCCCCCGGGGGAGTAAATTTTCACAATGGGTATCTTTCGAAAGATCTCGTTGATAATAGTAGTAGTTAACTAGGAAAAAAATTTTGTGCATGTGGGGGCATCGGTTCCCCCCCCCCCACTGAGGGGGGAGAACTGGGTCTTTAACCCCCCCGGGGGGGGCAAAGTTTCAAGATGGGTATCTTTCTTTCGAAAGGTCACGTCAATACCTTTAAAACGAATGGTTGAACCATAAATCTGTGATAATTTAAAACAAAGTTATCGATTTTTTTTACTTTTAACAAAAAAGAAAATTAGAAAAAAAATCTTTTTTTTTTTTTTTTTTTTTTTAATGAAATTTAACCAAACTTGGTATTTAGTTGATCCCCGACATAAACTGGTGCTGATTACATTTGGGGATCAATCGCTCAACAGGTGGCGCTGTGATCTCATGTTTTCTAAATTTTTAACATGGCAAAATATATATGACAAAATTTCGTATAAATGTGCATAATGAGAGTTATTTTTAATTTATGATTCTAAAATTAATATGAGTTATTGATAATAGTAATAGTTAACTAGGAAAAAAAATTCTGTGCATGTGGGTGCATCGCCCCCCCCCTGGGAGGGAAGTACCCCCCCCCCCGGGGGGAGGGGTAAATTTTGAAGATGGGTATCATTCGAAAGATCTCGTCAATACCTTTAAAACGAATGGTTGAACTATAAATCTGTGATAATTTAAAACAAAGTTATCGATTTTTTTTTAATATTGTTACTGATTGAATATGTATAGGAAAATATAGAAGAAAGTCTTGTGGTGGCCACAACATACTAGTTTATTATGACAAATATTTTTTTTATACTTTCCTGGCGGCCTTATTTTGTTTTATTTTACACGGTCTTTCCTTATTTAATAAATATGACATTATTTTACTTATCTTATAGTTTTACACTCCCTGGTATCTGGTGATTCATTTACTTACAGATTTTTCTATTGTGCATCAGACGTTCTGAATTATTTACAAGTTATCCTAGACAAAATGAACCAATTGTTTAAAATAGAATATAAATATTTTAATTCTAACTTTATATGTAAACTATAATCCTCTCCCTGTTTTAAAACAATTGTAACTGTCATTTAAACTGACTGTTTAATTTAATAGCTTGAGTATAAAGTTTCTGTTAAAACAACCTTTTCGCCATACTATTAAACAATTCCGAAGAATCAGACAGCGTTTAGATAAAATATTATGTCTGTCTCCGGGAAATTAAAAGTTATTTCATCTGAAAATAACATTTGATTCCTTATGTGTATGTTATTAAAACATTTTGCTTTAAAAACATTTGATACTGTAGAAAATTTCTGTTTTATTAAATTAACCTTTTATGATTAATTTTATCTTGCTTTTTTAGGCGATGGTAGACATTATTAAACGTTTATTATTGTTACTATCATCTGAGTTTTATCTATATTAATAAAATCAGAGTTTTGTCTGTAAATTTGTCGGAATCGAAAAATTTTGCGATATCTTCACGTTTCACACCCCATGAAAGCCGAAAATGACTTCAGAAAATTTTGCCTGTGTGTGTGTGTGTGTGTGTGTGTGTCTGTGTGTATGTCATCGTGTCCGAATGTCGCTTTTTTTGTCCGGGCATCACTCGAGAACGGCTAGACGGAATTCAACGACGCTTGGCAGGAATTTAGGTCTTCACCCAACTTAAAATTATATCTATCAACTTTTTGGAAATTCCCCCCCCGTTCCCCCCCTAGGGGGTAAAAGACTAAAACACGTTTGTCCGGGCATCACTTGAGAACGGCTGGACGGAATTCAACGACGCTTAGCAGGAATTTAGGTCTTCACCCAACTTGAAATTATATCTATCAACTTTTCGGAAATTCCCCCCCGTTCCCCCCTAGGGGGTAAAAGACTAAAACACGTTTGTCCGGGCATCACTTGAGAACGGCTGGACGGAATTCAACGACGCTTGGCAGGAATTTAGGTCTTCACCCAACTTGAAATTATATCTATCAACTTTTCGGAAATTCCCCCCCGTTCCCCCCAAGGGGGTAAAAGACTAAAACACGTTTGTCCGGGCATCACTCGAGAACGGCTGGACGGAATTCAACGACGCTTGGCAGGAATTTAGGTCTTCACCCAATTTGAAATTATATCTATCAACTTTTCGGAAATTCCCCCCCGTTCCCCCCTAGGGGGTAAAAGACTAAAACAAGTTTGTCCGGGCATCACTCGAGAATGGCTGGACGGAATTCAACGGCGCTTGGCAGAAACTTAGGTCTTCACCCAACTTGAAATTATATATATAGAAATTTCAAAATTATACTTAGTGTTTAAATTGTGGGTAAAAAACGCCTGCGCATGCGCTATAAATATCTTTTCACTAAAATGCTTTGAATGAAAAAATGAAATATAAAAATAAATTTTTAAGTTAAAGACTTTTGTATTCGCGTGATTTTCACTACAAATTATGAAAAGATTAAAATGAAGTGTTGCCATCTAAGTTTCATACTTTAGTTAATTTTAAAAAATCTAATTGTCGTATCGAAAAACTGATTACACCCCAGGATTCAGAAAAATCACCTCTTTCATTTGGTAGTGAATTTGTAATGATAGGTCCGATATTTCTAATTTATTTTTCCCTTTATCCGTTTTTCCGTTGCCACTTAAAATTCATACTTTAGTTATTTTTTAAAAATCTAATTGTCGCATCGAAAAACTGTTTGAACCCATGGATTCAGCAAAATCGCCCCTTTCATTCGGTATCAAATTTATAAATATAGGTCTGATATTTCTAATTTATTTTACCCTTTTTCCGTTTTCAACCCAGATTCGATATGGAACAGCTTTAGTATTGGATCCCCTTGGCAAAATTTGAAATTGGGCACCGAAGTAGCTCGGACGTTTCTCGCCAAGATCTTTAATTGCACAATTGAGATAGCCAATTCAGTTCATCGCAAAAATGGCTTAAAATATTTAAAGTCACCAAAGGGTTCCGATACTTAAGCTGTGCTTTTTGTATTTATTAGTGCTAGAGGCCTATTTCAGTCGGTACAGTTGTCGAATTTTTATAGGTCACTCTTAATTAGTGCTGGAGGCCTATTTCAGTCGGTTTATTGAATGGGGATTTATTGAATGAAGTCCCCCCAAGGCACAACTTTGACATGAGTCCCCCCCAGGCCCAACTTTGACATGACCCCCCCCCCCCAAGGTACCCCTATTTCAGTCGGTACGGCGTTGTCGAATTTTTATAATACACTCTTAATAGTGCTAAGGGCCTATTTTAGTCGGTTTATTGAATGGGGATTTATTGAATGAAGTTCCCCCAAGGCACAACTTCGACATGAGTCCCCCCCAAGGTACCCCTATTTCAGTCGGTACAGCGTTGTCGAATTTTTATAATACACTCTTAATAGTGCTAAGGGCCTATTTCAGTCGGTTTATTGAATGGGGATTTATTGTATGAAGTCCCCCCAAGGCACAACTTTGACATGAGTCCCCCCCCCCAAGGTACCCCTATTTCAGTCGGTACAGCGTTGTCGAATTTTTATAATACACTCTTAATAGTGCTAAGGGCCTATTTCAGTCGGTTTATTGAATGGGGATTTATTGAATGAAGTCCCCTCCAAGGCCCAACTTTGACATGAGTCCCCCCCAGGCCCAACTTTGACATGAGTCCCCCCAAGGTACAACTTTGACATGAGTCCCCCCAAGGCCCAACTTTGACATGAGTCCCCCCCCCAGGCCCAACTTTGACATGAGTCCCCCCAAGGCCCAACTTTGACATGAGTCGCCCCCAAGGTACAACTTTGGCATGAGTTCCCCCCCCCCAAGGCACACCTTTGACATGAGTCCCACCAAGGCACAACTCCCCCTCATTGGGAAAAAGAGAAAAAACGTTGTTTTGCAGCTATAAGACAGTTTGGACTTCCAACGTTATTTGTTACAATATCTGCAGCTGAAACACATTGGTTTGATTTAATGAAAACTTTATCATGGAATTTAGATCGTCACGAATTAACTAAAGAAGAATTTGTCGATATTAACAAGTTTAGCAGTAGGCCTCTGGCACTAAATTAAAATCTGTGAATGTCAGATTTTCATGTTTTAAATAATGAAATAATGTCGTGTCTGTATAATTTTTATTTTTTATTTATTTTTTTTATTTATAATACTGTCTATTAAAGACTTCTGTGGTCACGAAATTTGGTGCGTAAATTGTTTGTATGCATCCGGCACTTATTGTAACTGCATTTCACGAAATTCGAAATCCCCCCCCCCCTTCTCGGAGTCGGATGGCAATAAACATGTGTAAAAACATGTTTTTCCGTTTAAATTCGCTTTGAATTATCTTAGAATGGCGAATTTTGGTGTGTGGATATTGATTAAGTGTACGCATTATGTACATTAGTGGGATTTTGCAAAACTTCGAACTCACCCGCTGAGGGTGGGGAAGTAAGAAGTGGGTAAGTTGTGCCGAAGACAGTGGAGACCCAGACTCCTCACTTTGCGAGCGAGAAAACCTCTACCCCTCACAGCGAGAACTTAGGTTATTAATAAATATATGGCATTCTGACAAATCATTTAAGTTTAACGTCCAGCGAAGCGGGCAAAGCCTGCTAGTTAGTTATAATTATGATAAACTAGTTAATATTGCAATATAGTAGTATTATTATGATCTCTATGGTATTAATTATTATTATTATTATCTGTATGGTATGAATTGTTAATTGTGGTATTATTTAATCATATATACAACATTAAATCATTTTATTTTAGAAATATTTAGTACTATAGAAAATGTCTTTTTTATTATATACAAAAATTAACCATTTGTGACTTATTTTATCTTTTTTTTTTTTTTTTTTTTTTAAGGGGATGGTAGATACTATTATTATTATTACTATTAGTTTAGAATTATATAATTTTGCATAGATAGTCATTCAAATATAACAATATAAATTACATTAAAATTTAACGAAAATTATTCACATTAAAATATATATATTTCTATTATTATTATTTTTTTTTTTTTTCAAAAACTGTTAAATGATCTTAACTTTTTATGGGGTATTGTAAAACTGGAAATAGAAAAATTTTACGGATATTTTCTCATATTGAATATAGAAAAAAGAGAAAATCATACAAAGTAAAAATATCAAAAGAAGATTCAAAACGGTTATTAATTTTAATCATAATTACAATATTTTCTTCATAATATGCGTGTACAGAAATTTCCAACAAATGAGGACATAGTAAAAATATTTTCAACAGATTTAATTTGAGGAATAAGAACTTTTTAAGCAAACACCATAACAGAAACAAATGCATAACAATTGTTTTGTGTCCACATGATTATGAAGTATTACAGAAAATTGAATCGGTATACTAGTATCTTCTTCTTCTTCTTCTTCAACACGGTTGAAGACTACAAGCCTGTTCAGACCTTAATCCACCTATTACGTTGCCTTCCTCTGTCTCTTCTACACCTTGGCTTATATTTCAGGGCTGTCTTTGGTATATGGTCAGTACCCATTCGTTCTAAATGTTTTCTCCACTAATTTCTGCAGTTCATAATAGTATGTACACTCATGTTTGTGAAAGTTGCAACACCAAGAAGGAATGCGAATATCAAAATGATATTTATTGGGCACATTCATTATAGTAGGATGTCCATTAGATAGCGACCTCTGTGAGCAATAACAGTACTTATCTGCCAAGACATTGACTCAAACAGCAGTTGGATGACATGTACGGGTAGAGCACTTCATGAAGCTTCAACAGAATACCATAATTCATCGATCGTAGTTACTGGTGAGAGTGGTGAGTGGTGGGGGACAGTTGCTTTTCAACGATTGCACAGTCATTTTCATTGGTGCAAGATCAGGAGAACGCACTGGGCAGAGCAACAGTCGAACATATTCTTCATCAAGGAAGGTCTGGACGATACGGAAAATTTGCGGTCCTGCTTAAATATTACGCTTCGGAGGCCTTGAATATAGGGCAGAGCGATCGTCAGAAATGTAATGGCGGGTATTCAGAGTGGCGGGAATGAAAACAACAGTTGATCGAGACGTGTATCCAATGATACCGCATATCATCACTCCAGGTGGTGACCTAATATGCGGCTACCAAAATTTTGATTACCCTCAAAACTGCATCACTGATTTATCACCTTTAATGTGTGATCAATGATGAACCTGGACGCAGGAATGGCGTGAAGTCGCTTTTCAGACAAATCACAATCCTGTTTACAGCATCAAGTTGGCCTCATCCGTATTTAACAGCATTGTGAATAATACACATTACCAGCTGGGACTCAACATCGTTACACTGTCCATCCCCTGTAGTGATGGCATGAGGCCCCATTGTATACTCAATTACTTCTTGTTCGCATTCCCGGCACTCTGAGTAGCGGCCATTAAATTTCTGGTGAGTTTAGACCCGTCCCTCTGCCCTATATTCTACGTTTCCGTAGCACAACATTTAAGCAGAATAATGTACGACCACAAGTTGTCTGTATTGCCCGGACTTCCCTTTATAGAGAATGTGTTCAACCGTTGCTCCAGCGAGCGCGTTCTCCTGATCTCGCATCAATGAAAATGTCTGTTTAACCGTTGAAAAGCGAGTGGCCCACCTCCACTCACCAGTAACTACGGTCTACGAACACTGGCATCCTGTTGAAGCTTCATGAAGTGCTGTACCCGAATATGTCATCTAATCGTTGTTCGACCCAATGCCTAGGTAGATAAGTGTAGTTATTACTCCCAGAGGTCGCTGCTTTATGTACTGTTTTCTCAGGATATATTACTCAAAATTTCCTGAAATTTTAATAAATTGGTCTTCCTACTATAATGTATGTGCCCAATAAATATCATAGGCCTCCGAAGCGCAATATTTCAGCAGGAGAATGCACGACCGTAAGTTGTCCGTATTGTCCAGACCTTCCTTGATGAAGAATATGTTCGACTGTTGCTCTGCCCAGTGCGTTCTCCTGATCTTGCACCAATGTAAATGACTGCTTAATCGTTGAAAAGTGACTGACCCCCCACCACTCACCAGTAACTACGATCGATGAATTGTGATATTGTGTTGAAGCTTCATGAAGTGCTCTACCCATACATGTCATTCAATCGCTGTTTGAGTCAATGACTAGGCAGATAAGTGCTGTTATTGCTCACAGAGGTCGCTGCTTTATGTACAGTTTTCTCAGTACATATTACTCCAAATTTCTTGAAATTTTAATCAATTGGTCTTCCTACTATAATGTATGTGCCCAATAAATATCATTCTTACATTCGCCTTCCTTCTTGGTGTTGCAATTTTCACAAACATGAGTGTAATATTGGCATATTTTTTGTTCTCCTTGATGTCATCATTTCTTATTTTATCTGTTATAGAACGCCCCTTCACACGCCTTAGAAATTTCATCTCTGAAGATTGTATTTCTCTTTCATCGCTCTTTTTAAGAGTCCAAATCTCGTTTCCATATAGAAGAGTTGATATTGCCATTGTTTTAATAAAATTATTCTGGTATATCTTTTCTTGTATTTCTTAACATTCTTTTTATAGTCCCGCAGACGTATTGGAAAGTATGTACAGTGCGTATCGAAATGATAGGTCCACCCGCAATTTTCAAAATTTCGAATCTTAATTGAGAATAAGAATCACTTTTTTGGTAGAGATAATAAATCAGTAAATGTTATAACTATTTATGAAGAAATTTCTTAAAAATAAATAATTCCTTTTTATTTTATGCAAATTTTCATTTTCAGACCGTTTCAAAAAGATAGGTCCGCCTTCAGAAATTCTGCACCAATCACGTTTATTTCCAAAAAATTTGCATAAATATCGTTGCTTAGTCTTACTGCGGGATTATCCTGGCTGCTGTGGAGGTATTTAAACAGATTTGAACATCACGTTGTAATCAAACGAAATGGGTCGCCGTTGCAGTCTTTCGCTGGTTGAGAAGGGGAAAATTGATGCATTTAAAACGTGTGGAAAATTGAATAGAGAAATAGGAAAACTTTTAAACAGATCACATAATGTTTTAAACAATTATTTGCGACTTAGAAATGCTTATGGCAGGGAAAAATCATCTGGCCGCCCATCAAAAGTGACATCCCGACAAAGAAGGACTATCGTAAAGGAGTTAAAATCTAGAAATATGAGCTTATCCACTGTGACAAGACAATAAAACCCTCCAATATCAAAATCTATAGTCCATAGAGTGGTAAAGAAGTTCGGCAATATAGTTTACGTGAAGAGGAAAGCGTCTCAGAAATTGACTAAAAAGCACAAAGGAAAGAGATTGAATTTCTCACATGAAGTGATGTCCTGGAAACAAGATTGGCATCGTGTGATATTCAGTGATGAAAAGAAATTCAACCTGGATGGTCCAGATGGCTGGCAGTACTACTGGCACGATCTGCGTAACGATAGACAGATATTCTCGAAGAGGCAAGCTGGTGGCGGTTCCGTTACGGTATGGGACGGATCCGGAGGTGCAGGAAAAACTGATATAGCATTTGTAGACAATCGTTTTAATGCTGCAGGCTACCAACAGCTGCTTGAACAATATTTTCTTCCACAATCAGAGCACATTGGGGGCCCATTCTTCATGTTCCAACAGGACAATGCTCATGTGCACACTGCAAAGTCCACTTTCGAATGGTTTCTGGATAATGGTGTACATGTTATCGATTGGCCACCTTGCAGCCCCGACCTGAGTCTGGTAGAAAGCATGTGGGGTATACTCGCAAGAGCGGTGTATGCAGGCGGAAGGCAATACAACAGTACTGCAGACTTGAAAAAGGCTATTTCCTCCGAATGGTCAAAAATAGAGAAAAAGTGTTTGCAAAAACTTGTAGAAACCATGCCGAATAGGATTTATGAGCTTATTCTGTAACAAGGTGGAAAAATTATCTTATAAATCTTATTAATTTAACATTAATTTGATGATTGGTTCAGTGGACCTATCTTTTTGAAACAGCTTTTTCATGTAATTTTTGTTTTCCTTATTATTCCTATTATTTGTATATTATTCATGTATTATTTTACATTGAATGAAGTAATGTAGTTTATAAAATAGTACTTTGTACACAATAAAACCTTTTTTACCAACATAACTTTCGTTTTTACTGGTGGACCTATCATTTCGACACGCACTGTAGCTTGTTCTGTATATCATTTTCGTAATTATAAGATATGTCACATCCTAAATAATTAAAATGTGATATGTGTTCAATTGTTTTATTTTCTAAGATGGTCTTTGTTCTTATGGATTCTTTACCTTCAAAAACCATCATCTTTGATTTACTCTTTGAAATCTTTAAGTTATAATCGTTTCCGATTCTGGCTAGAATAAAAATTGCACATTGCAAATTATCTTCGCTATCTTGAAACAAACATAAGTCGTCTGCAAATTGTATATTTTTAAATAAAATTTTTCCGAGACTTATTCCTGTTTTGATTTTGTTTTACCAGATTCTGATAATATAATCAGTATAGATGTTAAAATAGATATGGAGATAAGCTGCATCCCTGTCGCACACCTTGATTTATTATTATTTTATCTGAAATTTAAAACATAGGTCTGAAACAATGGAAGTCTCTTTATACAGGCTCTTAATATTTTTAATGAGATGAGGGGGTATCTCATATAATCTATGATCTTTCACAATTTTCCTGCTGTGACCCCCAATTTCCCACAGTTGTAATAAAGGAAAAAGAGTGGATCCAACATTATAAGAAATTATGGTTCAATGAACAAATAAAAGAAGAGGAAAGGGAAAACCTAATCGGGAGTCCTAATGAAGTAGACCCTATAGAAGAGAAAGAACTAGATCAAGCATCGAAAGCATTTGAAAGCATTGAAAGCTGAAAAAAATCGAAAAGCATCAGGAATAGATGGAATAAATTTTGAATTATTCATATATATATATATATATATATATATTGAAATATGATAAACAAAACTGCATATTCTTTTGAGTTCTTGTCACACATTCAGTAGTGATTCGGCAACGATTTTAAAGGTATACTGAGTTGTTGGGCGCGTAGTATGTATTTCCATCCCATTAAAACCGATATGCTTGGAAATTTTGGAGAGAAGTGCTAATACTCTACGGCTGTTCCCGAGCCACTTCCTTTCGGCTGGTAAATAAATTAATAAAAGTTTAGAAAAAGGTATCATAAGTTACAAAATGCCGCAATAATATTTTCGAATCGTGCATCGCCGCTTTCATATTGCACTCATATCCACTTATTCACTCGTAAAGTGCATGCTAACGCGTTATCATATGCACTCGTAGCTACTTTTATTTACTTATTTTTTACTTATTTATTTATTTATTTTTTTATTTATTTTTTTTATTAGCCCAATGAAGGAGCATGTACAGTTTTTTCAACAAGAAA
Organism: Salticus scenicus; assembly: GCA_963930645.1. Classification (NCBI taxonomy): domain Eukaryota; kingdom Metazoa; phylum Arthropoda; class Arachnida; order Araneae; family Salticidae; genus Salticus; species Salticus scenicus. The sequence continues at coordinate 262,672,831 of OZ005649.1, read as the reverse complement.
TAATTGTTGGGAGTTTTTTCAATTTATGATATTTTCTTATAAAGTTTTTATTCATTAGTTAAGCAAAAAAATCCTTTATCAGGCGTAAAATAACGTAAACAAGAAACGTGTATAAGCCGAAATGAAACGAAAATATGCTAGAATTGTATAGTAACTGAGTTGGGGATACTATGCACTAAGAAAAAAGTATGCCGCCCTTTCTCTAGAACGAATAACTAGTCATTTTCTGGATCCCTAAAATAGACGTATTAATTTTCGAGATAAGCAAATAAACTTAAGACACGAAATAATCGAGAATTCCTAGTCTATATTACATTTCTAGATGGTGAAACAATATTATGAATATTGTGGATATTACGAATTCTTTGTACTGCGAGAAATTCTCGCTTGATTTCCTAGATTTGGGTTATAAACCAAGATTATCGTTTCTAAAACTCGCTACTTGTATTAACATTTATTTCCAGAGATTTTTAAATGAATTTGACTTCGATAATATATGAACACGCTCTGGAATTTTGATAGAGGTTTCCAGAACTCGCTTTCAAAGGGGACTAGAATTTATGAGGATGACATGGAACTATTTTTACTACATTCGTAGTTTAGTTTCTAGATGCCCGTCACAGACATTTTTTAGTATATCTATTTACGTTGTGGTTGTGGGGATTACGGCGGACTGACTGCACTAGGGTCCTTGGTCGATATAGGTGGAATGGCCTACGTGGGAGGTCTTTCTCAGAGGTTCTAGCCTGTATTTACGCAAGTTTCAAAGAAAATCACAAAAAGTTGCAAATGGCTAGGACGATGAGCGTGATCTGGGACCTAACCCAACATTTCCCCCTCTATCAGCTTTGAGCGCAAAACCGTTCTATATCTAATCAGTAATATGCCGAATAATGAAGAGCGTAATTGAGTAATAGTGTTAGACCTAGAAGTTATTTTAAGCTGGTGTTAGGATTTTATTATTATTATTATTATTATTTATCAAATCCTGTTCAACAGGCATACTCTTCAAAAACTAAATTCCAGTATGTGAGAAAAATAATATAAGATTTCCAGTCATCTCATATTATATTTTGATACAAGTAGCAGATTCTGTGAGTAATTCGTTCGAATAAATAGCACTTGTGATTACTATTTATTTATATAAAAAATCTAATTTATATTTAATTGAAAAAAAAATTGCATTCTGAAGGGAAGAAAATTAAATTCATCAAATAAAAAAGAGAAAAAGAGAGTGTAAGAAAAAAAAAATCGATATTAATCTTCATTAGAAAAATATTAACTTTACAGAGAAGTGAAATAAGATTAAGATATAAAAATAGCTTATTGTCAATAACATGATAAAATTTTAGAAATAGAAATGTTCAAAATTTTGATCCGTAAAACTCCTTTTTACATTTATTTATACTGTCCAAAATAATAATCTTATCATTCCAATTTTTCAAACATACATTTTCGAGGCGTTGATCTATGGTTTATAACCAATTTATTATTCATTCCAAGTACCTAGGTCTGAAGAAATGCCTTTCTTGGGAGAGAAGGGGTCTTTATTAAAGGTTCCTAGCTCTTTAATAAAGTATTACGCATTTTCAAGCATTTTTGGATTCACACATTTTTGGAGAAAACCACTGTAAATTTCGAATACAACCTAAGTCCCAACTCAGCACTTACCTCTAACCTGCTTTCAAGAAGAACTGTGAGTGTATGTGTGTGTGTGTGAAAGGTCCAACTTTATTTTTAACAATGTACAATCAATTTTTGTACACTGGGATCAGTGTTGGGCATAATCAATTAAAAAGTAATGGAATTACAATTAAATTACAATTATAATTATTTTACTCTCAATCGATTAACGAGTAATTGATTACAAATAAATTGAATTACTTTTGCACAGCTTGTAATTCAATTATTTTGTAATGAAAATAAAATCACTCTCAATTACAACTGACAAAAGTATTTGAAAATACTTGTAATGGATTACAAATTAATGTCATTACGTTTCTTTACAGTTTAATTCAATTAACTTGTAATGCAATTGACAGTTAATTCCATTACATTTTTCAAATTGTAATTTCACGTGTTCGCAAACAATTACAGGTTAATTTCAATTAAGTTTTCGAAAATAATTAAATTAACCTGTAATGAAATTACAAATTAATTCCCATTACTTCTTATAAAATGTAATTCAATTAATTTGTATTTGAATACAAGTTAATCAAATTACATTTTTCGAGAATATAATTAAATTAATCTGAAATTGAATTACAGGTCAATTCAATTAAAATTTTTAAATTATTCCATTAAATGGAATTAAATTATTCTAAAATCCGTCAAAAGTTAATTTTAATTACATTTATTATGTAATGATTTTTTCTCCGGTTGTTTAGAAGAATTTTATTATCATTATTTAGAGCGTAATTATACAGCCAAAAAGACATACATATATTATATATCTTTATATACAAAAATTACTATGTTTGTTCGCGATGAACTCCTAAACTAATGAGCCGATTTTAATGAAATTTGGACACTGTGTGCAGTTTGATCCAACTTGAGAGATAGGATAGTTTATATTACAAAATTCACCCCCCAAAAGGGGGGGAGGTGTCAATACGTGATTTCACAAATAAACAAACAAACAAACAAACAAACAAAAAATAGAAATGCAGATAGACTGTTCAAAATTGGTGTAGATAGGTTTTAGAGGCCTGCAAATCGAATGGGGATATTTTCGAAAGTGTAAAGCTATTAGGCGGGGCGGGAAAGGAGGCGGAGGGGCAAAAGTAAAAATAAAGTTAGATCGCTCAAAATTGGTACATAGAAGTTTTTGATACCTACAAATCGATTGCAGACATTTTCAAATTTGTAAATTTATTAGCCGGGGCGGGAAGGGGGGTAGAGGGGCAAAAAATAAAAATAGAGTTAGATCGTTCAAATTGGTGCATAGAGGTTTTTGACACCTACAAATAAACTGCAGATATTTTCGAATTTGTAAAATTATTTAGAATAGTCGGGAAGGGGGAGGGCAAAGGGGCAAAATAATAGAAATAAGAGTTAGAGCTTTGAAAATTAGTATTATTAAGTTTTAAGGCCCGATAAATCGATTGCGGATATTTTCGAAAGTATAGAGTTATTAAAAAGGGCGGGAACGGTGGGCGAAGAAACGGTGCGCACAGTTTGCACTGCCGCAGGCAGTGGGGGTCTTGACAGATTATTCCATAGATGAGAGAAGATTATTTAGTATTTTATATCATTTCCCTTTCGATAATATACGGATTCATTATGAGTGTCGAACATTTTTGCCAATCAGATTTTTTTTTTTTCTCTTTTTTTTCACCCGATAAAAATTAATGCAATTTTGAGAATTCTTTAATTATAGTGAATCTGTTAAAAATAGGGACCAGCGAAGCGGGCTATGCCTGCTAAGATCAAGGATGTTATCAAGGATGGTCTTTATTCGTAAATAATAATTTTAATGTGCTGAATATTTTACTACAATATAATTCAACGTATAACATAGCCACAGCAAGGCGTAGCCGGGTCTGCTAGTATATATATATATATATATATATATATATATATATATATATTGTTGCGTACTTGGGGGTTCGTGAGTTGTCCGAGAATGAAAGGCCAAACGTACAAAAATTCAGTAATTTTTTCACAGAAAGTTCCAGAAAAATGCAGGTCTATAAACCAAGTATCAGCTTCAATTCAACCAGTAAACACAGCTTAAACAACAGCTGTCAATAGCAAATCCACAGTACAAACTGTATAGCAATAACACTTAAAGCAAGTCTCTTTCAAAGAGGCTCAACACAATACAAGCATTAGCGAAGCTGGCTGAGATCTGAACTGAGCTGACTTGCCTTGGCGAGAAAGCACCCTTATATACCTCTGTAGAAAAGTGTGGAATGTTCCGGAAATTTCCGTATCTCATCAACCAATGAGATTAGAGCTTCCATATTTGGTATATCCCATATAAGGATTTTCTCGCTAAGATCGCCAAAAATATCGCCAAGGTGGGAAAAAGTCGCCAAATTTGGCGCCAAATCCATTACTTGCCTTATTGAGCCTTTTTAATGCGTTTTTAAGGGAAAATAAGGCTATTTCAACGCTAAGACGACTAGAAATGCACAAAATTAGCACTTCATCAACTTACTAAGCCTCTTTAAAAGAATTTATACAAAAATAAACACAATTATTTACAATTTTGTAACAATATATATCAAGACAATTTTTACGCTCTAATATAATATTGCGATCATGTTATTCGATAAAACATTCATATTTATAAGTACATAACTTCGATAAAACGGTATCTAGTTAATTCTACATTGTAGATTTGCCATAAAAGTTGTCGTGCTCTTAATATTTGATCAAATATTAGAAGTTATAGTACTTAGATATAAAATTGAGAATGGATGATACTATATACACAAATTCAAATATTGAAAACACCACAGAAGTTAAAAGATTATCTACTAAAGGTTTGAAATATAAACACAAATTTTAATTTGAACTGTAGCATCATAAATATATACGGGATTTTCGGTGAGGGGAGCAGCAATGAGAAACTTATTTCAAACTGCAGCCAGGAAAACATTTAATAATTAAGAAGACAATTTAGTGATATTATTAAAGACTATATTTATATAAATAAGTTTTAAACAAGGTAGCATGTGAGACTAAAACAAGTTTACAACTTTTTGAAATAAATAAATAATAAAAGTAAAAGATGTATTTCCATTTAAATAAAATATATTAAATTTGAAAAGCATAGCTTAATTCTCTCCCCCCCCCCTTCCTCTGCGTTAATATTGCCTAAGTTTTTCACTAAGCAAAGTCATAATTGAAAAAAAATTTAGAAGTTTAGAAGTTTAACAGTTATGATAGTTTGTAACAGTTGATATGTAAAGGATCGAGCTATAAAAAGATTATATTATACATAACAAAATATAACGATCTCGGGAAGAAGTGTACTTAGAATAATTAAAAGTATCCGTAATAGGAACTTTTCGAATTTTTACTTTAGAAATGCATTCTAAACAGTAAAAAAAAAAAAAAAAAAAAAAAAAAAGGATTGGGGAAAAAAAAAAGATTGGGAAAAAAAAAGAGAAAAAAAAAAGATATATATATATATATATATTTATATATATTTGCTTTTTACAAACAAATTTTTCACAATTCTTCTTGCTAATGTAGAAAAAAAATCCGAGTAACAGATATATCAGATGAAAGGGTGGAGGGATTAATGAAAAACATTTTTATCACTTTTTCTTCGATTGCTGCAAAATTAATGAAGCTGTATTTTGGGAAAATTCTGGGGAGAAAAATAGGTGCTAACCGCCTTCGAGGCAAGGGGTGGCTGTGAATAAAAAATGGAGAAGGATATATATATATATATATATACATATGTGTGTGTGTGTGTGTAAGTATTATTTATTTTTTTATTTTTTTATTTATTTTATTTTTTAAGCACAACTAAGTACTCTTATTCAATACTGATTTCCTTAGATATTCTTGGGAAGCAGAAAGGAGAAGGGTGTGTGTGTGTGTGTGGGGGGGGGGGGGGGGGGGTTCTACTCAACATAGCCGTGGCGATTCTATACAAGATAGAGTAAAAAATTTTGGTGCGCAGGTCGGTAGGTCGGTTTTAGGACCCTGACCCCCACTAAGACAGAATTTTTTGACCCCCCCCTCCTTTTCCCCTGTGGGGACAGAAGGTAAAAATACGTTTATAAACATAAATCGGCTCTCAAATAACTTCACGGTGAAGAAATTGCAGATGGGGAGACTAGACTTGAGTACAAAAAAGTCATTTTCTGCGATTTTGGAAATTTGAGTTTTTAAGGGGGAAGGGAGAAAAATGATTTCTATGGGAAATTTAGCAGAATCCTGATTATTGAGTAGAACTCGTCCAATAATAGTACAAAAAATATTGACAACAGCCGTTCGTCTTCTTGAGGATATTTTCAAAAACCTATATTTGTTTTTTTGCGATTTTCAATTTTGGTGGGAAGGGGAAGTTTAAGGAAGAAAATTCGAGACCTTCCTTTTCTAGCACAATACAGCTCGTGGCGATTCTGTGGGATATAAAGACACAAATTTTGGTGTGTAGATTAGTTTACGGACCCTGACTTCCACAAAAACGGTATTTTTGCTAAATCCCCCCCCCCCCCCTGTTTTGCGAAAACGAAGGCAAATACACGTTTGTAAGCATAACTCGACTTCAAATTACTTCACGGTGAAAGAATTGCACATGGGGAGACTGGACTTGAGCACAAAAAACTGTTTTCTGCGATTTTGGAATTTTAAAAGAAGGAGCGAGAGAAAACGATTTTCTGGTGAAAATTTCAAAAAATCTGGTTTTACGAGTAGAACTCCATCAATAATGCTACAAAGATTTTGAAAATAGGCGTGCATTTTCTTGGAGATATTTCCAGAAATCCATTTTTGTTTTTTGAGATGAGTTACAAGGAAGCGAGTTTGAGACCAACCCCCCCCCCACACACGTTTTATCTACAGGAGCTGCGGTCAAGAATTTTGTTGTGTGGGTTGTTTATTTGTGTATCCATTGTAACGAGATTTTGCGAAATTTTATCCTTCCCCCTCTCCTTGGAGACAGATGGGACAATAAAATTTTTTTTCAAGCACATATAACTTTATTTCAATAAATTATCTCAGTAAGATTAATTTTATACATGATTTTGTCAGACGTACCCAACACACACTATAAAGGGATTTTGTGAAATTTCTCCTTACCCGCATTTCATGGCAGGGGGAAGGTGGGAGGGGGGGGGGGGCAAAAAACTTTTAAAGAGTAACTCTGCTCAAAATTATCTCAGGAAAACGATTTTTGAAGTGAAAACTTCTTTAGGCGCGTTGAGCACTTTTGGGTGAACAAAAATCATTGAACTCGCGTCATCGTAAGCTGAGGCTTTCCATTTGAAGTGAAAACTATTGGGTGAACAAAAATCATTGTACTCACGTCATCGTCAGCTGACGCTTTCCATCCTTGTATGATACAAATAATATATCATACAATTAACTTGCTAATGTGAAGTGTTAATAATTATATAATGTATATTGTTTTAAAATCTGGTGCGGCTATACACGACTTCTCTCATCTCCGGGCACTGTCTCTATTGCAGTTAGACCTCACAAAACCGTGAGAAAGCCCAAAGCTGCCATTTTTCTCACGTTTTTACAATCTGGTGCGGCTCTACACGACTTCTCTCATCTCCGGACACTGTCCCTATTCCAGTTAGACCTCACAAAACCGTGAAAAAGCCCAAAGCTGCCATTTTTCTCACGTTTTTACAATCTGGTGCGGCTCTACACGACTTCTCTCATCTCCGGACACTGTCTCTTAAAGATTGCAACCGGAATCGTTGCAGTTAGACTTCACAGAACCGTGAGAAAGGCCAAAGCCGCCACTTTTCTCACGTTTTCACAATCTGGTGTGGCTCTACACGGCTTCTCTCATCTCCGGACACTGTCTCTAATGCAGTTAGACCTCACAAAACCGTGAGAAAGGCCAAAACCGCCATTTTTCTTACGTTTTTACAATCTGGTGCGGCTCTACACGACTTCTCTCATCTCCGGATACTGTCTCTTAAAGATTGCAGCCGGAAACGTTGCAGTTAAACCTCACAAAACAGTGAGAAAGGCCAAAGCCGGCATTTTTCTCACGTTTTTACAATCTGGTGCTTCTCTACACGACTTCTCTCATCTCCGGACACTGTCTTTATTGCAGTTAGCCCATTAAATGAAATTGTAATATAATTTTTGTAGTAGTAGTTTATATTAATGAATAAAAAAACACTTCATTTAAAAGTATTTCCTGCACAATAAAATATTTCCTGACGATTCAAGAAATACACTCGTAATTGTTCACGTTTTCACTTCTGTCGGCACTCCCGGAGTCTTTTTTTTTTTTTTTAATGTGTCGATTGATTATGAGTACCCAACACACACTCAAAGTATTTAGCGAAATTCCTCCCAATACCCTCTTTGGGGATTGGGAGACAAAAAAAACATATTTCCATGCATGAATGTGCTCCAAATAATCTTACAAAGGCGATTTTTTTTATGTGTCTTGGTTATACGTACCTAAAATATAGTATAAAAATATTTTGGGAAAGTTCACCTCCCCCCCCCTTAAGGGAGGGGGCAAGAAAATTGTAACTCTGCTCCAAATTATTTCAGGAATGCGATCTTTTGATGAGTCGCTTAGTTATGTGTACCTAACACGGACTCGAAACCATTATGCGAAATTATTCACTCGTCATCTTGTGGTGGAGAGGCAAAAAACACCTTTTCAAGTTTTACTCTGCCCCAAATTATCTCCGAGTGGCGAAATTTAGTGTGTGGGTGCTGGTTAAGTGTACGCAATATGCACTTTTCTGGGATGTTGCGAAACTTCTAAGTTTATTCGCGGGGGAAGAAGGAACAAATGCATATTGCATATGTTCCTTAAAGCGGGTAAGGTGCTACCGAAGGCGGTAGGGACCCGATTCGTCATGCTGCGAGCGTGAAAACCACTACCGAATGCAGTGGTCAATATTTCATATAGGTTTCGATGATTACAATGATATATTTTTATTTATTATTATTATTTTAATTAATAATGATGTGAAATTGAGAAATCATTTAAATATCGTGACCAAAGAAGCGGGCGAAGCCCACTAGTCTGATGTAAAGTACAAAAACAATGAGATAGCATTTGTTAACACAATAAAATGTTTCTGAGCAGATTTTTTAAAAATCTGCTGCTTGATGGGATGTTTAAGATTCACAAAACAAATATTATCTACACGTGCAAATTTTTAATTCGAAAATTTATAACTGTGAATGTTAATAAGTGAATAAAAATTTTTGAAATTATTATTATCATTACTGAAAAGAAAAAATTGACGTATTTCTTTCTTTTCTTTTCTTTCTTTCTTTCTTTTTTTTTTTTTAGTTAAAGCTCTTTCGAATATGGTTAATAATGAATATTATCAATGAAACTACAATATATATTATAAATTAGCTGCATTTTCGCGGAAATAGTTTCATAACATCAATGAATCCAGCTGCCAAACATTTTGCCCCTTCCCCTCCCTTCACCACCACTTGGAGGACAGGTTCTTGAAATTGCTTTTAGGTAGACGTATTTGTTATACTTTGAAACAAGGATGGATATGTGCTTTTACTTTCCGAAGTAAATATTATTATTAAAAAAAAAAAAGGATAATAAAAAAATTCAATTATAAAATTTCAGTGTATCCATACATTAAAGTGTTGTATGTATTTACAGAATTCACATGATAACGTGTAAACGTTCATTCGATTAAACTCAAAGTTGGTACTGTATATTATAGAACCACGTAGCGTGATCTATATTGATTTTGATGAGTGCAGGATTTATAGCTTTTTCCAGGTAGATAAATATATATATATATATATATATCGTTATCATTATGGATTGTACATTTACGTTATTGCAGTGCTCTAACGTGTAAATTATATATTGAATTACAAATTGGGAAGGCATGTTATAGATCATAGTTATAAGAACTTTATATAAGTGTAAAACTTCTTGTTCTTTATTACTTTCATCACCCGACGGCCGCAGGTAATGGAAGTATTGTTATCGGTCAAAAATTTCGATGTCAAATTTTCATCTGATCTACATGTTTTAGAGTCTCCTGAGTCAAAAAAAAAAAAAAAAAATGTTTTTCGCAACTGGTCAGTATGTATGCAACTGGTCAGTGTATGTATGTAGGTAGAGTCGATAACAAAAGTCTCTGTTCTTAGTTAGTCTAAAAACAGAATTCGACAAGGATTTATTTAAGAAAACTGTATTAAGTGTACTTTTTTTATATAGGAATTTTTGCTAGTGTTCGGAGACTTTTGTTACTGACACCGACTGTATGTGTACGAGGAATATTGTGACATTCAAATCTCCAAAACTAATAAAAATAAAACTACCGAACTTCAAAATTAAGATAAGTTTAATGTACAGGTGATTTTTCCAACTTTTTAATGAAAACTGCAAAACCTGAAGTGAGACCGTACATCCGTAGCTCAAGAAGACTAACAATTTCTTCAAAACTACTATATAAACACCGTTTTGGATATCTTTCCGTATGTGTTAACTGAATAGTTCAGGAAAGTTGCATAACACTCTGAATAAATAGGTCAATTTTAGATCTCGCGAATGCATTCCATTAAAAACAACTCTATGTATTCTCTTCAAATTCACCATACTGACTCCCTTATAGATCTTTTAGTATATAATTGTTATTTTGCAGTGAGTTGATGAATCTGACCAGTTTTTATGAAAATTGGAAGGGGGATTGAAAGTCGATGTCTCAAAAACAGTTCTAACAATTTTCTTCAAATTCGCTACTTGGTTACTACAAGAAAATTCACGAGCTTCCTGATTAGGCAGGACAGTTAAGGATTTTGAAAATGCGTACTTTAATAAACGGCCCCTAACGATTTTATTATTATTATTATTATTATTTTATTTATTTACTATGTACATTCTCTTTAGTATATCTTCTGAACATATGTATCAGTTTGCTGTTACAGGAAATTTGTTAGGTGTCTAATTTATTGAAACAATTTCGTGTTTTCTACATATAATCTTTCCAAAAAAATGTACAATATGCCCAGTGTTGGACAATGGGAATCCTGTGGTTGTTATACATCAGATTTTTTTTTTTTTTTTTTTTTTGGGGGGGGGGGGGGGGGTTCTAAAAAAAGGAATGCATTTGCAATATTCAAAATCAATAAATATTTAATAATTTAAATAATGACTTTCACACATACACACACACATATATATCTGTACTGATAAGTATAAAGGATTTAAGTCCAAAAGTGTCGATTTTGAGTTAAGTACATAGTCAGACTCAGAAAAAAATTCTCTATCGATTGGTATAAAGGATTTAAATTAATGCCATTTAGTCTTTCAGAAAATCCATTGGTAAAAAAATGATCCAAGTCAGAAATTTAGCATTAATCTTTGGTATAAAATATTTAATTCAATTTTTTTTTATTAATGAAGGTTGACAATCACTGAATGGTATAAAGCTTATAAATTAACATAATAACTTTTTCCTAATCGATTCTTCTGGTTAGATTTTAGGTAGTTTAACTTTATTTTTCGTCTCCTGAAAAATCAAGAATATGGACTTAAATCCTTTATACTTATCAGTACAGATATATATATATATATATATATTGGTAATTACAATTAAATTGGTACAACATTCACTTAGTATTAATGGAAAATAAGCAGTAAGGATTATATACATCTGCGGGCGGGGGGTCGGGTTAGCGGTAGTTTGAATGAAAATAATTGTTTTTATATCACCTTCTTACCGATTTTAATGAAACTTTGCATACAAATCATTTATTAATTATGAAAAATTTCAGCAAGTGTCACACTTATTTGGAAGGGAAGGATAAGTGAGAGGGACAGAGTGAAATAAAATTATTTTTTATATTATCATGTTACTATTTTAGTGATATCTTATATAATATATCACTTACTGTTTATTGAAAATTACAAAGAATGAGTATTATATATGGCTAGGAAAGGTCGCAAGAGGGGTGCATATGGATTTTTTTTTTTTTTTTTTTTTTAATCAGACAGTTTAAATGAAGCTTTATATAAATAACACTTACTATTTAAGAAAAATTAAAATGCGTGTTACGTATATCTGCAAGAGGGGGCTAAACGGAGGGCAGAGGGAAAGAAAACTGTTGTTTTTATATTCTCATATCACCGTGTTACCGATTTTGATGAAATTTTGTATAACTGTCACTTTTTCTTTATGAAAATGAAAGTGAGTTTTTCATACAGTTGAGGGGGGGGGGGGTTAAGGAAGGTAGAGGGGAATAAAATATTTTTTAAACTGACCCTATTATCGATTGTTTGTTGAAATTCTGTGTAAATATTACTTATTGGTAATGAAAAATTACAATGAGTATTACATATGATTTTTTTTTTTTTTGGGGGGGGGGAGGGGATTATGTACAGCAGAAGAAAAGAAAATTGTTTTATATCACTATGATTTTCATTTTAATAAAACTTATTATAAATACCACCTACTGATTAGGAAAAATTATACTGATTGTTATCTATACCTGGGTCTCAAAAACAGTTCTAACAATTTTCTTCAAATTCGCTACTTGGTTACTACAAGAAAATTCACGGGGTCTCACGGAGGGGGAGCAGAAGAGAAAAATGATTGCTTAAATATCATCGTGTTACCGATTTTAATTAGAATTTGAACAACTATCATCTACCTTTAAGGAAAAATCACAGAGTGCGTTAGATATATCTACGGGCCAAGGGGACACAGAGGGAAAGAAAATGATAGTTTTTACGCATCCCTCTTTACATTTATAGGAAACTTTGTACAGATATAACTTATTGTTCGTGAAAAATTACAGAGAAGATTATCTTATTCAGGGAATAGGGAACACACGGAAAGAATATGATATTTTTATACCACGCTGTTGCCGATTAAATGAAACTTTGCTTAACCCTTTGCGGCGCAAGGTAATCGAGATCATTTAAATTGGACTGCCACCGGAATTCACGAACAAAATTAAAATAGAAGAAATTTTAAGTTTGTAAAAACGGCCTTTTTCTGCTATGTTATAAAAGAAAATTTTTAATAAATAATTTCAGGGATGAGTATTTGCAGCTGGAACTTAATAATTGCGTCCTCGCAGCGAGGACAGCGCACCACAAAGGGTTAAATATTACTGTTTATGAAAAATTTACAATGAGGGTTACGTGTCATAGTGTCTTTATCTTCCTAATACTCAAAAATTCAGTGTTTGATTAAAATCTCTGAAAAGATAATTCAAAAACGAGATTTTTTCGTTTAATCTGTCCTCTTAATGCCCTATCGCAGGAAACAAAAAATTACGTTCTCGTAGATTTTTAGCATGCATCTTACAAGTGTCAATAAGGAAAAGTGCTCATTTTCCACGATCCGGAAGAAAGAGTGCCGGAGGGCATTTTTAATAAATGCTACTTGTTAAATATATGTGTCCTGAAAAATACTTTGGAGGGCTATAGGGGTGAGAAAAAGAAAAAAAGATGTTATAATAGAAGAAAAAAAAAAAATTCCCCACTGTACTTTAACCCCCAATATATTTGCAAGCCCCAAGTTTTTTCTTTTCTTTTGCAAGTAGCATTTGTGAGAAGTCTCATTTTTTTTGGCGTCCAAAGAATAAGGTCGCTTTCCTTAATTATTAATTGTAAAATACATGCTAAACGTCAAGAAGTTTGTAAATATTTTTTCTCTGGAGAAAAGACAAAGGGAACACATTAAAAAAAAAAAAAAAGAAAGAGAGACAGAGAGAAAGAAAAAGGTTTTTGTTTTAACTTTTTACAGTTTTTAATCAAAATTTAAAGAAAAATTTTGAATACTAATTTAAGAAACGAAAAATCCCTGTGATTTGTAACACTCACTCTCATTTTCCACAAACATGGAGTTATATTTCTGAAAAGTTCAATTAAAAACGGTAATAAGGCGGTATAAAAAATCATTTTATTTCAGTGTGCCCCATGCCATCTCTGTATATGTAGCCGTCACCATATTTTTTAAAAATAGACAATAATCGATATTTAAACCAAGTTTCCTATGCATATGAAAAGATGTAATGTTGAAGAGAACTTTTCTAACTGCCTTTCCCTCTGCTCCCTTTCGCCCCCCCCCCCCCCCAACTATATATAACGCTCACTGTAATTTTTCATGAAGAGTAAGTGATAGTTATACAAAATTTCATTAAAGTCGGCAACATGGTCATACGAAAACAATATTTTTCTCCCCCCCCCGCTCTCTTTTACCCCCGAAGCTATATGTACAGTCGGTAACAAAAGTGTCCGAACACTAGCAAAAATTCCTATGTAAAAAAAGTACACATCATACGGTTTTGTTAAATAAATCCTTGTCGAATCCTGTTCTTAGTCAGTGTAAGAACATGATTCGATAAGGATTTATTTAACAAAACCGTAAGAAGTGTACTTTTTTTTACATAGGAATTTTTGCTGGTGTTCGGACACTTCTGCTACCGACTGTAACACTTTAACACTCACTGTAATTCTTTATAAACAGTAAGTGATAGTTATTAAAATTTTTATTTTAAATTTTTCTTCCTCCTCAGCATAAATGTAAACATTCATTTTAAGCTTGCTTTATTATATTCTACAACCTATAAAAAAGTAGAATTGTTTGATATCTCTTACTGACATAATTTTTGGACCCCCGCCCTTGCCACCGCTAGCGATTGGTGATCACACGTCCTACAGAAGCCAATTTTTCTCTATCCACATCATAAATGTAAATATTCATTTTAAACTTTTTTTATTAAATTCTAGAATTTATAAAGAAATAAAATTCTTTAATATCTTTCACTCCTAATTTTTGATGACCCTTCTCACTTCCGCTAACGATTGCTGATCACACACTCCACAGAAGTCTTTTAATTTCTAACCTTTCTCCTTCCACAGCAAAAATGTAAATATTCATTTTAAACTTGCTTTACTAGATTCTAGATCCTATAAAGGAGTAGAATTGTTCAGCATATATCTTTCCCTCATGTAATCCCCCGCACCTCCCGTTCCCTTTTCAACAAGCAATAAACGAAGCACAATCTTTTTCTCTAATTTTCTTCTATGTAAATATAAAGCTGATTGTTTGTTTGTTTGCCCAGATTTTTTTGTTCGCTATACAAATCTATATAAGATATTTGAAGCGTTCAAATTGCATAATAAAGCTTAAGAAAGGTATTTTTACCGAAAAGACAAAGAAAAATGGCTCGGGTCTCTATGGACCTACGATAACCTCAACTGGTTAAGGATTTTCTTAAACGTAGTAAGATGACATCTTAAGATATAAAATTGAAATAAATAAAATACCTTTATATATATGTGGAGTTATTTCTTTCTTTCTTTCATTTTTTCAAATGTCAAAAATGATAATAATAAATGATAATAATAATGTTAAATATACTCAAAGTATATTTAAAATATAAAAACATAAAAATCGAAAATGACAAACGACATATTATATTTGTAATGTTTTGATAAATTTTAAAATATTATTTTTTTTCCTTTAACGAAGTAAAATGTATTAAATATGTATATATATATATTATATATATATTTTAAATTTCATTTCTTTAACTTTATCGGGTGATAAATTAGTGCTTCGTTTTTCTAGCTTTTCCAGAGTCATTAGAAATAAAAAGGAAAATGAAATATAGTTATATGTATATTTATACTATCAGGTGTTGCATGCTTCGCAGGTCACTATGTTTAAATTAAGACTTAAAATTACATATAAATTATTAAAATCTACCCACCCGCAGATAAAATAAAATAAAATGATTGATTGAAACTTGTCAAAAACCTCATTCTTTTTGCCCCTTCCCTTCCCACCCCGCCGAAGTGTGTGGGGGAGATTAAGGTAAGGCACCATGGAGGGTAAGACCCTTTTCCCTTTTAACGGTGCACTCTTTGTCATATTAACAGCAAACCAACTCCAAATTTAAAATTTCGTGAAGTTTGGACCATAATTTTTAGTGATAAGGCACCATGGGGGGTAAGGCCCTCCCCTCTTCCAACAGTGCTGTCTTTATTATAGTAACACCAAACCAACTCCAAATTTAAAATTTCGAAAAATTAGAACGGTAACTTTCCGAGATAAAGCACCGTGGGAAGTAAGACCCCCTTCTTCAAACAGTCTTTGTTAAACTAATACCCAACCAATTCTAAATTTAAAATTTCGTGAAGTTTCGACTATAATTTTTCGTGATAAGGCGCTATGAAGGGGGAGGTCCTGCCCCCTTCCAACAGTATTCTTTATCAAAGTAACACGAAAACAACTCCAAATTTAAAATTTCGAAAAAATGGAATAGTAACTTTTCGAGATAAGGCACCATGGGGTGTAAGACCACACTTCAAACAGTGCAGTCTTTGTTAACCTAACACCCAACCAAATCCAAATTTAAAATTTTGTAAAGTTTGGTCCATACTTTTTGGGAATAAGACACCGTATGGCTAAGAGCCTCTCTCTTTCTATCGGTGCACTCTTTGTCATATTAACACCAAACGAACTTCAAATTTGCAATTTTGTAAAGTTAGGATAATAAATTTCCTAGATAAGGCACCGAGGGGAGAAAGGAGGTAAGACCCTTTTTCTTTCCAACGGTGCAATCTTTGTTATAATAATAGCCAACTGACACCAAATTTAAAATTTCTTAGAGTTAGGACTGTAACTTTTCGAGACACTCCCCCTTTCCAACGGTGCAGTCTTTGTTATAACAGCACCCAAACAACTGAAAATTTAAAATTTCATAAAGTTCGGACCATTATTTTTCGAGATAATGTTCCGTGGAGTGTAAGACCCTCTTCCCTTCGAAAGGTGCAGTCTTTGTCATACTAACACCAAACCAACTACAAATTTTAAGTTTCGTAAAATTAATGCCGTAACTTTTCGGTTCACCAGCGGCCGAGCGGTTCAACACTCAAAGCTGGTACACGTGAAGTGCGGGTTCGATTCAAGGTCGCGCTCGACGGCCTAGCCGTTCAGAGTTTTCCGTGGTTCTCTCCGAAACTTGCGTAAATACAGGCTGGGACCCCTTAGAAAGACCTCCACAGAAGGCACTCCCCCCTCTGGCC
The DNA here is from genome assembly GCA_963930645.1 of Salticus scenicus. Lineage (NCBI taxonomy): Eukaryota > Metazoa > Arthropoda > Arachnida > Araneae > Salticidae > Salticus > Salticus scenicus. The sequence continues at coordinate 262,656,129 of OZ005649.1, read as the reverse complement.
TTGGACCCAAGAGTAATCAATCGGCCTTATTCCGCAACACCAACATCGTAACTTTTCGAGATAAGGCAACGTGGGGGGTAAGACCTTTCCCCTTTCAACAGTGTAATCTTTGTTAAACACTAAACCAACCCCAAATTTAAAATTTCGTAAAGTTTGGAACATAATTTTTCAAGATAAGGCACTATGGGGTGTAAGACCCTATTCCCTTCCAACGATGCACTCTTTGTCATAATAACATGAAACCAACTCCAAGTTTAAAATTTCGTAATGTTAGGACCATAACTTTCCAACATAAGACATGTGGGGGTAAGAACTCCTCCCCCTTCCAACGGTGCAGTCTGTTATACTAACACTCAAACAACTCCAAATTAAAAATTTTGTAAAGTTCGGCCCATTATTTTTCGAAATAAGGCTCCTTGAGGAGGGGGGGGGGGGGGGTATGTAAGACCCTCCCCTTCCAACAGTGCAGCATTTGCCATACTAACACCGACTATCCCGAAATTTAAAATTTCGTAAAATTTGTACCCTAATTTTGGTGAGAGGGAAGGGGATAAAACTCTCCTTCCTTTCAATGGTGCAGTCTTTGTTATACTAACAGCCAACCAACCACAAATTCAAAATTTTGTAAAGTTTCGACCATAATTTTTCGATATGAAGCTCCGTGCGACGTAAGATCCTCCCTCCCCTTCCAACGGTTCAATTTTTGTCATACTAACACCAAACTAAAGTTTCTTAAAAGTTCGGACCATAATATTTGAGATAAGGCAAGTTGGGATCAGACCCTCCCCCTTCCAGGAATGCAATGTTTGTCATACTAACACTTAATTCAAAATTCAAAATTTCGTGTGGATCGAATCATAACTTTTCTTGAGAACATCAGCGAAGAAGTTAAATCGATCTCTACCTAAATGTAATTTGAAATCCAAAATCACAATTACAATATTATAATTATAATTATATCGTCAATAATTACAATTACATTTCTAATTGCGTAAAATAATTAACCATTAAATTACATATAATTGCAATCGTAAATTTTTAATTATAAGTACAGAAAAGTAATTATAATTATAACGTTTCTAATTACAATTATATTTTAATTCTATAAAACGATTACCCATTAACATTACATATAATTGTAACTGCAACATTTAATTATAATTACAGGCAGATAATTATAATTATAATGTTTTTAACTGCAATTACATTTCAATTTTATAAAATGATTATTCATTACATTACATGTAATTGTAACTAAAACTTTTCAATTATAATTACAGTAAAGTAATTATAATTGAAAGCTTTTAGTTACGATTAAAGTAATGATTAATTGCAGATGCTCAGTTACAATTACAAGTAATCATAATTGTAATTGCTTACTGTCAATTGAAATGTAATTCATTACAAATTAATTGAATTACGATTTTGCCCAACTCTGACTGGGATTAATTAGACAGAGAGAAGGACCTTTGGAAATATCAGAAAAATTTGCCATAATTTGATTTTCAATAAAAAATATTTAATTGAAAAATTAATTACTTTTAAAACATTAAAAATTTTAAAAATCTTAACTGACATTAATAATTTTTTTTTTTTTTTTTTTCTTCTACTGGGGGGCTCTGCCCCTTGCTCACTCCGTTTCCCAACCACCGAGGGGAGCTTCCCCTGACTTGTCTATTTGCTGTTTTGTCTTTCACTGGATGGGAATGTTAATAATGCATAATGCAAGACAAAAGAATTAATATGTTATAGAAATCTCCATATTCAATGTCAAATTGAAATACATAATATTTAATATAGATATATTTAATTAATATTTAATATCTATTTAATATTTAGTATGTATGTATATATATATATATATATATATATATTAATGAAATATTAAGCTAAAAATCAGTAATGTTTTTCAGAATAGAAACGTAATTTGCTTTACAGCTTTAGTATATGACACACTTGACAACTTTTAAATTTTTGTCACTATTTGGCGGTGAATTTTTTGGTATAACTATTTGTTAAAAAGAAAAAAAAAGAGGGGGTAAAGGAAAAGGAAAAGAAAAGAAATCTAGTACCTATTTTTTTTAGTTAATTTAAGGCAGTATATAATACTCTATATATATTTCTAATGTACAGCTATGTAATAATTTTACAGATTCAAAAATATCTGAAAAGAAAAAATGATGATTATTATCATTATTTTAATTTGGAAAAACCTCCTACAGCTTCATTTGTTAATTCTCTCCTATCCATTTCCTAAGATGACGAAGGATAAACTGTACTCGATTCTCTATAAGAGTTTTAAGTGGTGAATTCTTTTCTTTTCATAACTCGAAATATGAAATGTATCATAGGAATGTCCAATTCTGTAACGTTAAAAAATTATCAGTGCGAAATTAGAAGCTGTCATTTTATAAATGAGTTTGAATTTGACTCTAAAATATTTGTGTATGTCAAAATATATTCGAAATATTTTAAAATATGACTTTAATTAAAAAATATAAATACATTTCGAAGCCAAAATAAACGCAGTCAATTATACAGACACGACATTATTTCATTATTTCATATTAATTAAAACGTCGACCTATGTCAATTAATTAACGAGTTAATTTTAAGCTTAAAATGTGATTAAAGAGGGTTAAATGGCTAAATAAATTAGAAATATCTATCCAATCTTTAAAAATTCGGTACCAAATGAAAGGGTCGATTTTTCTGAATCCAGGGGTGCAAGTATTTTAACATGACAATTAGATTTTTTTTTTTTTTTAATTAACCAAAATATGAAATTTAAGTGGAAACACTTCATTATTTCGTTTATCATTCTTCAGTTCCAGACATATTGGCTGACTCTTCTTCCGGTTGGGAATAATTGTTTTCCGACCACATGGCAATGTACTGGAAATAGAAGAAGCAGTTTTTCAATTTTTTTTTAATTTTAAATCGATTTCATTCTTCGAGCGGTGAGCCGGGGCTGTTCCCCTGTTCAATTTTAAATCGATTTTAACAGAAATAGGTAGTCATCCATCATTAATGTTCACCTGTGGTCAGTTTAAAAAAAAATCTAAGGTATAGCTTTAAAATTAGACAGATTATATTTATTTTAATTCTTTTAATTTTTTTTTTTTTTTTTCTGTTTATGTAAAGAGACAAAAATTATTTTTAACAGAATAATAATGCACTTCTTCTTTTTTTTTTTTTTTTTTTTTTCTGAACTGCGCTGGAAAAAAGTAGTTTTTCAATTTCTTAAATTTTAGGCGGATTTCAACAGAAATCGTCAATCGCCCTTGGTAGATTAGACATTTTGAGTCTAAAATATATCAGAGATATTCATTAATATTATACATAATAATCATTTGAAAGATATTTTAAAGTACTTTTACTGCGGACTATTAAAATGATATAAGCCGTTGAAATTCTGCACGAAACTTTCGGAGAAAACTACGGAAAACCCAGAACGTTTTTATTCTTTTATATTTTACAGAGATCCGAATTCCGATTTCCGCTCACATTCCGTCCTAAGGATTTTTAGTCGGACACAAGTATTTTTTATAAAATTGTTATATTACCTTTGTATCTCAGCTTCTGATTAATATGATTTCATAAGAAATATATCATTTTAAAAGTCATTTGAATTGAAGAGTATATGTTGCAAATCTCTATCGCCAGAGAGCGCTTTAATATTTTAATAATTCAATATCTCCAATTCTAATTATGATTAAATTATTTATAATACATCATTTGAAATATTGCGTACTTTTAAACTGATATGAGCCGTTAAATTCCGAAAGGGAGCTTAGGAGAAAACCACGGAAAACCCAGAACACCTTTATTCCAATATCTACAATTCTAATTATGATTAAATTATTTATAATGCTTCATTTGAAATGCATTTTAAAGTAATTTTCTTGCGAGTTTTAAACTGATATAAGCCGTTAAATTCAGTACGGGAGTTTTAGAAAAAACCACCGAAACCCCAGAACACCTTTATTTTTCTTTATTTTACAGATTTTATACTCCACTCACATTTCATATTCAGTATTTTTAACACTATTTAGCCCGCAATTACGCAAGTTTCAGATAAATCCATGAAAGAGTCAGATACAAATCTTTTTATAACAATGTTTATATTACTTTTGTATCTGAGGTTCTAATTAACATAATTTCATAAGTAATATATTATTTTTAAAGTTATTTGAATCAAAATTGAAGAGTACATGTTGCAAATCTCTGTCGCCAGAGGGCGCTTTGATATTTGAATAATTCATTATCTAGAATTCTGATTATGATTAAATTACTTATCGGGAGAAGATTAGGAGACTGTAAGGCCCTACCAGGTTAAGGATTTTCCACAATCAGAATTTTCAAAGATCCTTCATACGGTGAGCGAATCAGCTGTTTCAAATCATGAAACTTAAAAGGTCGCTTTAGTCGTCACAGAGCGAAAATTTGTTACAGTTAAAATTTTCAAAAGCTATTTGCACTATGAGCGAGCAAGCTGTTGTAAATTTTAAAACGGGGATAAGGCGCACCAGGCCCCACCGAGCGGGACTTTTCTACAGTCAGAATATCCAAAGATCAAAACACGGTAAGCGAACAGGCTGTTTCAGAAACTGAAATGGGAAAAGGTAGGGACCCTAGAGAGACTGGACATTGACTGAAAGTCGGTCATTTTAGTGCCATTTCGGAGCGATCCCCGTAGAACGTAATATGTTTCTCTTCGTGATTGACGCTTTACTATACAACATAAATGAAAAAAAAAAATTTTACGAAATTTGTGCAGAAAGTAATGCAGAATATAAATATGTAATTTTTTTCGTCTTAGAAGAAAGAATTTGAAGAAAAACGAATTTTCTTTTAACCTTCGACATGGTTACTTTTTAAACTCTGATCGGAAAACAAAGTGATTTTTTCTTGTATATTTCTATACGAAGCAAAATACGTTGATAGTGAAAGTAATTCTACCTTATTTTTTCTGAGGACATACATTCTATATATAAAAAGTTAGAAAATTTTTAACAAAAATATGGTAATCTTAGTCAAGTAATCCATGAATAAATGTAAAACTACGGCAGAAGAACACAAATTATTTTTTATTATTTTATAAAAATATTTAAGTAATATTTTTACAAGCTAAAAATACATATTTTATTTATTTCAATTACGCATCATTAATAATAGTGACTTAATTAAATATTAAAAATAAAAATTTTATTAATAATAATTCGTAAAAATATCAACTATCTTTAGAAATTAAAAAATATTGTTATTTATTTTATTTACATTTGCTTATTCGTTGATTTTTTTTTTTTTTAATATTATGTAAATAAAAATAATAACTTATTTAAATATTATTTATAAAATTTATTATGGCAATTATTATTTAAAAGAAATTTATATTTCATATGCTAGCAAATAATATACACCTTATTTTCTTTATTTTTATCAATTTAATTTAAGAAATCTGATACATTTTGCGTACAAGCAAACAATAAAAAAAATTTCTTTTTATACAGTTATTTTAAATATGTATTTTAAAATATATCAGAAAAATACATTGAGATCCAGCATATTAAGTATATTGCAAAACAGAACTTAAAAACTAATAGCTAGCAAATAAATAATGTAATTATCTCATATGTTAGGTAATAAATACGTAAAACAGCATGCAATAAGAGAATTCAAAGTATTTAAAGCATGATATAAAATAAATAACTATGCATTTTTATCTTTTAAAAGTATTCCAAAATTAAAGCAATTTATCTCCCAACAAAGTAAAAATGTAATAAATAAGTTCTTTTTTCGATTATGACGTAAAATAATCGAAGTTTCTTCTCAGCGTAATGATAAGCAATGGAGCAACTGGCACTAAAATGGAGAATTTCGTCAAAAAACCGGCGCGCCAATGTCCAGTCTCTCTATATATAGGGTCCCTAGGAAGAGGGCGCCGCAGGCGCTACCTAGCGGGAATTTACTACAGTTAAATTTTTCAATAATGCTATTTGCACTATATGTCAATAAGATGTTATAGGTCCTTAAACGGGAAGAAAGGCGTCGCAGGCGCCACCGAGCAGGAGTTTCGTACAGTCAGATTTTTCAAGGATCGCGAACCAGCGGGTCGCCGAAGGTGGTTAGTCTGTATTAATAAAAGAAGATGTCTCTCTGTCTGTCTGAGCATTTATACGTTCAGCCCCTATTGTACGTAGAAATACAAAAATTGACAAACGGATGCTCAAAAGCCTTTCCGAGGAGATAGTGAAAAAAGAATTTAAAAATTTTAAGTAGTTGCGGAGTGAAAAAAGAATTTAAAAATTTTAAGTAGTTGCGGAGATATTAATTAAAACATCAACCTATGTCAACTAATAAACGAGTCAAGGAGGGTTAAATGACTAAAGAAATTATAAATATCGATCCAATCGTTACAAATTCGGTACCAAATGAAAGAGGAGATTTTTCTGAATCCAGGAGTGCAGTGCAAACAGCATGTCAACACGACAATTAGAATTTTTTTAATTAACTAAAGTATGAAATTTAGATGGAAACACTTCATTACTTCATTTACCAATTCTTCAGTGCCAGACATATTGGCTGACTGTTCTTCCAGTCGGAAATAATTGCTTTTCGACCACGTGACAAGGTACTCGAAATAAAAAAAAAAGCAGTTTTTTTTTTCTTTTTTTTTTTTTTCTTTTTTTTTTTTTCAATTTTAAATCGATTTAAGCAGAAATTGAAAACCGCCCATCATTATGGCTCACTTGTCTCCAGTTAAAAACTCTAAGGTATAGCTTAAAAAGACCTTCCGGCTTTTTTGGAAGGGTAGGTTGATTTCTTTTTCCTTATCAAGTAGCCGTCATTTTGTTTGAAAATGGCGGCTACAAATTATTAATGCATTAGGTAGAAATATTGATGTAGGCTATGCACATATAGATTTTTAATCAAATCGGTTCATAAATACCTTTTTATGTGAATTTAAAATTTTCAAGTGGCCGGCACTTGGAAGCAAAATGGTTCAGATAAGTTGCCAAATATATGAAATGTATTTGTGAGATAAATCTACTGTACACATATAGCTCGAATTAATTCAAAATCTCAAAAGTCATCGTGTTGAAAAATTAAGTGGCTGGCACATCGATCAAAATGACAGAGAAAGTTCCTCATCTAAAATATCGTTTCAAATTTGAAAATAATTTTTTTTTTTTTTTTTTTTTTTAGAAATTCTTTCAATTAGTAAATTAATAAAATGTTAGTTTTCTGCATTTCTAGCTTGTTTTAGCACTAAAATAGCCTAATTTTTCCTTAAAAACGCATTAAAAAGATCCAGCAATGCAGGTGATGGATTTAGCGCCAAATTTGGCGACTTTTCCCCTATGGCGACTTTTTTGGCGACTTTTGGCGAGAAATTACTTATAATCGATATACCAAAGATGGACGCAATAACTTGATTGGTTCACGAGTTACGTGAATTTTTTAATTTTTGTTGTTTGAAAAATAAATCCATTTTTCAACTTTGATTTGTATTGATTAAATATTTCTAAAGTTACCATATGATAACAAATTTTCCAGTGGCCGCCAGTTGGAAACAATACAGCGGGACAAGTTGCCCAGTAAACATATCCAAGGTATTTGAAGCATAAGTTCACTGTCCAACTGTGGTTTAAATCAATGCCGTGTTTCAAAAGTTAATTTTATGGCAAATTTTCAAGGGGCAGTCTAAGTGGTTGCAACTTGGAAATAAAATGGCAAAACAACTTGCCCAGTGAAATCACCCAGTATACTAGTATAAGTTCATTGTCCAGTTCTAGTTCAAATTAAATCAGTATTTCAAAAATTACCGTCATAAGAAATTTTCAGGTGGCGCCACTTGGAAAAAAAAAAGCGGAGTGAGATGCCCAGCGAACTTATCTGAGATATTTCAAGGATAAATCCACTACCCAAATTTGATGCGAATCGATTCTGTATTACTAAAGTTACAATATTGACAAATTTTCAAGTGGCAGCCACTTGGACATAAAATTGCGGATCAAGTCACCAAGTGAACTTATCCTAGATATTTGAACCATAAGTTCACTATCCAACTTTTATTTGAATCCGTTTAGTATTTTAAAAGTTATCGTGAGGGCATATTTTCAAGTGGCAGTGTGATTTCAAGTGGCTGGAACTTAGAAACAAGATGTCGGGACAAGTTGCCCAGTGAAAATATTCAAGATAATTATATGATAATATCACTGTCCAAATTTGGTACGATTTGGAGTATTATTTCAGAAGTTATCATGATTTTAAATTTTCAAGTGGGAGCCTGATTTCAAGTGGTCCCGCTTAACTTAAGATATCTGCCACTTTATTAAAAATGGTGGATATAGTTAACTAATAAACTTCATTGAGATCCTTATGTGGTCTGTATTTGCATCAAAATTCAAACAATTTCGGAATACGCTTTTTAACCGACTTCAAAAAAGAAGGAAGGTTCTCAATTCAAACCGTATGTTTTTTTTATGTTTGTTAGCTCATAACTTCTGAACGGATGCTCCGATTTTGAAACTTTTTGTTTTGTTGAAAAGGTCTTGGTCTGCAATAGGTCCCATTGTAATATCTTTACAATCTAAAGAAAATACAGGGTGCCCAAAAAAATCAGTCCCAACTCTTTTAACTGCTAAACGGCTGCAGCTATAGTGTTAAAAATGGTATGCAAGTATAGCAAAGTGGCCATGCAGTACAAGGTTAAACCGCTGGAAGCGCCACCTGGTGGAAAATCGCTGAGTTAGTGTTACTATCTCGAAAACGGTTCTAGAGAAAAAAGGGAATTACAAAGTTGAAAAGTATCATCGATTTAGTACAAAAAGATAGTTTAGACATTCATGCTAGCGTTCCTATCTCGGAAACGGTTCAAGACAGGGGGAAAAGGGGAAGTATAAAATTGCAGAGCATCATCGATTCAGTACGAAAAGATAGTTTAGACATTGATGCTAAAAATACAATGCTAAAAACGTGCATTTCTTTGTTCGCAATTTCTTACACTATGCACACTTGAGCTACATTGCGGTGAGACATACGTTATATAGTTCAAAATACGGTTACTTGATATTTTTTGTTTAGTTGTAAAGATCTTGGTCTGAAATAGGTCCCATTGTAATATCTTTACAATCTAAAGAAAATAAAACACCATCTGGGGAAAAACAGCGGAATCAGCGCTCCTATCTCAAAAACGGTTCAAGATGGGAGAAAAGCTGATTACGAAGTTGTAGAGCATTATCGATTTACTACGAAAGACAGTTTTTAGACATTATTGCTAAAAATAGAACGCTTAAAACGTGCAGTTGTTTCTTCGCAATTTCCTACACTGTGCACGCTTCAACTATGTTCACACTTTACAGCGTAGCGGATGACACGTATACTCTGTCGTTCAAAGTACTGTTACTGTAAGCGGTCACATCGATTAGCGCAAAGTCGTTTTCAACCAACTTCAGAAAAGAGGGTGTTCTTAATTCAAGCTATGTGTTGTTGTTGGTGTTTGTAAGCTTATAACTTCGTAAGAGATGCTCTAATTAACCGACATCAAAAAAGAGCAGGTTCTGAATTCAATCCGAATGTTTTTATGTTTTTATTTTTGTTTGTTAGCTTATAACTTCTGAACAGATAATCCGATTTTGGTACTTTTCGTTTTATTGTAAACGTCTTAGTCTGGAATAAGTCCCATTGCAATATCTTTACGATCAAAAGAAAGTACAGGGTGCCCAAAAAAAGTCAGTCCCGATTCTTTTAGCTGCAGCTACAGTCATAAAAGTGGTATGTAGGTATAGTAAAGTGGATATGTGCTACGCGATTCAACCGCCTACAGTGCCACCTGGTGGGAAACAGTGGCGTTAGCGCTCCTATCTCAGATACAGTTCAAGACAGAAAAAAGTGAATTATAAAATTGCAGAGCATCGTCGATTTATTACGAAAAGTTAGTTTAGACGTTAATGCTAAGAACAGAACGTTTAAAACGTGCATTTGTTTGTTCACAATCTCCTGTTTTGTGCACACTTGAACGACTGTAGCGTACCGGGTGACATTTATGCTATGTAAAATTTAAAGTATGGTTATTGTAAGCGGTCACATCGATTAACGCATAGACATTTTAAACCGACTTCATAAAGGAAGAGGTTCTCAATACAAACCATGTTTCTCGTTGTTGATGTTGTTGAAATTTGTTAGCTTATAACTTCGTAAGAGATGATTTAATTTTAATACTTTTTTTGTTGTCGTAATGATCTTGGCCTGAAATAGGCTTCATTATGATTTCATTAAGATATAAACAAATTACAGGATACTCACAAAAGTCTGTTCTCACTCTAACTGCTGAACGCATGCAGCTTCACTGGTAAAATCAGTATGTAAGTATCGATGTTGAAACTTCTGTCCGTCGGTGGCAATGCATATTTTGCTCTTTGTTTGAACTTTACGCTGTGCAATTTTCAGCGCAGCGAGTGACACGTATTCACTGAAAAATTCAATATATATGCCTAACAGAATTTTTGGTTACGAATACAGCGTATCCGTTCTTTACATTTCTAAAGACTTTTTAACTTAACGTATGTTCATTCAGTAGGAAGTTTTTTGCTCATATCCGATAAAGGCATGAAAAGTGACACAACTTAAAAATGTAGCATTTGAGAAAAATCAATTTAAAAATAAATTGACTAGAATAAAACTGGCACAACTCTCTCTCGAGTGGATGGAGATGTAACTTTTCTGTTCATATAGGGTGCATTTCTTGTATTTTTCAGTGACATAAACCCTTTTTTGAGTTATGCCACTTTTCTTGGAAGTTGTGATTTGTGAAACTGCCATTGAACGTCTTTTGATGTTCTGCTGTATGAATAAGTTTTAACTGAAAAGAGAAAAATAAAATCTTTTTGTAAAAAAAAATAGAACCGACTCCAAAAAGCAACTACTATTCAAAAAAAAAAAAAAAAAATGTATTAAATGAAACTAAATTGCGCCTAAAAGTATAAAATAATTTCCTTCGCCAAACAACCTATAACACTACAATTAATCATAACTTTTGAAGTCGGCGCAAAATTAAATAAAAATTGATACCTTTATTCAATACAAAAATTAAATCCTATTCAAAATACACATCTCACATTGTCACCTGCAAAACGCAGCCGAAAACTACTTTGATTCAAGAAAACAAATAAGATTTCGTAAGCAGCAAATGTTGGCGAAGATGCTGGTATCTGACGTCCTTGGTGAAAGAAAAATCGCAAAACTATCGGGCAAACATATTTAATTTCTTTGGGATATCATGATTAATTTGATAAGGTATATTAAGAGAGTAATCAATAATATGAAACAATACTTCATACAAAATATATTATGAAAATATACATCTTGCGTGTATATTTTTCCAATACATTTTGAAAGACAAATCCAAAAGCCACCAAGGATGATAGTTATCAAAGTTATACCAAATTTGCAAAGAAAACTCTAACTTCGTAGAAACATAAATACCGCATTGTGAAGAATGTTCACTGTTCTGTGTAGATGCTACTAATGGACCAATTGTATGCAGTGATAAAATAATAAAGGAAACATGAAAATTGATCATTCGAGACGACAACATTTGTTATTACCGATCTAAATAAGAGTACAAACCTATAAAAACTAATTAAATTTTATTTAATTTTGCGCCGACTTCAAAAGTTATGATTAATTGTAGTGTTATAGGTTGTTTGGCGAAGGAAATTATTTTATACTTTTAGGCGCAATTTAGTTTCATTTAATACATTTTTTTTTTTTTTTTTTGAATAGTAGTTGCTTTTTGGAGTCGGTTCTATTTTTTTTTACAAAAAGATTTTATTACAATTTAAATTTGAAATTTTCAAATGGTCTCCACTTGAAAACAAAATGGCGGAGCAACTTGGTTAACAAACTCATCTAAGATATTTATAAGATAAGTTAAGACACTGTTCAAATTTGGTTCCATTTGGAGTATTATTTCGGAAGTTATCATGGTTTTAAATTTTCAAGTGGTATCCTGATTTCAAGTGGTCCCGCTTAAGTTAAGATATCCGCCACTTTATTAAAAATGGCGAATAAAGTTCATTAATAAAGTTATTTGAGACACTTGTATAATCTATATATGCATCAAAATAAAAAAAATTCGGAATATGTTTTTTACAATTTGAATTTGAAATTTTCAAGTGGTCTCCACTTGAAAACAAAATGGCGGAGCAACTTGGTTAACAAATTCATCTGAGTTATTTATAAGATAACTTAGGACACTATCCAAATTTGGTTTGATTTGGAGTATTATTTCAGAAGTTATTCTGATTTAAAATTTTCAAGTGGTAGAGTGATTTCAAGTGGCCCCGCTTAACTTAAGATATCTATAACCTTTATTAAAAATGACGTATAAATTTCATTAATAAACTTCATTGAGACACTTATGTGGTCTATATTTACATCAAATTTCAAACAAATTCGGAATACGCTTTTTACAATTTGAATTTGAAATTTTCAAGTGGTCTCCACTTGAAAACAAAATGGTGGAGCAACTTGGTTAATAAACTCATCTAAGATATTTATAAGATAAGTTAAGACACTGTCTAACTTTGGATCGATTTGGAGTATTATTTCGGAAGTTATAGTGATTTTAAATTTTCAAGTGGTAGCCTGATTTCAAGTGGTCCCACTTAACTTAAAACATCTGCCACTTTATTAAAAATGGCGGATAAACTTCATTAATAAACTTCATTGAGACCCTTATGTGGCCTGTATTTACAACAAAATTCAAGCAAATTTTGCTTTAAATATGCTTTTTACAATGTCGGTTTGAAATTTTCAAGTGGCTGCCACTTGAAAACAAAAAGTCGGAACAACTTGGTTAACGAACTCATCCAAGATATTTATAAGATCAGTTCACTGTCCAAATTTGGTTCCATTTCGAGTATTATTTCGGGAGTTATCGTGATGACAAAATTTTCATTATAGATAGATAGATAGATAGATAGATAGATAAACGAAGTTATTGCAATAGGTCGATTTCTAAAGAAATCAACCTAAAAAATAAACAAGTCCTTCCGGCTTTTTCGGAAGGGTAGGTTGATTTCTTTTTCCTTATCAAGTAGCCGTCATTTTGTTTCAAAATGGCGGCTACAAATTATTAATGCACTTTGTAGAAATATGGATGTAGCCTATGGACATATGGAGTTTTAAGCAAATCGGTTCATAAATACATTTTTATGTGAATTTAAAATTTTCAAGTGGCCGGCGCTTGGAAACAAAATGTTGGGTTAAGTTGACAAATATATGAAATGTATTTGTGAGATAAGTCTACTGTACATATATAGTTCAAATTAATTCAAAATCTCAAAAGTCATTGTGTTGAAAAATTAAGTGGCTACTACTTCGACCAAAATGGCAGAGAAAGTTTCTCATCTAAGATATCATTGCAAATTTGAAAATAATTTTTTTTTTTTGTAGAAATTCTTTCAAAGAGGCTTAGTAAGCTGCTAAAATGTTAGTTTTCTGCATTTCTAGTTCGTTTTAGCATTAAAATAGCCTAATTTTTCTTTAAAAACGCATTAAAAAGATCCAGTAATGCAGATAATGAATTTGGCGCCAAAATTGGCGACTTTTCCCCTATGGCGACTTTTTTGGCGACTTTTGGCGAGAAAATACTTTTTATCGATATACCAAAGTTGGACGCAATAACGTGATTAGTTCACGAGTTACGTGAATTTTCTAAATTTTTGTTGTTTGAATGATAAATCCATTTTTCAACTTTTGATTTGAATTGATTAAGTATTTCTAAAGTTAGCGTGATAACAAATTTTCAAGTGGCCGCCACTTGGAAACAATACAGTGGAACAAGTTGCCAACCAAACACATCCAAGATATTTGAAGCATAGGTTCATTGTCCAACTGTGGTTTAAATCAGTGCCGTGTTTCAAAAGTTATTCTTATGGCAAATTTTCAAGTGGCAGTCTAAGTGGCTGCGACTTGGAAACAAAATAACAAAACAACTTGCCCATCGAGATCATCCAGTATATTTGTACGATAAGTTCATTGTCCTGTTCTAGTTTAAATTAAATCAGTATTTCAAAAATTATCGTCATAAGAAATTTTCCGGTGGCACCACTTGTAAAAAAAAGTGGAGTGAGATGCCCAGCGAACTTATCTGAGATATTTGAATGATAAATCTACTACCCAAATTTGATGCGAATTGATTCTGTATTACTAAAGTTACCATAATAACAAATTTTCAAGTGGCCGCCACTTAGAAATAAAATTGCAGATCAAGTCACCAAGTGAAATTATCCTAGATATTTGAACTATAAGTTTACTCTCCAACTTTTATTTGAATCAGTATAGTATTTTAAAAGTTATCGTGATGGCATATTTTCAAGTGGCAGTGTGATTTCAAGTTTCTGGAACTTAGAAACAAGATGTCGAGACAACTTGCCCAGTGAAAACATTCAAGATAATTATATGATAATATCACTGTCCAAATTTGGTTCGATTTGGAGTATTTTTTCAGCAGTTATCGTGATTTTAAATTTTCAAGTGGGAGCCTGATTTCGAGTGGCCCCGCTTAACTTAAGATATCTGCCACTTTATTAAAAATGGCGGATATATTTATTAATAAACTTCATTAAGATCCTTATGTGGTCTGTATTTACATCAAAATTCAAACAATTTCGGAATACGCTTTTTACAATTTAAATTTGAAATTTTCAAGTGGTCTGCACTTGAAAACAAAATGGCGGAGCAACTTGTTTAAAAAACTCATCTAAGATATTTATAAGATAAGTTAAGACACTGTTCAAATTTGGTTCCATTTGGAGTATTATTTCGGAAGTTATCATGGTTTTAAATTTTCAAGTGGTAGCCTGATTTCAAGTGGCCCCGCTTAACTTGAAAACAAAATGGCGGAGCAACTTGATTAATATCTCCTAAGATATTTATAAGATAAGTTATGACACTGTCTAAATTTGATTCGATTTGGAGTATTATTTCAGAAGTTATAGTGATTTTAAATTTCCAAGTGGTAGCCTGTTTTCAAGTGGTCCCGCTTAACTTAAAATATCTGCCACTTTATTAAAAATGGCGGATAAACTTCATTAATAAACTTCATTGAGACCCTTATGTGGCCTGTATTTACATCAAAATTCAAGGAAATCTTGCTGTAAATATGCTTTTTACAATGTCGGTTTGAAATTTTCAAGTGGCTGCCACTTGAAAACAAAAAGTCGGAGCAACTTGGTTAACGAACTCATCCAAGATATTTATAAGATTAGTTCACTGTCCAAATTTGGTTCGATTTCGAGTATTATTTCGGGAGTTATCGTGATGACAAAATTTTCATTTGCAACACTATGAAGGAATGCGAATATCATAATGATATTTATTGGGCTCATACATTATAGTAAAAAGAATAATTGATTAAAATTTCAGGAAATTTGGAGTAATATGTACTGAGAAAACAGTACATAAAGCAGCGCCCCCTGTGAACAATAATTCCCTTTATCTGCCTAGGCATTGAATCAAACAGCGACTGGATGACATGTACGGGTAAAGCACTTCATGAAGCTTCAACTCGATGCCACAATTCATCGATCGAAGTTACTGGTGAGTGGTGGGGGTCAGTCGCTTTTCAATGATTAAACAGTCATTTTCATTGGTGCGAGATCTGGAGAACGCGCTGGCCAGAGCAACAGTCGAACACATTCTGTATTAAGGAAGGTCCGGACTATACTGACAACTTGCGGTCGTGCATTATCCTGCTTAAATGTGGCACTGCGGGGGCCTAGAATATAGAGAGGAGTTACGGGCGTTAACTCGTCAGAAATGTAATGGCTGGTATTCAGAGTGGCGGGAATCAAAACAAGAGGTGATCGAGACGTGTATCCAATGGTACCACATACCATCCCTCCAGGTGGTGACCCAGTATGCAGCTACCAAAATTTTGATTACCGTCAAAACTGCATCACTGATACGAGCGCCTTTAATGTGTGATTAATGACAAACCTGGACGCAGGGATGGCGTGAAGTCGCCTTTCAGACATATCACAATCCTGTTTACAGCATCAAGATTGCCTTATCCGTACTTAACGGCATTGTCAATAATGCACAATGCCAGCTGGGATTCGACATCGTCACACTGTCCACCACATGCAGTGATGGTATGGAGTCCCATTGGATACACGTCTCGATTACTTCTTGTTCGCATTCCCGGCACTCTGAAATGCGGTCATTAAATTTCTGGTGAGTTAATGCCCGTACCTCCTCTCTATATTCAAGGCCCCCGCAGTGCCACATTTAAGCAGGATAATGCACGACCGCAAGTTGTCAGTATAGTCCGGACCTTCCTTAATACAGAATGTGTTCGACTGTTGCTCTGGCCAGCGCGTTCTCCAGATCTCGCACCAATGAAAATGACTGTTTAATCATTGAAAAGCGACAGAACCCTCACCACTCACCAGTAACTTCGATCGATGAATTGTGGCATCGTGTTGAAGCTTCATGAAGTGCTTTACCCGTACATGTCATCCAATCGCTGTTTGATTCAATGCCTAGGGTGATAAAGGGAGTTATTTCTCACAGAGGGCGCTGCTTTAGGTACTGTTTTCTCAGTACATGTTGCTCCAAATTTTCTGAAATTTTAATCAATTGTTCTTCTTACTATAGTGTATGAGCCCAATAAATATCATTATGATATTCGCATTCCTTCATGGTGTTGCAATTTTTACAAACATGAGTTTATACATAGAGATAGATAGATAGATAGATAGATAAACGAAGTGATTGCAATAGGTCGATTTCTAAAGAAATCAACCTAAAATATAGACGTATATTTATTTAAATTCATTATTTAATTTCTTTTTTTCTTTTTTTTTTCTTTCAGGCTTTGCTATGATTAGAATTTCCAACGATCATAACATGGTGAGCGAACAGGCTATTTCAGATACCGTATGGGAAGAAGGCGCCGTAAGCACTACCGAGCTGGAATTTACTACAGTTAAAATTTTCAATAAAGCTATTTGCACATATGTTAATAAACTGTTGTAGGTCCTGAAACGGGAAAAAGGCGCCACCGAGCGGGGTTTTCGTATGATCGAACTTTTCAAGGATCACGAACCAGTTGGTCGCCGAAGGCGGCTAGTATGGAATGATTATGAAGATAAGTATATGAAATACACATTTCCTAAAGGGCAATATGGAATAGGATAGTATTTTTACAGAAGATCATAAATAATTGTAATATAAACATTTTATTTTAAAATTATTACTTAAAAAAAAATGAAAAAATTATCGACATTCAAGTTTTACAAAATTTACAAATAATATGGAATAGTTGGTATTCCATAATAACCGAGACGCAATCTTGTAGAATAAATCGACCTCAACCACCTGTTTGTAGAAATAAATACATGGGTATCACACTAACGAACTCAACTCCCTTACTAGAGGTCTGCACGGGCCGGAATTTTAAGGCCTGGGCCCGGACCGGCATGAAATTGAAAAATTCGGCCCGGGCCCGACCCGATTCAAAAATATGAAAAAAAAATACATGCCTTTCTATGAAAAAGATTTTTAGTATGTGTTTTGCAGAGGTTTTATATAGCGAAACAATAGAATCTTCTTTAACAAAACTGCTGAACTATTACAAGATAATTATATATAAACAAAATTTCGTTATTACAGACGTACAGAAGGTAGAAAGACAGACAGAAAGTCAAATCGAAAATATTAGCACTCATCAAAAAATAAAGGACGGTATTTAAAATGGTTATTACTACTAAAAATGGACGTTCAACCATTTCCTCTTATGTACCGTACTGTATACGAATCTTTCATGTGATCCGGTAAAAAAAATTTTAATGGTAATCCAACCATATACTATAGAAAAAAGGCTTTTGTGATGCTAAAAATGATGCTATTTTCATTCAGTGCATTCGAGAAAAGAAAAAGGAGTTTAGAGAAAAAGTTACAGAGGCAGGATTTTTATAGCCTTCATATCACCTAAACTCTACAGACCATAGGGCACAAAGCCTTATACACAGTAACGTATCTAATTTCTTTTGTTTGAACATGTGCACAAACTAGTAGTGACATGCATACTATTTTGAATAGGAAACCATTTAATATTACTTGAAATAAAATATATTAATTTCGAGACATGCTAAAAATATTTGCGGAAAATCAGATCGCGAACAGACAGACTGATAAGCAATTAAATTAAAGTTACAGACTTTTTTTAACAAAATAAAATTTTATGGGATATACCAGCCTGTAAAATTATGTGAAATAAATGACTGAAGTAATATTTATCATTTTCCTTTTTCGTTGATTAACGATGAAACCACAGAAAAAGATTCGGGCCGACACGGCCCGGAAAAAATTTCATTCAGGCCCGGCCCTTCCCAAGTATGCACAAAAAAACTGAGCCCGAGCTTCCAAAAAAATTTTAAGCCCGGGCCCGGCCCGAGAACAGGTTGAAAAATTCGACCCGAACCCGGCCCGTGCAGACCTCTATCCCTTACAGTAAAAGACACTAGGTTTTTACTCAGTTTACTTCTTCGTCGTAAATAGATAAGAGAATTCGTAAAACTTACCACCAAAAAAAGTCTGAATCTTGATAAACCAAAAAAGTTGTATGACACAAAAACTGCTCTTCTCACACTGATACAAGTTTAACTACAGTCAGTGGCGGATCTACAACTCTCGAGGCCCGGGGCGAAGGGGCCTTCCTAACTACATTGAGTCCCTACTACATTGCGTCCCCTCCCCCCACTTTGCACTTCTTTACGAATTTATTACAATAAAAAAACAATCAAGTTAGTTAGTTTTAATATTTATTCAGAAGACAAACCACAAGAATGCCAGAGGCATTGATCAAGCTTGGCATAAATGAGTTTTTTTGGTTTTGGAGTTGTCACTTTATGGTCACATTTTGTATATTAAGGCTCATTTGACAGAAACCTACGGTTTAAAGGGGAATTACAGGGCATGTTTCAGATTAAAATAATGGCACGATAAATAACGACACAATCAGATTAAAATAATGACAACTTCACCAGATAAATATACTTAAAGGTTAAGTTCCTTCGGAGGCCCCCTCATGGACAGAGGCCCGGGGCGGACCGCCCCATCCGAACCACCATTGGTACGCCACATGCCAGTGACTACCGTTCATATTTCAGGCCCTGTAAGGACATTTGATGTGCTTTCGACACGCCGCAGCACTGCACATGTGAGGTATAAAGGTATTCTATTTTGCCCAACTATTCCATATTCCCCAGCCGTTCCTCTGTATATAATACATCATCGGCAACACAAACTTAGCTCTTCCATTTATATATATATATAAGGAAATAATAATAATAATAATAATAAATAGTGAATTAAATATATAGAATTATTCTAATTATTCAGGCTTTAGGCATACTGCCTATTTTTATCCAGGCAGTAATAGTTAAATAAAAAAATTTCATAACCTCAGTTAAAACGTTTAAGTCTTGAAGATAACTTTCAGCTATAGTAAGTAAAATCATGGCCAATTTTTGCTGATATTTTCACTGTTCATAATCCCCTGACCCCCTAAAAGCGTATTCGAACCGCTACGAACATTCATACTTGAATTTTAATTATAGTATGTATAAGTATACTCAACAATGTATCATTTTTAAAGCAACCAATTCAAATATTTCACAATATAACAATTTTATTCTTTTATAGTAATTTGACTCTTGTGGATTTTAAATTAATGGACTTATTTTTTGACTTTAAACTTATATATATAAGCTTATGTTTAAACTTATATATACACTGATGGAAAAAAAAATCCCAACACCAAGAAAAAATTATTGTACAGTAATGAAATTTCAGCAATACATTTGCCTAGGTAACATATTTAATTGATTAAAGTTTCAAGATCACAGGTAGAGTCATTGGCGAGAAGAGCCATTTCAAATGTGAAATGTTGGTACATTAGTAACCGGTGTAACCGCCAGAATTTTGAATGCAAGCATGCAAACGTGCATGCATTGTGTCGTACAGGTGTCGGATGGAGTTCCATGCCTGTTGCACTTGGGCGGTCAATGCAGGGACGGTTAATGCTGGTTGTGGATGGCGCTGGAGTTGTCGTCCAATGATGTCCCATACGTGCTCGATTGGAGAAAGATCTGGTGATCTGCAAGCCAAGGCAACATGTCGACACTCTGTAGAGCATGTTGGGTTACAACAGCGGTATGAGGGCGAGCGTTATCCTGTTGGAAAACACCCCCTTGAATGCTGTTCATGAATGGCAGCACAACAGGTTGTATCACTGGACTGACGTATAAATTTGCAGTCAGGGTGCGTGGGATAACCACGAGAGTGCTCCTGCTGTCATACGAAATTGCTCCCCAAACCATAACTCCAGGAGTAGGCCCTGTGTGTCTAGGCCGCAGACAGGTCGTTGCAGGCCGCTAGCAGGCGTTGTAATGAAATTAATAAATTTTTATTGCAAGTATTTGATTTTTTTTTTTTTTTTTGGGGGGGGGGGGGGAGGGGGAGAGAAAGAGAAGAAACACATGTAATGGCGGGAAATGAAGGTTAAATTTGCATTCAGATTCAACATCCTCGAATATATAAGGTTTACCAAAAAAATTTCGCGCCGTTGAAAAAAAAAGTAAATAAATAAACCTATGCTGTTAACTATACATATTAGCTATAGCTATATTATAAAACTTAATTGAATAGATTAATGGCATTAATAAATATGAAGAAAGGGATCAGATATTAGGACATCAGAAAGCCTAAGTATTACACGGTATATGAAGTATTTAAAAACATAATCTTGTTTTTCGTAACCGAAAACTACGGACAGATTTGCGAGATTGAAAATGGAGAAACGAAATTTCGATGGAACGAAAACAAAAATCATATGAAGTCATTTACAAAAATAACAATAACCAAATAAGTAAATAAATACTCTATCTTAAAATAGAGGTTTATTTTTTATTCTACTTTAATCTGATATGTGGGGGGGGGGGGAGGGAATATCAAAGGAATGTCTGAGAATGAAAATTTAGTGCTGCCATCTTGAATGTTTCATATAAACTAAAACGAAATTTCCTGTAAGAATTTTCAAGAAACAGCTCAACAACAGATGGCAGCACTATAATTTATAGGAATAGCATCTATTCAAGACTCACGACGAGAGGATTATTTCTATCAAACAGAAAAAAGGCAAAGAAAACATAATGACGAGATAAATATGCGGTATTTAAATGCATCAAGATAATAATACATCTTCTGAGAAAATAATAAAAATAATAAAATAAATTTCAATGAAGCAAATATAGCATGAAAAAAAAAATTGATAAAATAAATAAATACATTCATGAACACAATGTACATTTATCATAATACATACAGTTGGAAACAAAAGTATCCGAACACTAGCAAAAATTCCTATGTAAAAAAAAAAATAGAGTTAATACTGTTTTTTTAAATAAATCCTTGTCGAATCCTGTTCTTAGTCAGTCTAAGAACATGATTTGACAAGGATTTATTTAACAAAACAGTATTAACTCTACTTTTTTTATATAGGAATTTTTGCTAGTGTTCGGACACTTTTGTTACCGACTGTACATTACATATATTTTTAGAATAAGCCTCTTTTTCATTTTTTTTTTTTTAATGACTAAAATAATAATAAATATACTAATAATAAAAATTTAGAATATATTAATAGTGTTTTTTTTTCCTTATAATTTATTTCTCCTTCCTATGTAATGTTACAATTAAAATGCATAATACTATAGCTCTCCATAATTTATCCAGTCATATGCCAATTTTCTGTGGTTTTCTCTGAAAGTCGCGTGAATATGTACTAGAACTCTTTAGAAAGACCGCCATGGGGAGAGTCATCCCCCTCCTTAGGTCTCAGTCCCTGGTGCAGACAATTAGCCTTAATCCGAAAACCAACATCATCTAGTCATATGCATATGTATGATCCTACGAAATACTAAATTTTGATCAACTTTCTCTAGAACAAGGATTATTACTGCTATTGTCACAGCAGCATATTAAGTTCAAAACAAACATTAACAAGCAATTATATTTAAAGCGACAGATAAATAAAATAAAATTCATACTACAGGTTGCACGTGAATTTTAAACGCAGAATAGAAGTAAACAACGAAGACTGCCACTTCTTTTTAACACTTTGCAACAAGATTGAAAATTGTTAAGGTTTTCGTTTTGTCTGTCCGTCTGTCTGTCTGTCCGCGCTCTAACTCCCGTAAATATTTATGAAATGTTTGGAAACTGATACATGTTAATTAAGTTCACTATTAGATGTTCGCTATTGAAAATGCAGTGACTATCTCTACTGGTTTTCAATTGTTTCCACGTTTTGGGAATTCCTGACAAAAGAATTTAATTGTTTACAATCGAGTAGATATATCTCGGGACAGCCCTACTTGGACTTCGGTCCTTGTATAGCTCAACACCGCTCTTCGAGCGGTGAGCCGGGGCTGTTCCCCTGTTCAATCGAGTAGATATAAGTGATTTAAGAAAGTGTACACTCTGTCTTTAACATCTGACGAACCTGGGATTAAGACGATTAAAAAAAAAAAAAAAAACGCACAGTACCTGTGGAAAAGTTTGCAAAGAAATAAAAATAAGAATGTAAGAAGATTCTGAGTGAACGAAGTAATAAAGAAAACAATCTGGTGTGTTACTCACACGATTTTCTCTTACCCTGAAATTTAATACTATAAATACAGGTTGAGTTTAAGAGGTAAGATAAAAAGTACTGTTATGTAAACCTATGTTAAAAAATTCAAATTAGGCTTCGGGAGAGTTTTATATGATAACTAGTTCTGTGTGAGGGGGACTACCGTCCCCTCAACCCCCTGTTTCATTAATGCACCTACATTTCTATAAAATTTAAATCTGTTATTTAAATTAAAAGTTCCCTTAAAATTATACAGACAATTTTCACATGCAACATTCCTTGAAATTTATCAGTCTTGATCAAACTTTTCTAGCAACAAACTTATATTGACTTGAAAATACAACTTTTGGATCTCTTAAATTATTCGTTTTTAAGTTACTCTAATGGCTTTATTCACCAATAACTCTAACTCCAGGTTGAACACGAAATCTTGAAAAGCGTATAAAGTCAGGGTTGAACTTCTTATCAAAGTTTGACGCATTGCATCTGCCATCTAGCAGCAATGATATTTTCAGATTTTTTAACTGAAAATGACCAATCATAAGTTATATGAAAACTTTGGCGCTAGATGGCAGAAGCAGATGGCAAATTTTTTTGGAAAGCTATACTCTGCCTTTACGAGCTTTTCAAATTTTTACATTGAACCGGGAGTTGAAGTTAACGTTGAATAAGGCCCTTAGAGACCCAGACAAACATCAAACGTTAAAAAATTTGACTTCGGTAATCAGAAAGCCTCAAAACGTGTAAATATGCAAAAAAAAACAGCGATCAATATTTACTAGCTTAAAAACATACATTATTTATCATATGTATATGAGGAATTCATTTCAATTCCTGAGCAGCTTTCCTGAAAATGGTAAAATATTATAGTACAGCACTTCTACTAACAGTAAAAAAAGAAGGTTATCGCTTAAGCATTTGCAGTTCTGTATATCATTTGAAGATTATGTACAGACCACATAGTGCACCTAAATATAATTCTATAGTAATAATACACGGCATAACCTGAAATACACTTCTATTAATTTTCAGCTATTGTCGCACTGTAATCTAGTTCTTTTGTGTAGCCCTGTAAATGAACAGTGGATGATGACCCTATCATATTCTACATGAAACATGTTTTTACGCATATAAAAAATATATACTCCTTTCATTTGGTTTAGTGCAGTCTATAGACATTAAACTCTATTTGCCCGCACTTTCCCCCATAGACGTAATGTATTTGAACACTCTTGGGTGTCCCTGTACACGAACCATTTGCTTCACGCCTGTTTGACCAATATAAAATTTATATTGGTCAAACAGGCCGTTCTCTTCATACTCGAATTAAGGAACATAAAACAAATTTCAAAAACCGTGATATACGTTCGAAAATAGTTCAGCATGCCATAGAAACTGACCATTTACTTGATTTTAACAGTACTAAAATAATCATGCGCAGTTCCTGATGAATACGTTGTACTCACTTAATGAAAGTCTGTTGTTCATCTCAACATTTACATTTGATGTTTTTTACTGATGAGGAGCCTGTAAAAGGCTCAAAACGTTTAAATTTGTGTTTTGTGTTTTTAATATTTTAAAATGTATATTTTTAGTGTTTTTTATCTGTCTCAGTTTTTAATGTGATTAAAATTTAATTTAACTATGAGACGTAATGATTTTTAAATATTTTAAATAGAATGAAATAAGCCATGTGATTTTTTTAGAAGACATTCTCATGAAATATTTTACTTCCAATGAGATTTTCTTTTCTTTTCATTTTTTTCATTAAGATAGATAGAATACAGCATTTATTAAAAAGATTAAATGGCATACATGTGAAAAGCAGGATATCAATATTAATAATTCATTAAACACAAACGACTAATAACTATTATCGAAGTGATAAAAAAGATGGGTTTTTATTCGGAACAGTACCAGATAAACGCATTTGGCTAACTATAGCACAACACTACTTTTAATAAAAAATTACAACTGACAGCAGATTTGCTGCTACTTACATTAAAATCTATAGAACACTCCATTTTTTAATTATTTACAACTCACGCTTTCTTACTACGGCATGCACTTGAGATTGTTAAAAAAATGTCATAGTCATGTTATAATAAAATTCAGGAGTTTATGCTTGAGTTACGTCCATCCACTCCCCACAGATCGACCATCCTGACAGTTCTGTCGTTCTCGACTGAAATTTGGATTTCCTGAATAAATAATCTGGAATTTTTGAAAAATACCAAGAAAACAAAACAAATTTAGAATAAAAATGAAATAAAATCAGTTCAAGTTGATTAGCTTTTCGAGACATCATTTAGCGCAATCATTTGACTAGGGCTTCATATATTCTGCAACACTGGATGTCTTGTTCGGACCTTCGTGAACACCAACTTTTTCTACACTGTAGCAGTCGTTTGGTCTGATAGCAGATACTCTATACGGTCCATGATAATTTTCTTTCAAACTTGCCTGAACCAAACTGAGTTCTTTGTATTGCGACTATATCGTTTATTTCATACTTCTTCGGGTTTTTTTCTAGATTTATTAAACGGTTTTTTGTTTTCCTCTTGAATTCTCATGATGTTTTTCCACGCTTCTTGCCTCATATCTTCACGTTCTTTCATTATGTAGTTCATATATTCATCGTCCAATATTTCTTTAATTCTCAGATCATCTTTATCTTTCATTTTAACTCCAACTAATAGCTCAAATGGAGTGAATTTCGTACTTCTTGAGGTAGAACTGTTAATAACTCTTTGAACATCGGCTACATATTTGTACCATTTTGAACTGTCATCTTGGAAAGTTTTGACAAGACTGGAATCAAGATGCCATGTATTCTCTCAACCTGTCCGTTTCCTCTAGGAAGTCTGGTCGTTATCTTGATATGTTCAATGCCTTGCTCTGCACAATATTCTTCAAAATCTTTATATATGAATGCAGACCCTCTGTCAGATATGATTCCTGAAGGATTACCAAATACTACTTGTTGCAATTTTAACTTGTCTATCACTTCCTTAGCTGATGTAGACTTTACAGGATAGAAACATGTGAATTTGAGTAAGGCATCCGTGTTTGTGAAGATATACTTATAATTTTTGTTTGTTGATGCTAATGGTTCAACGTGGTCGATATGATAAGTGCTTAAATTCAAATTTTCTTTTGGTATGAGATTCAAACATCCTTCGGCTTTACCACGTTTTCTGTTGTGCAAAATACAGTCAATGCAATTTGCTATTATTATTTCGACATGCTTTCTCAGTTTTCGGATGTAAAACTCTTGTTTCACTAATTCTTCTGTTTTGGAAACAGCAAAGTGACCTCTGTTATGTATCTCCCTAATGACCTCCTTTTACATTTCTTCAGCACGTGAAACTCTGTTACATTTTCCCATTTGTACAACGCGTTCTTTTTAAGGAAGTAACCATCTTCTTCTCCTTTTCCAACTAAAGTTTTGATTGTTTTTATATGATCATCCTGTTCTTGTGAGATGACGATTTTGGTTGTTACTTCATCCAGGGATCTAGTGACAATCAATAATGTTTATCGACTCAGTGCATCTGCATGTTTCATCCGATCTGCTGGCCTGTGTTTGATTTTATAATCAAAGTCTTCTGAAAACAAAGTCAATCTTGCAACTATTGGTGCTAATTCTTCTTTGTTTAACGTTTTTGTAAATGCAGCACAATCTGTAACGATCTTAAAATTTGAACCTGACAGATAATTCCTAATTTTTTTCAAAGCTTCGATTATTGCGAGTACGTCTAATTGATAACTGCAATACTTTTGTTGTTGTGGTGCTGTCTTCTTACTTATGTACTGTATAGGATGAAATTTTCCATCATCTCCCTTCTGTAGCATAGCAGTGCTGCACCAGAACCCTGACTACTAGCTTCAGTATAAATTTCTAATGAGGACTCTTGTTTGAATAAATGCAATGCTGGTTCCAGAGACAACATCACTTTTAATTAATTAAATGCTACTTCTTGTTCTGGACCAAACTTGAATGCAGAACATTTTTGTAATAGATCACTCAGTAGTTTGACTATCTGAGCGTATTGTGGAATAAATTTGCGAAAATATCCACTTAATCCTAAACACTATTGTACTTGTTTAACTGATTTGCGTTGAGAAAATCTTCGAACAGCTAATGTTTTATTAGGTGAAGGTCATATTGTTCCATCTTCATCGATATATCCCAGAAACTCAACATTTCTTTTCAAAAACTGGCACTTCTTAAAATTGATATCTAAACCATATTCAGAGGCAACAGTTAGCCCCTTTTTTAGTTTTCAATTCCTTCTTCTTCATCTTGGGATGGAATGATTATGTCATCCATGTAAATAACCATTGTATTGTCATGAAGCAATTCTCTAAACACTCTGTTTATGTATCATTGAAACTGACTTGGTGATGTGTTCAATCCTAATGGACATCTTAGATACTCATATTCCCCATTATCTGTAATAAATGTAGTTAGTATATTTCCTACTCTTCTCGTCTATTTCGACGTGAAAAAAAATCCGTTCCTTAGATCTAGAGTTGTAAAAACTTTTGATTTCTCCGAATGATCCAATACATCTTCAATTAATGGTAAATGAAAGCGATCCTTAACAATCTTCCGATTTAGCTTTCGATAACCTACTCACAACCGGTACGAACTGTCTTTCTTCTTATATAATACAACTGGTGCAGCATAAAAAATTGGCATTTCTACTTGACTTGATTTCATTACATGGACATTGTTGCGTCAACAAACCACTTATTTGAAATGTATTTTTATTTTTTTAATTCTGAATTCCAGATGTTTTTTTATCTCCGTTTTCAAATTTGTTTGCGATTTTAATATAGCCAATCCAAACATTTTCACGTTTACCTAAAACTTTTAATCCTCTTTCATCTATAAATATGTTTAGTTTGTTAATTACGTCAATTCATAGCACAATTTCATGTGCTAGATCTTGTATAACATAAATATTGGCAGAAACCACAATGCCGTCAATACACAATTCCGTTGAAAAATACCCTAAAGGTTGCACGACTTCTTTGGCGATGCCCGATAATTATACGTCATCACACAATAATTCTGGAGAACCAACTTTTATATTGGTTTCCAAATTCACGAGATTCAATTCGCTTCCTGTGCCAATCAAACACTTTGCATTCTTCCTGTTAATTTGGATTTCTTTTTCCATTTTGTTGTGATTTAGTGTAATACTATTGAAGTTTGCTTCCCGTTCAGTACGTGAATCGGACGTTAAATTTTCGTCTTGATGAGAATTTTGGCGGAAAACTTGGCGACCGTTATTCCTGTTTGGGCCCTGAGAAGCTACGTGGCCATAAGAATCACACGCATTATAACACTTGATCTTTGAATTGTCTTTAGTTTTTTCTCCATAATCAGGATCAGAATTCTTCGCTCTCGGTTTATTATTGTTCTGGGAACGAGAAAAGCACTTTACGTTGTCTGATTCTTTGACATGTGGTCTTTTGTTGGGATTTTTTGGATTGTTTGAGTTTCGATTCATGACTTTTTTAAAATTACGCATCGCAGCTTCATGATCATCTAGTTTATTTACTAATTCATCAAAATTTTTTATGCTCGGAAGCTCGTAGAAGAAACACTCTTGTATATCTTAGGATAAATTTTGTTTTATACGATTAGTTACAATTAATTCTTTTAAATGGTCAAAATTATTCACATCCATGTCTTGAATCCATTCACCAAAATAATTGCAAAGTTCAAAGCCGAAATCTCGTCAATTGGCAGAAGGTTGTTTCCTATGAGAAAGAAACTTCTGTCGAAATTCTTCTGCAGTTAATTTGAAACGCTTTAAGAGTAAGCTTCTTACATGGTTATAGTCATGCTAAAAGATCAGATTATCTCGATATTACATTTAAGAATTCTAATGGTAGTAAGCTTAGCAAATGCATTACCCAATTTTCTTTAGGAATGTCTAATCGATTAATTTGTTTTTCAAATAAAGCTAAATAAACACTTATATCTCCTGATCCATGAAATCGCGACGTAATATTTTGTGGATTTTGTTTTATTTTCGCATTATTAGAACTTTGACGGATATTCTCTCTATCACTCTCTGATGTAGTAGCGATTTCTAACCGTCTCAACTCCAATTCCTTTTCTTATATTTGTTTAACTAATTCAAATTCTCTCGGTTTTTCTTCTCGTTTTAACTCAATTTGCCTTTGTTTTTCTTTTTCTGCAATTTCCATTTCCTCTCTGCGTTCTTGTACAAAGAACTCAAGGCGAGATTTGACGAAATCTTCGTCAAAATCCTCTGATTCTTTAATTAACTTGATCAGTCTAGCTACTTTTGTATTTGGTGGGACGGTAACGTCTAATTCTTCGCACAGTAACAATAAAACACATGTCTTCGCTTTCATTAAACAGCACATTTTTGTTTTACAATGAAATAAACTAAACTTTTATTAAGATAAAGTAAAATCTCTATTCACAGTTTAAGAATTAGATGTTCTTGACTTCGGTTTAATATAACAACTTAAAATAAATTCAATCTTCAATCCCGGGTGAGAGCCCCCATTTGTGAAAAGCAGGATATCAATAGTAATAATAATAATTCATTAAACACACACGAATGCTAACTAATACCGAAGTGATAAAAAAGAGGGGAGGGGGGAGGGTTTTATTTGGAACAGTACCTGTTAACACTTTAACAAAATTAAGTAGCAGATTAGATCTTGAGTTTTTATTAACGTAGTTACAGAAAACGACAAATTTTGTAGTAGTTACATAGGATATAAACCAAACGCCATACGAATGCTACAACATCAAAAAACTGAACCAGGAAAGAGAACTTGCCATCAGCACGAAGAAAAGTTACATGTAAAAGCTTTGCGAACACGAGCAGGTACATGGAGTAAAGAGTTAATTGAAAGTTCGTAATATTAACACTTCCCCTTGAACTTACAATTCTGTTATTTTCACCATACCAAGAGCATTTCTTAATAGTTCAAAACGTGCTTTTGGCAACGCTTTTGTAAAAATATCTGCAAGTTGATGTTCACCATCAATATGTTGAATATTGAGTTTACCAGATAAATATTTTTCACGTACAAAATGAAACTTGATGTAAATATGTTTGGTTCGTTGGTGAAATTCTGGATTTTTCACCAAACGAACTGCACTTGCATTATCCTCTTTCTATTGTCTAATGTCCAAAAGAATATTTTATTTATTTATTTTTCAAGTAGATTGATTTAAGTGACGTTTTTGCCAAATAAATTTTTCCGAATATTTTGAAACAATAGTCTATAAAAATATGTTGGCACATATGTCAAAAAAACTACTGATTACCGTAAGCGATTAGCCTCCGTTTATACCTGTTTTGAAGTTGCAAAGAAAAATGTACTTCTGATCCATTATTGCATACTATTCATCTCAATTAAAATTACGGACCACACTTTTTTCATCAACTTGTATATATGTATATTATGCTATTATTTTCTTTTTTTGAAAAACGTTTTATGACGGCTATGGTGTACGAAAATTGAAACCAAATAGGTTTCCTACATGTTAATTTAAGTTTGAAAATTTTCTCTTTAATATCATTCACTATTTTAATTATTTCAGTTATTATTTACGAATGATATATGTATTATATGCATCAAAATCTATTGCATAAATATCTATAAATGAAATGCTTGCATATGCGCTTGATTAAGATTTTTATACTGCAGTGTTTATAACAAAGTTGGTTCAAAAAAAAAAAAAAAAACTTAAAAATTATTTATCATTTTAAGCTAGAGCAAAAAAAAGAAGAAGAAGAGAAACGAAATAAAGAAATATGTCATTAAATATATTCTTCTTCTTTATGTTTTTCTTGCTTGTTTTGAGTGTGTGTGTGCACATACTTACATAGAAACAGCAGTATACATCAACAAAACATACGAATTGTCTTCATGAAGAACTAGTGTTATATCCTACTGACTTTCCTTACATGAGTTATTTGTAGCTTCGATGTTGGGAAAACATCATGAATTTCCGGAATTTCCCACTACAAAAACTTTTAAGAATGAAAAATTTCAGAATATTCGAGAGTGATAGAGGATATTTTGATATCCTGAAAAATGAAATGGCTTTTTTTCCGGAGCACACTGTCAATTCACCACTGTGTATAACTGTAGAAGCCTTCTATGCTAGCACAATTTTGGTTTTGGATATTAAATTCGGAAAAAAAGAATAAAATTACATTTATAAATTAAATTGCAATATAATCAGCTACAATGAATTCCAATAAATATAACATTCGCTTGTTCTTATTCGTGTGAATACGAGCTAGGACCCCTTAGGAAGACCCCCCCCCCTACGGAGAGTGTTCTAGCCATGTCTTTCTTAACTGGCTTAACACTAACATCACACCATGCATATATATATATATATATATATATATATATATATATGAAAAGATAAAAATAAATAAATTTTAATTATTAAAAAACCCAAATTAAAAGTGTAAAAATCGCTAGTCGAAATTATAATCGTGGATAATTCGTAATTGCCCCTTTAAAGATTGTTTCCTAGCAGAATACTTTATAACTCAAAAATCAAAAAAAGAACGAAATTATAAGTCGAAATTCGCTGACGATAACGCAATCTGCAACTTTCGTGGCATTGATCATGCATAGTAATTAATCCCAGAAATTCTTTTAGCACCCGGACGATCTAAAGAACCAATCAACAGCTCAGAAAATCCGGTATAAAAGCCCAAACATTAAACAAACGGACACTGCTTTCCACGGTTTTCTAGTGCTAATAAACTTAACGTTGTTCGCTCCTCCGAAATGACGCAGGTCCTGCAAATTTCCTAACCGAGTCCGCGGCTGGGAGTCGCTAGCCCCGATGTATGCCGCCGTACGGGAATCGGCGATTAGTCCGTCTGACTCCATCTCCCTTCTACTCTGTCCTGACTTAGCAATAATGAAGAAATAAAGATTTTGCCTGAAAGAAATCCTAGTAATCCTTGTGTTTAACGACTGCCATCTCTCTCTTATCTTAGTAATTATTCCATTACATATATATTAATCGATCAAAATTAGGTAATTAGTGTAACTTTTTTTTTTTTTTTTTTTTTTTTTTAATATAAGAGGTCATGAATGTACCAATATGTCAATATGTTTGGTTCGTTGGTGAAATTCTGGATTTTTCACCAAACGAACTGCACTTGCATTATCCACTTCCAGGGTAGGTAAGTTGCTAGTGGGGCAATGCCATTAAAGAGACGTGTCAACCAAACTATTTCTTTAGTTGCCTCACATGCAGCTACATATTCTGCTTCTGTGGTAATAATGACACACATTGCTGTTGACGACTAGCCCAGCCAATGGCTGCTCCACTATATTTAAACACAATACCAGAGACACTTTTTCTCGTTATTATCTCACTGGCGTAATCTGCATCACTATATGCCTCCAAGGTTCCAGGCTGAAAACCAGATGTGAATATTAATGCTATATTATATGTTCCTTTGATGTACTTCAGAATTCTTTTAACCATTGACCAATCTCTGTTCAGCTTTATCTAAAAATTGTGAACAATATGATACAGCAAAGGCAATATCAGGGCGAGTAGCAACTGCCATGTACATCAAGCTTCCAACAGCCTGTCTGTAAATGATTTTCTCCAAATCAACTTTTAGAGAATCTTCCCCTGAAAGATTGCCTCTTTCCATGGGTGTAGAAACAGGGCTGGCATCTTTCATGTTGAACTTTTCCAAAACCTTGTAAGCATAATTTTTCTAACTGATTGCAATATCCCCACATTTCAGCTTTTATTTTTCTAAGCCAAGGTAGAATTCAGCATCTTTATGTGTCACTTTAAACTCATGCTGCAATTCCCGAAAGAAATTATTCTTTATTTCTGGAGTCGTGGCAACAAGTCCATCATCAACATATAATGCTAATAATAACTTCTGTTGTTTGTCATTGTTGGAAAACAGATATGGACCAGCATTGCTTGCCTTTAAACCATGCTTTTCTAGAAATTCTTTGAATCGCTTATTCCAACATCTCGGTGATTGTTTTAGTCCATAGAGACTTTTTACTAATCGACATACTCGACCTGAGTTGTCATCATAACCTTCTGGTTGTTTCATGTAGATTTCTTCTTCTAATGCCCCATACAAAAAGGCAGTTTTTACATCAAACTGTGTCAGCTCCAAGCCCTCATTTGCAGCAACACTGATCAAAGCGCGGATACTTTCAAAACGTGCCACCGGACTAAACGTTTCAAAATAATCTACTCCTTTCCTTTGAGAAAAACCTTTTACCACCAATCTAGCTTTGAATCTATCGATTTCACCACTGGCATGATACTTCACTTTATACACCCATTTATTTGCAATGGCTAGTCTTCCTTCTGGTAGGTCTGTTAAATACCATGTTTTATTCTCAGATAACGATTTAATTTCTTCATCCATTGCAATCTGCCATTCATTGGCATTTTCAGATTTTATTGTTTGATAGTAATGTTCTGGCTCAAGCTGTTCTGCAATACAACATTCAATAAGGCGTACAGGTGCTTTCAGTCATTTTCTATCCCTTAGTTCTCGAACACAGTTTACATCCTCAGGAGTGTCATCCGAATCAAACTTAGATTCAGTAGTGGGTGTAATATCTGGTGGTTCAACATTAGACTCTGGTTAAACTCTGACAATAGCTGACGCTGATGCTGATTCAGGAGAAAATACTACATCTCTTGTTCGTTCTATCTTTCTTGTATCTTTGAACCATACACGATAACCATCAACTTCATCTAAATAGCCAGCTAAGATTCCTTTTTGACCTTTTGGATCCCATTTCTGATGTTTCTGCTTAGGAGTATGGACAAAACACTCTGTGCCAATAATTCTAAAGTGGTCTAGTCTTGGAGTTATACCCCAAAAAACTTCATAAGGAGATTTTCCTTCAATTGCTGATGTTCCAGCACGTTTCAATATGTGCACTACAGCATTGACGGTTTCAGCCCACAATGATTTTGGCAAATACTTAGCAATCATGATTGATCGAGCTAGATCAACAACAGTTCTGTTATTTCGCTCAGCTGATCCATTTTGTTGAGGTGTATAGGGTGTAGTATAGCGAAACTGAGTTCCCATTTTCTGCAGCAAACCTTTGAAATCTTTTTTATTATATTCTAATCCGCCATCACTAAGTAATGCCTTGATAGGTTTCTGCGTTTGATTTTTAAAGAAAACACAAAATTATTCAAATTTACTCACAACTTCTGATTTATGTTTAAGAAAATACACTTTTCTTTACTTAGAATAATCATCAGTAAAACAAACAAAATAATTAGAACCACCTACTGATTTTTCCTCCATAGGTCCACAGACGTCAGTATGTATAATCTCACCAATATCCTTTGCACGTTGCTGTCGATTTTGAAATGGTAATCTATGTTGCTTACCTAATACGCATGCTTTACAGAATTCATTACCATTTTGCACATCAATACCTTGAGATTGAAGAAATTTTTTCACATGTTCCTTATTCAAATGTCCTAGTCTCTCATGCCAGATTTGAAGAGAGTTCACTTCATTCAACTGAACTTCCGAAGAGGGCGTTGTAATAGTGCTGAGCACACTTACTTGAGGTACAACCATTTTACATAAAAGTCTGAATTAATTTCCATTGCGTATTCCAACAGCAACGACACCTTTCGGCTTTACAAATTCACATTTGTCATTTGACATGTTGAACTTTGACCCAGGATCTAATGCTTGACTTACAGAAAATAAATTTCTTGAAGAATCTGGAGCATATAGTACATTTTCCATTACACTGTCTTTCCAGCTACCATGTACAAGCATTTTCACAGATATCTTGCCATGACCATATGCTTTTATTGGTGAGCTATTTCCAACTCTCACTTTTATTGGGTATTTATATTTTGTAAAACTTTGAAAGCAATCATTTCTGTTTGTGATATGTTGTGTGGCCCCTGCGTCAATTACCCATGTGTCATCACTACCAGCTGCAAGGCATTCACTTATAAAAACCTCTTTTTCTTTAGACCTTTTATCATGCACAGTATTTTTCTTATAGTTACAATCTTTTTCATGTGGCCTCGTTTTTCACATTTGAAGCATTTACATTGCTTTCCCTGTTTATTTGCAGGCCTTTCAAATTTGGCTGTGCTACCTCGAACTTTCCCCAAATTGGATTTGGCATGTAAAGCAGTAAGTTCAGTTTCTCGAGAAGAAGATTCTGTCAGTCTTCTGTGCTCTTCTGCAACCAACAGTTTTTTCAGTTCTGTTAGTGTTTGTTGCTCTTCAGACCTTGTACACCAAGACATTTTCAGGGCTTCAAAGTCACTAGATAAAGTTTCCAAGAGTTTACTCATTATTACAAAGTCATTGGGTTTAATATCTAAATCAGACATACGTGAAACTAGGCGCTCCAATTTCGCTATATGCATAGTCATTGTACTTGTAGGATCTCGTGTAAATGATGAAAATTGCAACTGACATGCATACTGTGCTTGTGTGTTTTTCTGTTCAAATAATTCATGCAATTTTACCCATATTTCCCTGGCAGTTTTACACATCGCTACAAGATCACATATTCTAGAATCAAGTTTCCGGGAAAAGATTCCTCGAGCAGCTCTATTACCTTTATCAAACTTGGTTAACACACTGTTGTATGCATTACGAATATCTGCTGTCGCATCTCCGGGAACCGGTTCTGGCTTTATGATTTCGCCAATACACACCTCGTATGCGTTTTCCTTTTTCATAAGCAGACCTTCTACCATCCATTTTCACTTTACCCAATTTTCTGAGCCAAGAAGTTTATCTGTCGTAAATATTTCTATAATTAGCTATTAATTATATCGCCAAGATCAGTTTTACACCGTGAATCTCGATCACCTTGAATAGACTTACTTCGATACTTTTCACTTAACTCTGGCGCAGTAGGACACGAATCTGGGCCCCATAACCTGTTAACACTTTAACAAAATTAAGTAGCAGAGATTAGATCTTGAGTTTTAATTAACGTAGTTACAGAAAACGACAAATTTTGTAGTTGTTACATAGGATATAAACCAAACGCCATACGAATGCTACAACATCAAAAAACTGAACCAGGAAAGAGAACTTGCGATCAGCACAAAGAAAAGTTACATGTAAAAGCTTTGCGAACACGAGCAGGTACATGGAGTAAAGAGTTAATTGAAAGTTCATAATATTAACAGTACCGAATAAATTCATTTGGCTAATTATAGCACAATAGTACAATAAATAAAATATTACAACTGACAGTAGATTTGCTGCTACTTACATTAAAATCTATAGAACACTCAATTTTTTAATTATTTCCATCTCACGCTTTCTTGCTACGACATGCGCTTGAGATTGATGAAAAAATGTCATAGTCATGTTACAATAAAACTCAGGAGTTTGTGCTTGAGTTAGCACATATTTCTCCCCTTCACCCAGAAACATGTTTACAAGGGGATTATGTTTGTTAAAAAGGGAGTTTTATACGCTTTTGTGGTTACATCATATATAAATTTTACTGGCGAGCTAGATGGTAAATAAATTATATGAATGTAAGTTTCTTTAAAAATATATAAATATAAAGAAATGGAATGACCAGAAAACATGGCACGCATCCCATCCAGAAAATGAAAAAAAGTTTCCATGACATACAGTAGTTAGTGAGGATCCTGATATGTTTTTTCATTAAATATTTTCATAATGAAACACAGCTGTAGCATGTCATATATAAAATAATTTTTAGCATATTACATATGGACACTTATAATAGCTCATTAAATATATACCTTTTCTGGTAAATTTAATTATTTGTATTTTTATTAACATAAACATGTGCATTTATCAAAAGTTAGTCCAAACAACAACAGGTTAAATGTCATATAATCTGACTTTCATATGCGTTGTTTGAGCTCTCTTAATATATATCATTTTGTTATATATCATTTATGTATTTGTTGCAAAAAGTCTGGTATAAATATACATAATACACACAATAATGACTTTTAAGCATCAGCGAATAAAACCAAAAAACTTTTATAGCAATGACTAGGTATGACTGTATGATGATAAGAATTGATATTAAATCTTTTCCAAAATATTTGTTGAACCTTACATATATTTGACATAATTCAAATATTTAAACTGACAGAAAGCAATTTATGTGGAAAAACAATTGTATATGTTAGATCTGGTTAATGTAACGAAAAAAAAAATATTTGTTTCATATTTGATTTGTCTTCTGAATGCTAAATGTAACAAAGTTTCCAACAAACAGTTATGGTGATTATTTATCTTATCAATTGAGTAATAGGCCCAAGTTACATTTAATCCGTAGTTATTCCCACTTCATCCTATTTTACGTTTCTTTTTCTTCACTTAACTCAGAAACCCGTATGGCTTAAACTTCAAAATTATTTTCTAAAAAGAAAGCAGCTGACAGTCGAGACGTCTTACTATTTTGCGTAGGTACTGAAATAATTTGTGGATTTCATTTCCACGGGCGCCGATCTTAGATCGAAACATAATATCTTTCTTTCTTACTTAAACAAATCAGACGAG
The DNA here is from genome assembly GCA_963930645.1 of Salticus scenicus. Taxonomy (NCBI): domain Eukaryota; kingdom Metazoa; phylum Arthropoda; class Arachnida; order Araneae; family Salticidae; genus Salticus; species Salticus scenicus. Next base: position 262,618,827 of record OZ005649.1, on the reverse strand, counting down.
CAAGAATTTTCGACGAGTCTACTACTAAAAGATAATAATATATTAATAAAGCAGATTGGCGTAGGTTTAAAACAAATAAAAAGTTTAACTTCCAGTTACGCGTTATGCATTTTAATCAATTTTGATGCAGAAGTAATTGAAGGGAACACTTTTATTGGATGAAAATGAACTGATATTATTAGGATATATTATCTAAAGTATCTTGTAGCAATGGGAATAAGAAATAAATATTAGGAAAATGGTTGTCTTATCTTATCTTTTTATGGTTCTGGATAGTTGTACAGTATTAGATAGATAATAAATACATAATAAGTAAAAAAGATGATTTATTATCATCATCATTATTATTATTATTCGCATATGCAGTATAAATTAAATGGAAATTATGAATAAAATTTATTTAAATTTTAATAAAATGAAACAAATTTTAAATAATTAAATAACTAGTTTAAAACATCCTAATTGACAGATGTTCTATGATAAATTGAATTATTCTTAGTAATTCAATTTTGTATAGACTGTAGTTTAAAACTCTCATTTAATTAATCCATTCATCAATCAATTAATCTATTGATTAATCAATCAGATATTCTCATATGCATGTACACACTTGAAAGCATATGTAAAATATGTTTGCACCTTATATAAATTTATACATTTCACAATGAGTACATCACAACAACTTGGGTTTATATACACTGGGAAAAAAATCTGCTCCTGACATCTAAATAATAAAGTGTGGCTATAATAAAAATAGTTCCATGTCATTCTTATATAATCTATAGCGAGTTCTAGACATTTATTAGAACTCTAGAGCGTTTTCCTATATTACCATAGTCAAACTCATTTAAAAATCTTCGCAAATGAATGCGAACACAAGAAGCGAATTTTAGTAATTATAATTCTAGTTTAAAAATCAATTCTAGAAATCAAAGCGAGAATGTCTTGCAGTACAAATGATTCAAAATATAATTTATCCTTTCACCATCTAGATAAGTATAGATTAGAAATTGTTGATTATTTCGTCTATTCAGTTTACTTGATTACCTCATACGCATAACATGGAAATCTATATTTCTAGTTTAATTGTTCTCCAGTGGGTGCCCGGCCATTGTGGCCTTTGGGGCAATGAACAAGCGGACTTCCTTGCAAAAAGAGGTGCCACCTTACTACAACATCCCAATACAGCCATTTCTTACTGGAGGATTAAACTGTTTTTAAAGAATTTATCTGCATCTAATGCTTTACGAGATCTTGAGAATCGTACAGCTCTAAAGAAATGGAAGAATTTAAGTCCTACTCTAATTCCTGATAAACCAAGACGTAGGGCAGTTGCGACTTTCCGCCTATCTACCGGACATGACTGCCTTGCCGCTCATTTGAAGCGCATAGGTATCTTAAACGACCCTACTTTCCCACTTTGTGATTCTGGAGAAATAATGGACCGGGACCATCTGTCCCGTTGTAGGGCTCTTCGATGTTCTACAGAAGAGTCGAGATATTGGGAGGCAAGATCGCTCCTTAGGCAATGACTTCGGTCTTCTATGTTATATTGTCTATATAACTTGATTCGTATCTTTATAGTCCTCTGTAACTTTTGCCTTGCCATTGGGAATAAAATAAAAAAAATATTTCTAGTTTAAATATTCTGAAAATGACTACTTATTCGTCCTAAATGAAGGTGTTATTTTTTTTTTCTCTATGTATAACTGCATACAGTTAAAAATAACATATAGATATAGATATAATACATATCTTATATCATATCTAACGAGATACGTATATTGCGTAACATGAAAATGAATATTTTGAAAGTTTTCCTTTGTTAGGAATTTTATTTAGCTGTTGAAAGTGTAATAATGACGCATACCGTGTATAGTTTTCAACGAAATCCGACAAATATTTATACTTTTTTTTAGTTTTTTATATCCATCGTAATTATAAACGCGTCTTAGGTAATACCATCGTGAATTAGTCTTTCCTACGTTTAGACAATTATTTTCTCTTTTATTGGTTCTATATAACATTTTATATAAAGGAATCTTTCGTAAAAATAATAATAATAATAATAATAATAATAATAATAAATAAAAAAATATAAATCAGTTAAGTTTCGACTCTTTTCATTGGGTCGCAAAGGCTATTTCTTTCAGTCTACAGATAAATCACTGCTAACATTATATATCGACATATTATGAAACATTTTTCCAACTTGCGGGATAGTTATAGTTGCAATTTCTAGAAAGTAAAAGTAAAGAATTTAATTTGATTTTACGTATACAAGACATATCCATATGACCAAAACATCGCTCGTAAATTATGAAATACTTTTCGATATTACACAGGTTACAATAATATACACTGGTGGACAATTGCTATGGACGGATGACAATAGCTTAGTTATTGTCATCCGTCCTTAGCAATTGTCTACCAGTGTATAAAATATGTGGAAGAGTCACAGAATGATTAAGCGATTATTATTTATAAAATATTTATGTATAAAATTGAAAGTATATTTCACTAATAATTTATGAAACACTTTCCCATATTACGGGATATAGTAAAAGTAGAAGTGGGATTAAGTCAGAGAATGGTCCAGTGAATATTATTATTATTATTTTTTTATGTCTTAGAAAAGTGATAATATAACAAGAAAATAAAATATTGACTCATTAATAGATAATCAAAGACTTTTCAACATTATAATAACTAATAAAAGAGACCATGAACAATTGAATATTTTAATTAACTCTGTTTGAAAAAATAGAAAATAAAAATGTGCATTATTTATGGATTATGAAACATTTTCCATATTTGTAGGGAAAGAAATTTCTATAATTACACATATTAGAGAAAATAATAGAAATGTATAGAAAGCAGATTTCGATTTTATTTATAGGTACTCATACACATACACGTTTTTATATTGCACACATATTAATGTGTAATACGTGTGTATTAATACACATAAATATGCGTATATAACATAAATGCATATCAAACACACACACATATTTTATATAAAATACAAATACATTTACACAATTTCTGATACAAATATTTTCTCCTTCTTTCATGCACACACATACATAAATACAGATATGCTTTAAAAAAAAAAAAAAAAAAAAAAAAACCTTAACATTAACAAACAAACACTTTTTTTCTCTCTAAAATTAAAATCTTTAAATTCTAGGACCTTTCTTTTTTTTTTTTTTTTTTTTTTTTTTTCTAATATTATTTATTTTTCTAATAATTTTAAATGTGTTTTAAACTATAATTCATAAATTTTATCCGCGTTTGTAATGATCGAAAGGTGGCGCTTTTTCAGTTTCTGTTGTTAGTAAATATAATGGCCACGTGTATTAATTTTTGTTCTATATGTGTTACTAATTAATATTCGTGCTATAATTTCTCCGCCATTACATCATGGAAAATTGATTGCTTTTGGAAAAAATATTTCAGTTTATTCAACGTTCGATCGGAAGTAGATATTTAACTGAAGCTGAACAAATATTAGTTTCAAATCATCTGATTAATTCTTTACTTCCATTAGCCGAAGCAACTGAAATTTTAAATTTGTCATATGGAAATAAATGGATGCTTAATTCGGGATTTCTTGATCCTTTTGAGTTACACTGGAGCACACAACAGTATGTGTTATCTTTTTTACTGGATTTATTCATTTTTATTCAATAAATATATGTGAAACTAAATATCGGCCAGCAATGGCGTCTAGATGAATTCGAAAGCTATGCATGTTAATTGTAATTTCACCTTAGCCCACCAGAGGGAGAGCATTTCATTACAATTGCGGATAGCATTGCTTAAATGAAAAGCGTTAAACCTAGTAAAAAAATATGTTTTAATTGTAAATTAAGTCACCTGAAAAATGTTAAAATCATAGATATAGTAATTTATCCTATTTATCTATCATCCCATTATTATCAAGCAAAAATTTTTGATGCAGAAAATATTTTTCGGCATCAGCCATAATGTGGTATTGAAATTGAAACCATTGAAACTCGGAATAGAATAGAATAGAATGTTGATGAATTTTCAAAATGTCGAAATATTGCGTCTTTAAATTCTTCTAATAAATTTATGAAAATAAATGGATAAATTATCATAAAAGTAAATTATATTTGGCTAATTTATGAAAAATATAATTTTTATAATCAGTTGCTTTGTTATTATCTGCGTTTGTAATGATCGATAGATGGCACTTTCTCAACTGCAGTTGTTAGTAAATTATAATAGCCACGTGCATTTATTATTGTTCTTTCTTGTTGTTCTATCATTGTTTCAGCGTGAAAGCTATCAGTGGTGTGATAATTTCACCTTAGCCCACCAGAGGGCGAGCATTTCATTACAATCGCGGATTATGAAATAAAAACTGGTTTGATTTTTAATGGAATACGTTTTTTAAAGTTGGATATTTTTTAAGATTTTATATTAGTAATTAATATAGAATTTTCATAATTCTTTTAGATATAGTTAGCATAGCAGCGGCGTAGGTAAAGAACGTTAGTTTTAGTATATAAAAAGAATTTAATTTTAAATATTAACTAAATTAATAAATATATAAAAGAAAGAAAGAAAAAGAAAAATGAATTTGAAATTGTATCTGCAGTTTTTTTATTCACCTTTAGAACATAAATTATTCATAAATTTTATTTTCTAAATTATCTGTGTGTGTATTCACTCGGAGAAAGACGGCCATATTGTGGACTTTTCTCCGAGTAAAAAGGAATCATCCCCCCCCCCCCCCAAATGATCAATCTATGTCTTGTTACTATATCTATGGTTAAAATAGTGCAGAATTAAAAATGCATAATATTGAATGGTAGTTATTGGTAATTAATTTTAGCAAATACCGATTTTAAACTGCGGACTGTTTTGGGACTCGTTTTAAGTCGGAAAACATATTAGGATTTTCATATCTTGTTTATATATATCATCAAAATGTATGTATATATATATATATATATATATATAAAGAAAGAAAGAAAAGAAAAACTAAATTTCGCTACCAATTTAAAAAGCCATAAATCATACAGGGAATAATGATGAATGTATTCCTTACAAAAAGATAAAATAATCTTTTATTTATTTTTAAAAGAACACAGTGAACAAATTCTACGGTTTGTGACTCTTTAAACACAGATATCTATTTTTATGCTCAGCGGTTATTGTTTAACCGGTGCTGCAAATTTGTTCAGTTGCCAAAACACTTTTTTATGTATAAGGCTAAATAAATAAAGCTGTGACGTTACGAAAGTCATAAAAAAAGGAAAGGAAAGGAAAATTAATAGAAAGAAAGAAAATACGAAACGGAGCAAAAGCGCGAAAGAACTCTGCAAGGTAAACCAATCGCAGCTGTTTTCTAATGTCAACATAACAGAAATCACGTGGTATCTAAGATTGCACGTCATAAAAAGATAGAAACAGAAACACAGATTTCATATTTGGCACTTTATCGCTACGTTTTTCCTGCTTGTTAACTTGTTAAAATCTTGATTTACATTATATTACATTGATTTATATCTTGATACAAAATTTGTATGCAATTAATGTAGTTCAAAGTATACACATAATCCTGATTGATTTTTGAGAGATGGCTGAAATTTTTTTCGTTTTCTCTTTTTTTAAGAAATTGTTACACTATTTATTTTCAAAGAATGCAATGGAATTTCTTATAAAATGATTTAAACTACAGCATTTCATGTTGCAAATGGTTTCATCCCAAAAGATTATGTATAAACATAATAACGTTTATTTGACTATGCTTTTATCTTATTCATTCTTTGAATGTTAAAAAATTAATGTCGAAGCTATTATTTAAATTTTACCTTAACTTTTCATTGTTTAAAATTTTGATGTAAACAAAGTTTCAAATATATATATATATATATATAATTATTTAAATAATCAATATAATTAATGTTTCGGTTCTGTAAAAATCACATATTTCATAATTTTATAAATGATGTATTTACTCGCACCAAATAATAAAAAAATCTCTCTCTTTCTCAATAAGTGTAAATTAAATTAAGAGTTCTGTATAATACAAACGTATTCGTCGCATATTTAATTTAGCTATTGCCTAATGTTAAAAAAAAAATATTTTATTTATTTATTTATTTTTCAAGTATATTGTTTTAAGTCACATTTTTGCCAAATGAATTTTCTCGAATATTTTGAAACAATAGTCTATAGAAATATGTTGGCAAGTATGTTAAAAAAAGCCATTGATCACCGCAAGCGATTAGCCTTCGTTTATATCTGTTTTGAAGTTGCAAAGAAAAATGTACTTCTGACCCATTATTGCATACTATTCATCTCAATTAAAATTACAGACCACACTTTTTTCATCAATTTTTATATATTTTTTTTTATGCTATTATTTTCTTTAAAAAAAAAAAAAAAAAAAAAAAAGGTGGGGATTTGTGACTGCTATGGTGTACGAAAATTGAAACCAAATAGGTTTCCTGCATGTTAATTTAAGTTTGCAAGTTTTCTCTTTAATATCATTTACTATTTTAATTATTTCAGTTATTATTTACGAATGATATATGTATCAAAATCTATTGCATAAATATCTATAAATAAAATGTTTGCATATGCGCTCAATTAAGATTTTTATATTGCAGTGTTTATAACAAAGCTGGTTCGAAAGAAAAAAAAAAACCTTAAAAATTATTTATCATTCAAAGCTAGCGAAAAAAGAAGAAGAGAAACGAAATAAAGAAATCTGTCATTAAATATATTCTTTTTCTTTGTGTTTTTCTTGCTTGTTTTGAGTGTGCGTGCGCACATACTTACATAGAAACAACACTATACATCAACAAAAAATACGAATTGTCTTCATGAAGAATTAGTGCTACATCCTACTAACTTTCCTTACATGACTTATTTGTAGCTCCGATGTTGGGGAAATATCATGAATTTCCGGAATTACCCACTACAAAAACTTTTAAGAATGCAAAATTCCAGAATATACAAGAGTGATAGAAGACAGTTTGATATTCTAAAGGATAAAATGGCTTTTTTTCCGGACCACACTGTCAATTCACCACCTTGTATAACTATAGAAGCCTTCTATGCTACACAAATTTTGTTTTAGATATTAAATGATCATTTAAATTCGGAAAAAAAGAATAAAATTAAATTTATAAATTAAATTGCAATATAATCAGCTACAATGAATTCTATTAAATGTAACATTCCCTTGTTCTTATTCATGTGAATACGAGCTAGGACCCCTTAAGAAGACCCCCCTACGGAGAGTGTTCCAGCCATGTCTTTGTTAATTGACTGTAACATTAACATCACACCATGCATCTTTATATATATATATATATATATATATATATATATATATATTAAAGGGATAAAAATAAATAAATTTAAATTATTAAAAAACCCAGATTAAAAGTTTAAAATTCGCTAGTCGAAATTATAATCGTGAATAATTCGTAATTGTCCCTTTAAAGATTGTATCCTAGCAGAATACTTTATAACTCAGAAATCAGAAAAGGAACGAAATTATAAGCAGAAATTCGCTGCCGTTAACGCAATCTGCAACTTTCGCGGCATTGATCATGCATAGTGATTAATCCCAGAAATTCTTTTAGCGCCCTGGCGATCTAAAGAACCAACCAGCAGCTCAGAAAATCCGGTATAAAATCCCAAGTGTTAAACAAACAGACACTTCTTTCCACGTTTTTCTAGTGCTAATAAACTTAACGTTGTTCGCTCCTCCGAAATTACGCAGGTCCTGCAAGCTTCCTAACCGAGTCCGTGGCTGGGAGCCGCTAGCCCCGATGTATGCCGCCGTACGGGGATCGGCGATTCGTCCGGTAGACTCCATTTGCCTTCTACTCTGTCCTGACTCCTGACTTAGCAATAATGAAGAAATAAAGATGTTGCCTAAAAGAAATCCTAGTAATGCGCTTGTGTTTAACGACTGCCATCTCTCTCTTATCCAGTAATTAAACCATTGCATATATATTAATCGATCAAAACTAGGTAACTAGTGTAAAAAAAATAATAATAATAATAATAATAATAATATAAGAGGTCCTGAATGTACCAAAAATTTTCATTTAATTTTTTTAAGAACATTTTTTTCCCCCCTTACCATAGAATTAATACATAATCTCTGTATTTAAAAAATACACACTTAAATGAATTTGATATGTTATTCAAAAGATTATCCAAAAAAGGAGAAAAAAATCTAAAACTTTTAATGTCCAAACATGGGCTCAATCTAAAAGACTCCAGTACAACTTTCTCATACCCTGATTGCAAATACTTTAAAGACAAATTACAGAATAAGGGATAAGGTAGAATGTTCTGTATGCGAATAACAGTTCAAACTATTTTTAGAAACACTTTTATTTATGATCTTCAAAATAGAAATTTGCATTTCCTAAAATTGTTTGCTTTTCAAGTTATGTTGATAAAAGACATACACGCATACCAACTGTTAAAGACTTCATTTCCGTATTCAGGAACCTAAAAATACATAATTATAATAAAAAAAATCAGCTTTGAGAATTACACTCCAAACAATACTTTGTGTATTAAATGGGCATGAAAAAATAATCCTCATTCCCAAGCAAATTTCCTGGACTAGGTAAAATTTAGTAAACACTTCCATCAAATACATTACATAAAAAAGAATGTTTTGCTGAATCTTGGAAAGCCCTACAAATTATCGATAAATTATAAACAGACTTCACAGTGTACTTAAATTCAGCACAGTATGAAAAACCTATAACACAAGTTGACATGTAATGTTCGTACAATTTGCTAGGATAGTCTTACTATAACGTGATACTTTTATGCGGCCCTGTAAACGAATGGTGAATGGTCATACCATATTTTTTATAAAACATGCTTTATAAATATAAAATATATATGTTCATAAGCTTTGCCTATAAGTTTGTTTGAATGTGCATGTACACGAACTATTTGTTTGATTTTAACAAAAAATAAATCCCTTTATAATTCAAATTTAGTATACTGAATTTGGACTTTCTGCTATTATTTGTTTATGAGACAGGGTGTTAAAAAATTCACAGATGGACAGTCAGAGGTCAACTGCTAAAAACCTGACTTTTGAATTTAAGCAACCTCAAAACCTGTAATTATATCAAAAGGTCAATTTCGAAAAATCGACCCAAAAACAATACTTTCTCTGTCATACATGGTAAGAGAAAGTAAACATTTGACCGTGAAATTTCGAACCAACTCCTAATAATTGGTTTTCGATGAAACAAAAGCTAAAAGCTAATTCAAAATTTTACATAGAAGCTAATGCAAAATTCACAATAAAAAATTCAAAAAATATTAAATGTATGCTAATAAATAACAAATAAAAATAACCAAAAAAATCTTACAATTTCGCATTTTGGGTTATCAACAAAGTTTTAAACATTCTTAATCTCATAAGATTAGTATCAGAAACATTTATAGAGAACTCATAAATATAACATTTTAATGCGCAAAGAAAAGAGGACGAGTTTAACATTAAAAGGAATTTTGAAGAAAATTTCTTGTAACGAAGAAAACGAGCATATAATGAGCATAAATTATATAAACATGTTTAACAAAAAAAAAAAAAAAAACTGATATTTTTCTTAATGTCCCTTTACAAAAACAACTTAAACATATTTTTCCCTCATTCTTACAAACAACTTTTTCTTATATGTTTAAAAAGTCATATAAAAATTCAATTAACTAAATTAGAAGAGAAAATTAACAAAATTAGATTTAATATGTCAGAATGGCTGAAATGCTGTTTTAATTATTCTCTTTTAGAAAAAAATAATATATAAAAAAGTATAATTTAAAAATACACACACACCTATTGTTATTATTATTATTATTTCTTTACTTTCTTCTATATTCAGTAGAAGAGAATATTGGATTCGTAAAAATTTTCGACTTCTCGTTTTTGATGGATTTACATGTTTTGCTGGTCCAGAGCACAATTTGACTATTTTTAGAAAATGTCTGTCTGTCCGTCTGTGTGTGTGTGAGACAAAAATTTTGTGGAAACTGCATCTCAGGAACTACTGCTCATAATTGTAATGTCAACTTTTGGTGCGAGTCGCTCGACAGGGGTGTTGTACAGCGATTTCCGCAATTTAAGGGAAGGCTATATCATAGGTTCTATTGCGTATAATCGAACAAAACTTAATGTATAAAAAGGTCATAATAAGAAATTATGCTTATTAAATTGGGTGCATATACGCCAATTGGTGACGTACAATACTGCAATTATTCCCGAGAATGGAAAGGATGTCATATGCATGGTAAAAATTCGCTTCCGTTGGACATTTAGTGCCTGAGATGAAGATCATTTGCATTCATAATGGAGAAAAAAAATAACAAATAATTTGCGTTCGTGAATTTGTATCAGAAAATATAGAAAAAAGTTTTGTGATGGCCACAACATATTAGTTTTTAAATTTATTTATTAAAAAATATTTTTAAATGAAAATTTTCAAAGTTTATTCTTTTTTTTTTTTACCAATAAAGAATGCGTCAATAAAATAATTATAATAGCTGTGTTTTCCTCGAAAATATATACTGTCAATCGTTGTCAACCACTTGTCAGCATTGAGTGAAACTTGTGTGGTTACTCCTGAGCACTCTGAGCTCGTTCAGAGTTGTTGCACATATGTTATTTAGTTTCTTAGTTAACTCTTGCATTGATGATAAGTTTCTGTGTTGAGGTTCAAAGCATACAATTTTAAACGTTTTTATTGCATATAGATACGTATTTCAATTGGTCTCAATTTACTAATATATTCTCTTAATTTTAAGAGTTAAAAAATTTTTATGACTTCAGTTTATTCATGTGTCAGCGCTCTAACTTTCATAACTATTTTTAGAATGCTTTGAAACTGATATATGTTGTTCAAATTATGGGTAGTATGTTTCTTATATAATAGTGCAATATGTTTGTGTATGGAGATTCACAGCAGATTTTCTATGTATTACAACCTATCAGAGGTATTCCACAAGGCATATTTTAATAACTTTATACCACACATTATGTAAAGATATTAAAGATATTACCATAGATTATCCATGTTAGAGGCTTGCATCGAGTCGAGTATCCGCGGTTACCCGGATTTACCCGCTTTGCAGGTCGGGTGAGGATTGAGTTTGCATTCATTTTTGACACAAGAGAAAAAAAAAATTAGTCAACTTGACTAGAGTCCTGCATCGGGTCGGGTACCCGTGAGTTTCCCGCTTCACAGGTCAAGGTAGCACCAATTTTGACCCGCGAGTAAAACTGAGGGTCTACACGCAAAATATTTTTCTTCGAAAAATTTTTGATTTTGCATTTTTATTACAATTATTTGAACGCAGAGATTGGATAACATTCTCTTCCTTCATAGGAGTTTAAAGCAACATGACTCACTCATAAGTTTAATTTTTAAAGAAAAGGTGTATATATATTAATATTTAACCTTTGAAACGTTGTATAGAAAATTACTTGCCTTCCAGCTTTTTTATATATACTGTGAATATTTAAAACTGTAGACTTTTTTGAAAGTCAGTGAGGTACACAGGAATTTTTATTATATTTTACGCTGTAGTTTTTTTTTTTTTTTTTTTTTTTTTTTTTATTATTAGACTAGTTATTTTTAATATAATCTTAATTAAACAGTAGTTATAATATAATTATGTATATGCATGTAATATTTATATAATAATTAATTCTCTGAAAGATTTGTTCAATAATATAATTGTATTTCGTGAAATAGAATTGTAATTCGATTTCTTACTTATATAATGTAAATTGAATAACATTTTTTTGCGTGTTTCGGGTCGGGTTGCAGTTCGAAAATCTTCCTGCGGGTCGGGGTCGGTCAAGTTTACTCGACCCGCGAAGGACTCTAATCCAGATGCTTAAAATCATGTTTCCTGTCGAGTATAGTTATTAAAGATTGGTTTGCAGTATCCGACGAAGTTGCTCAGATATATTATATGAGATAGAAATGGATGTTGTCCGAAAGATATAATTACTTCCTTAACTGACAGATGGTTTCTTGCAGATACATCAATTTATTTAAAATTGGCTTAAATTATGTTTCGACAAAGTATTCTTTGTCTGCACGTCTTAGTGAATATTAAAACATAAACAGAACAATAAAGTTATATGAGTCTTTTTGTTCACACAAATGTATTTTGCTACTTTGGACATTCAGGGAAACTAGTAGAAATTTGTAGTTTAGGAATTTCGTTACTCACTCAGACAATTAAACGGGAAGAAACACTTGTCATTTTACCGTCACCGTGATATACATTACACAAGTATACCATACAACAAATTATATGCATAAAAAGGATAGTTGACTAAGGTATTATATTATCCATAAAGCATAGTGGGAATAGTGTATGTCGTGCCGATTATCTTTCAATATAAATATAAGCTATTAGCATCTCCTCTTTCTTTCTTACCTGCTAGAAAATTGACATGAAGACAAATCTCCCATCAATTTAAATTGTCATTTTTTATTTCTTTTGAAATTAAACGTGTATTGTATTTCGTTTATTCAGAAAGATCTGAATTTATTAAAAAATATCATTTTTTATTTTACTTGTATATTTTGCAATTTATTAGTTGCCTCATGTTTTTTTTTTTTTTTTTTTTTTTTTTTTTTTAAGTTCGGGAGCAATATTTTGCATTTAATAACAAAATTCGCATTTATTACATTTTCTTTCTCTCTCTCTCCCTCCCTTTTTTTTTTTTTTTTTTTTTTTTTTCTTTTATTTAATTTCCCGATAATTTTCGCTACAAATTTGAAATTAAATATTTATTCCAGATCAGATATTTAAACTTATAAGTTGAAATTGTGAGATTTCGGATGAAATTCTACTTTTAGGCCAGATAAGTAGAGACATTAAAATATTCACCGAGAGATATCGCCCACGGCAACACTACCTGTGCCCCTGTGTTTATCGCTGTTCTTGAATAGCCATATCACTCAAAAGCGTTACTAAACTTTGATATCATGAAATCCGTTAAAAAATATGTCGTGTAATTCGTTTAGTACTATTACAATTAAGATCGATTACATTGGTTAAGCACAAAGAAAGTCAGACTTAGTACCAGCAAGCGGTAAAACTTCAAAGTGACAGCCGGAAGAAAAATGTAAACAACCAGTCCTGAAACTGCTAAAAAGAGTCATTCAAGAAATCTTCCGCATGCAGAGTCATAAATTAGATTTAATGCCCCAAACTATGCACAGAACATGAAGCAGGCCCCGAGGAAGCAGGTTCCAGTCATTATCAATATTTTTAACCTGTAAAAGTATTTTTTTCACATAAATGAACTCTGTCTTTCCATTTATCAAGTAGCGGATACTGAATAAAAACCTTCTAATTAGCATGCTTTTCATATAAGAGGTTTCACCATGCTATGTGACGACAGTAATAGTGAACAAGGACGATGGAGATGACAAATTATCACGCTTGTTGTTGTGAACTTTTCTATAGAGGTATATAGAAGATGTGTCGTTACATCAATGATGACCAGTTATTTATCGGGTGATCTCAGTTCATATTGTAGAATTTGAATAAATCTATAGAGTTAAAGTGAATGATTTATACCAGTATTATTTATTGCTCAGTTTAGTCATTAAAATTAATTAAAGCTGTCTCCTTCGAATTAAAAAATAAATAAACTTCAGTTTTAAAAATGAATGGTGTTTGACATATAGTCAACAAATTAATGTTATCGCTATAGGCCAACTATTGAGATATTTCATCGTTGTTAGACTTGATATTTCATAGTTGTTAGACATAGTTGTTAGATATTTCATAGTTGTTAGACCATTGCAACTTACGGTATCATATATAATCGTAATCATTTAATAAAATCGTAGAAATTCCATATAAAGCAGTAGTCTGAGTTGTAGTCATTTGCCGCGTTAACTGCGAATGGTGATGTACTTATTAACATTTTATATTCAAAATTCTAACCTTCATATAAACAGATGCTTTATACAGAAATGTCATCGTATTGATTAAAGTAATATTCGGCTTCATATGCAAAAGTTAAATTATAGCGAAATTAAAGAACCTTGATATTAGTTTCATTATGCAAACATCGCATGAAACAACAAAACTTCAGATTTCATAACATTAAAACCTGTTCAATTAAATTATTGAGAATTACTGAATAATTGCATCTAGAAAAGTTATTTTACCATTCCTAATTAATATCAAATTAATAAGAAAAAATTAAAAATATCTCAAAAAATTAAAAATATCTCAAAAAAAAAAAAAAAAAGTAATAAGATGAAAGAAAGTACATTTTTGCAGATTTAACTAATACAACAGAGAGGTTAAGATTGATAAATATAAACATTTTATTTCATAGGGTATTACGATGCTGAAAACTTTATTTTCATTACATTTATACTAAAACGACTAAAACTGTCAAAATGACTACTTTGGTCATTCATTCAAAATGACGCGTCCCATCTTTCTAGCGTTAAAGCAGGCATGTTCATATGATTATTTACTGAAATAAATTTTAAAATTTTAAAATGTATTCTTATTAACATAAAAGCAAAAAAAAAAAAAAAAAAAAAAAAAATTAAAATCATTAAAAATGTGTATTTATTATTAAATGCAGATTAAAGAAAAGAGAGTTTCTCATTTTCTGTACAGCATCTTTCTATACCCAAATTTATTGGTTATGTACTTTCGGATAGAGAAATTTTTTATTGATACGTAGATTATTTTGGCGCAAATGTGGGAGGTATAAAATCCACGAAAAATAATTAAAAATGCAATAAGTGTTCCTTAAATTTGAATCCAGGAAGTTGTTGTTAGTCCATTGTTTTGGGGTTAATAATACAGGAAAATTTGTCGAATATTTGAAGGATGGATGGTTGGTTTTTACGTCGCACCAGTGCTACGCAGATGGGCAATTGGCAACGGTCTGGGACACACCCCTAGAGGTGGTCTGGAGACATGCCATCACAACTTTGATCCCCCACGGAAGGGATGGCTCTCCCACCCCCAGAGGTATAATTTTTGATGGGAACATGGAGGACATTGCGGCCACGACAGATTTTACGTGCACCAGCCACCATTACTGTACACAACGGTCTTTGGCAGGCTCGAGTACCAAACCCGCAATCTTCCAATTACGAGGCCGGCGCTCTACCGACTGGGCTACCGCGGCCCCGAATATTTGAAAGATATTTAGAAATTAATCGTGACGTGACCATTTACATTTATAGAATTTACTAAATATCACTTATTACACAGTGGAATGGGAGAGACAAAAATGCCAAAATAATTATCAGGACTGCATCTCAAAATCAAGTGAGAGGTGATGATTGAGAAAAATGATTATCCTTGACGTTCACTTCTTACATTCGCAAGTTCAAAGCTTTTAGAGAGAACATGGTCACTGTTTTCGCAACGAATATACATGCATAATTTTTTTAAAAGGCCATTAGAAGTTCATCGGAAACGCTTCAAAATATAGAATAGTTCCACTGGAGAATTTTTTCATATTTAATTGAATTTCTTTGCCAACAAAGGTTTGCTTATTTAAACGAAATAGCATAAATTACGTGATCAGTTTACAACTTATATGATATTTATTTGATTTGTTTTCGGTTTACATTTACGTAATTTTTAAGGGGAGCAATGAGCTTTAACATTGCTAGAAATCAAAACCACTAAAGTATATTAATACTTAAAAAGTAATCTTTAAGATGTGTTCAATTACACAAAATGGAAAACTTATGGAAGTGTAAGTTTTACAAATAAATTTCAAAACACCCTTCTTAAAAGTTTTTTTCTTTCTTTCTTTCTTTCTTTCTTTTTCTTTTCTAAAAACAAGTATTTTGTAAAAGTTTCGTCTTACTGAGGACTACTCATATCCTATCTTTTCAGAAGTTCTAGAATTCTCTTTGATGTTACTTTTTGTTAAAATCTTAAAAGAAGTATAAATTAGGGATGTAATGAATGAGGATTTGGACGAACAGCCGAATAGCAAATAATTGGCCAAATTTTAGGCCGAATACACTTTCAAAAAAAAGATTCACTTTTGTTTAATTTTGTAATCAAAATAATTTTCAGATTTTAGAATTAAAATTAAATAAATATTAACAAAATTGTTTTTATAACCTTTTTATATTTAAAAAATAATATGGTGTGTCATTCACAAGACTTTCTCTTACCCTGAAATTTAATACCATAAATACAGGTTGAATATTAAGGGATAAGATAACAAGTAGTGTTGTGTAAACCTATGTTAAAACAATTCAAATTAGGCTTCGGAAGAGCTTTATTTGACAAATAATTCTATGTGAGGGGGCTACCGCCCTCTTAACCCCCCCCCCGTCTCATTATTGTACTTACATTTATATAGAACTCAAATCTGTTATTAAATTAAAAAGTGCATTTAAAATTACTCAGACAACTTAAACACGCAACATTCGTCAAAACTTATCACTCTTCATGAAACTTTTCTATTAAAAAACGTATTAACTTCAAATTACAACATTTGGACTGCCTGAAATTATTTGTTTTTAATTTACTCTAAGAAACACAGACAGAGACCAAACGTTAAAAACATGACTTCGGTATTCCGTAAACCTCAAAACGTGTAAATGTACAAAAAACCAAGTGGTGAATATTTAGATTTACAAAATACTTTATGTACCATATGGCTATGAGGAATTAATTTTAATTTCTGAGTAGCTTTCTTGTACATGGTAAAATATTACAGTAAAGCACTTCCACTAACAATAAAAAAGAATCTTATGGCTTAAATATTGACAGTCCTGTATATCTCCTGAAGGTTATGTACACACCGCATGATGCAAATAAATATAATCATTAATAACACACGGCATAACCTGAAGTACAGTTCCATCAATTTTCAAGTATTGTCGCACTATAATCTAGTTCTTTTGTGTAGCCCTAAAACAAACAGTGAATGATTTCCATACCATATTCTACATGAAACATGTTTTTACGCACATAAAAAATATATATTCGTTTCATTTGGTTTAGCGCCATCTGTAGATTTTAAACTCTACTTACCTGCAATTTCCCCCATAGACGTAATGTATTTGGTTTCTCTTGGGTGTCCCTGTACACGAACCGTTGGCTTAATCTCAACCAAAAGTTTAATGTATCATCCGTGTATGATACACATTTAAAATATTAAGTTTGGAACTTCTGCTATTATTTGTTCTTGAGATATGCTGATAACAGACACACACACAGGCCAACCGCTAAAAACATGATTTTTGATTCGAGGGACCTCAAAACGTGTAAATATAACAAAAACTTGATTTCAAAAATTTAACCCAAAAACAATACTTTCTCTACCATATATATGGGTAAGAGAAAGTAAAATTAATAATAACTATTTGATGTATTTTTTGAAAAAAATTAAATACCTTGATGGCAATATGGTTTTTATGAAACTAAATAATTAATAATAGCATATTTTAAGTTAAAATATGCTATTACTATTTATTTAGATTTATAAAAATCTTATTGCCTTATTATTGGCATCAAGACATTTAAAATATTACAACAAATGCACCAAACTGTTAAAATTAATTTTTAACTGCAGTTATTTATATATTTTACTTAAAAGAATTCATTAATCATTACTACTGTTAAATGTACTTTACCTTTTTTTTTTTCTTTTTTGGTCAGAAAATTTTTTTAAATCCAAAAAATTAAAAACTACGAATTTCTGCATATATGTTATTGTCTTCTTTAGATTAGTAGTTTTGTTAAAGGATATTCTATTGGTTGACGGAATAAAACCTCTAAAAAGTAGATACTAAAAAATTTTTGCATGGATTTATTTATTTATTTTGAATGGGCCAAGTCGGGCCTGATTTTATCGTTTTTTTTTTTTTTTTTTTTTTTTTTTGTTCGGGACGGATATGCAAATTTTTTTACGGGCCAGTCTCAAAATGGTGCACTAAAATTTAATACAATTAAATAAATGCATAACATAACTCTATAAATTCAGTTCGAGCAACTTGTAATACCAGTAGCCCTTAATATATCTAAATTCTCTTGTGTGGCCGTAACTGGTCTAAAAATATTGAGATATCTTAAACTTGTTTTCGATATATTGTTATTATCAAATATTTTACTATAAATTAGAAAATTCAAAAGAAAAAAAGAAAAATTTAAAGAAAACATTTTTGAGCTTATATTCGTTTATACATAAGAATACTTTCCATAAATATTGTATATTCTTTGTTTAGAAAATTTTACTTTCGTACAAACTAAAATTCGATTTACTTGAATATGTACGATGAAATCTAAAAAACTTCCAAGAAAATTTTAGAACACTATCTATTTTAACCATGCACGATGAAACTAAACAATAATAAGTAATAACAATAACATATTTTTGTTAATTCCTAATTCCTAACTTTTACATGGCAGTTGATACAAATATGAATATAAAAACCTGCGAAAACATTCAATGAATTATTTTATTAAGCGGTTTTTTTTTCTGTTAAATGAATTATTTTATAAAGCGATTGTTTCTGTTATGTCCTGACAATCATCATATTATTTTTTTATTTGTTTATTTTTAGAAAAGCTTTTTAGTTAAATATATATGTATTGAAGTTTTATATTTAAATATATAACTATTATATTGTTATATATATGTTTTGAAAATTTTTTTGTATTGAAGATTTTTTTTTTAATTATATATTTAAAATTTATTTTCTTTTTTTAATTAATTACTTTTATTTTAAAATTATTTAACATCCTGATTTATTTTTCTTAAAATAATAATTAATAATAACTATAGAAATTTAATTTAAAATTTGTTACAACAGAAACCATATTTAAAATTGATAAGTTTTATATATATATATATATACATGTATTTATATTTTATAAAACATAACAACTGTAACTATTTTCTTTCGAATTCTCTTTTTTTGTTTGAATTTCATAAAACCGAAACTAAGTTTTAATTACTCATTGCATCGATACCGTCTTCCTCGGTTACTTTCAATGACCATAATAACTATTTAATAGACATTATTAAAAAATTAATTAAATTAAAAAATTAATTAAATGAATTATACCTTGAGGATAATTTTTAATGGGAAATTTTATAAAGATGTTCTGCTGATAGCATCTAATTAATGACTAGCAAGAAAAAATATGCCAGATAAATTTTCTTCGATCTTGTTTCCGAAAAATCTCCGTTCTCCACGCCAAAGGAACTTTAGATTCTTACGCCAAGTTTCTTTCTCGACCCGTGGTAACCCTGTGTGGCAGTTACGAGCGCGTAGTAAAGAGTATCGGAAGCACATGTAGCAAATTCGCGTCTAACTTAGAATAAAAAGATGGAGATATCCTGATGAGAGGGATATCGTCTGCTCCGAACAGTGAGATGAGGGGCAAGTGTCGTGTGACGCATGGTTACTCAAACTGGACCGTGAGGCTCTTGATAGCCTTCTCATGGTTGATGCTTGAAGTTTATGCCGGGAGTAAGTCGCTTTCAGTTATTTGATATAATTACCACTGAAGTGAGAGATAATTTCTTTAATTGATATAGATGAAAAATTAATTACAGTAATGAAATAGGTGATGAAGAGGATATATTTAGCTTTCATAATAAATATGAATTAACTGAATGATGCCCATAATCACTTTAGTAAATTTTTATCAAATAATAATAATAATAATAAACAAAATAAATATAATATAATATATCAAAATACGTTTGTGAAAATAGGAAAATATGTTGTTGGCAGATTTCACTTATGTATTAGAGAGGACAAGATGAATAGATAAATAAATATACATGTCTCTGTGTGTGTGTGTGTTATAAGAAATGAATATATATATTTGATATAAGAATGAAAAACTAAGAGTGAGACAAGGGCAAAATCCAAATAAATAAAACAATATATATATACAATGTGTGTGTGTGTGTGTGTGTGTGTGTGTGTGTGTGTGTGTGTGTGTGTGTGTGTGTGTGTGTGTGTGTACATTTCTCTCGTGTCATGTCATTTGAAACTGCAGGTGAGGTAAATTTTTAAAAATTTTAACTGACAGTTGTTTTGTAATTTTTCTTTTCTTTCTTTCTTTCTTTTTTTTTTACCCAATTTTAAATTGGGAAAATAAAATAATATCTTTCAAAATTATTCTGAAATACATTCTAAGCACATGAAATTGTACCATTCTGGATGAATATTTTTTATTTGATTAATAATTAATAAAATTCAGAAAACAAATTTCTAAAAGATTTAATCAAAATCAAAAACGTTTTGATATAATCAATATTCACATTTATTTTATGTTATTATTATTTTTATTTATTTTATAATCAAAGTGTTAAAATTAATAATCATTTTCCCCCTAATTTACTTTTGTGTTTATTTATAGTCAAATGATTTATAACATAACATATTACAAGATAAAAAAAAATTCCATTTTTATCTGTTCACTAAAGTTTGATGGTTAAAATGACTTTAAAGTAATATCTTTTAAAATAAACATTTTTCACATTTCTTTTCTTTTATTATTATCGTTATTATTATTACTTTACTTCATTGAATTATTTTTATTATTATTACATTACTATTCAATTTAAATGTTACTTTGAAATTATTTAGTTTGAAAACTCGTTCTTTTTAAAGCTAATGACAACCTTATAATCTTTAAACTTAATGAGAATTTGTTTTTAAAAATATCAGAAGTCACTTAAAATATTACCTGTTGAAAGAGTTGAAATTTTCTCTCATTTTTCATTTATTTTATTTATTATTATTATTATTATTTAAATGCAAATTTAATAGCCCAAACGATCGAAAACTAATATCTTTTTTAAATTAACATTTTTCATTTTTTAAATTATTATTATTATTACTAAATTATATGCTTTTGTTGCGTTCCAAATCGGACATTCTTTTGAAACAATCTATTGCTTAAATTGCCTCTCTTTATATAAAATGAATTAAAGTGCTCTTTTTTAAACATTAATATTACTATTCCTGTTGAATTCTAACGGGGGCGTCTTATTATATAATAATTTATAATATCATTTGCTTCTCTTTTAGTAAAAAGAATTCAAATGCTTCGATTCATAGAAGGAATATGAAATACTTGTTAATTTAAAATTTATACTATTCTTTACTGATAAAAACTTTATTGAGAAAAGAAGTGTTGCCTGATTTTCTTCCTGTAAAAATTTACAAATCACTGCCTAGTTTAATTAGATTATTGCTAGTTTAATTATATTATTAACTACTTTAAATGAATTATTATTTAAATTATATTATTACTTTTTTATTACATATTAAATACTTTATATTTTATGCGCAAATTCATTCGAAAAAAATTCTAACGTACTAAAAAGAAAAAAAAAAAAAAAATTCATTTTTCAAGTTTTAAATTAATTTATTTTTCTTGTTAAAATATGGTGTAACCAACCTTTAGCTTTTTATAAATATTTATAAATCATTGTCCTTTTTTTTTTTTTTTTTTTTTTTTTTTTATGATTGTTATAAATTTTTCACTAGGGTAATTAATATAAGCAAATTTTCATATAAAATAATGCAGCGATCTCTAAAATTTTGCTAGAAATAACTTTATAAAAATATTTCCTAAATTATAAGATTAATTTTTCTTAATGTTATATTTAGAGGACAATTTTTCATATATATATATATATATATTTTTTAAACATAACTTTTTACATTTAAATACGTAGTTAATAAAAGGAAAATTATTCATAAGAAACGTGAGAGTTTTTAAAAGATCTAAAATACTTCTATAAATTAATTTAAAACTTTTGTTTATTATATTTTGTTTGAATTTCATTTTGTTTATTAAAATAAGCATATTATACAACTATCCCTAGTATAATTTATAAAATATTTAAGGTATGAATTTTATATTATTATTTTCAAATTTGGATAATTTACTTTTTAAAATTATTCTTTTAAATGTTACAAGTCCTTTGAATTTTTCAAAAAGGATCTTTAAAACATCAGTGACTAACATTTGGGTAAATTACTTTATAGTATTCTTATAATTAAAAAACTCGACTACGTCAATGGATAATTTAAACTATAAATTTAATATTCATTTCATTGTAAATAAAACTTTCACTTGTTCTTCAGCTCATTTTTCAGATATTCTCATTGAATTACTTAGTAATTTATTTTCCTCACAAATATTTTAACAAAAACTATTCATTCGACTTCCGTTTCATCTCTTTTCTTTTTCTCCTTTTCTATTTAGTGCGACAGGACTATTTCTAACAGATTTTGCTTTGTCACCATTTATTGTATTACACCTTGAATGAACATGCAAACATTTCTGTTTTTATTTTAAATATGCAAAGCAGAAAGTTTGTGGTTGTGTCTGTCCGGATTTTTAGATTTTATCAAAAATTGGTACTCTTATTAATAAGGACAAAATCTAGCTATTTTTTGGTTCAATCGGATAATTGATTCAAAAATATTAAGTAAAAACCCCGTTTTAACTTCAAAAATTGTTTAAATAAAAAGAACGAATCAATACCAAAAATAAATAAATAAATAAGTTAATACATTTATTTTTATATAAAAACATATTTAAAAAAAAAAATGAACTTGCAAACATTTTTTTTTTTTTTTAAATAATTAGAATAAAATTGAGAAAAATCGTGCTAAAAAGTAGAACAGCTTCAGTATAGAAACCCTTTGAGAAATTTGAAATTTGGCATCCTCGTTACGGTCTTTACTTATGCAATAATTGAAATATACATTTTAATTCATCGCCAAAATGACGAAAAAATTTAAAAGCCGCCCAGGGGCTCTAAGCTAAAGCTATACCGATGAAATACTGTTACTGATTCCCTTTATACGGAAAAATATATTAAAATAAGTTCCGTCGTACTAAATTAAATTCTGCTTACAAAGAATGTAAGCAGAATTATTATTATTATTTCTTATTATTATTTCTTCTTTGTAACATTTCAGTTCCAGTTTACATATTTGAATTTTCTGTAATATTTATTGTTAACTGAATTTTTAAATTTTCGTGTTTGTTCTCCTGCTTGGCTTCTGATGATCGTATTATAGATTTAAACCCATGTTTCCTACATTACAGTCATATAACTACCTTATTAATTTTATTAATTCAATATTTCTCGTTTTACTTTCCGATATTATTAAATATAAATTTTCTGGATTAACAAATAAATAAAATAAAATAAATAAATGCGGGGCACTACTACAATGTGTGATTAATTTCTAAAATATAAAAATCATTCTTACATTGTACAATATACTTTACATTATACATACACACTCTTAAAAATAATAGTTTAATGTTTCAGCCTAAAAAAAGAGAAAATTAGAAAGATTTAGCTGCAACCAACATTTTAAGAAATTTGGTCCTGCATGTTTCCTCATTTTAGTAGTTTCACCATTTTAATTGTGCTTATGAAAAATATTCGTACTGAAATTTTGCTCTCCCAGGGAGTTACGTACCCCCCGGGGGGGGGTATATTCCTACATGCACCCGATATTTTTCTCTAATTTTCTATTTCTCTTATCAATAATTCTCATTAATTTCACAATCATTCGTTGAAAATAATTTTTATTATGTAATAATTCTCATTGAATGATTTTATATATATATATATATATATATATACCGCTATATTAAAAATTATGAAAAGATGGGTTGAAAGTGCCACCTGTTGACCGATTGATATCCAGTCAGATTTGGTTAAATTTTGTCCATTGGTTCGTGAGGTACAGCGTCCACTAAATGTTTGATACAATCACACAGACAAACATTTTCTAAAAATGGTCAAATAGTGTTCAGAACATCTCAAAACTTGCAAATCCATCAAAAGTCGAAATTCAAAATTTTCTTTTTATATATGTGTATGTATATATATATGTATATATAAGAAAATAAAAATAATATTTAAGGAGATGGTAGACGTTAAAGTCGATTTATTATTATTATGTTAGATTTACGAAGTTTTGCTTAGGTATACATTGAAATGAATCAATATTAAGTAAATGAAAATTTCTCAAAAACTATTTAAAAAAAAGAAAAGAAAAGAAAAAACTAACTTTTCGGTATAATATTTGTAGGTAAATTTTAGCTCTACCGGACGACAGAAAGTGGGTTAAAATTCGAAAAAAAAAAAAAAAAAAAAAAAAAAAATCGAACTAGAGTTGCGGACCTTCACACAGGCCCTGATTGTCAAATAGGGATGAGAAACACGTGCTTTCCTTCGAAAATTCTGAAAATGTACCAAAATAAGGAAAATAAGGGCACCAAATTGTAGAGCCTGTTACTATCACCATTGTCTGATTATAAAAAGTCACTGTAGATCCGACTACACAACTAGGATTTTTCGATAATAGAACGTCGGTTAATAAAGCGTGTACATGTGTAATAGGATAATTTCATTATATAACATAGATAATACGATAATTTCATCATATATCATACATAATACAGGCTTTCAACAATTTGCATTTTGGAGCTACTGATAAGCAAATGTACTTGTGTAGATTTTCCCCAATGCCAGCTAATTATAATTTGTGTTATTTTAGCTCTAAAGGGTAAAACAAGAATCTTATGTCTCATGTCATTTTTACATATTAACATTTAAGTTTTCGCTTCATGCTATTGAAACGATTTTAGTGAAATTAATTCAGGAGTGATTGTGTTCAAGAGCTACCTCTGATTTCAGCGTTTTTAATCTAATCCATCCATATTTTCATATTTCCTACAAAGTTATATTTTGTTTTCATTGGTAATTCATTTATCATGCAAGGTGGTATGTGAACAAATTGTATAGTGCTATTGATTAACTAATAAAATATACAAAAAAAAAATTGGGGCTTCTGGTCTAAATAATTTTAGTATCATTCGACATTCTGTTTTTTTCTCTCTCTCTCTCTCTCTCTCTCTCTTTGAGGCTCTCATTTTCAGAATTTTTACCGTTGAATTACAATCACTCCTAATGTACAGATATACGCATTGTAAATGTGAAAATATTATTCACTTTTATTAAAAAATGTAACTGGTCTTTGAAATCTACATCGTTTACTAATTACCTCTGAAATCTACATCCTTTACCTTTCCAAACAATAACGCCTCCCTCCAAAGCAGCGCTTCGTTATTTGTATAAAAGAAGAATGTTGAATACTAAATAAAAGACATTTTAAGCAATAGCATAAAGGTTTAAAAAAAAAAAAAAAAAAAAAAAAAAGTGATATTTTTTAGGGTAGTTTATTGTGTGTTTGAAAAAAAAAAAAAAAAAAAAAAAAAAAAAAAAAACAGTTTTGAAAGAGTAGAATGTTTTTCTTTTAAAAATGCGCATTGTAAATATTTTTTTAAAGGTCGCCAACTGCTATATTTTTAGCGCTTTAGAGTCGAAACTAGAAATCGTGGTCTTTATATATTTTTACACATGTATATAACATTCAGAGTTTCCGTCATATGCTTTCAAAACCTGTCATTTAAAGAAATAATTAAATAGTAACTATATATACACTACAAAAGCGAGAATATTATACAAATTTATTAAAAAACAAGAAATGGTCTTTAAAATCTACACCCTTCTCTAGTTATCTTTCTAAAAAAGAATGTTTCTCTCCAAAGCTGCAGTTTATTATTTGTGTAAAAGTAGCTTGTTGAATACTAAGTAAGTAACATTTTAAGCAATAACGTTAGTTAAAGGGGAAAAAATATTCTGGTTATTTTTTTGGTTGGTACATTATGTTTGCAAACAATCAGATTTGAAAAACGAGATTTTTTTTTCTTTTTTAGCGTCTTGCAAATATATTTTAAAGACCATATACTGTTATTTATTTAGCGCTTTAAAGAGAGAAAAACTTATAATATTGGGATGAGGATATTTTAATCTTCTTTAATTTACTTACTAGTAGGCTAGGCCCGCTTCGATGGTCACTAAATTTAAATGAATTTTCAAAAGAATTGAATCACTATTTATATTTTATATCACATTTTGGGCTTTGTAACATAAATAAAAATTCCTTTTAAGGTCAAAAAATCAAAATAACATATTACAAATTAAATTAAATTAAATATTTCTTCCGTTTTCCACACGTTTTGAAACAATGCTCTATGGTTTTATGTGAATGTTTCTCAAGAATGAACCAACAATTGTTTACAAATTTAATGGATTATGTATGGGAAATAAGTATGCTGTAATTTAAAAATTGCAGCTTTTAAAAAACTTCAAAACTGATAATTTTTAAAGGGATATTCATTATTATTTAATATTAGACTGTTTTTTGTTTAATATTAGACTCTTATTTTAAGATAAAAGAAATCAAATGATATCGCGTTGTGAAACTTTGCAACGTAATATTTTTAAATTTAATAACTTGATGTATATTGTGTCTTCACAAAAAATGAACAGTTTTTAGAACTCTGAAAAAAGTATAACATCTATGCAGTATCTTAAAAAAAAAAAAAAAAAAAAAAAAAAAAAATCATCAATTATTTCTATAAAAAAAAAAATGACCGATTTTCATCACCAAAGTAGTTAAATCTAGAGCAATCAAAAAGAGGAGTGATCCGCTCGGATGTGTCCCGCCGACAAACTCTTTGCTTTATTTATAATTTTTTTTTTTTTTTTTTTTTTTTTTTTTAACTGAATGTTTTTTAGGTTGATTTCTTTAGAAACCGACCTGCTGTAAATAAATTATCATAAAAAAGGCACACTAATTTTAAAGTATCGTTTAAAATGCTTTCAAAAACTGTATTGACTATTAATGCTCTAAATGAAAACTTTACAAGTTATTCTAAATTAAAATATTTTGTTACACGGCAGAATAGAACAACATTTCACATAAACTTGTATTATGAGAATTCTAATCCTAATGGAGTCGGACTGGTTTTAAAATATCAGTTATGATAGTAGCCATAATCCTATTAATTTTCAGCATTTTACATAAACACGGATTAGGGTCATTTTTATCGTACATAAGTCGAACTAGTTTTAAAACATTTATGATAGTGGTATGAATACTAATGAATATTAATATTCTATTTTCAAACTTCGTAAGTTATTCGTAATTAAAGATTTTTCATAACATAACAGAATAAAGCAACATTTCTCTTACATTTGTATTAAGAATATTATTGCATGAAAAATAGCATGGAATTGCATAAACATTAAAATATAAAATTCACATCAATAAAATCACCTAGCAAATTAATATAAAGTATATGACCGAAGTGAGGGAAAGCATATTTTAGTGAGTTGGACATTTCAGTTTCTGACCGTGGTGGGCGATCAGTCGAATTGGTTGCTCGCATTACGTATATAGTATGACTTATAAAAGAAAAAAAATAAGAAAAGCTATTTAATGGGGAAACTGAGTGAAATATAAATATGCCAACTCCTTTTTTTTTTTTTTTTTTTCTAATTTTAGGAAAAAGTATTTAAATCTCGTAATGAATATGCGTTAATTTTAATATTAATTGTATTGAATTTTCACATTTTTCCTAAACTCTCTTAATACTTTTTTACACAAATTTACAATTAGTACTTTTTCTTTTTTATCTTGTTATATAGAGCAAGAAATTTCTGAAACTAATATTAGTGCAAGATCTTAATAATATTTATTTTATAAAGTACTTCATATGCATCCCGTGTCAAAATTAAGATTGGTTTTTGTAACAAATGCTAATCACGTTTAAAAAAAATCTAATTAAATATTGAGTGGGTTTTAAGTCGAACTAGTGCAACTCTATGGGAAATTGGCGACAGTCTGGGCAACACCCCTAAGAGTGGTCCGGAGACATGCCATCATATTTTTTTATCCTCCACGGAGGGAATGTATCCCACCGCTTTGGTGTCCCCAGGAGATATAATTTGGATGGGAACATGGACCTTTTTTAACCTTTCACCGGACGCGCCTGCGTAAATTTTACGACATACGGAATAATATTTACACTGCTCTCACAAACTGTGTCGAAAGTGTTTGAATGTCATTGCTATTCTTCCAGAGCTGCCAACCAAATCCGGCAAGTTGTTAGCACCGCCTCTTTTCCTACACCACTTAATTTTTAAAGTAATTCTCTTCAAATATATTTACGATGAACGAAGAAAACAAATACTCTAAAAATAAAGTGGTGCTTAAAAAGGGGCGGTACTAACGATTTGCCGGATTAGGTTGGCAACTCTGTTCTTCTATGCAAAATTATTTTCTAATCAATCTCACGGGAAAAAAAGTATTCTGCCGTAAAAAATACGACACGCGCCTGCTCGTGCAAAAAAAAATTGCGCGCCCGCTGGAAGGTTAATGAAAGGAAGATCAAATTTCTTGAAAGTTGAGAAAGCATCAGATACATTTAACATTGATTTTTCTTTCTGAAATTACTATTTACCGACCTTTGCAAATCACGGAGACTTCGATCTCTATTTTCAAGATAAGTTCCATGTAAATGCACTGATTTCCATATATATTTGACAATAAGGTTTATCACGCGCTTCATTTGATAAAAGCGTTTCTACAAGTATTTGACTCATTACTCTCTACTCTCGATCCTTCCAAGTGACACGATTATCAGCTCCGAGAGACCTTCTTATCTACTCTATAAAAAGAAAAAGAACCAGACATTGATCAGACCTATATACCTAAAGAAAATATCAGCACATAATTTAATGTTAATATTGATGCATTTATTCATAACTTTATTCACATTTTATGTTAATTATCTTTCAAAAATTATTTTTAAAAAAACATATTATCTATATTTGTTTGCATACATGAAAAATACAAAAGTTTCCCGTTTTTATCCATGAGCAACACTTAAGTAGGAGGGGTGGGGGAAGCAATTCTGATTATTGCAATTTTAGTTATTGTTTTTCAAATAAATTTATTATATACCGTTCCCGCCGCTTATTAGAATCACATTCGTTCTCAGCCAAAATGATTTTATTAAGCGGCTGATTTTTATATCCGGTGAACGTTCCTGTACTTAAGGAAACTTTATTACTTCCCTGAATTTGGAAAGAAACTTCAAAATGGAACGAATAATGGAACTAGTAAATAATATTAATTAATTTTTGATAGATAATTAAAAAATTGTTCCTTAGATATAAGTAAATTAAACGCATTCCAAGTTCCCATGCGCTTTCCTTTGAGGAAAATCATCATTACTTTACCAAAAGTTCACGCTGTTCTTATAAATTTAAAGTCTTTCCGTTTAAACCTCATGAATTAAAGTAATTTCAACATAAAAACTAGAAATTGCGACTTTTAATAATTAGAAATTTAATATATATATATATATATATATATATATATATATATATCATTTCAAATCAGATTTATAAATTATTACTGCGTTTTGAAGAATACATTCCTTGAAATTGTTTCGGAGATAAGTTATGGGGCGTGTTTAATTTATAACTGTGCTGCAAGTGTAAAATCTTCGACAATGAGCTATAAGGGAGGGTTTGTTGTGTTTTAATTTCTTTTTCTATTTCACAAATAAAAAAAAAAAAAAAAAAGTAAAAAAAAAATGTGTACATAAATGATATTTTTGGCTGATGATGAGATTTTTGAGTTTATTAACCGGCGATGCTGATTTTATTAAGCGGCGGATTTAAAAGCAATTTGTATTGATTTGATTCCGGTCCTGGTAATTTGATCAGATTATGCGACTGATTTTATTAACCAGTGAATTTGTTAAGCGGCTGTTACTTTTTTATCATAGATATAGTAATAAGACATAGATTGATCGGGGGAGAAAAAGTTATGCCTTTTCATTTGGGAAAAGACTCCATTTTACTCTCTTATGAATGTCTTTTCCCGAGTGAATATACACGGGAATATACACACAGATAATTTAGCAAATAATTTATGTACAAAAGAGAATGAAAAACTCCAGATACCCATTTTAATTTCTTTCTTTCTTTCTTTTCTTTTTTCTTTTCTTTTCTTTTTCTTTTTTTTAACTTTAGTATAATCATGTCTGCAAAAAACTGACTTTCTTCTTATTATTACACTTCTTCGAGATAAAAAAAAAAAAAAAAGTCTGCATTCATCATGGAGAATAATTTTAATATATTATAATTTAATAAATAATTTGTATTGCGTAAATTTGTAATAGGATTATATATAGAAGAAAGTCTTGTGGTGGTCACAACATACTAGATATATATTAAAATTTTCCCGGCTGCTAACTACATTTTAAAAAAATTTGAAAATTCCATATTCCTTATATAAAACCTTAAAAAATATTAAAATTTTAAAAAAGTGTTCCATTAAATATGAAGATAGTAATCATTTCATAATAATAACAAAGCAACTAATTATAAAAATTATATTTTTCATAAATTACTTGAATATAACTTATCTATGAAAACTTATCCCATTTCTTGTCATATATTTATTAGAATACTTAAAAGCCGCGCAATATTCAGCATTTTTAAAATTCATTAACATTCTATTATTCTATTACTATTTCCGACTTTTATACTCCCTAATGGCTGATGCCAAAACTTTTTTTCGGCATCAAAAATCTTTGCACGATAACATGGGGATGATAGACCTATAAAAATTACTATATCTGTGGTGTATATATATATATATATTTACAGTAGCCGCCGCTTTATAAAATCACTGGTTAATAAAATCAGCCGCCTAATCTAATCAAATTGCAGGGTCCGGAATCATATCAGTACAAACCGCCGCTGAATAAAATCAGTATCGCCGGTTAATAAACTCAAAAGAAAATATCTTTAACAGTAAAAATGATCATGTATGTAAGCTAAACAACGAATTATATTTTCTCACCGGAATTTTTAAACGAGAAAAAGAAACAAAACATAACAAGCCATCACATTATTACTCTTTGTCGAAAATTACATACCTCAAAAAAAAAAAAAAGAAGAAGAATAAGAATAATAAGAATAAGAATAAGAAAGAAAGAAAGAAAAAGAAAAGAAAAGAGAAACACGCCCCGCCGTGTGTTGCAGTTCTGAATTCGAGGAATGAAGTCTTCAAATGATAGGCCAATGAGTATTTTTTTTCTGTTTTAAAATATTCAAATAGAGTTTGTAGTTCTTATTTTGAAGTCATCAATGTAGCATACAAGAATGCCAGGTCAAAGAAAATATCCATCTTTTACGTAATTTTTTCTCTAAAAGCTGAAAATTTTACATGAATGATAAGTAGCAAAAACTACATTCTACGTATGGCTAATTGATAGATGGAAGGGCGGCGAAGAATTTATTTCCATATTTAGGTAATGAGTACTCTTTTATTGAGTTCGGGCGTGTTCACCAGATATAAAAATCAGCCGCTTAATAAAACCATTTTGATGAAAACAAACGTGATTTTATAAAGCGACGGCTACTGTATATATATATATATATATATAATCGTTTGTCCTGAGTGAGTGCGTGAGTAATTGAGTAATTAATCATCGCCCAGCCCAAACCCCTGGACCTAGAAGCACGAAATGTTTTGACAATGTTCCTTCCATGATGTAGACATCCACTAAGAAGAGATTTTACAAAATTCGCTCCCCAAGGGGAAAAGGGGAAGGGGGAAGGAGGACAAAACGTGATTTCACAAAATCCTTCATATTTAAAAAAAAAAAAAAAAAAAAAAACAGATATCCGTAAAATTTTTGCTTTAAAATATAGCTCACACAAATATCTAAAAACCAATTTCTGGAATTTTTGAAATTCGGTCCGCAAATGGGGAAAGGGGGCAAAACGTGATTTCACATAATCCCATATATCTCAAAAAAAAAAAAAAAAAAAAACAGATATACGTGAAATTTTTGCTCTAAAATATAGCTAATGCAAATACGTAAAAACTAGTTTCTGGAATTTTAGAAATTCAGCCCCCAAAGGGAGGGAGGGGGCAAAACGTGATTTCAACTAATCCTTTATATCGAAAAAAAAAAAAAAAATTCTGTGTATGTATGTGAGAATTTTCTCTAAAATATAGCTCACACAAATACTTAAAATCTAATTTCTGTAATTTTAGAAATTCGTCCCAGGTGGGGCCAGAAAGAGAAGATGGGGGGGGGGGGGGCAAGGTGCAAAAAAAAAAAAAAAAAAAAAGAAATAGAAATACAGTTAGACCGTTCAAAATTGGTACAGATAGGTTTTAAAGGCCTGCAAGTTGAATGAGGAAATTCGTCCCAGGTGGGGCCAGAAAGGGAAGATGGGGGGGGGGGGGGGGGGGGCAAGGGGCAAAAAAAAAAAAAAGAAATAGAAATACAGTTAGACCATTCAAAATTGGTACAGATAGGTTTTAGAGGCCTGCAAGTTGAATGAGGATATTTTCGAAAGTGTAAAGTTAGGAGGGGCGGAGGGGCAAAAAAATTAAAATGGAGTTAGATCGTTCAAAATTGATACATAGAGGTTTTTGATTACAAATAGATTGCAGCTATTTTCGAATTTGTAAAATTTTTAGAAGAGTTGGGGAGGGGGGTGGGCGTGAAGGGGGCATAAGAATAGAAATGGAGTTAGACCGTTCAAAATTGGCACGTATAGGTTTTTGAGACCTACAAATCGAATGCAGATATTTTTTAAAAAGGAAAAATTATTAGGATAGACGGGACGAGGAGGGAGAGGCGAAAAGGCAAAAATATAGAAATAAGAGTTAGATCGTAGAAAATTAGTCTTATTAGGTTTTAAGGCCCGATAAATCATTTGCGGATATTTTCGAAAATGTAGAATTATTACGAGGAGCGAAAAAAGGGGCGGGCACAGGGGCAAAAATAAAGAAATTCAAATAGAACGTTGGAAATTAGTATTATAAGCTTTTAAAGCCCGAGAAAACGATTGCGTATATTTCTGAAAGTGTAAAATAATTAGGAGGGGCGGAAACGGTGGGCAAAAGAATACGCGCGCCGTGCGCGCGTGTATACGCTGCCGCAGTCAGTAAGGGTCCGGACCGATTATTCCACCGATGAGAGAAGAATTTTTTTGTATTTATGTTTTTCCTTTTCGATTATCTTGTGATTCATTAAGAGGTCGAATATAAATGCGCGCGCCCAACGCACAATGGTGTCCGCATCTGAAGGCAGAGGGGACCCGATGCGACATTTTTCCTGATCAGAATTTTTTTTCTCTTTTTTCCACATGATAAAATGTATATGTATATATAGAGAAAGTATTGGATTCGTGAAAATTTTCGAACTCCAGTTTTCAATGGATTTGCACGTTTTGGGATGTCCTGAACACGATTCGACTGTTTTTAGAAAATGTCTGTCTGTCTGTGTGTGTATCACGAATTTTGTGGACGCTGTATCTCACGAACCAATGAACGAAATTTAACCAAACTTGGTATTTAGTTGGACCCTGACATAAACTGGTACTGATTAGATTTTGGGATTATTCGCTCAACAGGTGGCACTGTAATCGCTTTTTTTCTAAATTTTTAACATGGTAATATAGGACAAAATATCGTATAAATGTATATAATGAGAGTTATTTTAATCGCATGATTGTAAAAGTAATATGAATTATTGATAATAGTAGTAGTTAACTAGAAAAAATATTTTGTGCATGTGGGGACATCGCTTCCTCCTGGGGGGAAAGTACACTCCCGGGGGGAATAAATTTTCAATATGGGTATCTTTCGAAATATCTCGTCAATACCTTTAAAACGAATGGTTGAACCATCGATCTGTGATAATTTAAAACAAAGTTATAGATTTTTTTTTTACTTTTAACGAAAAAAAAAACTTGCAAAAATTGCAAAAAAAAAAAAAAAAAGAGTTTCTTTCTGCATTTAGTGATATAATTCTGTCAGATAAAAATCGTCTGCATTTATAATGAAAAATAATTTGATAATTTAATAAACAATTTGTATTGAACAAATTTTGTGTAAAATTATACAGAAGAAAGTCGTGTGGTGGCCACATCATATCACATCAGCATCTGAAGGCACTGGGGACCCGATACATTTTTCCCGATCAGAATTTTTTTTTCTCTTTTTTTCACATGATAAAAATTAATGCATTTTTTATAATTCATTAATTATAGTGATTCATTTAAAAATAGTGACCAACGAAGCGGGCGTAGCCTGCTAGTTTTCTAATATTGGTAGAAATGCTTATCTAATAAAGAATGTGCATAAATACTTGCTTTATTGTTACAATGCTTTTTAATGCTTTGTAATAATGGTTATTTCTAATAAAAGGTAATTGGCAGACAATGTGTAAACATTCCAAGCAGAATAAAATCTACTGTTTTAACAAATTTTAGACGAGAGGTGCCGGATTCGATCCCAGGCCGCGCTCGTTGGCTCAGCCGTTCAGAGTTTTATGTGGTTTTCTTCGAAATTCGCATGAATGCAAGCTGGGAACCCTTAGGGAAACCCTCCCCCCATGAAGTTCCCACCACCCAAGTATAGGTCTCTAGTCTACCCAGGCATATGTCCCTAACTCAGACAGTTGCCCTTAATCCCTACACAACACCATCATTTTTAAAAAAATTCTGTTTTCTTTTATATATATATATATATATATATATATATATATATTTAATGCTATGAATGTTTATTGAAAATGTCTCCATGAAAATACATTTTTTAACACGCTTTTATTAGCTTCACCTGTATGTATGTTTGTAGGTTTGTAGGTTTGTAACCGCTCTGGGAGCAATCAAAATATCTATATTGTAAAAAAAGACTTTCCCTACGTGAACGCTGTGGCTGTGAGGCTCCACGTGACGTGTGGCTCCACGCTACGAACCTAAAGGTATAGCGTTCGAGCCCAGTCAGGGGAGATTTTTTAAAAATGGCTTTTGTTTAATTCTAAATTATTTTAATTAAAGATTTAAATGTATGTAAATATTATGGTGTGTCACTCACACGATTTTCTCTTACCCTGCATTTTAATACTAAGCGTGCACTTCATTTTAATACCTGCATTTTAATACTAATATTTAATATTTTGTGCTTTTTAGTTCATATTTCTATAAAAGCGTGTTCTTTAATTTTTTAAAACTACTAGGGGGCTCTGCCCCCTGCTCGCTCCGCTCACCAACCCCCGAGGAAGGCTTTCCCTCACCCCGACTTGCTTCGCTCATTAACCCATGCTGAATTCTACCCGACTATACGCAACTTTGCCTTTCATTGAATTGGAATATTAATAATACGTAACACAAGAGAAAAGTTGAACAATATTATAGAAATCCACTATATTTGGTATCACATTGAAATACACAATATTTAATATTATATCGTTTATAATATGTGAAAAATCTGTTTTAACGTTCCACAATTTAATAACAATTTTCTATTATTTTGAGGGAAAACATATGTTAGAAAGCTAGACACACAAAATAAAGAACGATAGCACTAACTGTTTAGAACAGAGAGAAATTTTTAACACCTGAACGATTTAGCATTACAGCTTTAGTATACGTTCCACTTGTTAAATTTTTGTCACTATTTGACGATGAATTTTTCGGGTATTATTGCTTGATTAAAAAAATTATGAATTTATTTTTTCTAATGCCTATATTTTTTACTATTGAATTTTTTGTTAATTTAGGGCAATATGTAACACTCTGCATTTATTCCCAGTATGCAGCAAGGTTTAAAATGATGCTTACAACAATGAAGATGCAAATTTTTAAAGTGCATTTTTTCTAGAATATGATTTAATCGGATCCATTGAAAACAAATATCTTATGTGATTAATGCAATTATTTTAAACATTTCATTAGTGGTAGTACGACAGGGCAATTTCTTTCAGATAGCGATTTTGCATTGTCGCCATGAATTTGCCAAGATGCCCGTCAATATCTGATTTTACCATTTCTTAAACTATATTAAATACTAAGTTAAATCGGGAAAAAAAAAAAAAAGAGAAAAAAATCACATTTTTCGAAACCTACTGATAAGTGAAAAATTCATCCTTGATTATATTGTAAAAACGAATTGCCGGTTTGAAGTATTCGAGATAGACCCTCACCATTCATAAATTGGATGGCTTTGAATATTTGTTGACAATATTTTCTGAATAAATATTCATGATGGCTCCAGAATACTTGTTGGCGACATCTTCTGAATAATTATTATTGTTGGCGATATCTACTGGTATATATTGATCATAGTTGCTGCCGATATCTCCTGAACTTGTGTTAATGATGGCTTCTGAATATTTATTGGCTACATCTTCTGGATATATATTGATTACACCTTGATTTTTTTACATATATATTATGTAATATTGAATTTAGAAAATAAAAAATGCGTGTGGAGAATGAAATATTATGATATTGATAATTTAATTTAATTTAATTTATAGTGACTTAAATGATACAGGGAAAACTACTTTAGCTATTTTCTTTCTAATAATACGGATAATATTTTACCTGGAGATATTTTGTAGATTTAGTCCAAATAAAAAATGTTCTTTTTTTCCCCTCTTGAATTAAGTTAAAATATATTTTAAAAAAAATTGAAAAAAAAAATTGTGCTAAAGCAATGGTACAGTTTAACCTCTTGGCAAAATTTTAAATTTCGCACCGAAGTAGCTTAGACTTTTCTCGCAAAAATCTTGATATGCATAACTGAGATAGATAATTTAAGTCATCATCAAAATAAATGAAAAATTTGAAATCTGCCAGTGAGGTCCTGTATTAGGTGTAACTAAAATATTTTAGCATTGCAGTTACTTCATTCCGTTGCATGGAAAAATAGACAAAAAAAAAAAGTCCTGTTGTATTAAATTAAATTCTGTTTTCTGCAAAGTTTTACATCAATGCTTAAAAAACAAAAATAAGTTGCCAATTTTATTATTATTATTATTATTGCACTATTTTATAATTTTTCTCTATATTTAAGGCATGGCTAGAGTTAAAATGGCTATTGTGGTTGCGTAAATGAATTCCTTGGCGAAAAACGTACGAGCTTCTTCATTTCTAAATTTTAAAAATCGCTAAATTGGTCATAGTAAACATCCATCATTTTAAATATGTTTTGAGTTAAAAAAGCTAAATTTTTATATAAACTAATCTATGTTGTCGTCTCGTAAATTTCATTTTCAAAATTTCTGGGCTTAACCTCTAATTCTATACGCAAGCGAAGTGTGATGTCACTGACCGTCCGTGGATGCAAGAAAATGATTTCCTATGTTTATCGCCCATTGGATTTTTAGTAAAAAATTATTGAAAATCGAGGAAAATTATTTCCCGATTTTAATCCCCATATTTGGGTGTATATATGTATTAGTTATCATGTGCATGTGTTAGATTCAGTTATTTTGCTGTCAAATTGACAAAATTTTAATTTTAAATTTCAAAACTCTGTCGCCCTTGGCGTTTTTTGTTTTGGGCGATCAAAAACGTAATACGAAAATATACATGCCAGATGTATATTTTCGTAATATGTATTGTACGAAATATTGTTTCATATTATTCATTACTCTCTTAATATAAGATGTTAAAATAACCATGATTTTTGAAAGGAATTAAATTATGTTTGCCAGATGATTTGGCGATATTTTTTTTTTTTTTTTTTTGCCAAGAATGACCGATATCAAATCTATTCCGCTACAACATATTAGTATCTTATATCCGATGCTTTATTTAGACATTTGAAAACAAATTTGACTTCAAATTATGATAGAATATTTATCATTTTCCTTTTAATTAGCATATTAGTTGGATATTTATTGTGTAAATATCATCCTTTGAAATGAAATATTTATGTTTTCAGTCGAATATGGAAGTTTGCCATTTTTTTTTCTAGAGTTTTGAAATTTAAAATTCAACTTTTATCAATTTTACAACAAAAACAACTTAATCCAACGCATGCACTTGATAACTAATACATATCTATATCTGGGGATTAAAATCGGGAAATAATTTTCCTCAATTTTTAATAATTTTTTACAAAAAAATCCAATGGGCGCTTAACATAGGAAATATTTTTCTTGCATCCACGAACGGCCAGTGAAGTCATCACTTCGCTTGCGTATACCAATCGTTGTTTAACATAATCATTATATTCATTAGTAAATCTTTTTCGCATAACGTTAAAATAAAAACTAATAATACAAACTTAGCTAATAATATAAAATAATAATGTAAACTAAAATAAAAATATAAACTAATTTTCATTTCATTTTTATTAGATTTTTACTTAATATTTTTGAAATATCGGTTATTTTCATATTTTGCTATTCTAGATAATTTTTTTCTTCTCTCGAGCATCTCAAAGATGCCAGTTTTTCAATTTTTCTTATTTACACCATTGATCACATTTTAATTTTCCTGAGGAAAGTGACGTCAGCAGCACAGAAAAAAACGTCATAAGAGAAACTTTTTCTCAGGTGGCAAATAGAGTACCTTTATAAATCCTACGTTTTTGTTAATAACTTTGGTAATTAAAATGATAGAAATTTCTAAGCAGCTGAAATGCCTTCCTTCAAACAGTCGGAATACACTGATACCTCTCATGATGCAGAGCACTTTGCCCTCCGCGAGAAGATGCTGTCGCAGACAAAAAAAATTGACGCCAGGGACAGTTACTTTTTTTTAATATATAGAGATAATATTATTTTTCTTTCATCGTAGTGACAGTTTTTTTTCCTGCCCTTAATGTAATAATAATAACAATAATAATGTGATCAAAGCATGTACAAAGTAAGCAGCTCAACTTCTATGGGGAATGTGCCTCCCTTATTGTCCGTTATTTGGGGCGAAAAACGACAACAAAACATCTTATGTTATATTGCATACCAGAAACGTTTTTGAAAAATCAAGTACACTGTTGTTAATTTGCCTCAACAAATATCAACAAATAATATCTATAAATATTATTTTGGGGGAAAAAAAAATAGCTATCTGAAAAGTAACAGGATAAAATTTCCAAATTCCGTAAGAAAACTTTAATGTCGAATTCTTTCATGTTTACAATATTTTCCTTACGTACTATATGTTCGAAAAGTAAAAATCAAAATCGATAAATTGTAATAAAAACTTACAATTTTTCTTTATTCGGATGGTCACCTGCAAATTATTCTCTTTAAAAATGGTATAATTGCTTTCTTAGGATTCACGTAAAAATTCAAATAAATTACTGTCTCTAGACCATAAATACTGAAACATTTTCTAAATGTTTTGTTTATTTATTTATTTGTTCATTGAATTGAAGATTCTAGAAGGCGGACCATGCTCAAATCGTAAATGAAGATTATGGATATTAAAAATGTGAGAGTGATGGATGGGGAAGGTATTAGGCTAATAAATACGTTAAAAATACATTTATACCTACCAAGGCATTTTAATAAAAGAACCTATCTAAATATTCAAAAAGATATTTCTTACCAGTAATATAGAATCTAATATACTTTACGTTTTTAAAGGATTCTGAATACAAAAATGACCTCCATTTCTGCCCTCCATGTACTGGTTTATAGCAAAAAAAAAAAAAAAAAAAAAATTTCTCTGTATTACCTTTAACTAAACATATTCTTTATCATAATTAAACAAACAATTCCTTCATGATATCTTTAACAATCTATGCTCACTCTTTTGTGAAATCTTTTCTTCTTCTTTTGGATGCCCCTCGGACCACTCTTCCGCTTTTCCACCGTGTCGCCCCTCAACTCTCTATTTTCATTTTGTATATATAATTGTTTGGTCCACTCTTATAAATACTGTTTTAATGTAAGGTTTAATTATTGAATATGATTTTTATAAACAACAATAAAATACAAGATTTCATATTTTTATTCAAATAAAAATAAAAATAAAAAAAAAAAAAAATGACGTGATGGAATTTTTTTTTTTTGTATCTTTGTTAAAAATCTGTGAAAAACTAAAAATACCCATGGATTTTTTTTTTCTCTTTTCTTTCCAGACCTGTTTTTTTTTTTTTTTTTTCTTTTTCTTCCAGACTCTATTTTGAATGACCGACAAATTGTATAGTGAGTCATCTTAATGAAATATATCTATCGCCAGTTTTGAAGAAGTACAATGCAAATGTCAATGTAAATTTAAGAAATTTTCGTCTATAGGTAGTAACACATTCTTGTTGAAAAATTTTGACTACTAAATGCACATCTTGAATGGTAAATAATGCAGCATAGTACTGGTTATAATAATGGATTCAGAAGCCCTTATTTAAAAAATCGTAAGTGTTAAGCGTTGAAAGAAAAAAAGGAGGATAATTACTACCCACACATGAAAACACACCGGAATTATTTTATGTAATTCTTTAAAATAAATTCATATGCGCATATATTTCTATAGGAACAAAATTAGGTAAACATAATAACGAATTTAAATTCCATTGCCATTACATATATATATATTTATATGTGTGTGTATGTAATTTAAAGCATTGCTTAACAATCTTGAAAACTGCATCTCATATATTATACACATAAAATGGGTATACAGGCATGTTTAATTGCTTTAGAAAAAAATTGTTGCTTAACTGTTATGTTTTCGTGCTTGCACCGTGAAATAAATCTATCCTACAAGATCTTACTTGTAACATTTTCTGGGGGGTCCTGTCGTTTAGGGACAAGATAAATTGCTGGAGATAATATTATATTTCATGGGTGATATAGATTACTTAATATAAGATCACAGTAAAAGTTTCTAAAAGGATCTTTGTTTATGCGGTTAATAAAATTGTTCTTTCATTTTACCACGCAATAACTCGATCCTTTTGAACAACTATGAAAACACTTTCATTGGTTACACCAATAAAAATTTCTTATATTAACATTTAGATTTCAAACGATGAAAAAAATATTATTGTTATTTCATGTAAATATATATGGCCTTTTAGGACAATTGTAAGATCACTTTTATTGGTTACATGAATAAAAATTTCCCATAATAACATTAAAATTTCAAACAATCAAAAATTATTACTATTACTACTATTATTAGCATTTATGTATATATGTCCAATTACAGCAATTTTAAAATCACTTTCATTGGTTACATCAATAGAAATTTCCTATATTAATATTTAGGTTTTAAACAATCAAAATTTGTTACTATTGTTATTATTGTTATTGTTTCATTAATAAAAATTCCCTTTATTAACATTTAGATTTTAAAAAGTTAAACGTTGTTGTTATTTCTTGTGAATCTTGACTTTGGTGACAATTATAAAATCACTTTTATTGGATACGTTAATAAAAATTTCTTATATCAACATTTAAGTTTAAAACAATAAAACGTTATTAATATTATTATTATTATTTCTTAAAAATATATATATGGCCTAGTGAGATAGTTCTAAAATCACTTTCATTGGTTACATCAATAGAAATTTCCTATATTAATATTTAGGTTTTAAACAATCAAAATTTTGTTACTATTGTTATTATTGTTATTGTTTCATTAATAAAAATTCCCTTTATTAACATTTAGATTTTAAAAAGTTAAACGTTGTTGTTATTTCTTGTGAATCTTGACTTTGGTGACAATTATAAAATCACTTTTATTGGATACGTTAATAAAAATTTCTTATATCAACATTTAAGTTTAAAACAATAAAACGTTATTAATATTATTATTATTATTTCTTGAAAATATATATATGGCCTAGTGAGATAGTTCTAAAATCACTTTCATTGGTTACACTAATAAAAATTACTTAATTTAACGCTGAAATTTCAAACAATCTAGAATTATTCGTGTAAATATTGTCTTTTAAAACAACTGTAAAGTCACTTTTATTCGTTACAGCAATGAAAATCTTCAATTTTGTTATTTGTGCTCTAAACAATCAAACATAATTATTATTACTATTATTTCTAGTGAATGTAGGCTCTTGACACAATTGTAAAATCTTTTTAAGTAGCTACATCACCAATATATATATAATTATATTTGCTTGTTTGTTTGTTTGTTTTCCCCCTTATACTTGTGCTTTAAAATTAAAAAAAAAAAAAAATCGAATAATGTAAAATAAAAATTATCTTGGCAGTTTTTGGAATAGGCTTTAAAATAATGAATAACTATATATGTATGAGAATCTAGAAAAATATGTGCAGATATTGACGAAATTTAATTCATGTTTGTATTACAAATAATAAAATTTGCGTTGAAGAACAATTCTAGAATCTCTCCACCATTATTCATTATTTTCGATTCGTCTCTTGCGCATACCTTACAAATTTAAAAATTATGTTAGCAATATATATTTTTTTAAATATGGTTAATTATGGTTAATTATAAAATATTTATCATTGAAACTCTAGAAATTAAAATACAAAAATCGTCGACACCATATGAGTAATTTAATAAATTTACAGAATAAGTAAAAATGTCAAAGAATAAATCTGTACTGATAAGTATAAAGGATTTAAGTCCAAAAATGTCGATTTTGAGTTAAGTACATAGTCAGACTCAGAAAAAAATTCTCTATCGATTGGTATAAAGGATTTAATTCTATGTCATTTAGTCTTTGAGAAAATCCATTGGTAAAAAAAGGACCAATTTTGAAATTTACCATTCATGTATGGTATAAAATATTTAATTCAATTTTTCCCGTTATTAAATGAAGGTTGACAACCACTGAATGGTATA
Organism: Salticus scenicus; assembly: GCA_963930645.1. Lineage (NCBI taxonomy): Eukaryota > Metazoa > Arthropoda > Arachnida > Araneae > Salticidae > Salticus > Salticus scenicus. The sequence continues at coordinate 262,576,235 of OZ005649.1, read as the reverse complement.
AAGGGTAAAAATCAACGAAATACCTTTTCCCTGATCCATTCATCTGATTTGTTTTTAGCTAGTTAAACTTTATTTTTCGTCTCCTGAAAAATCAAGAATATGGACTTAAATCCTTTATACTTATCACTACAGAAATTATGGACAATCTTTTAAAAGTGTTTCGCTGGCCCACACACTTTAGAGACTATTTGGCTACTAGATAGATTTATATCCATAATACTACATACTACTTCTCAAGCTATTGAAGTCGTTTTCGTAAATGGAACACTGGAGGTACCGAGTTCTATCTCAAGTCGCGCTCATCAGCCTAGTCACTTGGAATATTGCATGCTTTTTTTTTTTTTTTTCTCCGAAACTCGCGAAAAGTTCGGGATAAGACTTCCACATTTGACAATCCACTCAGACCTAGGATTCTCGTGTAGTAAATTTTTTCAAGAAACCGCATTTTTACTGGAATTTATATTACATAGATTATATATATATCGGTTTCATCTACTGAAATGTTTGAAAAGGTTTTCAATATATAATATATATATAATACAAAAAATAGATCAAACTGTATTATTTTAAACTTTTAAACTACAAATATGTATAATAATTAATTATAATATTAATAATCTGTCTTAATTAAACGCTTTATTTGCACACAGAATACAAAGTTGTTTTTTTTTTGGGGGGGAGGGGGGGGGGGTAAATATTTTATTCATTTCTGATACAAATGTATTTTAAGAATGTAAATAGGGTAAGTGCACCAGTGATTGACACTTTTAGAGCAATCTCTGATGTTTTTAATGTTCTAGTCATCAGAAAATATGTTTAGAAATCTTAAGTTAGTACATATGGTATGAAAGACATCCAGAACCACATATATGTTAAAATATATACATTTGATAACAATTTTTTTTTTAATGAATTTTTATTTGACACCCACTCAATGTTCCAGTAATTGACACTGCCAGTTCTTCATTTCATCAGTAATTGGCCCCTTGTGTTCCAGTGTTTGACACTGCCAGTTATTCATTTTACCAGTTATTAGCACCCTATGCTCCAGTGTTTGACATAAAATGTTAAAATTCTTATTTGTAAAATATATGATTTTATTATTTTTATTATTTATTAATTATTTCGGGATAGATGTCAATTACTAGAGCATGCCAACCACTAGAGCACCTACCCTACTAAACGAAATGCTAATAAGGCAGGCTAAGAAAAACTGAATAACTTATTTAAATAATAATTAAATATTCTAGCTAAATTACGTCTTATTTTAAAATTGTATGAAGAGTTAACGTTATATTTATTTCAAAAACGTAACATTATGTATCTTAATTAAACACAAGTGTGGTTTCTGTAATATTTAAAGTACATTTTTAAAAATGCTTACTTTTTTCTCTGTGTATATAGGTTTTGAGAATTTTTAACGTTTATGACAAAAATCAATACGAATAATAATATTCTCCTATTTCATAGCATGTGTACGCATAACGTTAAAATTTTTAATCTCTACTGTTGTTTCTTCGAAAAATTCTGAGATATAACATTAATTTACAGATCAAAAGTCTCAACGTCCGTTTGTATTATTTTTACTCAACAGCTAATTTTTATTTATTCTGCACTATATATACAGTGAACCTTTCTTAAATACCACTGCTATTAAAGAGCCTTTAGGGCAGTTTTTCGCAGTCCCAGTTATTCCCGAGGACTTATTAAAAGTCCATTTTAATAAATTTTAACAGCATTTCTTTGGGTGATTCAAAAGACTTATTTATCTTGAAATGTATGCATTAAGAGAAAATAAATTATTTACAAAGTATTTCAAATTAATAAAAAAAATTTTACATTGCACCCTGGTGCAACAGAATATTAATATTGTAATTAATTAAATACAGATATTTTAAAATAATAAAGTATAATTTCGGTCTTTCTTCTGTATTTTTTATTTATTTATTTTATTTTTATTTATTATTATTATTTTGTACCTCTCATGTAAGTTAAATTATGTGAGAGCAGATGATTTTATTTTTCATCGACTCTGAACCGTCTCCACACGATTGAAGCTATCTCTTTGTATGTAATAATAATGTGTGTGTTGAGAAAATAAGTAAGTGATAAAAATTCATTTTCCTGAATATGCATACTTAAAGATGAAAAGACTGGAAAAGAGAATTTTGTATCACACTCCTATTTAACTAATTAATTCATGGAAAACAAAATTATTGCATGAAAAATAAAACAATTAAATTTAGTTAAAATAGAACAAAATGAATGTTAAAATGAACTTTAATGAAAATTTCGCAGGTCTCTTTTTCAGTAGTAAAAATCATGGACAGTTTGTTTCGGTGTATAAAATAATTCATGGAAAACAAAACTATTTCGGGAAAATTTTAAAACTCAAGGAAACTCTTTTATTAAGGATTCTTACAAGGCTATATAGACAAATAATGTAAATATGAATAGTAAAAATAACATAACTTTTGGGATGTATTATTGAATTATTATTTAATGAATAACCTCTATTAAAAGGCCACCTCTCTAAAGAGTCAATTTCGTAGTCCTGGTGGCTGGAAGTCTCAGAGACGTTTCACTTTATTCACACTAAAGAAAAAAAAACTTTTTTTGTGGCTGCTGTTTCTCAATATTTAAGCAAACTCTTCGCCTTTTACTTTTAAAAGTTCCTATTTTTGATGTACGTGTTTAATAAAAAGATTTTTGATATATAGTTGTCATAAAAAAAGGGATAAATTGTATAAATCTTCGGATTTTCTAGGGGGGAAATCTGGATATATTAATTGAAAGAAAACTGAAGCTGTTGCAGTTTTCTTTAAAGACTGCAGAAAAATGTCCTATTTAGCTAAAAATTATTTGTTTATTTTCAGTTTACAATATTTTTTCATATCTGCATTATCAAGAAACTAAACTTCTATTTATTTTTATTTTCTTTAGTATTAACAAGTAGAAAGTATTAGATTCATAAACATTTTCGTCTTCTGATTTTTTTAATACGTTTTAAGAGTTCCTGAACACATTTGATCATTTTGGAATAATGAATGTGTGTGAGAGAGAAACATTTTGTGTCAGCTCTAGGTCAAGAATTAGTGTACAGAATTTCATCAAATTTTATATTTAGTTTCACCTTGACATAAATTGATGTCTATCAGCTTTTAAGGCATATTGCTTCAAGCTATCTCTTCATTTTTTCATAATTTTTATTTTTAATATGGCAGCATAGGTCAAAATATCGCTTGGATCTATTACCTCTTTTTTTTTTTTTTTAAATACGGCAGCAGTCGAAATTCTGTTTAGATGTACGCAATGGCAGTTATTTTTAAACAGTCCTTGTGAATTTTTAAAATGTTATTTATAACAGTAATAATCAACCATTATAAAATTATTGTATTGGTATGAAAATTGTTCTGTTCTGCTCTGGAGAGAAGTATGCCCTTCAAAGATGTAAAAATTTAAAAGTGTTTTTTTCTTTTGAAAAGAATTAACCAATGCCTTTAAAACTAGTGGTTTAACCATTTATGTGTGATAATTGGAAAAGTTATCATTTTTCTCCTTCATTAAAAAGAAAAGAAAAGAAAGAAAGAAAAATAATAATAGTCTAAAAGAAAAATATATTTCCTAAAAGGTTGCTTATAAGGCACAAAATTGACTTTCTTTCAAAGCTTAATACTTTTCTGGTATGAAAATCGTCTCTGCACCCATTATGGAAAATAATTATGAATCTAAATTACGTAACTATGTACCGCAAAATATAAATGAAAATTATGTGGTGATCACAATGCACTAAATTTTTATTTTTATTTGAAGGAGTATCCGAACAATTTGATCGATTTATGCAAAAAAAAAAAAAAAAAATTAAATTATCTACATTAGTTATCTTAATTGAAAAAGAAAATGAAATGTGCAAAGATTAATTAAACCTGTTTTCCTTTATTTATCATTCAAAGACCATCGAGACAAGCTTTGAGATACTACTCTCAATCTCTAAGATGTGTCAGATTATTCGTTAGATGGATATGTCTTCGGAAAATATTAATCGAAGTTTTATTGTGCTATTATTATCATTATATATTAAATATTAAATATTAATATTAAACACAGTTTAGTAAAAAGTACGCAATTTTTGTTAAGGTCTTTAAAAAAAAAAAAAAAAGTCTTTAATTTAATTCCTAAGAAAGAAAAAAATATAAAAAGATTAATAATTTACTTTTCTGAAAAGAAAAAAAAAATTCAATTTTTTTTTTTTTTTTTTTTTTTTTTAAAGGAATACATGCGCACATACTTGTACATTTATGGTATAGTTTATTTTCGTATTTAAAATTGATTAAAAATTACTTGAACATTTGTTCCAGATAATTTAATATAAATATAGAAACAAAATGCAAACACTTATTAACATTCATATGTGATGAATTTTACATATAGTTTATTTAAAGTAATTTAAAGTATTATAATTTAATTTAATTTAATGTGTGATTTTAAATAAAACTCAGAATTTCTACCTTTTAATAATCATTGTATTACGATTCGTTATTTAATTTTCAGTTAATATTTATTTATTTTATTTTATTTTATTTATTTATTTATTTATTCATTTATTTATTGGCCTTGTGGACTGTTTTCTTTCTTTCTTTCTTTTTTTTTTTTTTCAGACAGAAAAAGACAGGAAGAAAAAGAAAAAACAATATAAATAATCTTGTGTGGCACTCTCACGACTTTCTCTTACCCTGAAATTTAATATGATAAATAGGTTGGGGATTAAGGTGTGGAATACGAGTATTGTCATATAAACCTACGTTAAAAACAATGGAAATTGGGTTTCGGAACCGCTTTATATGATACATATATCTGTGTGAGGGGATTACCCCCCGCCCTCAGCCCCCGTTTGATTATTATACCTACATTTATATAGAATTAAAATGTGTTATTAAATTTAAAACTCCATTTAAAATTATTCAGACAACTTTCCCACGCATCATTTATCGAAATTTATCAATCTTGATTAAACTTTTCGAGTAACAAATTTATATTAACTTCAAAATAGACCTTTGATTTGCCTGAAATTATTTGTTTTTAAGTTACTCTGATAAAAGACAGATACAAATATCAAGCGTTAAAAACTTGACTTTCGTATTCAGGAAACTTCAAAACGCGTGAATGTACAAAAAACAAACGATGAATATTTAACTTTAAAAAAAAAAAAAAATTGCCGTATGGATATAAGGAATCAATTTCAATTTCTGATCAGTTTTCCTGGACATGGTAAAATATTATAGTAAAGCTCTAAACACATTCAATAAAAAAGAATGTTTTCGCTTAATTATTGGCAGCCCTGTATATCTTCTAAAAACTATATACAAATTACATGGTGCAAATAAATATAATTCTATATTAATAACAGACAGCACAACCTGCAATGCACTTTCATCAATTTTCAAGTATTGATCTACTATATTCTAGTTCTTTTGTGTAGCTGTGTAAACGAACGACGAATGATTTTCCTACCATAATCTACATGAAACCTTATTTTACGCATATAAAAATTTATATATTCATTTAGTTTAGTTTAGTGCAGCCTATAAATGTTAAACTCTACTTACTTGGAACTTTCCATATAGACTTGATGCATTTGAAGGCTCTTGAATGTCCCTGTACACGAACCATTTACTTGATCTCAACGAAACGTTAAGTGTAGCATTCCTATATGATTCAAATTTAGACTACTCAGTTTAAACCATAGATATAGTAATAAGACATAGATTGATCAGCGAGAGGGAAAAAGTGATACTTTTTTTTTTTTTTTTTTTCGGGAAAAATCACTCTTATGGCTGCTTTTTCCCGAGTAAATCACACACAGGAATACACACGGATAATTTAGTAAATAAAATTTGTGAATAATTTATTTACTAAAGGTGAATGAAAAACTCCAGGTAGAGTTTCAAATTCATTTTTCTTGTTATTCTTTTTTTCAATACTCTCTAATGGCTGATTTTAGAACTTTATTTCGGCATCAAAATTTTTTATTCGATAACATGGGGATGATAGATCTATATATATTACTATATCTGTGGTTTAAACGTCCTGCTGTTATTTGTTCTTGAGATATGCTGATAATAGACACACACACAGACCAGCCGTTAAAAACGTGTTTTTCGGATTCAGGGGACCTTAAAAAGTGTAAATATAACAAAAACTCAATTTCGAAAATTTGACCCTAAAACAATACTTTCTCTACTACATATATGAGTAAGAGAAAGTAAAGTCGACGAATTTGTTTCTGTACTCCCCCCCCTCCTTGAATAAAGAAGAATGTCCGTAATAACCAATTATAATAAATAGGCCTCTCGTCTAAAATTAAATTCTGCTTAGAACAAAATTTTAACATTGTTCTTTCTGTCCTTTCTTTTTTTTCTTTATCTTTTGTTTAAAAATGAGCTATTGAAAATCTTTCAAAATACAAAATCTTTGGAAAAGTTAATATCAGCAGTAAAAAATGTTGCATAGCAACTAATATCGTATTCTAAAGTCTAAACTCGTATCGCAATTTTATATATACAAAAGCAAATAAAGCTCCCGAATTCCAAACATTGATAGTTAAAAATTTTTGAAGTTGGGATATATATATATATATATTTATTCCTTCTTCATCTTTTTTTTTTTTTTTTAAATAGGACATTTGCCTCTATTGCTAATGTTAATCTCGATGTGAAAAAATACATGGTCCATCGAAATTAAAATAATGAAAAATATTATTAACAATGAAATAATAGACAATGAAAATGTAAAAAAAAATAATTTTCCTACTGAAGAGTTTGGCTATTAATAATTGATTGAAAGTGCAAAATAATAATAAAGGGTTTGTTACGTTTAAAAGAAAAAACTTTTTTTTAGATTGCATTGTTAAGGTTCCATTAAATTTTGTAAGGTGTTTAAATGCAGAAAGTAATACAAAAACTACATGTTTGCAGAAGTATAGGTTTGTTTATTACTAAATACTTCATTTCTACGGTAGACTTACACTCATTTAATCGATTTTTTTATTATACAGAATATTAGCATTAGCTAAAGCTATTTTTTCTTTATCCTGCATTCTAAATAGATAAATCTGCATACATCCCTAACCGTATAAACAATCTCCTAGTTTAGCATAAAAAATAAACACCAGAAGGTAACTAGTTTGCTTGCTCAAATAGTTAAAAAGTGTCTAAACAATGAAATGTACAACGCTGGAAGTGACATAACAATCCCGTATCTGGCTATTAAAAAATCATTCAAGCTCACGAGCATCAAGAATTCTTAATAAGTGCCACAGATCGACTAAGCTTCCGCAGTTGTAGTAGCTGCCATTTCTCAATTTTCGTTGACTGGCAACGAAGATAAAAGTGTATAAAATCTTATCTAATAGTTGGAATTTATCTCCCCTTCCAGAGGGGCCTAGATAAGTGTCAAGCTTATCTTCTCAATGTCGACTCGAATCAGACCTGGCGATGACATGCTTTGGTTCCCCAGACGGGGGTTTTCGTTACTTTTCTTCCTGTCTTTCTTCTTCTTTTTTTTTTTTTTTTTTTTTTTTTTTCTTGTTTATCCTTTGTTGCGGAAAAATTAGTTTGAAGTTTATTATTTTTAACGAGAATAAAAAAAGTTATAAAGAGTATATTATAAAGTGCTCACCGTTTCCTTTTCTTTCTTTCTTTTCTTTTCTTTTTTTTTTTTTTTTTTTTTTTTTTTGGTAAAGATATAAAGAGAGAGATATTAACGGTGATACTTTAGCGGTGTTCGGTGTCAAATTAAAATTTCCAAACTAACAAATCTAGACATATCTTAATGGATAAAGCTTTAACACAGATATCAAGTTTTAAAAAAAATGCAACACATGGACAACAATTTAAAATTTCAAGGATCTTTATGTATTATCCATAATTTTGTAGATGGATATTGATTACTACAATCTATTCGTTTAAACATTGGATTGATAGGAGGATCAATGAATAAAAAAATGAAAATTATGCATTCTTTCCTCGGGTATTGGACAAAGAGCTTCTTTTAAGCAATTTGAAAGCGACTGCATAATGCATTTACTCGGGGAGTTTGGGTTTATGCATCATATATTAGCTTTTACGTGTAAAAACAGTTCTGGGATTATTTTTATGCATCTGTGAAATAAAGAATTTGGCATTACATTGTGTAATTATCTTTCTTTCTCAACAATTTTCCAATATGTCCTTACATAATTACTAAATCGAGGTCGAATCACCAAATTCATTAACATTCTTGAAATTTCTGCGACAAAAATATATATACAGGGTGGCTATAATTAAACTGACAGTGCATACAGTGTTCTGTAGTGCTATCTAATGGCAAGAATAATTCCAAACTGTGTAGGAACATGAAACAAGACGGAAGACTAATTATTATAAAATAAATTACATAATTGTGAATAATAATAAAATAAATTCCAAAATTTACAGTTAGGGAAATATTTGGCGCTGTTTTTTTTTTTTTTTTTTTTTTTTTTAAGTAAAGCTTTTCTCGCTGATAAATTGGCGCTGTGTCTCCAATTTCGAAATAATAAATGGGACAAAAGCAGTGACTGAAAAAAGTGAGCGATCATCAATCTCAAAATATAAATTGCGAAAAAAACTTTACTTATAAAACAGCGCCACATATTCCTCTAACGGTAAATTTTCGAGCTTTTTTCTTTTTTGACCTATTTATCTATGTTTATGGAGATTCCTGTACGTACCCCAAATTACGAGGTTTACTAATATTCTGTTTATCAGGTGCGGGAAGTACAGCAGAGTCCTAATTACTATTACAGATGTATAAATAAATTTTAGGAACCCGCGTTTAACGAGATTTCTGATTTAACGAGGAAAATGAAGTGTGTGTTTTTTTAAATGTTATAAATGCGTTATACTCTTTTAATGAACTTTTTTTTTTTTTTTTTTTTAATCTTTACTCGAATTTTACATGGAAAGTAAATATACAGGCATTAAAAATTACAGAAACAATAGAACATATTTTTTTAATACAAAATACACGGTTTCCGTAGAACTTTCCTATTGACTTTTGCGTTTAATTAAATATAGTAATAAGTATAATTTATTATTTATGAGTACAATATAAACAGTAATAATGTCGATGTCTTAACGTCTGGCAAACGCTTTATTAAAAATATTGTCGTTAAAGTGATGAAAGCCCAGGAAAGGAAAAAAAGTAATTGATTGTGTTGTTTCGAAATAGGATATTATATTTATAACACAGCCATGTGTTTGTGCTGCAGAGTCACCACAAAATCATGAACAGTTCATGAAAACAATGGAAAATACAGATGAAGAAACATTTCATACATTAAGTGTTCTGCAACGAAAATTAAATGAAGCAAAATTTTGTTGAGTTAAGGAATAAAATTTTGTTAAATATTTCTTCACTTTTGAATAAAGATTATAAGCAATTGACGTGTTTTTCTAAAAATAAACTGAGCTAAGTAATTAAAAAGTTCATTTGCAGAAGTTTGCAATATTTTATCACTTATCATCGGGATTGATCACAAAATTTTTCCCCCTTTTTTTTTTTTTTTTTTTTAAGAAATTTTGTAAATTAAATCTTTATATATTCTCTAACTTCTTTAATTATTTGAAAAATTGTTTAAATTACTTGTGTCAAAATTTAACAATTCATTTGGAACAAATACAAACTGTGTTAAAAAAAACGTATATATATATATATATATATATATATGAAAAAAAAATACCGTTTTCGTAAAAACTTTAAAAAAAATAATATTATACCTTTCGATAAGAAGGGTAAATAACTTTATGTGGTTTTGCTCACACTGTGAACCAACTTTTATAACACATTTGCAATAAAAAATGTCTCTTGTAAAATATTGACTTATGTTGGTTAAATTCCTTGTCTTTTTACTTCCATTATACCTGATAACCGTAGGAAATTACAGTATTGTATTCGGTTCAAAAATTCAATATAGAGTGTTCACCTGATTTGCATGTGTCCTAAGTCCAAAACAGTAGTTTTTGGCAATTGGTGAGTATGTGTGCATGTATGTATGTGACATTCATATCTTCGACTGCGACTATCTGTGACATATATATCTGTATATATCATATTCATATCTGTGACTATCATATCTTCGAATCTAATAAAGGTAGAACTACGAAACTTCAGAATTGAGACAGGTTTGGCGTACAGATAATTTTTCAAACTTTTGGACAAAATTGGAAAACCAGGAGGAGGACATCGGTAACCGGAAGCAGCACCGTAAGTCCGTTTCTCAAAAACAGCTCTAACGATTTTCTTCAAGTTGTTATATAAGCACTCTATTAGATTTCCTTTCATATGAATTAGTTGATTAATTCAGAAAAATTTATTTTAATAGCTCAATTTCGGGTCTCGCATGCTTTCCTTTTAAAACGGCTATAAGAATTTTTTTCAAACTCTCGATGTTAGCCTCTTTTTAAATATCTTTTTGTATGTAATTGCTGTTTTCTGGTCAACCATTGAGTATGCTCAATTTTTGTAAAAGTCGATATCTCAAAAACGACTCTAACAATTTTCTTGAAAATTGTTACATAAACCCATTTTAGAAATCCTTCCTCGTGTATTACATAGTTATTGCAGGAAAATTAACAGTCATCCTGATTAGGCAGGTCAGTTTTAGATCTCGGAAATTTGTGTTTCTAAAAATGGCTCTACCGATTTTTTATTGTTATTTATTTTTATTTTTTATTTTTTAATCGCTAAGTGAACTCTCTGAAGCTTTCTCTTACTGGAAAATTTTTAGGTGTCTACATTTTTTAAGTTAATTTTATCGCTACTGATCACATTATCTCCCAAAAGTTCATATAATACGTGTAATGGAAGTCGTGTGGTTGTTTCACACCAAATTTTTATTTATGTATTTATTCAATCATTGAAAAGCTATTTTAAACTGCTTTCGCAGTAAATGTAAATTTTTTTTAAGTATCAAAACAAACTATGAAATAAAAAACAGTTTAAAAAAATTGTTTTGAGGATCATATTATTCCATTTGTGGGGAAAGAGATAGATAAAATGTATGCGGTTTTGTTCACACCTTGAACAAACTTTTAAGGGCACGTATTGTTTTTTTTTTTTTTTTAAGAATCAACGTGTATTTACAAAAATACCAGCTGTTCCAAACTTTTAAGGACACATAAGGACAAAGGTGTATGCTGATAAACTTATGACTTATGTTGTTTGTTAAATATAATTATCTGTATATTTTTCATCTTAATCATTTGAAAAAAAAAATTAAATTACTTTTTTTTTTCCTTTATATATATATAGGTTTTACACTATAAAAAAGTACCAGCTATTCCAAAAACTGTTTTGAGAAGAAGATTATACGATTTAAGAAGAAGGGGGTTAATAAAATTTATGTGGGTTTTGTTCTCTTCATGTGCGAACTTTTACTGTTATATAACAAAAAATCTGAAGGATCTTGAGTCGATTTTTTTAACATTTAATAGCATTGCCCTAAAAAAAAAAAAAAAAAAAAAAAAAAAAAAATCGAGATCTGATACTATTCTTGCTGATTCTTCTGTAAATGACCTCCTGAATCCGAATATGACTCTGATTTTGCCCAATCAACCACCGTTTCCTTGGTACACCGCCCCCTCCCTCAATTTCTTTCCCTGTTAGATAATTTTATGACCATGAATTTGATTTGAAGAATGAAAAATAATTAATTTAACACCTAAAAACAAAAAAATATAAAGTTTAAAAAATAACATTAGTAACAAATTAAAAATATATAAGATATGTAATGCATAATTTCATTGGCAAATCCTCGCCCCCCCCCCCCCACCAAAAAAAAAAAAAAAAAAAAAAAAAAATCCCTTGTCGCAAATTTCCATGTTTTAGAATTTTCCAACTCTGTAGCCCCTCAGAAGATATTTAACGGTTAAAATAATCCCCCCCTCCTCCTAAAGATCAAATTTATAGCCATAAAATCATCGAAAAATGATAAAAATAGGGTGTCATTCCTAGAAAACGGTGGGTGATAGGGCAAAATGGGCGTCCTATTCGTATTCAGGAGGTCATTTTACATAAGAATATGCTGAAATGGTGTCAGGGCAATTTTCATGCCGAGCAGTGTAATTAACGGTTGTTTAGATAAATTAAAATGAAATAAAGAGCTAAATAAGAAAAAGGGAAAGTCATTGAATATTTCTTCTCAAGTTGTATGTTGTTTAAAAGGATCGTAATATACCGAAATTCTTTTGTGCGTCCCTACAAAAAAGTAAGATCGCAATATTAAATATTTAACTGTTATATATACATATATACACCGAAATCCTATTTTATTTATTTATATTTATAGTTATTTTTATTTATAATTTCATTTGATAAATGTAATTGAACGAAATATTGAATTTTTTATATGGGTAACTACCACTTAAATGTTGAATATTTTTTAATGTCGGTGTTTTGACTTGGAATAAATTTTATCCCTCAAGGACTGTTATATTACTTTAATGTACATGAATTAAGGTCTAATTTATAATAAAATACATGTAATTTGACAAATGTATAAGTTGAAAATTATGAATTTAAGATGAAAATTAACATTATTTTTTTTAATCAACAGAGACCGCTATCATCTCATCTATCTCGAGATGCATATTTTTATGGGTTCAGTTTATGTATGCTTTCTCCAAAATCAAACATCATGTCTGTAATTTTTCTTTTATTAATATATTTGTATTTTAAATTTTAATATCTCTTTTAAATTTAGCCTTTTATTAAAAATTTTAATCGTTCGTAATCGCAATTAATTGTTTACTTTATCTTGCAGAATTTAATTGCATATTATAGGTACTCATACCTTTTATCTAGTGAACTTTAAATTGTCCATACTTTGAGTCCATAGACCGCAATGTATAAAAATTCTAATTTGTATTCTAGTTTTTTTTTTTTTTTTTTTTTTTTTTTTTTAAGGGGGCGGGGGAAAGAACAACTGAAATTCTAGACAGATTTAAATTTGTAGTGGTCTTGTTATAATAACCTGGTACATGACTTCCCATCTTATAACTTAATCAAATGTCGAGTTTTCTTGCTAGCGTATTTCAAATAATTCGAATCTGTAGTTTGTAATAAAGAATTTTTCTTTGTATCCTATAAAATAGCTATAAGTCCTATACTATTAAAAATCCATACCAATTGTGCTGCGACGGTGACTTATGACATATCTGCCAGCTTTTAGCTCAAAATAATGAGGCTTTCAGATGCAATCGCATTTTAAATAATTCTGAGTCCTTAAATGTTTCCTACGGGGACACAAACAATTCGTGTCCCTGTAGGAAAAAATACCTATAAATTTAATATAAATACTATATGCGTGCGATGATGACCTATAATACACCTGCCAACTTTCATCTCAATCGAACAAAGAGTTTAGATGTTACAGTGTTCACTCACACATATACAAGTACACATATCACCGTAAAAATGGAAAAAACTAAATTCAGGAAACATCAAAACGTACAGATACATCAAAATCTCATAGTCGAATTTTTTCATAATTACAATGCATTCCATTAATGTATGTTCAGAAAATAAAAATGGGTCTCTTGAAAAATAAAATAAATACTTACTCTGTTTGTTAAATGAAATTCTTTATTTTCTTTGAAACTTAATTAATTGTTTAAAAAAATATTTGATTATTAGGCTATTTCTGTTAACAAAAATTTCATCATTTCTTAGAATTAATACAAACTATACTTTATAAAAACAATAGCACCTTTCTTAAAATTTGTTTTAAGGACAAGATTATGCCATTTGAGAGGAACGAGATGAATGAACATAAAAAGTGTGTCTGCTGGAAAACGTTTTTGTTGTTTGTTAAATTAAAATATTAACTCGTTTTCATTTTTGTTTTTAATAATAATAATATTAATAATATTTTATTTTCTCTCTGCGTTCTTAAAAACAAAATCCATAAGGCCTAATTATATTGAGGGGGAAATTTTGAAAGTTCAAACACTCAAGAGCCTCTCTTTTAAGTATTATCATACATTTTAAAGTCATAATTTAGACATTTTATGATTTTTTTCTTATGCGATATTGTCGCGAATCTTCACATCAACAATAAATGTGCACTAATCAAGGCAATCCATCCTGAATTAAAAGCTATACATTATGCAATTAATATAAAACTTTGTCTGTAAACATCATGCATTGCAAAAAGAACTCACAACAATTGTTTTGGATCGAAACAATATCAAGAACAATACCGTTTCGCTTGCTACATTCATGTCTACTTTTTTTTCCTGTCAAAGAATCCTGCTTTATTATTATTATTGTTATATACAGGAATCACACTTGGGCGCAACTTTTACACCAATATTTCTCTGCAGCAACCTTTTATCTTTAATCTCTGCAGTTTATGCCTTAAAATAAAGGAAAAAGTATAGTCCTTAAACACCAGCGCCAAAGCTGCGCCAGAGAGAGCATTCTCTCAGTTTATAGTGTTTACAAACAAACATTTTTTCATTTATACTTTTCAACAAAAGTCCTCCGGTGCATTTTTTTCACTACTAGCAATTTATATATTGCATTTACAGAAACCAATGTCACAGTGAAATTGAATTTCCGCTTAAAAACTATACATATATATAGTATATAAGAGGGATGGGGAAAAAAAGAAAAAAAAATATGTCGGACCTTTTTCTTTATTAGACGGATGTTTTTGTTGGAGTACAGCTTAGGACCCTAGAGAGCATACGGAAGATTTTACGGGTAAAAATTAAACCCATTTTCGATGTCGGTTCGTTTCATCTCATTAGTGGTTCGATGAAAGACAAGTCCACGACCTCTAGCGCCATCTGGAAAAAAGATCTGGGTATGTATAAATATAGATATTCATCCCAAGAAAGTGACGAAGAGCTCAGAGATAGATGAAAAAACAAATACTAGAAGAGAAGTTGAGAAGGCGATGAAGTGTTTTGAGTGATAGATGTTATGACCGACAGTGAATTTCACCTCCAAAAGTCGTTCATCTTTTGCCAGTTGCTCATAAACATCACTTGCTGAAAAAAATGACTGATTATGGTTTTATTGATTTTCTAGACGATATCAGTGATCTGGAATCAGTCTAGAAAATCAATAAACTATTAATAAAAATGTTTGGCATTTTCTTTTCTTTTCTTTTCTTTTCTTTTCTTTTTTTTTTTTTTTTTTTTTTAACTGAATGAATGGATGAATAAATGTATGAATTAATAAAATAAAGCTTCAAAATATTTTACCCTCAAATACTCCTTTCTTCTGTAATAAATAGAATTAAGTATTGGATTGATAAAGATTTTATACTTTTAGTTTTCAATAGATTTATATATTTTAAGGAGTCTTGAACACGATTTGGCCATTTTTCGAAAACCTCCGTTTGTCTGTGTGTCTGGATGTGTGTGACAAATATTTTTTGGTAGCGCAAGGTCAGGAACTAATGAACAGAATTTCATTAAAACTTATACTAATTTGCACCTTGACATAAGTTGATGTCTATCACATTTTGGTGCATATTATTGAATAGGTGGCGCTGTTGTCCATTTTTATTTTCATAATCTTTAATATGACAGTATAGGACAAAATTTCGTATTAATGTCTACAATGATGATTATTTTTAACTAATCATTGTGAAACAGAAAAAAATTCTTTTTGATAGTGATAGTCAAAAGAACGTCGCTTTCAGTCGGAAATGAAACAGTGCGTGTTTAAATTTTTATTTTTTAAGTCCATACTTTTAAAAAAGAATAATTGAACCATGCATTTGGGATAATTTGAGACAAATTTATACATTTTTTCTCCATTAACAACAACAACAAAACTGTCATATTTTATTTTATTTTTCTTGTTTTTACAATTGTAATGTAGAAATCACATATCTTTAAATATAAATATTTAATTAAATTCAAATCTATTTTAACGTTTTACATAATAATATACTCGTGTATACAATAATAGTCTTTAATTAACCGCGGAATCCTTTCTCCCTCAATAAAATAAAATAAAATATAAGTGGAAACTAATATCTTGCTGTTAGCAAAATCCCATTATATCATGTCGGTTTCAAAAGAATTCCAGAGGGCTTATTTCATTCTTAGGTTATGCGTAAATCAAAGTCTAATAGCTAACGTGCTTTTGATCAGTTTCTCAAAATTATCCTTGATAAAGAATTAATTATATTTCTTTCCTATGCATTTGCCATCTGTGGTTTTTCATAACTAAAGTTTGGCGTCAGACTGGGTTAATAAAATATGTTGAACCTGCTCACAGTATTCAAAATTATTAACTTAATGAATATACAATGGATCTAAGGAAACCATTTTTGGGGTGTTCTTTGCTGCGAAACATTGCATGAAAACATGATCGTGATTTTTGATTTTGGCTAAAACTTCTGTCACTCAAGCGAACATCTCTTGATACTAGATTAAGATTCCTCTCTCTCTCTCACTCCATGCAGTCCCCGAACAGAATGTACTGTTTCAGTTGTTATATAACTATGGAACCACTATACAGATGTGTTCTGATGTTCAGCTATTTTGTCTACTAAATAAAAACTGCTTTTATCTCATCATTCCGAAGTCAAGATTCTTTACGGCCAACTTAGTTTGAAATCATCGAAGCGGGATTTTCCTATTCTACAAGCAATTTTATCCGGCTAATATTCCACACAACAACAATATTAAAAGCAGTTCTGACAGTTTTTGTGTAAATTAAGTTAACTTGCATAAGAAAATACAGATGAAAGTTTTGTGATGACCATAAAATACTTTCTTTTTTTCTAATCAAACATGTAAATTAATGGAGAAATATGAGCTTAACATTTTAACTATGAAAGTAAACAAATTTACATATTATTCCCCAGATTAAAAGACAAAGAAAGCAACAAATAGTATGCATACGTGTTCCAGCACACATAAGTAGTAAAAATTTTAGTAATCTTTATTAGGAAATACATTTTTAAGCGTTTATGTGGATTTTAGAGGCTAAAATGAATATATATATATATATATATATATATATATATATATTAAATATAATATATAAACAATTTTATTCAAGAATTTAAGCATATAAAAAACAACAATTAAAGATTATTTTATAAAAAAATTTATTATAATTTTTTAAAGATTTTGCTAGTGGGTGCTGGTTTTCGGAGGCCATTCAACATTAACTAATACATATTTTTTTAATTCTGTTTTCACATTTAGAAAATTCACACCTTTTAAACTGACGGCCCTTTTTCAACAATGGATTTTTTTTTTTTTTTTTTAACACTTTATTTAGAAATTGCAAAATATGAATTTTCAATATGTGAATTTTTTTATTTAGCAGTTTCAAAATAAAATATTAAAAATTTAAAAAATTCATTTTTACAAAAGGTCCGTCAATTTAACAATTGTGAATTTTTTGAATGTGAAAACAGAATTTGAAAATATGTATTAGTTAATGAGTTATAAGTAAAGAAATTTTCCCATAGAATAACATTAGCATGGGCTTGCGGCAACGTTAAGTGAAGCGGGCCCTGAACATTTTGCACGCTTCTTCAAAGTAGAATTGAATAGTGATTGAACGAAGTCTCTCTCTCTCTCTCTCTCTCTCTCTCTCTCTCTCTCTCTCTTTTCTTCAATTCTAATTAATTTTACAAGGTAATTGTAAAAGAATCGGAAATTTTACTGTATGCCAAAAATTACAATTTCAATACCTTTTCAAATATTTCGTTCAAGCATTAGTCAATTCTGTATTTTTAAGAAACGTGCAAACTTTCTATAAGATCGGGGCATTAATTTTTGAGAATTCGTATCCACCACTTTTTACAAGTGCGTCCGGAAATTAGGACCCATCTGCTAAATTTTCTAAAATTATTAATGAAAATTTCATAAAAATTTTTTTTGAATGATTCTCTTTTATATGTTTGAAATTCTGAATTCACAAAAAAAAAGTAGAGAAATTTTTTTAAGCTTTCGAAACCCATATGACCCCCTAGTATAAGGAATATTTCGGAGGTTATTTTAATTAAAAGTAGTGTACAAACTCAAAAAGTGGTGTTCTTTTATTTTTTATTTTATTTTTATTTATTTTCATTACAAAATATATGTGTATATATTTGAAATATATTAGAATAATTTTAATTTTATATTTAAAATACATTATTTATCTATAACTAAGCTTTTACTATTTATTAATGTATAAATAATAATTCAGTTTTACTGGAAAATTTTACAGGGGATGCTCAAAATTATTAAAATTCCAGGTGTAATATTAATAATACAGGCCCGAGATATACTTATCACGTTAATCCCGTTTATAAAGTAATCAGTTACTTTAAGGAAGTTATTTAAGGTGAGTTAATTTAAGGGAACAGTGAGTTAATTTAAGAGAATTTTGTATGTGAATAGTCATACATTACAAAAACAATTTGTAATACCTTTCTTAGAAAAAACTCAATATACAGATATATATATATATAAACATATGTTACGATTAAAGTAATAAATCCGATTATTATTAATAATAGCTGGCGATAATTAATAATAACCGCTTTTTTTTTTTTTTTTTTTTTTTGAATGTGATTAATTAATGGTCATTAATAACTTTAATCGATTAAATAATGGACATCAATCACATTAACCGGTTATTATTAGTAATTACCAAGGATGCTTTGTTCAATGTGATTAATTAGTCATACCTTAATAATGGAAATCTCAAGCTAAAAACATTGAAAATTATTATATTGAACAAACATCTTGGGAAATTGTAAATAATGACCGGTCAATGTGATAAATTCTCAAAAATTATTCACTTTAATCAAACTTCATTGATAATTATTAATAATAACTGGTCAATGTGATAAATTCCCATAATGTATTCACTTTAACCAGCTTATTTGGTTATTATTAATAATCGCCGGTTTTTATTAATAATTACCAATTAATCACATTGGCCATAACATATATATGTGTATATATATATATATATATATATATATATATATAATCATTAAGGTGCATATTGAAACGCTTTGCTCGCATAATTAGTTTAATCTCTATAAAAGTGTTTGCATAATATTTATTATTTATAAGTATCTGTAAAACTGTTTTACTGCAACAGTGTTGGAGCACGTAGGGGTCCTCAATCATTTTGTGCAGTTAACTGTTAAATGTTCACTACATGCTTTCTTTTAAAGAATTGTTAAACTAATTTTTAAAAAAGCTTCAGACACACTACCGATCATAAATCTGTAATAATAATAATAATAATAATAGTAAAAGTATTTGATTTTCAAGAAATTTTTACTGTGAAACATCTAGATGTTAACCTGAAAAATTCCAGGTAGTAATTAATTTAATAAGTGAATAGCTTTATACGTAAACACAATAAATTGCGAAAAATCGCAACAGTTGTTTCAGATCAAAACAACAGCATGGCATTTCGTCAGTTGAAAAAACTAAAAATGCATCGACAAAATAGCAAATTGCACTCGCTTATACTTAGAAATTTAAAGTGACTTCTGTATATGGCTTCCTCTGAAGCATATTTGTTAATTTTCGGAGTAATACTGCCATCTAATGAACAAGGGAGGGACAAAAATTTAAAAATCGATTAAAACAAGGAAAAAATGTTGAAAATTTTTTGCATAAAAAACGTTGAATGTTTGGTTTCAGTGCGAAAACCATGAACGTTAAAGGTTTAAAACAGTTATAATATTATTTGAAAACATGCCAGGTAATAATTGTGAGAAAATTTATGTTACTGCAGCCCTCACACAATACTTTTTTTTTCTTCACTGTTCATATTAAAATTTACTTCACCTGTATTAATAAAAATGTACTTCGAGCAACTGCAGCTATTTTTAATGGGTTTGATTTTCTTTGAGCAACTATGAACGTGTTTCAGAAATGTTCTGTGCTTTACCTTGTATAAATAATGTGTACACCTTGTGGTATACTATAATTTATTTCAATTAACCCTTTAACTTTCCGTGATATCGGTTGGAATCATAACATTTAAGATTTTCTTTCTTACCATCTAAAACTAACACTGAATCAAAATGAACCACACTATTATAATCTATAGTATACATTTTCCTACCGAAATATATATACATATATATATATATATATATATTATTTAATTTAACTCTACTACTTTAAAATTTAATTAACTTTAAAATATAATTTAACATTATCATTTAATATTTACTGTGTGTATTTTATCTTTAATGAAAATGTTCTGAAGCTCATTCGATTAATCGATTCCTTAGAGCTTTTATTTTTGATTTCAATTTCTGTTTTGGCATCATACTTTTCTCCAGTTTGTGTTAACTGTTTGACATGTGGCTGCAATGCTTCTCTTGTGTTTTCTATTTGGTTTCCATGAGGATTTTATTTAGTCTTTGTTTTAATTTAATATTTCACTTATTTCTCATTCTATATGGTTCTGCTGCTTCGATCGGGGCGTGAAATGATATAAACTGCTATGATTGGCAATATCGTTTTATGAAATCGTTGCAGCTTTCACAGCTTTATGAAGTACTTGCCCCTTAATAAGTATACTTCTAATTATAAGCGTTTATATCCAATTAATTCTGCGGTTAATTATTTGTTTTCTTTGTCATTAGTTTAATGGTCCTTTTTTATTATCATTCAGATCAGCGTATGTATTTTAAGTTATTATTGTAAATCATTGGTTCTTAATCTATATCGCAATTTTTTGTGTCAGTCTTTCCTCTATGTTAAATTCAGTTCTATATTTTTGTGTGCTGTTATTGTTTTAGTTCTATTAATTGCTAAATTTTAAGATTAAATTTTATTACGTTATCTATTATATATATTATGTATATATATATATATATATATATATATATATATATATATATATATATATATATATATATATATATATATTAGAGGGTTTCACTGTCCCTGTTGATGAGCAAAAGGATGTTTTTTCTACTCTGATAATAATATCGGAATCAGTTTTCTTTTTCAAGCAATTTAATTCAATTAACTGTTTCAAATACTTATTTTATTTAATTTTTTAATGTTTATAATCAGTATTTTTATTAATCCGCGTTTGCAATGATCGATAGATGCCTCGTTTTCAGCTTTTGTTGTTAGTAAATATAACAGCTACGTGTATTTATTATTGTTCTATTTGTGTTACTACTTAATATTGGTGCTATAATTTCTCCGCCATTACATCATGTAAAATTGATGGCTTTTGGAAAAAATATTTCAGTTTATTCAAAGTTCGATCGGAAGTAGATATTTAACTGAAGCTGAACAAATATTAGTTTCAAATCATCTGATTAATTCTTTACTTCCATTAGCCGAAGCAACTGAAATTTTAAATTTGTCATTTGGAAATAAATGGAAGCTTTATTCTGGATTTCTTGATTTTTTGGAGTTACACTGTGGTATACTACAGTAAGTGTTATCATTTTTACCGGATTTATTCATTTTTATTCAATAAATATATGTGAAACTAAACATCGGCAAGCAACGGCGTCTCAACGAAAGCCGAAAGCTATTCAGGTTAATTGTAATTTCACCTTAACCCACCAGATGGCGAGCATTTCATTACAATCGCGGATTGTAACATGCACTTCTTTCAAAATTTTGATATTTTTGTTATTCGAAAAATTATTATTTTAAATGGCATCAGTAGTTAAATTAAGTACAAATAAACATTTCTTAGTTGCTTTGTTAACCATACTCATTCGTACTGTGCTATTACTCCCATTTTCAAAAATCATTTATAGTTTTTTGCTTTTGAAATATATTTATTCCTAAATATAAGTTATTTTGTTTAATGGATCAGCAAATGGAAATAAAAGGGTTAAAAAATTCATTAAAAAAAAACGAAAAATACACCTTTAGCAATTATCAAGAACAAACCATATTGTGTATATATGTTTTTTTTTTTTTTTTTTTTTTTTTTTGTTAACAGCAAAGTGTAGCGTACTTTTTTTTCGAAATTTCTAAATCTTCATCAATATCTTTTAAAATATGTTATAGCCCTGTAGCAATATAATTTACAAAAATATAAACGAGACCACAGAATTGGCCGAAACGTAAAAAATTATAATATATATATATATATATTTAAAAAATAATATATTTTTAAAAAAGCAATGTCAGTGCAATTAAATATTTGGAATTTTACATTTTTTATAGAAAATATTATGTGTTATCGAAAAATTATAGTTAAAATATAAATAACTTAAACAGATCCTAAAACGTGTCAAGTTATTATTGTAGAAGTTAATATCATGCCAATTATTTGAGTAATAAATACCAAATAAACATTATAGGATAACTAAAAATGGATCATTGTTGTAACTATTTTATGCTTTTTGGAATATGCGTTTCTGTTTTTAAATTACAGAGTATAATTACTAAATAAGTAAAAATCTCCCATAAAAGATTTTTCTGCAACAGTTATCTTTCAGTTTATGTCTGCTTTTGCAATAATTGCAATTGTTGACAGTTTGCAATCCTTCAAGAATAACACTGTTATCTTTAATAATGAGGATAGATGATAGATATGTATATATTTTACAATGTCTTGATTGTTCTTCAGATAGCAATAATAATTTTAATGTTAAACCAAATTTTTATCTGTTCTTTAATGAAAAAAAAATTAATTGGGATTTATGAATTACTCATATTTTATATCAGTTTAAGCAATTTTTCTTTTTCCTTTTTTTTTATTAAAATCAGCAAATGATTTTCATTTAGAAAAAAAAAATAATAATAAGTATTTCATGAAACGTATATATAATTGATGGCCGCCTAGACGGTGTAGTGGTTAGGGCCCCTGACTCCTACACGGTTAGGCCTCAGTTCGAATCCCGGAGAAGGCATGGATGTGTTGTCCCTGTTAGGGGTAGCGATGACCGCCCATTGGGTGCTCCTTCACAAATGGTCATCAATTTCAGCGACCCCTCGGCCTATGCTATGTCGCAAAAAAGTGCCGCGCCATTGGAAAAAAAAATATATTTAATATATGATAATGATGATATACGATGAAATTCGATAGACTACATATGTATTTTTATTAAAATGAAAAAAAAAAAAATATATATATATACATATATATATATATATAATTTCATATGTTGGTATTTTTATCTATCTTTCATTTGCTGAGTGTTGTAAAGGAATTAAATTATTCAAATTATATATATATATATATATATACTAATATTGTTCTTCATTATTTACTTATGGCATTTAATTTTGGCATAAAAGAAGCTTAAATTTCTATAGAGAAAGATAATTTAATGTAATTAATGATAAATATGAAAAAAAAAATGGCAATGGGGTGGAGTGTATAAACACAATAATAACAACTGTAAAAAACAAAGTTAATGGTAAAAAAAATTTAAACCATAAAAATTATATTTATATTATATATATACCATATATAGTATATAGGCGATTTAGTGACATTCTTTTTTACGAAACTAATAAAATTTGTTTTTGTACAATGGTTAAATAATATTCCTTAAAATTAATTATTATTCAGAAGCTTAGTTTTTAAACTAATAATTATTTGTTTTATTTGGATATAATTTTAAAGTAAAGTTTCTTTCAGGTATAATTTAAATTTTGTTACTATAAGTTAAATGTAGTTAACTGTAAGATTAATTATTTGCCTCATGGTTTTACTTGCTATTTCGCTAGATTCTTTAAGGATTAACTATTATAGTTAATAACATTTTTGTTTTCTCTTATTCTTTAAATTAAGAACCTGTGAATTCGATGAATTTTATTTAAGGTAAGCAATTTTATTATGTCTAACATAAATTATTTTTCCTTTTTAAATCTTGTAATTGTGATAATTCGCAATTTAATTTAGAAGTTAATTTACATGTCTGATATTCGAAGTTAGTCTTCATTTGGTAGATTTTAATCTATATATTTTTAACATAATTTCACATTATCTCATTTGATGTAAATTGAGCCTTGTGTGCTGTAAATGCTTTGCAAATGCATTCAGTACAACAGAAATGTACAGCTTTTGCATACAACATACAATCTGTATTGTATTGTTGTATGCCTACATTTTATAGGATTTTCATTAATTTTTCTTTATTTTCAAATTGTTCCTGTTCTCCAAGATATCATTTCTTTTTATGCAATGTCTGAAAAAGTATTCATAATACATATGTGTGTGTGTGTGTGTGTGTGTGTGTGTGTGTGTGTGTGTAGAGAGAGAGAGAGATAGAGACAGAAAGGGAAAGTCAAACAGCTACTCACCATTATAACAACAAATAACAAGCTGCTAGACATTAAAAGGATAAAAGTTAATTACGCCATAGAAGGACCACAAATTCTGACGGAATAGTACACGATATGTTCAGAGTAAATTGATGCATTCTTGTTTCTATATTTCAGAAGGTTTGTATACAAGGATATTATGAACTTTTTTCCTAATGAGCCTTGTGCTATTACGGTAGCATATACGGTCCTATATTGATGTAATTTACTTTTGTACTAGTTAATGTCTAATAGCTTGATTATTGTCGTTATACTCATCCGGAGCTCAGTTTATAATACATTTTAAACTTTGTATATATATATGCGTTTATTTACCGGTTATTTAATATAGTTATTTATTTATTCATTTTGGTTCCTGAGGCTTTCGGTAACATTTCATTATTTGTTTTCCTACATTCTAGTACTTCGTCACCACACGCACGCACACACAGTATATATTGAACCGTTTTAAAAACTTTTCTTTTTTAAAGAAAAAGGCCGGATTAATTTAAACAAGAAAAATCCAACATGGTCCTTGATATAATTTACCGTTGCTCTAAACAATGAACTAACGCGATCGACATCTGACTCAAATTGCTCAACTTACAGAAGAAAATTTCACCAACTGTACAAATAATGACAAAGGATAATTTTCAAAATTCAGGCACTGATCTGGTAGATCTGATTTATTGTGAAGTGTAATAAATGTAAAGCATATGAAACATTTGAAATGTGTTTCGTTTTACGAAAAAAAAAAAAAAAAAAAAAAAAAGAAAGAAAAGTTTATATTAAAAATAATCTGGTGTAAGACTCACATTACTTTCTCATACTTTACATTATTATAGTTACATTATTACATTTCACATACAGTCGAACCTCTTTAACGTGAACACTGTTAACGTGAATTATTTTTAACATAAACTGTTTTGGGAACTTTGATTAAATTTTATTTTTCTCTCTACAAGTAATTAAGATAAGTATATTTTTTATATTTTTCATTGGATATTAAAGTACCTAACTTCGTCCATATATATATAAGTTTGTAATGAAAATTCTACTTTTTTTTTAATTGTTCAGATTTAAATAAAATTGCCTTTACTGTATAAGAAAGAACAATCACTAAAAATAATTCACTCGAGTGCAGAGGTTTAGAAACTTTAAGTATAAAAAACAATAGTTTTTTTTTTTTTTTTTTTTTTTTTTTTTTTTTTTTTTGAGTTATGCCAAACATAGGTCAAGAAAAACAATTTAAAAGGTTTTATCGTTGTTCATTTCTGAAAGTCCCAAAATGGGAGATTAGCAGAATAAAATCCATCACATTAGCTTGTTCTGATTAACAGAATAAAATCCACACTCTTTGACGAAGGAATGATAAAATTCCAATGTACAGGCAGGTATTTTGCAAATATATATGTGCATCTCCTATTTTGAGACCATATCATATCTTCTAAATAAATAAAAAGATATTTTAAAAATTTAAACTACATGTGATAGTAGACCATATAGAAATTTAAAAAATACGAAAATTCAAATTTTTTCGATGTGATTCATATAGAGACATTTCTATGTGAGAGGGTATGCAGCCTTCTCAACCTCTCTGAATATTGCAGCCATGCTCGTATAACTTTTCATGCTGTTATTAAATTTTAAAAAGTATTTCAAATTATTCAAGAAATTTTCGCCCATACCACTTTTTGAAACTTATTCAACTAATTTTGCATAACCCTGTATATCAACTGTAAATTTTATACTTACAACATATTGTACTTAAATTTGGCGCAGCAAAAATTATATAACCCCGCCTGAAATGCACTTCAAGCCATTTCTAACCATAGCCTTAATATATCCCAAATCTTTTGTATAACCCTTTAAACGAAGCTTTTCGTAAGACAAGCTATATTAAATATGCTTATATGTATTTGAAAAATATGTGCTAATTTATTTAGTGCAGTCTAAAGATTTAATAAAATTAAACATAATTTATACATCTCATTTAGACACGGGCTCTTTTGAATCACCACAGTGCCATCGGAGCCCCTCTCTAAAAGTTAAAATCGCTCAAAACCGCTGCATAGTGGTGAGCAGCCACCTTCCGTCTTAGAATCTTAGAATATATTAAAACCAATGTAACATTTAAAATGAGATAATGAATACGAAAATTTTAAAATGTATTTTTAAAATTTTTAAAATTTTCGTATTCATTATCTCATTTTAAATGTTACATTGGTTTCAGTCTAAAGATGTTAAACTGCACCGACAAGAAATTTTTCTATAGCTTTACCTATATAATGGAATACTTTTATATAGTTCTGTCTATAGCCGTATCATTTATCCCTTCTCAATAAAAATTTAAAGGAACATATTCCTATTTTCAATTATTTAACTTATGTTAATTTTTTATAGAATTATTTTTTCAGTTTTCTTTGTTTTTGTTTCATAACATATTTTAACAATAAATGAACATAATTTATAAATGTTTTTGTTTTATTTTATCCCAGATAAATATAATTTTTTTTCTTTCAGCGATACGATGCTGTACATTTGCCAATGGATCATGTAGATCAACCTGTGAAAAGGTAAGGAAAAACATGTTTTATGTTTTAAAGCAGTATTTTAACCAATAATCAATTTTCATTTCATATTTTTGTTTAAAAAGCTTTAAAATCTTTTTTTTTGTTTTTTTAACAAATCATAAATACTTATTTACAAATGAAACAAATTACAGCATTATCTATTTTTGTAAAGATTTTTTCTTCTCTTTTGGAAACATTTGCATATATTTAATCATTTATAAAAATAATTTTTCCTAACACAATCAAGTATGCACTAATTAAAAAAAAAAAAAAAAAAAAAAAAACTTCCTTGTTGTAGTTAATGAATAAAAAGAAATATTTATGTTACAACGAATTAGCACCATACCTTTTTAAACTCTGACTGTAATGTACAAAGTTTTTATCATCTTTTTTTTCCCGGGTGTATAGCTTATTCTGACCTGACCACCTCCGGAAATTTGTTTACCGGAACCTTCACATGATGTCTCATGGTTTGTCACCTTCAAGACCTCCTCTCTCTTAAAATCAGGGAAAGATAACGGTGGAGACAAAAAAAAAAAAAAAAAGCAATAATTTTTTTCCCGCATTTCTATCTGTAATATTATACTTACTGAAAACATGATCTCCTACAGCAGACTTGGATACCAAGAAGATAGTTTGAGAGGAAGAGAACTTTTTTCCACTTTCAGGGAGACCTATTTGACATCCTTGAAGTGGAGAGAATCAGCTTCCGATTTTGGCAAATTGATTTTGAAAGCAGTAGCGGAAGACTCAACTCGAGGGGTGTAGTTTTTGAGAATGTCCAATATTCTTGACATTTGTGAATCTTTGAAGAGTATTCGGTGTCAATTTTGAACGCTATACATCAATCCATTTTAAGTTGCGTGAATCTACTCAGCCATTAGTTGAAATTAGTTGCTCTTAGTATATCTAATAGTTCAAATTACATACAGCGCAAACTTCTTTTCAAAAGTATTTCCTGAGCAGTCAATTCATGAAAAATAAATTTATTTGAAAATGCATTTATTAACGGTATATTTTGGCCTCTACAATGCTTTGTTTTTGGCCATCATAATGACACATTTATCTCTATAAATTTTGGCAAATTGATTCAGAAAGCAATGGCGAAAGACTTAAATCGAGGGGTGTAATTTTTTATATCTTCCGATATTCTTGATATTTGTGAATCTTGGAGGAATATTCGGTGTGAATTTTGAACGCTGTTCATGAAGCCATTTTAAGTTGTTTAAATCTATTCAGCCATTAGTTGAAGTTCTTTTCTCTTGCTATGTTTATTAAGTTAAATTACATACTGATATATATATATATATAGTATTTGCTGAGCAATCTATTAATAAAAAAATAATCTATTTTAGAATGCATTCATAAATGGCATGTTTTTGGCTACAAATTTTAACAAACTGATTTTAAAAACAGGTACTGGAAACTTCAACTCTAATAGTATAATTTTTTAGAATATTCAATTTTCTTGACATTTGTGAATCTTTTAAGGGAATATTGTATCACTTTTGACGCTACTCATCAATCTATTTTATGTCGTGGGAATCTCTTCAGACATTAACTGAAATTAGATGCTCTTGCTCGATTTATTAGTTCAAATTACATTCAGAGCAATATTGTTTTGAAAAGTATCTCCTTAGCAACTAGTAATTAATAAAAATTTGACTTATTTCTTATTATATTTATTGGAAGAATAACGTAACTTATTCAATTAAATATTATTTTATTTATTTACGTTTTAAACAATACAGTTTTATGCCTATTATTGAATTCTGATACTGATATAATTGTATCGAATTATGGGTTTGTAAACATTTAAATTTTCAAATTATTATACAAATTATTAATACAAATTTTAACAAACTGGTTTTAAAAACAGTGCTGGAAACTTCTGCTCTAACAGTATAATTTTTCAGAATGTTCAATTTTTTTTACATTTGTGAATCTTTGAAGGGAATATTGTGTCACTTTTGACGCTATTCATTAATTTATTTTATGTCGTGTGAATCTCTTCAGACATTAACTGAAATTAGATGCTCTTGCTCCGTTTATTAGTTCAAATTACATTTAGAGCAATATTGTTTTGAAAAGTATTTCCTTAGCAACTAGTAATTAATAAAAATTTGATTTATTTCTTAATATATTTATTGGCAGAATAACGTAACTTATTCAATTAAATATTATTTATTTATTTAAGTTTTAAACAATCCAGTTTTATGCCTGTCATTGAATTCTGATACTGATGTAATTGTGTCGAATTATGGGTTTGTAAACATTTAAATTTTGAAATTATTATAGAAATTATTAATACAATTTTTAACAAACTGGTTTTAAAAACAGTGCTGGAAACTTCAACTCTAACAGTATAATTTTTTAGAATGTTCCATTTTTCTTGACATTTGTGAATCTTTGAAGGGAATATTGTGTCACTTTTGACGCTATTCATTAATCTATTTTATCTTTATGTCGTGTGAATCTCTTCACACATTAACTGAAATTAGATGCTCTTGCTCCGTTTATTAGTTCAAATTACATTAAGAACAATATTCTTTTGAAAAGTATTTCCTTAGCAACGAATTAATAAAAATTTGATTTATTTCTTAATACATTTATAAGTAGAATCATGCAACCTAATTTATAAAATATTATTTATTTATATTTATTTGTGTTTAAACGTTTATTTATGTTATTTATTTATGTTATATAAACGTTTTATCGTTTTTATTGATTTATGATAATCTCGGAATGCAAATCTATCAAATTATGGGTTTGTAAACATTTGAAATTACTTTAGAAAATAATTAAATTTGATAAAAAGATCTGATTGACATCTTAGATATTGATAATCAGTTTTTGATTAAAAAAAAAAAAAAAAAAATCCAACGCAAACTGACGACGGTCAGATAAAGGATAGTGAAGAAACTAAATATTTGTTATAGTTTAATAATTTTTAAAAGATATTTGACGTGATTGCCAAACTTCGAATGGAATCCTGTTTAAATATGAATCATTCAATTTAAAAAAAAAAAAAAAGTAGGTTCATTAAAATTATTAAATAGATTTTATAATTCAATGATTAAACTGAAAACTATTTTTTCTAAGTGAGTTATGTAATATCCGTTACAGTCCAATATTCATCTGTCCTTAGTTGTTTAAGTATTAATACTCTTTTTCCAATGGGAAACATCTCTAGTTTTTAACCAACGACATCGGTCGTTCTATTTGTTAACTCGTAACTTTAATAAACTAGTACGTAGTAACCATCATGGAATTTTCTTCTATATTTTCCTGTGTACAAATTCATGCAGCGCAAATTAGTTATTGAAAATCATCTTCATTCATTATTAATTAGCTTCCATGATTGTCATTTCAGAAAATTATAACATTAAACGTCGAAAGAAAGCCAATTTTTTGTTGCACGTGCAGACGACATCTGGAAAAATGCATTAAAAAAATCAATGAAAAGAATCGGTAACTTTTTTTAAAATTTATTACCTATGTATGGTTCAGTCATTCGATTTATAGGCATTGGCAAGTTCTTTTATGAAATGTTTATATTAAAAATCTGCAGTTAAGGGGGGGGGGGGGGAGAGGGGGATACTCCAACCGCAAGGAAGGAAACTATGCTCCTACATATGCAATCTTTTTCCTGGCTTCTCCAGTACTATCATAATTATTTTTTCCACGTTGATTGGTTAAAACTAATACATACTCATTGTGCATATATTTATACGAAATTTTTTTCAATATTGCCATATTAATTTTTTTGTTAAACAAAATGGGATGACAGTGACACTTGTTAAGCAATATATTTCAAAGGGCAATCAGCCCCAATTTAAGTCAAATCCAACTAAATATCAACTTTGATTCAGTTCCGTTCATTAGTACGTGAGATGCAGCGTTCACAACATTTCAGAAACACGCAGACGCACAGACAGACATTTTTCTATATATGGACAAATTGTGTTTAGAACATCTCAAAACATGTAAATCCACCAAAAACTGGAGGTCTAAAATTTTTACGAATCCAATAATTTCTTAACTATAATAAAAGAAATAAAATAATAATCTTATAAATGAAAGTAATATTAAATTAAAAGTATTTTACTTTAAATTATAATTGCAAATGTTTTCATTATGCGTATACATATACGTATGTTTTACATACTTTAGTTTAAAATTAGCCTATAATCAAATTTTTTGTTTAAAAATAGTGTATTTGATGTATTTTAATGGCATTAAATACTATGCCGTTAAGAAATATATCATAATTGAGCACGTGATCATTTTATTTTTCATTTATTCGCTTTTTTATTTATTTAGATACAACAGCGTCATTATCATCTATTATGATCATGTCATTGATCAATAATAGAAATATATATTAATATGGGTGTATATAATATTAGCATATTTTAATTTAAATCTTATTTCAAATTTATTCTATTTTAAATAGTAACAAATTAAACATTTCTATCAAAATTTCACTTTCTGTTTGTTTCTTAAGTAGTAATTATTATTTAACACTAATAAATGAAATATTATACGTTGCATACTTATTAAATTAATTGGAAATTGAACAAATTTCTAAATTAATTGGTTGAAAACAGATGTATGTTTTATATTATTTTCAGTATCTTCAAAAACTGATGCTTGTTACTGACGTGTGATATTTACAACAGGAAACTTGTGAGAATTTAAAAATAATAATTATATATATATTGATGCTATCAAATTGACATCAGTTTATGTTGTAGTTTGATTTTCTCGTTTTTCAACAGTCTTTGAGATTTTTTTCCTTTATTTTGTTCATTGGTATTAAAATTTAATCTACTATATATTTTCTATACTAAATCTCGAATAAAAAAAATCAACTAATTTTTAGTTTAAAATTTTACGAAATTAGTTAATTAACAACAATCGTAATTTTCTTTTTAATCTTCTAATATTGATAATTGTTTTTTATTATTACTAACTACTACACGAAGTACAAGTAAATTAATGTTAATATATTGAGTTAGTCAAGTTGACATTGATTTATGTTGTTGATTATTTATTATTATTATTTTGTTTATCAATATCGATATGTAATATACTGTACCCTTTATTCAATTAATTTTAAATTTTTATTTAAGAAAAATTACGAAATTAATTGATTGAAAAAAATTGTATATTTTGTTTTCACTTCTCTTCTAACATTGATAATTGTTTTTTATAATAAATTACTTCATGAAGTCCAGGTAAATGATTATTGACATCAAGACCCCCTTCATATATTGATTCAGTCAAGTGTTCACAGTGCTTTATGTTGCAGTTCAATTTTCTCGTTGATTCAGTTATCACTGATATTATTATTTTATTTATTTATTTTTAAAGTAAAACATATTGCATAGAATTAACATTGAACTTTTAGTTAAAAAATTTGCAAAAAATAATTTGTTGAAAACAAGCGTGTGCTGTGTTTTACTTTCACTTATCTTATGAAATTGACTTTACCAATCGACAACTGCTACATGAGATACATGTAAATTAATGTTTAATAAATTGATTCTGTCAAGTTGACATCAGTTTATATTACAGTTCAATTTTCTCTCTTCTTCACTGATCACCCAAATAAATATGCATATTAGGGAGTGATGCGCTCAACAAATTAAAATCCGTGTACTTTTCTTGAAGAAATTGAAATTTATCTATGTATATTTATTCATAGCATTTTTAAAAAATGAGCATCCCCGCGAAGGGCAGGTTATAAGTACGTCAGTGTCGTGTGAGTTATGTCAGAACAACGGTGAGGGTGAAGTCCAGGATAAAAAATACAGCTCGTTGTATGGCGCCAACGTGGGTGAAAAATGTCTCATGTCACTGTTTGGTGGTATTTTTGGTCCGATCTCCTGCAGATCTCCATCAATCTCTCCACGGTTTGGACCCGTTGTTTGCACTTACCCGCCCATCTTGTCCTTTAACTATTTTTTTTTTTTTTTTAAATATATATTATTAGCTTTTTCCCAAGTTCAGGGCAGAGATTCCTGCAGTTTAGCATCCCTTTTCCCGTGGATCATCTTGCGTTAGAAGAGTACCTGATTTATGCATTTGTTTCTCAGAAGAGACAGGCGGAAAAAACCATTTAAGCTTTATTTCTGAGGGTGTTGTCATAAGGCTTCTTTAATTGCATTGCAAGGGAAGTTTCCATCCAGGCTGAAAGAATGATGGAGAGTTTGTGGAACTAGAAAAGATGATTAATTTCTTACTTGAGTAAATAATTTCTCTAAATAAACATAAGAGAAAACAAAATAATTCTGTAAAATTTTGCTCTTGTATCGTATTCATAGAATGTTTAATTATTTGCTTTATCTCTTTGAATGTGGCATTCGTGTTCCATTTAAAAACAAATAGTAGTAGTGTAAAAAATGGTATCTCATATAATATATTATGACATCATAGATACCATTATAATTAAACAGGATTTTGGTATTCATTCCGTTAAGATAGTAGATATCAATCATCAATAGAAATTTATGAAACTTAAGAGGTGGGGAGGATATTATCAGTGAAAAATTCAAGACCTTTCATGTAACACTAAATTCAAATTTTTGGTTTTCTCTTACAAATGTAGATTTACCTATTAAAGATTTTTATTTAAAATTACATATACGTCATATTTCTCTCTCTCTCTCTCTCTCTTTTTTTTTTTTTTTTTTAATTAAAAAAGTACTTAAGCGGACGGTAGACATTGTAAAGTTTTTTTTTTTTTTTTTTTTTTTTTTTTTTTGTAAATTTCCGTTTTAAAATTAAGAAAATGTACATGCATGTGCATTAAACTATAACGATGTTAAGTATATCAATTTTTCCATTTTAAGTATATCAATTTTTCCAAGGCCATTTAAATTAAAAAGTAAAATTCAAAATTTCAAAGAGAGAAAGAGAGATGGCAAGAGAGAATAGATGTGTTAATGAAATAAATGATAAAATATATTTTTCTTTTGTTTATATGTCTGGCTATTGTATTGTTTCACACATCGCTACTTTGCGAATCAAAATTCCGATTTTACTACTTTTTTATATTTCGTCTTAAACGAATCTCGCAAAATCAAAAAATTTCAATACATTATTTTAAAAAGGAAAAACAAAAGAAACAAAGAAAAACAAAACAAAACAATGTAAGAAAGAAAAATGTAAGAAACAGTCAAAAGTATTTAAAATAATCTGGTGTGTCACTCACACGACTTTCTCTTACCCTGAAATTTAATATTATAAATACAGGTTGCAGATTAATATGTAAGATAACGAGTACTGTTATGTAAACCTATGTTAAACAATTCATATTAGGCTTCTGAAGAGTTTTATATGATAATTAGTTCTGGCCCCCCTTAACCCCCCGTTTCATTAATGCACCTACATTTATATAGAATTTAATTCGATTATTAAAAAATAATCTTCTTTTTAAAAAATAATTTATTAAAATTATTATTAAAAAAATTTTCTTTTATGATAAGGCAGACGATTTCCATATTAGAGAAGTAGTATAACACCAAATATCCAAAAAAAGTCCATTTTATTCTCAATATTTAAAAAAAAAAAAAAAAAAAAAAAAAAAGTACGATTTTTTTTTTCTAAGTTTTTTTTTGTTAAAAGTAAAAAAAATCGAGAACTTTGTTTTAAATTATCGCAGATCGGTGGTTCAACCATTCTTTTTAAAGGTATTGGAGAGCTCTTTTGAAAGATACCCATCATGAAAATTTACTCCCCTCGAGGGGGGGGGGGAGGCGAGGCTCCTACATACACAATTTTTTTCCCCAGTTAACTATCTCTATTACAAAAAATATATATTCGTTTCATTTGGTTTAGTGCAGTCTATAGACGTTAAACTCTACTTTCCTGCAATTTCCCCCATAGGCGTAATGTATTAGAATTCTCTTGATTGCCCCTGTACACGAACCATTTGCTTGATCTTAACGAAAAGCTTACTGTAGCATCCCTATATGATACACATTTAGAATACCAAGTTTGAACTTTCTGCCATAATTTGTTTTTGAGATATGCTGATAACAGACAGACACACACACAGACACACACAGACACACAGACCATTTGCTAAAAACATGATTTTCGTATTCAGGGGACCTCAAAACGTGTAAATATAACAAAATCTCGCGTTCGCAAATTTGACCCAAAAACAATATTTTCTCTACCTTATGGGTAAGAGAAAGTAAAAAGAAAAAGAAGAAAGGAAAGAGGAAGGAAAGTACTGTTCAGTAAATGATAACATATTTTACTTTATACATTTAAATTATGGTAAAAAAATAAGATACATTAGCATAACAATGAAAGGATTGATATAAAAAAAAAAAAAAAAAATGTAGCATTGTAAAATAATAATTACAAAACTTTGAATAAACACCATAAAATGCAATAAACTCGCAACAGTTGTTTCAGGTGAAAAGAATACACGACCTTTCGTGTTTTACAGCACTTGTACCTACTTTGTTCGCCGAACGAAAGGTCGTGTGTTCTTTCGACCCGAAACAATTATTGCGAGTTAATTGCATTTTATGGTGTTTATTCAAAGTTTTGTAATTATTACTTTTAAACGCCAGTTCTGTGGTGCTTGCTTATTATTGTAAAGTAATTTTCTCATTATTGTTGTACTATTATTATAATTATTATTATCATTTTATTTATCTATTCTTGGCTATTATTCCGAATTTTTTCATTGTTAGAAGTCAAATTCTACAATTGTGTTATAGTTACAAAGAATACATTTTTAATACTCTGTATAGAATAAACTTTAATGTGATGTATATGCAACAAATTTGAACCCACCCCCCGCCCTCCACCAATGCTCATTTTTGTGTGCGATAGCCGATATATATATATATATTGTCTTATTTCGTTTAACAATAAAATCACGAAATGTGCAATATTATAAGAGAAAAAAAATGAAGAAAGTAAAGTAATGAAATATTTTTAAATACCAATTTATGTATTTATGTATTTATCTATGCATTTTAATTTACATTTAATGAGATACTGAACTTGATATGTTTAATCTATATATGCCATAAGACATTTATAAAATTAAATTTCTAACTAAATAAATTTAAAATTTCACCCAAGAATCCAAGAATTTCATCCAGTTGACCGTATTTTGTGATGAATTTTCGGATAGTTTTAGCAGTAAACCCACTTCGGTGGTAAAAGTATTTCACGTTTTCGGCACCACTATTTTCATTTAGAAATATTTACTATATTTTTACATTAATATTTTGGGATTAAATAGGATAAAGATTATTCTTAAAAAATAGTGGTGACCTCTGATGCACTTCACTCAAATGTGATGACGAAATGAAAAGTAGCGATTTCTGTTATTAATATTTATTTCAGTATTACTATTTTTCTTCTTCTTTTTTATCAAATATTTTGAAATTTATTCTGGAGAAATATCTAAAACTTAATTTAATTAATTAATTTTAGTTTACTTGAAAATTTCGTGTAACACATTTTATATTTTCCCAAATCATACTAGTTAAAATAAAAATTTCTGTTGAAATTTTCGAATAGCTAAAAAGGACTAAAGTTGATAACTATGCTATTGTGCCATGCTACACAACTGTGAAACATTGTTATAATGTCATACCAAAAACAATTTTGGCAGCCATACGTTCTGTTGGCATTTTTCAAGTTGACACCTCTGAAGAAAGAGTTAAAACCGAACGTAGAAGTAAGCGGTAATGAACAACAATTCGTCATCATTTACGATCCAGAAGACAAGAACAACTAAATGTAGGAAACATGTGTGTTTCAAAATCGTCATACTGGAACCTAATCGACAGCGCGTAGTTGAGAAAGTTTGCATTGTCTAAGAAACATATTATTTTCTGTAAATAAAATACCACAAACGTGTCTATTATTCACATTTTCCTCTGTCATCTGCTGAAAAGATCGAAGAAAAACAGAATTTCTCAGTGTAGAAATCGCATTGAAAATGTGAGAGAAAAAATATCCCTTCAAAAATATGCTATAGAAATCACGTATTTTTACTTGTTTTATTCATTTTTTTATTCAAAGCAAACAGTCCGTGAAAAGGATTTTGATGGCTTTAAAGGTTTATTTAAACAAGAAGGAAGAAGACCTTGAAATGGGGGAAAGTATAATAAAAACAAAACTTGAGGAACTAGAAGTATAACAGCAGGGTTTGAACCATCAAAACCCAATTCTTTTAAGAGGTATTGTTCTTATGTTTAGCAATAAACATTTACTAGTAGCGATCTTGAGATAGAATTGTATAAAACAGTCAGATTTCTATAATACCGAAGTCGTTAAATCTAGCATAAAGTTTCGTTGTATAAAAAATTTCTTTATTATTATTATTATTATTATTATTATTATATTGAGTTAAATAAAGACACATTTAAAATCATACGTGCTAAATATAGTGTAAAAAATGCTAAATTATACTTTTTTTTTTTTTTTTTTTTTAATGAATTATATTTATTCGTTACAATTATTATATTTTAAAAAGTTTAAAAGTAAAGTAATAAACTAAAATTAAAGTCCATTATAAATACAATCCATATCCGTCTATTATTTTAATTACTGAAACAGTCTGATAATTTTGCTAGTCTTTTCTTTGAAAAAGTA
Source organism: Salticus scenicus (assembly GCA_963930645.1). Lineage (NCBI taxonomy): Eukaryota > Metazoa > Arthropoda > Arachnida > Araneae > Salticidae > Salticus > Salticus scenicus. The sequence continues at coordinate 262,538,713 of OZ005649.1, read as the reverse complement.
TTTCGTAACACATCTCACATTTTTGCAGTATCAGAAAAGTTTTGTCTTGAAGAGGAAAATGGGACCAGTAAAATATTAAATCAAAATCAAAATGTTTTGGATCACTCTGTAAAAGGCAATGCTTAAAATGCGTTTTAGCTGTAGCATGTGATTATGAGAATTCTTCTAATTATCTGTATACATTTTTATCAGGCTACTGCATATATTCATGAAGATACAGTCGGCAGCAAAATTATTCGAACGCTAGCAATAACTCCTGTGTAAAAAAAAGTACACTTAATACTGCTTTGTTAAATAAATCCTTGTCGTATCATGTTCTTAGTCAGTCTAAGAACATGATGCGACAAGCATTTATTTAACAAAACAGTGTTAAGTGTACTTTTTTCATATAGGAATTATTGCAAACACTCGAATAATTTTGATGCTAATAGTATAACGGTTTCTTTAAAAAAATAAATAAATAAAAAAGGAGAAAGAGATAGAGACGTTTTTAATTATAACACATAGAGGGTTAGACCCAGTGCGAGGCTATTTTTAGGAAACTTGGCATACTACATTAGATACAGATGAGATTAAAAAAAAAAAATGGAAAAAAAAAGTGATAATTGAAATAAATTTTTGATGTAAGTATTATGTATTAAAAAAATAGATAAATAAAATAAAATAAGCAGAATATTCATTTTAACATGCCGTGAAACGGGAAACATAAAAGAAAAGAAGCGTACTCCAGAGTAGTTCTATGAATATTTTTAATGCAACACTGTTTAAAATGTACGAAATAGGTTTATAAACGATAGTAATTTATGTATATATATATATATATAAATGAACATTTAAAAAAAAATACTATTCAAAAAATATTAAAACTATTTTTAGTTATATGTGCAATCCTAAAATGTAAAAAAAAAAAAAAAAAAAAAAAGTTGACGAATTTTCGTTTAAGTGCTGATTTTATAATTTGTATTAATAAAAACATTCTGCTTAAAGGAAACTACCTGATTTCTGTAAGAAATGGCCTGTAAGAAGATAAAAGAAAAGCCACTTTGCCGTGGTTGAAACAAGACTTTTGAACTGACTACTGTACACTTCGGTTGAGTCCAGTGGCGGAATCTACAACTCTCGAGGCCCAGGATGAAAATTTCCGTGATCCCCCCTCCCACTCCAATTGAAGCCCCTACTATTTACAGGCCCCCTCGCATTTCTTCACTTAAATTTATTACTATAAAAAGGAACTGAAATAAATTTTAAGATTGGTTCAGAAGCCAAACTCACAACAAGAAGGCCAAGGTCATTGGTACCACTTGGCTTTACATAAATATTTTTTTTTATTTATTTATTTTATTTTTTATTTTTATTTATTTTTTATTAATTTTTTATTTCATTTATTTATTTCTTTTCTTTTCTTTTCTTTTCTTTCTTTCTTTCTTTTTTTTTTTTTTTTTGAGTTTTTGCTTTATAGTCACATTTTGTTCATTAAAGCCCTTTAGACAGAAACCTACTACATAAAGAACTACAGGAATTTTTCAGGTTGAAATAATGGCACGGCAACTTCACCAAATATATATACAAAAAGGTTAAGTTTTTCCGGAGGCCCTCTCATGGCCGGAGGCCCAGGACGAACTGCCCCCTCTGCCCCCTCTGCCCCACCCTTAGTACGTCACTGGTTGCGTTTCATAGGATGTTAGGAACATAAGTAAAACTGTGACCGAAATTCAATGAGAACATGTATACTGACGACTTTTCGATCGAAATAGGTTGAAGATAAATTACAATGTTAAAACCACTGTTAGTTTTAGAGAGATAGTCCCGTAAGCCTTTAAGGGGCATGATACAATTTGCGGAGAAATAACCCCCAACAGATGCTACCACTTCTTAAGAGTTTCACGTATATTCCACCTTTACTATAAAAAGACACTAAATTTCTTATTCCAGCTCACCATCACAGTCCGACTCACAAGTGAAAGGTGATAATTCATTTCCTCCGAAGAATCGATGGGTCATCAGCCAAAGTACTAACTCTTCTCGAGGTTGCTCAATCTCTAAAATGACAGATTTCACAATAACCAAGCCCCTCTTGCCTTCCAAAGACTGTTTCTGAACGTCCGTATTCTTGAAATTTCTCATTGATTTTTCACTTTACAGGCCAATCTTAGTAAAAATTAATCAAAAATTTCCAACCTTACATAACCCAGCTTGGAAATTTCTTATAAATTTTAGCGTGAAATTGTAGTTTGAGTAGCGTGACAGTAGCAACACTATTCTCAAACTGAACTTATACCTACTTTTTCTCGCCTAATGAAAGATTATGCTAAATTATTTCGACCTGAAATATTTGTTGCACGCATTTGCAGCCTGTCTTGTCTGTCCATAAAGTTCCTGTCCTTCAGGTATGTTCCGTTTTTCTTACACATGTGCCTTGTAGTATTTAATTGTATGTTAGTGATAGTAAGATAATGTGAATGAGGTTCTCCCCCTTTAGCACCTATAATTAGCAAATTCCCTCTCACTCTCTCTCAGAAAGAAAAAAAAAAATAAGGACATAGTTGGCAATGTTTCAACGCATTCTTTAGTATGAAAAAATAAAGTGAGTACCCTCACATTTGTAACAGTAACAGCAAATCAAACACGCCATGACTCCTCGCTTCATTACCTTCACATTTATACTGAAAATAATATTCACTATCGAATTACTTACATACTGTTAGCTGACGTAAATTCAATAAACTTGTGAAAATGCGATGAAGTTATGTTGTGTATAGTTGATTGTATTTTGAGACCGTGTAAAGGATTTTTCTGTTTCAGACTTTCAAATTTGCGTGCTCCGTAAATTGGTCGATTTTATAATACTATAGGGACAGCTTTCCCCGCATTTGATCAATTTGATTACTATAAAATAATAACAAGTCCATTTACTATTAATATTTATTATAATATTAATAGCAAATACCATTAATAATTAATAGTAATTGGTTGTATCTTCAGCAAAGACTAAGTAAAGAGTTTTTGTGCTTTACACTCTTTCACTTTTTCGTAGTCCTTAAATTGGTTAAATTTATAATGCAACAAATTTTTCCGCATTTGATTAATTTGAATTTAACATAGCCAAATAGCTAGTGTTGTCATTACTAGAAAATAAGTCCATTTACAATTAATATTATAAATAATATTAATAGTGTATAATATTAATAATTAAAGTAGCATTAAAATTGATAAGCGCTTTCTACTAAAAAAAAAAAAACATGGACATTTAAAAAATAATATATCAGTTGATTTCTGATATAAATACATAATTTCAGCTGTTTGAATGTTTAGAGAATAAGAAAACTTCTCTACCATTATTAAACTGCTAAGAAATTATTCTCAAAAACAAAAAACATACAGCAATTTTTTTAACATGTTTTGATAAAGGAGCATCATCGTGTTTTTATTGTACATGTAATGTTTCAAAATAAGAGCACAGAAAAGTATAATTATATTGGTGGAAGATTCACTGATGAAATTGTGTCGATAAATACCCTGTATTGAGAAAAATCTATATGTGATAGAGAAACACATACTTCATTTTCGGCTTTAGCACCCCATAAACATAAAGATCTGCCAAAATTATCAAATCAAAATTTTAGATGTAGACCCGTGTAATTGAGGCTAAGATCTCCGAGGGTGGCATAGAAAATGAAAACCATTAATGACTCCAAAGGAGAATAACTACTACAGTCGTTAGATTAATTTTTCTACATTGTGATTAGTTATCATGAGTGCACCTTTTAACGATCTACGCTTTATTTATTGTAATTTATTTCTTGATCATTCCTTTTAATAAATCCAATTTAGTTGTAGTGACCGGAGTAATGGATTTGTGAAATGGAACACCTTTAGGTAATTTAATCGGGTTTATGAAATCAATAATTCATATCGAGTAAGTACCCTCAGAGAAAATTTGCTTCAGGAATTAAATTGTTATCAGATAACTGTTGCGGATTTAATTTACATCAAAGTTCTGGCAGTATTAGACTTATACATCTACTTCCATTTTGGAGCAAGAAGAAACAAGATTTATTGTTTTCTTCTGCAGTTGTGATGGATCACTTGTTTCTCTTATTTTGCATATCGCGATTGATGGTATCAAAGTAATAAATGCATACTGAAACAAGTTTCCGGAATGTATAACTGCTACTGTTTCTTGTTATCTTCTTACACTTTCTTGATCCGGATCTACGACTTACAACTATATGAGATCTCCATTTGAAGAACAAGTGAAGTTTTGTATATTTCGAAGAAGTTTTGATATCTCTTTTCTAAATATAATTTATAGTCTGAAAGTAAGATCAAAGAGAAATGTAGTTAAATTATTCCATATCTGATTGTTTTTAACCCTAGAATTTACTTTAAGAGAGCTAAGTGTAAATACTTTTTAATTCAAAGAAATGCATTGTAATTAAAAAATAAGATATAAATAAATAAGAATTAGAGATTAGTTTAAATTTTTATCAGTTTAGAAAAGTAACTGGATTCTTTAGGCTCATTATATTCCGTTTATACTTCAGAAAAATGCGTAACACAAAATATTTATATTATGCTTTCAGCTAATTAATAGAAAACAGGCATTTTTTTTTCTTACGTTTATTATTTGTTGCCAGTTTTTATTGTGCTTTATTCTCGTTATATTTAGAAAAGCATTGAAAACTTTGCACAGCCATTCATCTTGAAATTTCATATCCATTATTCAGGGGCGTAGCATGAAAATTTGATTGGGGGGGAGACCCGATGTTTGGCGCCCTTTCTTATTCCTCATCTGAAAATGCCACCCACATACTTTCAAGAGTGTTACCATCTTTGGGATCGTGGGCACAGGCCCTCTCGTCGGTTAATACGTGTCCTCCCCCTCCCCCCCCCTCGTTCGGGGCATATTCCTAAAATCTGCCTAAAAAAAAGCTGCTTTTTTTTATTTACCTCCAATTAGCAGCCTTTTTTTTTCTCTCTCTCCATTTAACAGATTTTTTCTTTTTTTTTTTTTTTTTTTTTTTTTTATACATCTTTGGAGCATTCTAAATTTTTTCAGCGAATCTATATATTAATACGCAGGTCGCAGACATGAAATTTCTCTTACATTTTTAGCCTACTTTCAATAAAAGGAAGGGCTTACAAGTAGTATCGTTCGAAAGATATGGTTAATGTGCTTTGCAGAAATATATACATATATATATTCTCGTATGAGACTAAGCAAAAGTATCTTTCTTAGGATAACCAGAGTATTGGTTTGAGATAAAGTAGAACAATTGAAAAAAGATTTTTTTTTCCTCCTTTTCCAACAAGTTTAAAAGATATTATATTATAATTCAGGTAAAACATAAAATGAAAGTAGTAACTGATGCTAAGGAAAGCAACTTTATATTTTTAGAATGGACAATACTTAATCTTACCGACAGCCGTGGCCCATGTTACTCTATGGGAAAGTTTTATTTCATGATTACTCATTACATAATGCATACTTAAATTCTGTTTTCACATTCAGAAAATTTACAATCGTTTATTTATTTTTATTTTTAATGTAATTCTAAGTTCAAAAATCTTAATTTTCAATATGTGCCTTTTTCTCTTTCTTTCTTTTTATTTTTTTTTAACCGCAAAATGAAATATTAAAAATTTATCAATTTTTGGAAAATGAGTAAGAAAAACATAAGCCTTACACATTTGTTCTGATCCGGCTAGTCTTTCGAAAGAAATTAATTACTTAAAATCTCTCACACTTTCTCGAGGCTATAATCCCTCTATTATTAATAAAGCTTTATATAAATTCAAGAATCCTAAACGTTCTGATACCAAATTGAACGATCACAGTCTCATTCCAGTTGTTTTACCTTTTAATTTATCACTTTCTTTTAAAATTTCTAAAATTCTCTCACCGTTTGGTTTTAAAGTCATTTAGAAACCCGTTAACAAAATTAAATTATCTTCTTTTAAAGATCTCATTCCTACTGAAAACCGTTCTGGCATTTATTTAGTGCTATGTTCGTCGTGCAATTTAGTTTATATTGATCAAACGTTCATTAGGCGTTTGAAATATAGAATAAATGAGCACCGTCGAAATGTTCGTAATGAAGAGATCTCTAAATCTTCTATTGTTTCCCACTGCTGGGCTCACGGTTATCGTTTTGATTTTTCTAAAACTAACATAATTTCATCTCCTGTCTTCTCTTCCCATTTGAATATCCATGAAGTTTTTTACATATTTAAAAAATCGAAAAATCTTGTTAAGGATATTTGTTCTACTACGTTCTAGTCAGATGCTATGAAATTACTCACATAAGTTCGATTTTCGTTTAACTTTGATATTTTTTAAATTTTTAGATTTTGTTAAATTTTTTAATCTTATTTATTCATTTTCTTCTTTTATGTCATAATTCTGTAGTGCTGGCTCTAGGCTAATTTGGCAGGATGCCCTTTTAAACAGTTTTTAGCACCATGCGGCCCTTTTTCAACATATTTTAGCACCAGGCGGCACTTTAAAAACATTTTGGTACCAAGTAGCCTTTTTTAACATTTTAAATGTTTAGATTCCTTTAGATTTTTTTTCCTGACTTTTAGTCTTTCTTAGCAATAGTTCTGCAGCATTCCTGGAATAACAAATGCATACAGCCTAAATATATACATGGAAAATTAATTTACTTTTGTTACGTACAAAAATCATAACATAGAACACCGCAAATTATGCAAATAACGCTCCTTTTTATTGAATTCCCCCCCCCCCCCGGTCGCCCTTTTATTTTAGAGTCAGCACTATTCTCCTCACACCAGTATTTATGTTTACATTCATCTGTATGTATTTTTGCTGTTCGCTGAAAATGGTTTTGTGCGTTGCCACTTTGACTGCAGCACTTGTGCCTACTTTTTTCGTCTGACGAAGGATCGTGTGTTCTTTCGACCCGAAACAATTATTGCAAGTTTATTGCTTTTTATGGTGTTTATTCAAAGTTTTGTAATTATTGCTTTTAAACGGCTGTTCTGTGGTGTTTTCTTATTATGAAATTAGGTATTGTTCACTCTTAAGGGAAAAAAAAATCAGTAATTTATTTATTATTATTATTTTATATATTTAAACCAATTAAAAAACTTTTTTCTTTTTTCCCATATCGTGTAAAAAAATTTTAAGAAATGTAGTAGCCATTGCTAAGGAACGCGACACAATTACCGCATGCCTTTATGTGGAAGAACAAACTAAAAAAAAAAAAAAAAAATGTCCCGTTGTCCAGAATTAAATCTTTTTTGTACAGAAATTTATATCTTACTTAGGTGTTGGTGTCGGTGTTTGGGAAAAAGGCCGACTGACTGCTCTAGGGTCCTAGGCCTGAGGGGGAGTGCCTTCTGTGGAGGTCTTTCTAAGGGGTCCTAGTCCGTATTTACGCAAGTTTCGGAGAAAACATGGAAAATTCCGAACAGCTAGGCCGACAAGCGCGACCTGGGATCGTACCCGACACCTCACCTCTACCAGCTTAACAGAAAGATTGCGGATTCAATAATCGAGCCAATTGAACACCATCATGAAAGTCAGTCTCTGGTGCACGTAAACTCTGTCGTAGCTGCAATACCCTCCATGCTCCGTGCAGATAATACCTTTGGGGGATACTGAAGCGAGGGAACCATCCCTTCCGCAGAAGATAAAAATTGTCATGGCTTGTCTTCGGACCGCCACTGGGGTGTTAATCCCGTCCCGTCGCCAGTTGCCCAATATGTGCCTATTAATGCGACGTTAAATCAGCTTCCTCGCGCTATTTCATGTCAAGAAACACTACTTGAATTCTATAGACTTAAATATTTCAAAACCCGTAAGCAATGAAACTAAAAGAAAAAATTTGCTTAAAGGATCCCTTAGAATGAAAAATTGTTAGTGAGAAATCGTTATAACCAACTCAAACCTCATCTAATTTCGTTTTTATACGATATCCATAACGTACAATAAACTGCTTTTTTTTTCGAGCTAAGGTCTTGAAAAATCGTAATTTTAAGTTTTTGGAGGCTAGAAAGCGACTGTGCATACTTACGAGTCAGTTGTAAGTATCTGAAATGGAACAAGAGCGCCGCAGTCGCCACAGAGCGTGAATTTCCTAAGGTCAGAATTTTCAAGGGTCGTTGCATGGTAAGCGAACAGGCTGTTGTAGGTACCTGAAGAGGGAAGAACGCCGCTCAGCTGGAGTTTGCTGCTAACTTATTCTTAAAGGGTCCTGAATACGATCAAACTTTTCCACAGTCTTTTGCACGGTAAGCGAACAGACTATTGTAAGTCTTTGAAATGGGAAATCATGCCATAGGCGCTCCCAAACAGGAATTAGTTATGATCAGAATTTTTTAAGGGTCGTGAATACGAAGAGAATTTTCAAGGATTTTTTGCACAGTAGAAAAATAGGCTGTTATACACCTTTAAAAAGGCTGTTTTAGGTGCCTAATTATTTAAGAGGGCGCCACCTAACGGGAGTTTGCTACAGTCAGACATTTTAATGCAAACTTTTTTTGCTGGTCGGTGAACCAGTTGGTCGCCGAAGGCAGCTTCTGATGCATAAAAATCTTAAGTGTTTTTGGTAACTAACGATAATCAACAAAATTATGATCCACTTTCAAATGAACTTCAAGGCGCAAAACAGTGCCCCCAGAAACCTCATTATGCCTTTGTAGGTGCCTGAACAGTGAAGGGCGCCGCTCAGCTGGAGTTTGATAATATCTTATTCTTAAAGGGGCCCGAATACGATTAGAATTTTCAACAGTCTTTTGTACGGTAAGCGAACATGCTATTGTAAGTGAACAAAACGGGAAATCATGCCATATGCGCCTCCCAAACAGGAATTTGTTATGATCAGATTTTTTTAAGCGTCATGAATACGATGAGAATTTTCAAGGGTCGTTTGCACGGTAGGAAAACAGGCTGTTTTAGGCGTCTAATTAGTTTAAAGGGCGCCGCAGGCGCCACTTAACGGGAGTTTGCATTAAAATATCTGACTGTAGCAAACTTTTTTTGCTGGTCGGTGAACCAGTTGGTCAGCTTGTGATACTTAAAATTCTTAAGTGATTTTGGTAACTAACGATAATTAACAAAATTATGATTCATTTTCAAGCGAACTTTAAGTCGCAAAACAGCGCCTCCAGAAACTTCAATATGCCGCCCTATTTTTTGAAACATTGGGGTGTGAGACTCCCCCCCCCCCCATCCCCCCCTCAAGCTACGCCCCTGCCATTATTACGCATACTTCCTTAATGCAAACAAAGATAAAAATTCATTTTTATAAACCTGTTAACCTAATAACTAAGATGCATCTTAAGGTCTAAAGAATAAAAATATTGTATTTAATTATGATATTTTATGAAAAAAGTCTATCACATACAAAGAGAAAAAAAGGTTTCTACTGTGATAAATTTTATTGTAGTACTATATTGCCATAAGAAGAGAAGCGATTAAAAATTTCCGTACTATAAAACAATTTTGTCTGTTCCTATATTTAACGTAAATGTATTTATTGCTTCTATGTACATCAGTCTTTTGTTTATATGAAATTGGTAATTGAAATCAAATTCTTATAAATCATATAATTTATCAAACTGTAAAAAAATGTTTAATTAATACAGATCACTAAACGATAAGAATTCGTGTACATTTTTAATAATTTCATTCGCCTTTTAATTTACAAAATTAAAAATTAAAAGTGTGAAGTATTTATTATTATTATTATTATTATTATTATTTGGTTTGCTCAACCGACAAAATTAAATGAAATCACATGATTTCTATCTAGTTTTCATTATAAATGTGAATTAGTGTATAAGACATTTTAATTATTTATGTTTGTACTTCCTAAATTAATTGAAAGCTATATAAACGTAATATTTATAAATAGAAAATTTAGAACTTTTTTGTATAAAACGCATTTTTAGACTCTCTAAAGAGACGATGACAGCCTTAACCCTATGACGGCCATTTTTTTTTTTTTTTTTTTTTTTTTCTGAGAAAAAAATAAAACAAATATTTAATAAATTATCTGATGTGTTTCATTCAATAGGTCGTGAATTTTTTCAACTGACAATTCTATTCACCTATTCATGATAGTTATAGGTCTAAGACAAAAACAGATAAACTTCAGAAAAGAGTTTCATATTATATTTTATACTGCCCTTGGGATATATATGTCCGGTGGTTGCGAAAGGGTTAAATTTTTGAAATACATTTTTAGAACCACAATGACAACAAATGTAATGCTAATATCCTTGACCTTAAACCTAATTAGATATTATTTTTCTATGAAATCTGTAATTTTCAGTCACAAAAATGTTAGCTATTTCAGTTAATTTTTTTTAATAGAAACATTCTGTACGAAAACATTCTGAATATTCTGTATTTGCAACATTGAAATTCCCTATCAATAACCAGTTAGTCAATTTACCCAAAATTTGTATAAAAAATAACTTATGAAACAAATAAATTGTTTCAATTACAGTAACCGTCGCTTAATAAATTCACTGGTTAATAAAATCAGCCGCTTAATCTGATCAAATTGCTGGGAACGGAACCAAATTGATTCAAACTACTTTTAAAACCACTGCTTAATAAAATCAATATCGCCGGTTATTAAACTCAAAAAAATCTCTTCAGCAACAAAAATTTCATTTATCCACGCTAAACAGATTTTTCATTTACACTGTGATTGTTTATTTTTGAAAGAAAAAAGAAAAAAAAGAACAGCAATCCCTTCGTTATCTCTCTTTGTCGAAAATTTTACAATTGCAGCATAGTTGCAAATTAAACGCGCCCCATCACTTTCAAGAAACATATATTCTTCAAAGCGCGGTAATAAGTTATAAATTTGATTTAATTCACAAGTGATATATATATTTTTTTTTTTTTTTTAACTTTTAATTATTAAAAGACTATTTCAAGTTCTTATTTGGAAATAACTAAGAAGCAAGATGTTTAAACAGAAAGATTTTAAATTTAAAAGAAAAGCGTAAACTTTTCGCAAAGTAATAATGATTTTCCTCAAAGGAAAGCGCATCGGAACTTCAAATATGTTTAAATTACTTATTTTGAAGGAACAATTAATTAATTATCTATCAAAAATTAATTAATATTATTAATTCCCTTTTTTTTTTTTTTTTTTTTTTTTTTAATTTCTTTCCAAATTCAGGGAAGTAATACACTTTTCTTGAGTGCAAGGAATGTTCGCTGAATATTAAAATCAGCCGCTTAGTCAAATCACTATGATTTTAATAAACGGCGGGTACGGTATTCTTAAAATTGAGTCAGCTGTGAAGACGCAAATTTTTTGGGAAGGTTTTATTGCATCTTTTGTTTGCAGTATTCTATTATTTTTTATGTGTCCTTATTTTGCTATTCCTTAATTTTTTAACTAAGCTTACTGTTATATGACTTGTCTTGCTACCCGCGCAACATTCTTGTGTCAAATCTTAAAAAGTCAACTTCTTATTAGTTTGAATTTCCTTTTCATCTATTGACTTTACAACATCTTGCATATAGTTTCTTAGTGTTATAAATTAATTGCTTTATGGGTTTACTTTAATTTTCAGTTTTTATTTAGATTGCAAATATATCAGCTTTTTACATTAACTGCTAGATTTAAGTTTGCTTAGGAATTTTTGCCTTGGGACTTTTGTAAATATTTATTATACTCTCTCTCTCTCTCTCTCTCTCTCTCTTTTTTTTAATCAACATTTACATTTTCTTTCTTTATTTTTTTTTTTTATTATTATTATTAAATTTATTGTACTATAATGCTTTTTCTTTCTTTCTTTCTTTTTTTTTTTTTTTTTTTTTTTTTTTTTTGTAAATAGTATCAAATAAATTTATTTTATTTTCAGTTTTCATTTAATTTAACTGAACTTTTTTGTACATATTATTCGAGATTATTATTTAAATATAACTGGCCGATTATAAATTTAACTTATCACATATTCGTCATAATATTCTAGATTTTAATTATCATTATATATATATATAATTTGAATAATACAATAAGATCCTTCCCTTAAGTACTCAAAATCGTTATTAAAAAAAAGTTAAGAATAATCCATTTGATAAATATAACCATAAATTTCTCTTTCCCCATCATCATCGTACAATCAAAAGGATTAACACACACAAAGTCTAGAGTCGGAAATTAAACTCGAAGTTACACGCAATTCCTGTCATGAATTCATCCAAATAAATGTCCGATGAATCGACCATCATTAATCGGTAATTCAAACACGGATTGATTCCCGTTTCGACAAGTCTCGGATATTTTCCTTATCAAACCTCTTTGACACCACATTTGCATTCAAGTGGGCTGCAGAGGATGACGTCGTGTCACTCATGTTGCGGACAAGTATCTATTTTCTATCTATTTGCATGAGCGAAAGATTGATAGCAAATCGTGTTATTCTTTTGGCCCGGGCCATCCAAGACATATTTGTTTTACTTGCATTGAGTGACAGGAACAAGTATCCCGAAAACAGGTTTAGAAAATTAATCCCAGTAAATTTTAATGGGATTCTTTTCTATTTCCTTAACATGGGTCTTTGCACTTTTGGGGCAAGAAAGGGCTCAAAACATAAATATAACGAAAGTGTCGGGATAGACGCATTATGTGTCTAAGTAAATGAAAAATGTGGCAGAAAAGTCGGTAGCTAAACATTAGTAATTCATCTTATCATTAATATTATTTTGTTGTTTTTCTAAAGTAAGTGATTTTGCCGAGTACTTGTTTTAAAAAGGAACGGTTTTATTATTATTATTTTTATTGTCGTTTTAAGCAAATAAATGCAATGCTAACCGTAAATTCTGAAAGTCAGTTCTGAAAGTCAAATAGTAGAATAAAATAATAAAAGACACTATTTATTCGAACTTTGAAACATATATTATTTGAGTTATGTCATAAATCTGCAATTTCCAATATAGCACGGTAGAAATATTTTTAATTATTTGCTATTCAGTTTCTTTAAATAGGTCTTTGTACTTTAGGGCAAGAAAGGGCTCAAAATATAAGTATTTAAAAAGTAAAGACGCATACGCATTTTGAGACTCAATAAATTTAAAATATGAGGAAAAAAAGTTGTTTTTTGCGAGGTGTTGGAAAAGTGCACAGATATACTGGTGTTAAATAAATACTGATGAAAAAAATCTTTGTTACTCATATTAGTGCATTGCAGCTTTGATGATACACTCATGCCTACTTTTACGCAGGATGAAGGTTTGTACTTAATTATTTCGAATCAAGACAATATTTTTTTTTTCTATCTAAGGCATTTATTTTCTAAAAATCCTTTTTTTTTTTTTTTTTCATTAAATATTTTCATTTTATTCTATTTCATTTTATTCTATTTCTTCATTTTTCATTTTTCATTTTATTTTATTTATTGCTAAATATTTTCATTTTATACTATTATTAATGACATTTTTCGGGTTTAAAAAAAGGGGGGGGGTTGCGAAGTGTCGAAAAGTGTACAGATATACTGGCGTGGAATAAATACTGCACATATTGGTACATTGCAGCTTTCATCATACACTCATGCCTACTGGGGAAGGATTGTAGTTAATTATTTCGAATCGAGACAATATATTTTTTTTTCTATCAAAGGTGTTTTCTTTTAATTTCAAATCCTTCTTCTTCTTCTTTTTTTTTTTTTTTTTTTTTTTTTTGCGAAATGTCTGTTTAAAGAAAAAGTTTTTAATAAGAAAATCTATTTATAACTTTTAGTAAATAAATATTATGGTAACCACAACTTCTGAAGGTCAACGTAACGAAATAATAAAATTACAAAACAAATGTCGCTCTTTGCATATGCTTTGAAACATATATTGAGTTATACCACAACTTTGTGATTTTCAATGGACACTGAGAAAATTATTTCTTATTTCATTTCCTTAATATACTTTGCATTTTTTGGGCAAAAAAAGGGCCCGCAACAAAATGCATGAAAAGTGGTGGTACAGATGTATTATGTAACTAAGAAAATGAAGAATGTGAGGGAAATTTTGGCACTGAGCATTTTTATTTGTAATTCAATTTATTTATTTATCATTAAAATTCTTTTCTAGAATTTTACAATGCATTTGTTTATTTATTTATTTATCTTTTATGTATTTTAATGTATTTTTATTTTATTTTATTTATTTATTTTTTAAGAAAGTGTATTAAATATAATTTTAAATAAATAAATATTATGTAAACCATTTTTTCTGAAGATTAGCCGAATGAAATAATAAAATTACAAAATAAATGTCGATTTTTTATATGTGCTTTAAAATATATATTAATTGAGTAATACTATACATTTTTTTTTTTTTTTTTTTTTGTTTTTTCCTTTACACGAAACTGTGCATTTTTAATATAAAAAGTGGACCAAAACATAAATATAATCGATTTTATTTTCAAAATGTGGAATCATTAAATAATAACTATGAACAACTTTTACAATTTTCAAACTTGAATTACGAAATTTTTTACAGTATACAGTATAAGCCTAGAGAATAAAACGTAATCATTAAAAAATAGCAGCGCTTCTCGAAAATTAATAATTAAAGCATTTAATTAGTTGAGCTGAGGGTTACAGGTTTAGGGCATTGCTCATCAGTAGAATGTAGATTTTAAACAAGCCTCCAAATAATATTATATGTATTAAATGCTTTTTATTTATACAAAACACCTAATTACTCAAAAGAGAACACTATACTTTTCTCAATCACTCTTTTTATTCGTTTTAGGACATCAGATCATGAAATATCTGATCACCATTGTTTAATATATTTACTGAAAATATCATTGGCGCATTACTTGATTTCACATTACATTTTCTTTCATAAACGTGCATCTATTAACAAAAAAAATTTTACAAAAGCATTTATAAATAACTAGGAACGTTTAAGAAAAGAATTTAAGATAGATAAAACTGATTAAATTACTTACTTAATGTATTTTGAGTTCAAATAATAACTTGTTTTGATCGTTACTTTTGCACATAAGAAAATACAAAACTTTTCTTTCTGGAAATATTTTCTATTTTCTATTATTATTATTATTATTTTATGTAAAACAGTTAAACCTTTAAAAGAAAAAAATATACACTGAATGCACTGTTAAAAATTTCAACACAAAACTCTGTGCAATTTGTTATCTTAAATCTTACGTAAAATTACAGAGAAAAATAAACGGAGATGTTACAAAACTTATTTTAAACATTCATATTAATAACTAATATTAATTTAAGAAATTATTGGTGAAAATATATTTCGGACTTGGAATGTTTTTTCTAAAGTAGAAGCAGTCAGTTTTAATTTTAATTAAAAATTTAAATAATAAAATTAAGTAAAAATACAGAATAAAGATTGAGAATCTCGATTATTCCCTTTTAACTAAGAATTACTGTAAATTTACAGAATTTTTTAACAGTGTGTATTTTTATTCCTTTTAAGACATTAGATTATCTTTAAAAATATATTTTGAGAAACATTTATCAGAATTTTGAACATTACCTGATACAGACATCGCAGTTTCTTACTTAAAAGTGCCTTTAACAAAAAGAAATTTTACAAAAACGCATATAAATTTTTAAAAATTATTTTATAGATAGATAAAAGCTTTTAAATTACTTAATCAATGTATTTTAAGTTCAAAATAAAAACATTGTTTCGATTGTTACTTTTGGACAAAACAAAATGCAGAACATTTCTCTCTAAAAATGTTTTGTATTTTGTGTTTTTTGTGCAAAATACTTGAACATTTGACAGAAAACAAAATGTAATAAATGTATTTTTATACCTGTTAAGACATTAGATTATCTTTAAAAATATATTCTGAGAAATATTTATCGGACATTTGAACATTACCTGATACAGACATCGCGGTTTCTTCCTTAAAAGTTAATTTAATAAAAAGAAATTTTATAAAAACACATAAATATCAAGAAATATTTTTAAAATTATTTTAAAGATAAATAAAAGCTTTTAAGTTAATTAATGCATTTTACGTTCAAAATAATAACGTCGTTTCGATCGTTACTTTTGGACAAAACAAAATGCAGAACATTTCTCTCTAGAAATGTTTTGTATTTTGTGTTTTTTGTGCAAAATACTTAAATATTTAAAAGAAAAAAAAATTAATAAATGTATTTTTATTCCTTTTACGACATTAGATTATCTTAAAAAATATATTTTGAGAAATATTTATCGGAATTTTGTGCATTACCTGTTTCAAAAAACGCTGATTCCTACTTAAAAAGGAGATCATTTAATAAAAAGAAATTTTACAAAAACACATATAAATATCAAGAAATATTTTTAAAAAATATTTTAAAGATAGATAAAAGCTTATAAATTACTTAATTAATGTATATTACGTTCAAAATTATAACGTTATTTCGATCGTTATTTTTGCACAAAACAAAATTTAGAACATTTCTCTCTAAAAATGTTTTGTATTTTGTGTTTTTTGTGCAAAATACTTGAACATTTGACAGAAAACAAAATGTAATAAATGTATTTTTATACCTGTTAAGACATTAGATTATCTCTACAAATATATTCTGAGAAATATTTATCGGACATCTGAACATTACCTGATACAGACATCGCGGTTTCTTCCTTAAAAGTTCATTTAATAAAAAGAAATTTTATAAAAACACATAAATATCAAGAAATATTTTTAAAATTATTTTAAAGATAAATAAAAGCTTTTAAGTTAATTAATGCATTTTACGTTCAAAATAATAACGTTGTTTCGATCGTTACTTTTGGACAAAACAAAATGCAGAACATTTCTCTCTAGAAATGTTTTGTATTTTGTGTTTTTTGTGCAAAATACTTAAATATTTAAAAGAAAAAAAATTTAATAAATGTATTTTTATTCCTTTTACGACATTAGACTATCTTTAAAAATATATTTTGCAAAATATTTATCGGAATTTTGTACATTACCTGTTTCAAAAATCGTGGTTTCTTATTTAAAAGGGAGTTCATTTAATAAAAAGAAATTAAAAAAAAAAAAAAAAAAAAAAAACATATAAATATCAAGAAATAGTTTTTAAAAATATTTTAAAGATAGATAAAAGCCTATAAATTACTTAATTAATATATTTTATGTTCAAAATAATAGCGTTGTTTCGATCGTTACTTTTGGACAAAACAAAATGCAGAACATTTCTCTCTAAAAATGTTTTGTATTTTGTGTTTTTTGTGCAAAATACTTAAACATTTAACAGAAAAAAAATTTAATAAATGTATTTTTATACCTGTTAAGACATTAGATTATCTTTAAAAATATATTCTGAGAAATATTTATCGGACATTTGAACATTACCTGATACAGACATCGCGGTTTCTTCCTTAAAAGTTCATTTAATAAAAAGAAATTTTATAAAAACACATAAATATCAAGAAATATTTTTAAAATTATTTTAAAGCAGGGTTGGGTTTCTTCCGGAAGAAACTAGTTTCTTCCAGGACAGTGGAAGAAACTGGAAAAAACCGGAAGAAACTGGAAGAAATGGAAGAAACCGGAAGAAATTAACCAGAAGACAAAACAGATGTTCGAAATTAAAATTTATGAACTATATAAACTCAAAGCATAAATATAATGTCAAATCTAAACTATAATCCAATTAATATTAAAAATATTGTTACAAAAAAAAGTTATTTTATAACAAACATTAAATATATATAGGTGATGGGTTTTTACTTTTCAATATGATATTTTTAGAACTCTTTGCATATATACTATCTCATATTAGTATACATTCAGACAGTACAAGTGATAATAATTACGGAATTAACCATAATATTTGCACTTTTCTTTTTAAAGGATACAATTTTTTGTATAAACTCGAAGCTGGTAAACTGTATCAATAAGTAATATACCTACTTTTAAACTGTCCCGCAAGTTCTCTGGGATTAAAAAAAAAAAAAAAAAAAAAAAAAGCATAGTTTGTATTTATCTATTTTAAGTTGAAAAATAAAGTGCAGTATTGAACTACTCTAAAAAACATTTCATTTGTTTTACAGTTTTTAACTCTAACTCTCAAAAATTTTGTCTAGAGGTTGTGCGGATTATAGGAATTTTTAGATTAGAGATCATTGCCTTTGTTTACAGTTTTCTTTTGCAGATACAGAGTCAGTTATTATTAATTCATGAGAATAGACTATTTCTAATAAATTTTAGAATAAAGTATTTCTTCAATATTAATAAAACTAATCGATCACATTCATATATGATAAATAATTTAAGTATATTCAAATAATAGGTACCTATAAAATGTAAACAAACATATTTAAAAAATATGAAACTAAATATTTTTGAAAGTTCGGAAATGATATTCATCACTGATTAATTTTGTTAAACATTGATGTAATAGTGATTTGTTTTAAGCACTAGTCTGTATGAATTGCAGGATAATAAATACAAGAATGTTACCCCCCCCCCTCCCAAATTGAGTTTCAAAGCAAGGGTTAAGCTAAAAATTTGATTTTAAAAAAAGTAAAAATGTGAGAAATGTGAATTTATTTGAAATATGAGATGTAAATTTCTTTTTCACTGTACTGTATTAGGAAAATGAAGTTTTTGATAACATTTTGTAATACAGTAATTATTGAATACCGGCTCTTTTAATTTACTGAATGTTTGTTAAGAGCTGTTTTATCAGAAAGTATAAGCAAGTGATACAAACTATTATTTATTACCAGTTAAAGAAATAAAATTGTCTAAATAATAAATTATAAAACTTTACGCTTTTTAAATTGAAATTGATTTTTTTTACTGGATTTTGAGTATTTTGGAACGTGATTATCAGATACCGAAGATCACTTTGGTAAAAATTTCATAATTATTAATTAAATATGTAATTAAATTTGTATAGGTATAATTAAAGTTACTTAAAGTTGTTTATAAGATAAATGCATCCATTGTATCTTACAAATCTGCAATTTATAGGATAAATTTTTAAGAAAAACAGTTTCTTCCATTTCTTCCACTTGGAAGAAACCTATTTCTTCCGGCCGGTTTTTTCCATGGTTTTTTCCGCGGTTTTTTCCGCCTTGGAAGAAACTTGCCAACCCTGTTTTAAAGATAAATAAAAGCTTTTAAGTTAATTAATACATTTTACGTTCAAAATAATAACGTTGTTTCGATCGTTACTTTTGGACAAAACAAAATGCAGAACATTTCTCTCTAGAAATGTTTTGTATTTTGTGCAAAATACTTAAATATCTTAAAGAAAAAAATTTTAATAAATGTATTTTTATTCCTTTTACGACATTAGATTATCTTTAAAAATATATTTTGAGAAATATTTATCGGAATTTTGTACATTACCTGTTTCAAAAATCGCGGTTTATTATTTAAAAGGGAGTTCATTTAATAAAAAGAAATTAAAAAAAAAAAAACATACAAATATCAAGAAATAGTTTTTAAAAATATTTTAAAGATAGATAAAAGCCTATAAATTACTTAATTAATGTATTTCATGTTCAAAATAATAGCGTTGTTTCGATCGTTACTTTTGGACAAAACAAAATGCAGAACATTTCTCTCTAAAAATGTTTTGTATTTTGTGTTTTTTGTGCAAAATACTTAAACATTTAACAGAAAAAAATGTAATAGATGTACTTTTATTCCTGTTAAGACATTAGATTATCTTAAAAAATATATTTTGAGAAATATTTATCGGAATTTTGTGCATTACCTGTTTCAAAAAACGCTGTTTCTTACTTAAAAGAGAGTTCATTTAATAAAAAGAAATTTTACAAAAACACATATAAATATCAAGAAATATTTTTAAAAAATATTTTAAAGATAGATAAAAGCTTATAAATTACTTAATTAATGTATTTTACGTTCAAAATTATAACGTTATTTCGATCGTTATTTTTGCACAAAACAAAATTTAGAACATTTCTCTCTAAAAATGTTTTGTATTTTGTGTTTTTTGTGCAAAATACTTGAACATTTGACAGAAAACAAAATGTAATAAATGTATTTTTATACCTGTTAAGACATTAGATTATCTTTAAAAATATATTCTGAGAAATATTTATCGGACATTTGAACATTACCTGATACAGACATCGCGGTTTCTTCCTTAAAAGTTAATTTAATAAAAAGAAATTTTATAAAAACACATAAATATCAAGAAATATTTTTAAAATTATTTTAAAGATAAATAAAAGCTTTTAAGTTAATTAATGCATTTTACGTTCAAAATAATAACGTCGTTTCGATCGTTACTTTTGGACAAAACAAAATGCAGAACATTTCTCTCTAGAAATGTTTTGTATTTTGTGTTTTTTGTGCAAAATACTTAAATATTTAAAAGAAAAAAATTTAATAAATGTATTTTTATTCCTTTTACGACATTAGACTATCTTTAAAAATATATTTTGAGAAATATTTATCGGAATTTTGTACATTACCTGTTTCAAAAATCGCGGTTTCTTATTTAAAAGGGAGTTCATTTAATAAAAAGAAATTAAAAAAAAAAAAAAAAAACATATAAATATCAAGAAATAGTTTTTAAAAATATTTTAAAGATAGATAAAAGCCTATAAATTACTTAATTAATGTATTTCATGTTCAAAATAATAGCGTTGTTTCGATCGTTACTTTTGGACAAAACAAAATGCAGAACATTTCTCTCTAAAAATGTTTTGTATTTTGTGTTTTTTGTGCAAAATACTTAAACATTTAACAGAAGAAAAATTTAATAAATGTATTTTTATACCTGTTAAGACATTAGATTATCTTTAAAAATATATTCTGAGAAATATTTATTGGACATTTGAACATTACCTGATACAGACATCGCGGTTTCTTCCTTAAAAGTTCATTTAATAAAAAGAAATTTTATAAAAACACATAAATATCAAGAAATATTTTTAAAATTATTTTAAAGATAAATAAAAGCTTTTAAGTTAATTAATACATTTTACGTTCAAAATAATAACGTTGTTTCGATCGTTACTTTTGGACAAAACAAAATGCAGAACATTTCTCTCTAGAAATGTTTTGTATTTTGTGTTTTTTGTGCAAAATACTTAAATATTTAAAAGAAAAAAAATTAATAAATGTATTTTTATTCCTTTTACGACATTAGATTATCTTTAAAAATATATTTTGAGAAATATTTATCGGAATTTTGTACATTACCTGTTTCAAAAATCGCGGTTTCTTATTTAAAAGGGAGTTCATTTAATAAAAAGAAATTTAAAAAAAAAAACATATAAATATCAAGAAATAGTTTTTAAAAATATTTTAAAGATAGATAAAAGCCTATAAATTACTTAATTAATGTATTTCATGTTCAAAATAATAGTGTTGTTTCGATCGTTACTTTTGGACAAAACAAAATGCAGAACATTTCTCTCTAAAAATGTTTTGTATTTTGTGTTTTTTGTGCAAAATACTTAAACATTTAACAGAAAAAAAATTTAATAAATGTATTTTTATACCTGTTAAGACATTAGATTATCTTTAAAAATATATTCTGAGAAATATTTATCGGACATTTGAACATTACCTGATACAGACATCGCGGTTTCTTCCTTAAAAGTTCATTTAATAAAAAGAAATTTTATAAAAACACATAAATATCAAGAAATATTTTTAAAATTATTTTAAAGATAAATAAAAGCTTTTAAGTTAATTAATACATTTTACGTTCAAAATAATAACGTTGTTTCGATCGTTACTTTTGGACAAAACAAAATGCAGAACATTTCTCTCTAGAGATGTTTTGTATTTTGTGTTTTTTGTGCAAAATACTTTAATATTTAAAAGAAAAAAAATTTAATAAATGTATTTTTATTCCTTTTACGACATTAGATTATCTTTAAAAATATATTTTGAGAAATATTTATCGGAATTTTGTACATTACCTGTTTCAAAAATCGCGGTTTCTTATTTAAAAAGGAGTTCATTTAATAAAAAGAAATTAAAAAAAAAAAAACATATAAATATTAATAAATAGTTTTTAAAAATATTTTAAAGATAGATAAAAGCCTATAAATTACTTAATTAATGTATTTCATGTTCAAAATAATAGCGTTGTTTCGATCGTTACTTTTGGACAAAACAAAATGCAGAACATTTCTCTCTAAAAATGTTTTGTATTTTGTGTTTTTTGTGCAAAATACTTGAACATTTAACAGAAAAAAAATTTAATAAATGTATTTTTATACCTGTTAAGACATTAGATTATCTTTAAAAATATATTCTGAGAAATATTTATCGGACATTTGAACATTACCTGATACAGACATCGCGGTTTCTTCCTTAAAAGTTCATTTAATAAAAAGAAATTTTATAAAAACACATAAATATCAAGAAATATTTTTAAAATTATTTTAAAGATAAATAAAAGCTTTTAAGTTAATTAATACATTTTACGTTCAAAATAATAACGTTGTTTCGATCGTTACTTTTGGACAAAACAAAATGCAGAACATTTCTCTCTAGAAATGTTTTGTGTTTTGTGTTTTTTGTGCAAAATACTTAAATATTTAAAAGAAAAAAATTTTAATAAATGTATTTTTATTCCTTTTACGACATTAGATTATCTTTAAAAATATATTTTGAGAAATATTTATCGGAATTTTGTACATTACCTGTTTCAAAAATCGCGGTTTATTATTTAAAAGGGAGTTCATTTAATAAAAAGAAATTAAAAAAAAAAAAACATACAAATATCAAGAAATAGTTTTTAAAAATATTTTAAAGATAGATAAAAGCCTATAAATTACTTAATTAATGTATTTCATGTTCAAAATAATAGCGTTGTTTCGATCGTTACTTTTGGACAAAACAAAATGCAGAACATTTCTCTCTAAAAATGTTTTGTATTTTGTGTTTTTTGTGCAAAATACTTAAACATTTAACAGAAAAAAAATGTAATAGATGTACTTTTATTCCTGTTAAGACATTAGATTATCTTAAAAAATATATTTTGAGAAATATTTATCGGAATTTTGTGCATTACCTGTTTCAAAAAACGCTGTTTCTTACTTAAAAGGGAGTTCATTTAATAAAAAGAAATTTTACAAAAACACATATAAATATCAAGAAATATTTTTAAAAAATATTTTAAAGATAGATAAAAGCTTATAAATTACTTAATTAATGTATTTTACGTTCAAAATTATAACGTTATTTCGATCGTTATTTTTGCACAAAACAAAATTTAGAACATTTCTCTCTAGAAATGTTTTGTATTTTGTGTTTTATGCAAAATACTTAAACATTTAAAAGAAAAAATATACTAAATGTATTTTTACTACTTTATCTTTAAAAATATATTTTGAGACACATTTATCGGAATTTTGATACTTGGTACAGACATCGCGGTTTCTTACTTAAAAGTGCATTTTATCAAACAAAAATTACAAAAATCACATATGAATACCTAGAAATGTTTAAAAAATGATTTTAAAGATAAATAATAGTGTTTAAATTACTTAAGTTATTTTGTTTTCAAATAATAGCGCTGTTTCGGTCGTTACTTTAATATAACAAAATACAAAAATACTACATAACAAAATACAAAATATTTCGTTCTTGAAATGCTTTGTATTTTGTGCTTTTTAATGCAAAACTCTTAAAGACTTAACTCGTTATATAATAAATACATTTAAAAGAATGTATATAAAGAATGTATACTAAATTTGTTTTTGTTCCTTTTAAGGCATCAGATTATCTTTAACAATATAGACGATATCTTAATATCTATTTTGTTTATGTACGCAAGCAAGCTGCGCTAAAAATACGATTTTCAATGTAAAATCAAGCTGCGCTAAACATACGGTTTTCAATGTAAAATATGTTATAATGAAATGAATAACATATATGGGTTTTAGGGCAACTCTAAAATTACTTTCTAAAAAAAAATAATAATAATAATTGCAAATAGACAAACAAGCAGACAAATTGAAACTACAAATATTTTCAATTTTGCTAGAGATTGTCAAAACCCCATAATACAAGTTAAAATTCCCTTTGAACAATTTCAATTTACTTTCTATAAACTGATTTTTTTTTTTTTTTTTTTTTTTTTCTTCACTCTCTCTCTCCATTTTTATTTTCCTTCCTTTTTTCTCGCTATATCAATTATTCATGTTTATCATAAACATATCTCATAGAAAAAATATGCTTTTGTGCACCTGAAGTGTATTAATTTTGATAGGTTTTGTTCGGTGTAAATATGTTAAAATATTGAAGAAACGCTACATATCGGCCGTAATGTATCTGAAATTTTTGTAAGTCCTGTACAAGAACCGTAAGTGTTCTTTATGTTATTTTGAATAAAAAACATGCCATTGTGTGCCAAAATAATATGTATATTATTTTTCAAGCATTATAAAAATATTTACAGAAATGCAAATGCGCAATGGCCGACAATCTAATTCATAAACATTTTTCAACTGCCTTAGAGAATGTTAAAACGGATAAATAGAAACAAGGAAAAAGCACTTTTTTTTTTTTTTCTAAGTCATTTCTGATTTCAATTTATTACTTTAAACTACGATAATTGTATGAATTTGAAAGCTGTCATGTAACAGAATATTAGAAATCGAGTATTGCTTCATCAGTTTTAAATAGAAATTCTTAAACCATTCACAACAAACATTAAAAGTTCAAAAAACAAGTAGAGAAGTTATTCAACTTTCCAGTTTACCAAGAACTTTAATAATTCATTTTGCGTGGTTTTGTTTCGAGAAGTGTGAAAATTAATTGAAAATACTTTTAAACGTAATTAACATCTGCTAATTTATTTTCACAGCCTTCAATCTTTGATCTTTTAAGTAACTATTTATTTTAAAGCTATCTCATCGTGCATTGAAAAGGATTACGTTAACAGCAAACAATTCGTGAAGTGTAGTTAATAAACAGGGTTTTTGAAAAAACTTGACCTCACGTTCAGTTTTATAAGTATTGATCTTATACATGTATAACAAATTACAAAATTGAATAAAAATGATAAATAAATATACAGAATTTTCCAAAATTTATCGAAATTTTCAGATTATTCACTTTTAGAAGAAAACAAATTTAGCTTCTGCCCAAAAGAACTTCATAGTAGTAAAATGTGTCTCGTATCCTAATAAAGCCATGTAGAAAATTTCATCGTGTCAGAAAAAAATCCTAGAGATATATATAAATCTAGTTGTTGATACATTAGTGTAAAATTAAAATACAAATTTGTTTGTTTACGTTATTATTGCTCTTACTTGTAATTTGACCCTTGAAACTCGATCTTCTTATTTAATATACATTTATATACATATATATGTGTGTGTTTGTGTGTGTGTGTGTGTGTCTGCGTGTTTTTAATGTCCTATTAGGAATTAATTGACTTCTCGGATATTCGTTAAAATTCTTCGTGATTGTAAATTTTATTCCACTTTTATGGATTTTTATCTTTGTTTTTTAGTTATTTATTTTCATCTTCCTATGAATTTCATGCTTTAAATCTTGCTATTGGTTTCATTTGTAATGTTCTATTAGGTATTAATTGGCTTTTTTGCACTCTAAATTACGCCTATTTGCATATAATATTGAATGAAAGCCCATGATGACGTATCGATATTGCACGCTCTCACCATTTGGATTCTTTTTGTTTTTTCCTGTTTTTCATGTGGTAGGGTAGGTGCTCCAGTGATTGACATGCTCCAGTAATTGACATCTATCCCGAAATAATTAATAACTAAGAAAAATAATAAAATTATATATCTTACATATAAGAACACTGACCATAGGGTGCTAATAACTGGTAAAATGAATAACTAGCAGTGTCAAACACTGGAACGTAGGATGCCAATTACTGATAAAATGAAAAACTGGCAGCGTCAATTACTAGAACTCTGAGTGGGTGTCAAATAAAATTCATAAAAAAAATAATAATTGTTATCAAATGTATATATTTTAACACATGTGTGGTTCTGAAGGTCTTTCGTACCATATGTACTAACAGATTTCTAAAAATATTTTCTGATGACTAAAACATTAAAAACATCAGAGATTGCTCTAAAAGTGTCAATCACTGGTGCACTTACCTTATATCATTTTTTCCTATGCAATATATATTTTTCATTTCATCTTCTAGAATGCTTCAAAAGATTTTCATAATATATATATTCTCAGAGCCCATAGTATAAAGAAGTAACATTACTAATAACAAAAAAAAAAAAAAAAAAAAAAAAAAAAAAAATGAAAGTATAATGAAAATCAATACTTCATCAGGAGCATATATTGATTTATTATATGCAAATATACAATACTCTGCAATGAAGAGACGCTAAAAATTGGTTTAAGCTAACGTTGTTTACTTATGATATCATGGAAACATTATTATAATTGTCTAAAAAGGAATTAAAGTCAAAGTCAAGAAATTTCGAACACACTTGATAACAAACTTGAGTAACTATAAAAATGTCATATATATTTTTATGTATTTAATAAATAAATCTATAAAGTAATGCTATAAGCTATAAGTACGCAATAGTCAAAACTTGTTGGTTTTACCGTAAGAGAAAAAACGAATCGATTCATTTAATAAAATAAAATGTATAAATATATTGTTAGACTAATGTTTTTCTATTTTTCTCTATAAAATCGTTACGTGATGAAAATAAAACTGAACAGTAGATTTTTTTTTTTTTTTTTACCTTTTTAGTTGGCATGTGCAACATTTAATACCATAAACCACTTTGTTTCACTTTAGCCTTGAATATGATTCTTATATTTCCTTTCTTCTCCAGAGAATGGAATTTTCCGCGTTTGAAGATTCTTCTTTTCCTCTATTGACTCTTTTTTGTTTGTTTGTTTGTTTAATGGTGCCGCACAGTTAAATTAAAAAAAAAAAAAAATAAGTAAATAAATTAATCAACAAATTATATATATATATATTAAAAAAAAAAAAAAAAAAAAAAAAAAAAACAGTGGGGCCTGAATACGATTTGGATATTACTTACAGAAAGGATAAATTTCTTTCACTTGACAAAAATAGTATAGTTACAAAAATCACAAATTGCTTGTGTTATCAATTACTTCTTTGGAAAAATGCAAGTTTTTCTTATTGATTTTCTTACTAATCACCCAAATTAACTAAATAAATATTTAGGCTCTTAATATTTTATACAAATAAAGATTTTGAACCTTTCGACAGAATACATAATACCTCTGTCTATGGATGATTTCTGTAAGCAACTTTCTATTCTCTAACATATTCATAGAAGAAAGTAAAAAGTTCGATTTCCAGTTTCTGATGGATTTACATGCTTTGAGATGTCTTTAATACGATTCAAATATTTTTTAGAAAATCTTCGTCTGTGTGTATAAGTGACAAAAATTTTGCTTCAGCTCTAAACCAAAAACTAATGCTCAAATTTTTATAATAAAATTTTTTATTTAGATGCTCCATGATATTGATTGGCGTCTATTAATTTTTGGTGCATATTGCCAAATAGCTGGCACTACTATACTCCAATATCTTCCCTTTAAGGCTATATCCAAGTCTCTATAGTGTAAAATTGCTAAAAATTTAATATATCAGAGGGTTTTTATTAAAAAATATCCTGATTTAGTTTGATGCATATCAACTGAAATGTTATGCTGTTATGCTGTAATTTTATCTGGAAATGGAAAGACTAAATCTCAGATTTTATAGCATACGAAATCATTAAACTGGGTATGTCAGATAGCCTTTTAGAGAAAGTATGATGGCTTAATTTGGACGTATGTCGGTCGACAGGTGGGATTGTAAATTACTCACAGTCTTTGATTTTCCATACGACTACATTTCAGAATCTATTGGTTAAAATTACACCAAATTGTATGTAAAATGTATATTGCAAGAAGCAATGATGCATCTTAACCGATAAGTGACGGCGCTGTTATGTAGAATTATGCCAAAGATAGCTTTGTAATGGCCGCAGTATACAACTATGTTTTGTCAAATAATATTTCACAATATGACAAACACATAACTACATTTTAATTCGATATTTTCCTCAGATATTTTTTTTCTTATGTTAAAGATTTTACCTGCCTCATTTCGTTTAAACAATCTATTATTGTTTTTATTTTGCTTCGTCAATAAAATATTTAAATTAAAAACATCGACTTGATAGCTATCATCTCACCGACTCATAACTCACTGACAACTTTTAATTTTTACTTTAATCATTCTGATTTAGTTTACTTACGGCTATGCAAGCGAAATTAAATACGATAAGTTTTCTTTTGATTAATAGCCCACAAAACATTTAAAAAGCGTTATTGTATTTGTAGAAAAAAAGATAATGATCGTTCTTTATCTCAAGTTTAATCAACGGATAATTGGATTTGAATGTTTAATAATGCATTGGTCTCGTTTCCTTTAAATTATCTTTAATAAATTGTATAATTTACTTGAAAATATTCAATAATTAATCTTTTTTAATCGTCATGTGCTGTTGTTAACTAAGGCTGAGTTAAAAATTGCATTCATAAAATGTTACGTATTATGTTCTCCGGTAGCATAATTTTTATTTTCTTCTATATATATATAAGAAGGAAGTATTGGATTCGGGAAGTTTTTCGAACTGTAATTTTTGACGAATTTACAGGTTTTGAGTTGTTTAAATACGATCTGATTGTTTTTAGGAAATGTGTGTGTGTGCTTGTGTGTGTGTCACAAATTTTGTGGACACTGTATCTCAAGAATCAATGAACGAAATTTTACTAAACTTGGTATTTAGTTGTACCCTGACTTAAACTGGTAATTATTACATTTAGGGATAAATCGCTCGACAGGTGGCGCTGTGATTAATTTTTTTTCTAAATTTTTAACATTGCAGTATAGGACAAAATTTCGTGTAAATGCTCATGAGAGTCATTTTTGACGCATAATTGTAAAATTAATGTGAATTATTGATAATAGTAGTAGTGAACTAGGGGGGAAAGTGTGTACTTGTAGGAATACCGCTCCCCCTCCTGGGGGGAGTACACCCCTCCTTCCCCCCGGATGTGTAAATTTTTAGTATAGGTATCTTTGGAAAGAACTCTTCAATATCCTTAAAACGAATGGTTGAATCATAGATCTGTAATAATTTAAAACAAAATTATCAATTTTTTTCATTTTTAACAAGCAAAAAAACTGAGGAAAAAAAAAAATCTGATATTGGCACAAAATTGACTTTCTTTCGGCATTTAGTATTACGCTTTGAGATAAAAATCGTCTGCATGGAAAACAATTTCAATAAAAAATACTTTAATAAATAATTTGTACTGCGTGAATTTGCATAAGATTATACAGAAGAAAGTCTGGTGATGGCCGCAACATATTACTTTGGAGTTGTCTTTAGAATATCTAATTTGGCAAATTAAAAATACAAACAGGGTTCCCTGTTGCGACATGTTATGTAACTTAAAATTCTTATGTCTTTCCATACTACGTTTAATTTAAAGTCGGAATTAATTTAGATCAATAACATATTTTTCTTTTTTACATTGATGAACATTTTAATGACTTTTTAAACATGTTATGTATGTGATAAATATGAAATTTGTGACAAGTAAAGTTTTAATATATTGTTAAAACAAAAACTAAATCAAAATAATGTATTAAAAGCAAAAACTTAGTAAATTAAACTTTCTTTAATAGCTTACTAAATGTACTCAAACATTATTTATTCTACGCAATCAGGCTATCATATAAAGTAATTGACTAGTTCTTTTCGATTTGTTAATTTGTTATGTTGATTAGCACATTATGAATTATACAAACGGACAAATAGACATTTTCTAAAAATATTTCTATTATTATTGTTTGTTTGTTTGTTCTTTTTTTTTTTTTTTTTTTTTTTTTTTTTTAAGGGGAAAAAATACTTATCTTCAATCCAATCAAAAACAACAGATACTTAAACTAGAAAGCGTCCCTCAATACAAA
Source organism: Salticus scenicus (assembly GCA_963930645.1). NCBI lineage: Eukaryota > Metazoa > Arthropoda > Arachnida > Araneae > Salticidae > Salticus > Salticus scenicus. The sequence continues at coordinate 262,508,773 of OZ005649.1, read as the reverse complement.
ACGTTGGTACAACTCGATCCATTTAATTACCGTTATGTCACTGATCTTACCCATAAATTGTATGCATTTGTGATTTTCCCGTTAATAAATGCAACAAGAACAGCGCAAAATTAGATTCATGTGAACCTGATGCTATGTGTTACTGACTTGGAATAACTTTGTTATACGCTTAAAGAAATGCATTTGTTCTTGTTTATAATTTCTAACACAGAGTGTTGCTCTGGGGAGATGGATTACCAGGCCTGAATCTAAGAATTGCGATGAATTAAAGTGTAGCACGTATAACGATGATGGATGAATTAAAAAAAAAATAGAAAAGGGGGAAAAAATACCAGGAACTAATCTTTAAGTTTTCTTGTTTATCATAACTTATTAGGATAGAAACCCTATTCAAACCCAATTATTAAAACATTCCGTGTTCTTCACAAACATGCATAGAAAATAATCTTGAACACATTTCTGTATTCATATTCTTTAGATTTGTAAATAATAGTTATTAAAATAAATTTCTTGATATTTTCTCGGAGTTTTCTTAATTAGTTGTACGAATAGCTAGTTATACGATACATTTCTCGTAAACATTCAAAACTTCTCCAGAGTTGGGATTAAAACCAAAGAGTTCTAATTAAAATTATAAAATAGGAAAACAGTCATTCTGTTTTTCTAGAACAATTATGAAAGTAAATTTTTAACCTTTCTGAGTCTTAATACTTAAAAAGAAAATACTGACAAAATATTTTAATAAGTACTGCATTATTTTTGTATTGCGTTTATTTTCAAACGCTAAGTATTTACCTTCCCTTATTTCTTGATGTATCGTATACGATCAACATTAGATTCACAAAAATGGCCATTATTAAAAGTAAACATTAATTAAAGTAATCATGAGTAATTATCTGGATCACGTAGGCAATAAAAGTGCAGCATAGTAAGCTTTGATTTTAATCGACTATCCATTCATCTCCCCGAGATAAAGGTGTTTGGCGCTTCTTATATGTATATATGTACTAGCAGGCTTTGTTCACTTTGCTGGTAATTAGATTTATTATTTTTTTTTTTTTTTTTTAATCGAATATTGAAACATTGGAATAAATATAATTTCGACTGGTGATTGTTTTCAGCAAATCAAAACCATGATCAAGTACCGTGATATATTGCCGTGAAATGTAAATAATATTTAATAATTTGAGTTTCATTATGTTAAAAAGAAACACGGTTAATTTTAAATAAAATAAGTATGCATTTACATTAGGGAATAAATTTTGTAAAGGACCCCCCTCGGCGAAATTTGAAATTTGGCACCGAAATAGCTTGGACGTTTCTCGCCAAAGTCTTTATATTTACAGTCGGCAGAAAAATTATTGAAGCACACATCCACATTTTTATTTTTTTAAGTTTGATTGTTAATTTTTATCATCAACTTTTATCATCAACTTACTTTTTATAAACAGTATAAAGACTAAGATCATGACTCGACAAATATTTACTTAATAAAACAGTATTAGGTGCATATCTTTTAATTACAAATTATTGCTAGCGCTTAAATAATTTTGCTACGGACTGTACGCAATTGCGATAGCCATTTTCATTCATCAGCAAAAAATATTAAAAGTAGCCAAGGTGGTCCTATAAAGCTGTACCCACATAACTTTTCGGACCATAAAATAAAAAAAAAATATATATAAGGCTATTTGATCAATTGAAATTAATACATATTAAAAAAAAAAACTTTAAAGCTATTATGACATCAGTTTTATTAGAAATTTTTGTGGGTGTGCAGGTTAATTTTTTCACCTTTTTTTTATTCACGTGTAAAGAAATGTTTCTTTTTATGTTAAAAAAAATAAATGAAAATGAAATAAAACGTTGCAAGCATTTAATTCTATTGGCATCAGCTTAAAATTGCAACTCAAAGAAAAGTGTCGGAGAAGAAAACGCACAAATTGCATAAAACACATTTTTTATGGTAAATTTCACTGACTAATTTAATATTTTAGGAAACTATGAACTTATAACGTGTTTCATATCAAAAACATTGTAATTCTATAATTAAAAAAAAAAATCTAACATTTCCTAAATAAATATTATATATTATCAGGTTTTTATCTCTTGAAAGAGTTATAAAACTATGTTTTTTTTTTTTTTTTTTTTTTTTTTTTAGAGCTATTAACGCCGTTAGGGCTTTTGGCTCCTAATTTTCTTCTTTTGAATTTTTTATACATTCATCCAAAACATCTGTCTTGCATGTGTTCCACGTATGATATCAGTTTAACTATCAAAAAACTTTCATGAAATTGTATAGCTGGACTCCATCAACCCTGATAGAAGTGACTTCATCTACAGATTAGAATGAAACAATGTGAAACAAAGAAATTGCGGATAAAATTTTATAAATTATCCGTAGCCTGTGATTCTTGTAGAGATCCTACCAGTCCTCGTATTCACATTAAGGCAAGATTTAAAAATAACACGAAATATAATTTTTCTTTATCGTTATACAATTTACTGAAAAATATGTTAAAACTATATGTATTTTAAAAATGTAGTTATTTTAAACAATGCACTTTTTAAGTGTTTGTATTTTACTAAAGACATTTGATCAACATTTGGCAAACCTCACTTGATAGAGGCTTTAAACGTTTACTTCCATTTCTAAATTTTCTGTCTATACTAAGAGAATAATCTTCACAATTTGTACTTTTTCATCATCTTCTGGGATATTTCATTCAGCACTTTACCGATTAAGCTCTTCAAACTCTCACATCCAGTCTGAATTTCTCGTTTGCCTCTCAGGGGGTGAACAGACGATAACCTGCGACCTATTCCCTAATCGCTCAACTCAAAACTGGCATTCTGGACAAATGATTCGAGTTCAAACATTCGGGATTCGAATATCTGTATTTGGTAAACAAAAAGAGGGATGAAGCCTTAAGCTATGTCAACTTACCAAGACCATTTTTCTGTTTATAACTGATAAAATAAATTGATATCTGCAACTATTTCCCCATTTTATTTTGCACATGCTATATTTTGCTATAAAAAATTATCTTAACAATTTTGCAAAAGTTAAACAAAGAAATATGACCTTATTCTAGAAAATGCGTCTTTCTGTTTTTTCAAAAAAAAAAAAAGATTTTTTTTTACAGTCGTTTTATGAATATTTTATTTCCTAAGAATTCTTTTTTCAGCAGTTTCAGAATACTCACGTGCATTAAACAATACTTAGACGAAAGTATGGACAGACTAGACGATTGGACTTTACATTAGAATAGGCATTTATATACCAGCACCTTCCTGGTGTGTCACTCACACGATTTTCTCTTACCCTGCATTTCAATACTATAAAGATAGATTGCAGATTAAATCGTAAGATCAATGATATAATAAAATAACGTTCAATCTACTTTGAAAAGAATCTAAAATAGGTTTGGGAACAGTTTTATTTGACATATAATTATGCGTGTGAAAGGGCTGCCGACTCCCTCCCCCCCCCCCTCCCGGTCAAATTATAATGCCTATATTTATTTTTAAAAAAATAATACAAGGCTGTAATTAATTTGCCTTCAAACTTTCCCGTCTTGATTAGATGTTTAAAGTGACAACCTAATACGAACTTGAAAGTATCAAATTTGAATTTTCTGCAGTTATTTGTTTTAAGGTTATGCTCTTAACAGATACACACATGAACCGCTAAAAATTGGATCTCCGTATTCAGTAAAACTCAAAACGTGATATTTAAAAAAAAAAAAAAAAAAAAAAAAAAAAACAGCGTTGAAAATATTGTAGAACTTAAAAAAATTCTTTCTTTGCAGTGTGGTTACGAAAAATGAGTGGTTTCCCTACAACAATCTACAAAAAACATGCTTTTATGCGTACAAAAAATATGTTCATTTCATTTCATTTAGGGCAGCCTATAGAACATTAAAATTTATTTACTCGTGTTAGTTTCGTGTTAAAATGTATTTGCTCGTGTTAGTATTTTCATGCACTTTACTCTGCATATTTAATATTTAATCGTGAATAATAACGGTTTATATACTGTAATAAATTTCTCGTAATTCATTTATTGTCAAAAACTGAAAATGATACTGAAACAATTTTTTTAAATGTTAGACAAAATAGTTATAAATGATATCTTTGGATTAATTACGTTATTTATTTAACACGTTTTCTGAAAACTGTAATGCTTTTCAATTTGAAAAGAACAAAAATATTTTGGAGTAGATCCGATTATCGTAATTCCATAATTTCAATCTTTTGAAGATTTTGAAAAAAGTTCATTAAAAATTATTTTGAATTTTATAAGAATTGGTACCTTTTTTTTTATTAATTAATTAATTTTATCCTAAAGTATTGTTAGTAATCAATCTTTACCTTTTCTAGTTTTGTGGAGCTTAATTATATACGAGGATAAAAAAGAAAATTGGAAAGTATTATTTTTTTTAGCTTCAGTGTTAAAAATCAGTATTTCTTAAATATGTTTAACCAACAAAACTCATCTTGTCACATACACACACAAAAAGAAAAAAAAAAAACAGGGCAATTACTAGCGTGTCATCACATCAAAAGCACTCATACGCCCACCGTCTACAAGAGAAAATTTATTAGACACTTCTCACCCTTTCGCTTGAAAATAAATAAATAAATAAATCATTACTAAATTTGTCTTAAATAAAAAAATACGAAGATATATATGTATACCGGGTGATGCAAAAGTCGCAGAATATATATATATATCTATTGTATTATTGAAATAGTACTTAGAGTAGTTCTATGCAGTTTTCACTGAAATGTGCTATTTACACTTTTCTGCACGGGATTTTATGTATATATATATATAAGAAAAAGTATTAGTTACATTTTTCATCAGTATATCGTACTGCATTTGCAGTATCCTCTCCCATTTTAAACAGATCCGTCAGGTCAAATGACGCCATGTTTTGAATTCTGAAGCATTTTTTAGGAGAATTTCTAATGCACAACGTCAGCCGGTCACGTTACGCTGAGCATTTATAGTCCTAGTTACGTTATTTTATGTACTATACCACTATAAAAAAGTAATTTTACAATTAAAACGCCACCTGATGAAGAAAATTTAAACCAATTTGCTGATAAATTTTTCGTTGCCTAAAAAAAAATCCCATCTCTTTCTGTGTATTTCAGTGAAAACCGCATAGTGCTATGGTAATTTCTTTTTGAGTAATATGTTTTTATTTTTTCTGTGACTTTTCAATCACCTTGTACATGAAGAAAATAAATTTCATTGGCGAAAAAAAATTGAATTAAAAATTTTAAAGTCATATGGGTACTCTTCAGAAATGATGAAAATATTTTGTTATACGTTATAACTTATAACGTTCAGATACGTTGATTGTTTATATTTTGTTTAAACTTGACATAAAATTAAACATCGCCTGTTTCATTAGAAAATCAGAATCAGATATGGCGAATTTTGTAATAATGTCCTGCAACTGTTTGTGTTGCGCACGATCATTCCGATAATGCCAAGTCAAAAGATGTCAGTTTAATTATGAGAACAATACTTAGCATTTATGCTGTTCCAACATAATAATAAAGTATGAATAAAAGAATATGCATAAGTTAATTAAGAAAGATAAAAATGCAGTTTTGTATATAGATCCGTAATGTCGAAAGTACGTGGATATGGTAATCAATTTTATCTAAATGTTTGTTACATTTAGAGTAATCTATAAATTTGTGATAAGCATATGATAATTCCTATTTTATAAATAATTCACCATATTTAAAATAATTTGTAAAAGTTAATTATTGCAAATATTTAAAATTTTAGTTTGAAAGTCACTCAAATTTGTTATGAAGAAATAAATTTCATTCATAAGAAAATAATAATAATAATAATAATCTGATGTGCCACTCACACGACTTTCTGTTACCCTGAAATTTAATACTATAAATACAGATTGGAGATTAAAGGGTAAGATAACTATGACTGTTATGTAAACCTATGTTAAAACAATTCAAATTAGGCTTAGGAATAGCTTTATTTGACAAATAATTCTGTGTGATGGAGGATACCGCCCCTCTCAATCCCCCGTTTCATTATTGTGTCTACATTTATATAAAGCTCAAATCTGTTATTAAATTTAAAAAAAAAAAATTCATTTAAAATTTTTGAGACAACACATGCAATATTCTTTGAAACTTATTAATATTGATCAAAATTTTCTACTATCAAATGTATTAACTTCAAAATACAACATTTGGATCGTTTGAAATTATTTGTATTTAATTTACTCTAAGTGACACAGACAAAGATCAAGCGTTAAAAACTTGACTTCAGTATTCAGGAAGCCTCAAAGCGTGTAAATACACAAGAAACGAAGTAATGAATATTCAGCTTTAAAAAAAAAAAAAAAAAAAAAAAAAGAAAAAGAAAAAAAAAAGAAAAAAAAAAGAAAAGAAAAGAAAAAGAAAAAAAGAAAAGAAATACATTATTAACCATATGGCCATGAGGAATTAATTAAAATTCCTGAGCAGCTTTTCTGGACATGGTAAAATGTTTTAGTACAGCACTCCCACTGGAATAAAAAAGAGCGTTATGGCTTAAATATTGACATCTCTGTATATCTTCTGAAGATTGTGTACACACCACATGGTGCACATATATATAATCCTATATTAATAACACACGGCACAACCTGAAATACACTTCCATCGATTTTCAAGTATTGTCGCACTATAATCTAGATCTTTTGTGTAGCCATGTAAACGAACAGTGAATGATTTCCATACCATATTTTTACGCATATAAAAAATATATATTCGTTTCATTTGTTTTAGTGCAGTCTATAGATGTTAAACTCTACTTACCTGCAATTTCCCCCATAGACGTAATGTATTTGAATCCTCTTGGGTGCCCCTGTACACAAACCATTTGCTTGATCCCAACGAAAATTTTAGTGTAGCATCTTTATATGATATACATTTAGAGTACCAAGTTTAAACTTTCTGTTATTATTTGTTCTTGAGATATGCTGATAACAGACATACACAGAGACACACAGACCAACGATAAAAACATTATTTTTGGATTCAGAGGACCTCAAAACGTGTAAATATAACAAAAACTCGATTTCGAAAATTTGATCCAAGAAAAATACTTTCTTTTCCACTTACATAGGTAAAAGAAAGTAAAAATGTCGGTTGTCTGGAGGTTTAAAATAACATTCTTATTATTAGAATAATTAGTAATCTTAAATGTTGTAAATTATTACACACTTGGACAACTAATTTTATTTAGAGCAATAAAATTTTTTACCTTGTTTTGTTTCCTCACATTTGAGTTGCGTAATCTTATTTTTGCAACAAATCTCCTAAAATTTCACAGGCTAAATTCAAAATTCTAATCTATAACTGTATTATTATTTAGATATTGGCTCAAAGAAGGTTTATTTATCACAAATAAAACTAGAGAATTTAGAATCTTAGTATTTATATTTTAGAGCAGTTACATAATTAATATTTAAATTGATTTATTATGTGTACGATTTACTTGATTTATGAAAATGGGGAACCAGTAGGGATATTCCTTTAAAAAAAAAGTAATAAACGATTTCGTTCATTAATTCTAGCAAACGATAACTTCATATTTTCGAGGAAAGTAGGAATTAAAAAAAAAAAAAAGACTTATTTTTATAAAAATTATTCATTTAAATATAGTGACCAGAGAATCGACAAGGCAGCTACTATATATATATATATATATATATATATATATATATATGCAGTTAAATATAGTAACTAGCGAAGCGGGGAAAGCCAGCTACTATATATGCATATGCCATAATTTCTCATTTTATTTGTAAAATTCTTTATAATTTTTTGATGAGCTAGGGCAAAAAACATGGTTTTTAGCTTATTTGGATGCCTGAAATTTTTGCCCCTGAAGAGGTAGTTTTAGGCCTTTTTTTTTTTTTTTTTTTTTTTTTTGGGGGGGGGGGGATTTTTATTATTAGTATGTGTTTAATTTATCACCTCTGAAAAAAAAAATGTTTAAATGAGTATATTGGATATTTTTCATACTTAATGTTTTCAATGTTAATTCTCTTAATCTCCATCTAATGTATTTATACATGACAATTTGATTATTATTTTCATGCATTAAATTTTAAATATGTATTTTTTTTTTTTTTTTTTTTTTTTTTTAATATATTGCCGTTCAGCTTATTATGTTATATTGAATTTGTGCGAGACAGTTCACGCTTGGCGTTGAAAATATTTTTAAAGTATTATATAAAATAATTAAACAAAAGACTCAGTTTAAACAACAATGAAAGGGAAACAGACTTTCTAAAGCAAATATTTATTTTATTTTATTTTTTGAATTTAGTTTTTATTGCAACCTGATTGTTCATAAATATTATCAAAAATAAATTCATCGACACACAATATATATATATATATATATATATATATATATATATATATATATATATATAACTGTAGTTTTTCTTGTATCGAAATTTAAGTAAGTTTCAAGCAATGTCGGTGTTTCATATCTTACGGCAATGTCGAAATAAAAGAATCATTATTGTTTTTATCTTATCATACATCAAATTGCATTGTGTGTTGCGTTTTTTTACATGTATTTTGAACACTATCTTTTGTGTTATTTTAACAGTACTTTGTGAATGACTGAAAAAAGTTATTAATGGTCCTTTTTTTTATTATTTTTTTTATAACGAGTATATGCTTCCGTTCTCTTTTGTTGGGTATTTTTGCATGCGTGAGGTTTTGAAGTAGATAATAAAAAACACATCATGATTAATAGAACACATGCCAATTGGTGTATTTTGTCCGCTTTAATCACTTTCCTTGTTAGTAACAGTGATTTTTCTTACTTTTCGACTGAGATAAAACACATAGTACAAGATTTGAAATTGATAATAACAAAATAAACAAAGGCATGCCGTAAAATGCACCAAAATACAGATGTTAATGCTGATGAATAAAACTTTATACACAAGCACTATGATCTGCAAAACTCGCAACAATTGTTTCGGTTAGAAATAATTGCGCTTGACCTTTCATCAGGCGTAAAAAGTAGGCACGGAGGGAACAAAAAAGCAGGAATGCACTTTAGAACAACTGTTACGTGTTTTTACAATATATGCCATTTGATTACATTGAAGTTTTTATTCGTAAAACAAAAACATAGTTTTTTTTTTTTTTTTGAGATTTTTTTAATCACTCAAAAACGGAATTAAGAAAATTAATAAATAAATTTTAGAATAAAATTATTCAAACTATTCTTTTTAAACTATAATATTCATATTTTTAGAGCAGAAAGATCCGTAAAATAGGGAAGTTCAAGAATTTTGTTTAATTCTGTCTTATATATGCATATAGGTGATTCTCCAAAAGCCTAACAATACAAATATTACAAAAATGATTTGACATTGAAAATTGTTATTTTTATTTTTTTTAAACACAATTTTTCTATTTCCAAACGTATCAAAAAGATTGCTTAAGTACTATCACCTATAAAAAAAAATTTAAATAATTCGAAAGACATATTCCAGGCCTGACCAAATCTTTTTTCTTAAATTTTATCCATTTATTGAAAAATGTCACCTCAACATCTCACAAACTAATTTAATAGCAGTAAACTATATACCTAAAGATATAAAATAATGATATTTGAATCCCTTTAATCTTTAAATTATCAAGGTATATCATTTTAAATTTTATCCCAATGTTTCCATGTCATTCTCCTGGCTTAGGGAATTATTCAGTAATTTTAGAGGAAGAGAAGGAATTTTTCTCTTGGCGCTCAACAACACTATTTACTGCTACCATGTTGCAGGATACAAGCGTGCTTTAAAGGTCTGATTCGTCGAGTGTTCTTATCATAATTTTAAAGTTTTAAACTAAAGTATAAGTGATATTTTAAGCTGTCATTCGCCTGTACAATATTTCTTTTATATAAAAAAGAATTTTTCAACAATAATACATGTTATTATAAGTAATTAAGCGATGACAGTAATAGATAAGCCTTTTTAAACCTAAATTTGGCTCTAGGTCTGAGTAGCAGGCCTAATGTAAGAAAAATGTCATATTCCTGACAGATTTTCTTGACATAATTGATCATAACCAGGTACTTAGCGTAGTTAAAGTGAGTTCCTTTTACTTTTTCCTTTGTTAACCACTTCACCGAATACTGTAGTGTGTAGAAGGCTATGTTTTCCCTCGAGTTATTTCAAGATGGCCTGTAAAATAGTTGTGTCTTTCAAAGAGTAAGTATAATTTCAGTTTTTAGATCTTTTTTTTTTTTTTTTTTTTTTTTTTTTGAAGCACTTTTACCTTTAAACAATTCGGGATTTGAAAACATTAAGTTTTTGAAGAATTACCCATATATATATATATGTGTGTGTGTGTGTGTGTGTGAGTGTGAGTGTATATATATATACACATATGTGTGTGTGTGTTGCTAAACATAAAAGGATTTAAACAAATACAGTCGAACCTAGTTAACGTGAATTACTTTTAACATCAATTGTGTCCACAATACCCGTCAAAAGGAAGATTAGTTTCTGAGTTACTGATAGCATGAACTAGTGATAACATGAAAAAAAAATATCCTCCTTGAAATTCAGTTAACGAGGTTCAATTGTATAGGTAGATAAATAATTTGTTAAGTGTGCAAACTTATTAAATAAATAAATAAAATTCTATAATTATTTTAAGCTGAAATAATTGTGAGTGACTCTTTACCAAATAAAATAAACTTTACTTTTTTTTTCTTCTGATAAAGAGTTGTGTTTATTTGTTTCAGCTCAAAACAACTGTAGCACTTTGTTGCAATTTATGTTACTTCGTTACAAAGAATTTTTTTCTTATTCATTCAACACCAATTTTTCCCTGCTTTTTATTGTAAATTACATGCTGGAGTTGTGTGTCTCAGTAAGTAAATGCCTAATTTACTCAAAACTTACTTTAAAAAATCCAAAGATTCAGCCAACAATATTAAATAACGCAAAGCAAGTAAAATTTTTATCTTTAATCGCCAATATCATACTCTGCTAATTACCTTCCCCTCCCGTCCAATCCAGATCCAGAGTATAGCGTTTTCCCATGTATAATCCGCAAGTCAGAAAAATTAGTTTTACACTAGAAATTTAATTAACAGACGAAGTCATGATTATACAAGTTATTGCTTCCTATAAAAAACGATTTTTGCCATTAATCAAAATTGACGGTATAAAACGGATTCCTCTGACTTGCGGCTTGCACGCAAAAAAAATACAGTAATAATTCGATGAACACAAATACAGTAAACTAGCGCTATCAAACACATTCATTTAATGGCTGGCGCGTAAAAACACTTGCGTATGCAACTTAAACTGTTTATTTTCTATTTACTTTTTAAGCATGTCGTTGCCGCAGATCGTGTCATAAAACAAAACAGTTTTACAACATGCCGATACTAGATATGCGGAAGCTGATGTGTGTGTGTATGAAGGGTTCTTCCTCGATTATTATCAAATACGTAATAAAAAAGAAGAACCTCCGTCGAAATACCTATGATCTTTTTAAAATGTTACGCAACTAGTTCTTTCAACTGCTGCAGTTATTAATTATTTTTTCTTCTTGTGTGTGTAATAATGGGGCAGGGAACTCTCCTCCCAAGTGTTTCTGTCAAGAGATCGAACTTTAATTGCCTACCTGTTCTCAGTTTCTTTGCCTTAGACTATTTTATTTTATTTGTGCTTTTAATTTGATGGCAAGCTGCGTTGTTAAGATGGCACGCTCACAGCAGGTATGAAATCATTGAGAGACATTAGGATAAGTAATCAAATATATAGACACAAAGAAATTTAAATACAGGTTCAGAGCTTATGGCTTAATTTATGAATGTTATTCAAATAAGGTTTTATGTCAGCTAATTACATTAAAGAATTGAAGTCGGAATTAACTACATAATACTACTACACTGGTATCGTTTCGGAATTAACTAGATAATGAGTTGGTATCGTTTCTAATGTACAAAAGGAAAAAGCAGATAAACAAGCAATAAAAATTTACAATTTATAATTTTATATCAAGCCTATTTTAAAACGCTATGTTTTGTATGATAAAAAAAAATAATAATAAATATAAATAAATAAATAAAATAAAATAAAATAAAATAAAAAGTAGTCAATTTAACTACAAATTCACAATTTGTGATTTAATTTGTAATTACTATAGTTGTTGTGACACTGAACTCGAAAATAACATACGTATTATGTGTTTGTATTAATTCAAATTTATAAAAGGGGAAAGCAAGTAAAACTAACATTGAAATTGTGCATAATTTTATCTCAAATATATTTTAAAATCCTAAAGTTTTGTGTGGTAAAACAAATATATAAAATAGTACAAATAAATATTGATTATGGCTTAATTTATAAAAACTATTCATATAACGTGTTATGCCAGTGAATTATGTTAAAGAATTGAAGTCAAGATTGAGCTTTAGATATTGTGATGATATTACTTCAAATTTATAAAATGGAAAATCAAATAAAACAAATATTGTAGTAATGCTAATTTTTATCTCAAACTTATTTTAAACTTATAAAATTCGTGCTGTAACGTTATAATTTAAAATGTTAAATTTCAATTCATGTCCAGAACTTGGGAGTTAATTTACGAATACTATAATGTTAATAAGGTTTTAGGTTAGTAAATCTCTTTAAAGCAATAAAGTTAGAACTAAAATTGATATTCATATTGCACTAGTATAATTTGAAATTTATAAAATGGTAATGCAATAATAATAATAATACACAAGCATTTCAATTATGTATAATTTTATCTCAAAGTATTTTAAATCATAATGTTTTGAGTGTTAAAATAAGTATATAAATATTTGTACCAAGTATAAACAAAAGGGAAAATCAAACACAGATTTGAATTTTCTAAATTATTAATTTTAACTAGAACTATATTTTAAAAGGATTTTGTATTATAGCATTATTTTAAAGAAGTGAATTAGCTATTTCATTGTTTTTTTTTTTTTTTTTTTAATTTATAAAGAAAATAATTATCCCTATATAAACATTTAGAAATATTAGTTTTACAATGAAGGGAGTTTTAGGTGAGAAATCTGTAGAAATAATTTATTTAAAAAAAAAAAATGTGTTTGTATTTATGAATCTTTTAACTGTTAAATGCAAAATTTTCACAGTTAAAATAAAAAAAAAACTTTAAAAATAAGTAAAATATTTATTTTAATATCTTTAAAATAAACTTTTTACATTCAAACAATTGACGCATTTTCCTTTATAAAATCTACAGATATTTTCGTTTGAATTGCATGTGCATTTTTAAAAATTTAGTTTGAAATTACATAGTTTTCAAAATCAGAATAAATATATACCTGTCTGCCTACATTATTAAAAGACCGATATGATTTTGAGGACAGTTTATAGTTCAATTTGTGGATTAGTTACCACTTCAATATGATATAAATTATGTCAGAGAATTGATATTTATTAAACACTTATTATTTTTCTTTAAATAAAATTATTAATGATATGAATACTGCATACTGTTACAAAACACTTGTCGACTTTCTTCTGTGAGAAAGTAGTTCGTGAATAAACAGGCAGGTTCTAGTTGATGAATGCTCTTTATTCAACGCAATTTCTTGAATCAGTACAACAAAACTGTAATTACACGAATATTCTTGAGGTAATTTAATAGTACTGTTATTTCATCGAACATTCTAGTAGCAAACCAATAAAGCTGTCACTCGTACTGCAAAAAATTGACGAATGTTCTGTCCAAATAATAATAATAATAATAATAATAATAATAATACGTTCACTTGTTCTACAGGAGTAAAGCAATTAACATCAAGTACTCCCGAACAGAAATCTTCGCTAGCTCACGAACAAAGTTCAGTAGCATAGAGCATAATCTCCAAAATACAATCGCTCAGAATAGGTCTCTGAACAACTCTAAATTGCATTGACTACATGTTTCCTACAGAAATCAACTCATTCCTATTTATAATTTTTGGCGATGTGATTTGGCGGTATTTCAATTTAAAAGCTTTAGAACTCAGCCCCTGTCATAGTACAGCTTCAAAATTTCTGGAACCTTAAACCACTACTTTTCGCTAAATTCATCGCCAAGTTTTTCGCCAAAGCTGAAAGTGAATGAACTGCTCCTTTATCTTCACTTTGCCTGTAAAACTACTTTCACTACAACAGGACAACTGAGGCAGGGAAAAGACTTAATCCATTATAACAGTATACTTACTTTGAGGTATTTATTTTAAAATCGTAAACCGTTTCCTGAAGTATGCGTATTTTATTTATCAAAGATAAGCAAAGTGAAAACTTAAAAATCGAAAAATGTTCTGAAAGTGTTTTTTTTTTTTTGTTTTTTTTTGTTTTTTTTTAATTGATAAATAAAAGTTGAATAAGTTTAAACTAATTTATGAATAGAATAAATGAACTAGTTTTATATTTTATTTATTTAATTTTTTATACTTTTCATTTAAAAGAGATAGTTTTTAAATGGAAAAAGGCTCTAATTTTCTGTATCAAATGTTAAAGGAAATTTGGGATTAGCTTTCACTTTATTTGTTTTTATGCATGTATGATGGAAAAATGGGCGCGAATGTAGTCTCTTTTCTGCAAATGAAGGGTCATACCATTTATTCTAACCCAAAACTGTTATTGCATGTCATGTTTGCATTTCATTCTAACTGATAATAAAGATTTAATTCCTCATAATTCAATACTTTTTTGGTACTGTTTTATGCAATACAAATCACAATTTTTAAAAAATCAGCACGCACACTGATTATGGCATTATTTAAATATCTAAGCTAGTCTACGTCATCTTGCCGAGAAATGTTCTCTTATTAAATTGTCAAAAATTATAAGCTATCATGTTACTTATGTTTTCTTTATGTTTGTTACATATTCATCATGATTTAAGAGATATATATTTATCGTAAATATAAATATATTTAATAATCTGATTTGATAAAATATTGAATTCAAGATAAGTATTTTAATTATTTGCCCTTTTGCATTTATCGATATTCCACAATTTTATATATTTGAATATAATCATCATCACTAATGAAGCCTAAATAAACCTAATTATTATTGCAGGGGTGAAAAGTTTTCAGGAGCTACACCTGAATTCAGGGTTTTTGAAATTTTTGCTATCTGTTTCACGTTAAATTATTTGTTTTTAAAGAAATTTCTTAGTTTGAATTTTTAATATGCGACATAATGTATTATAATTATCCAAATATCGATTATTATATTCATAAATAAATATTTTTGATATTAGCCACATAATATCGCATTAATAAGGTTTCTCGGCCATTCATTCTGCATGTAACAACTACAGCTTTCAACGTTTTGCATGTTGGATAGTTCCTCCCCTGTACCTGTTATTATTCTTTAATATATGTAAATACTTTTTTTTTGACATGTGTTTAATTTAAGTTTGTTATGAAAAGTATTCCTTAATAATATCAATTATCTAAAGAAAATAAAAATGTGCGATTTAATACTCTTTTTTTCATTTTTACATTAATACACATTTATATATATATAAATGGCTAAGAGATTTCCGTGGACTCTGTGTGTGAACACACCGAGTGTAAGATCACATGCAAAACAAAAAGTAAAAGAAAAAAAAAATGGTTAAATGAATTTAATGTTTTGATTTTTATGTAAAAATATGATCAATTGCTATCTTTAAAAGAATGTAAAAATTAAGAGTTTATGTGATGCGTGTGGCATTTGTATAAAATGTTTATAAGAAATAGATTAAAGAAATAGAATAAAGAAAATGTTTATAAGAGAATGTTTAAAGAGAAGCAACTATGTTGGTTACATTTTGTTTTAGAGCTTGGGCTTTTGAATTTTAAGTATTATCCCTTTAAGTATTATACTCCCTTCATTGATTTCATGAATTTAAAAATGGTTTCGTTAAGAAACTTTGATCTATTGGCACGCAAACAGCATCAGGCCGAGGGCCGAGTTTTGTACATTTCGAGTTTGATTTTGAAATTTGTCCCGCATTCGGAATTCGGTTCGTTCACGAACCGGGGCTTTTCTAGTACATTCTAAATTGACAACTAATGTAATTTAAAAGCGGACATAATTTTTATTTTAATGTAATGGAAATTCGCTTTATCAGAAAATTTAATGAGGTTCTTGTTTTATCACAACCGAAAAGTTGAAATCAGTTTTTTTCTTGTTTCATGTTACAAGCTAGATTGGAAACTAGCGTATAGATTTTCCAAGTTTGTTTTTTATTAATATTATTACAAATTTCATTAATTTTTTATCTTTCATATTAATGCATTTATAATATGTTTTCAGTTTTTTTTTTTTTTTTTTTTTTTTTTCCTTCTTCGTTTGATGAAATGAATAAAGTTTTAAAAGTCTGTCTGACTATGTCTGTATTGATAACGAAAAGGACAACTAACATGTTTCAAAAATTATTATAATTTTATTAAGTTTTAATATTCGTAAACATTGAGATATTGCTTAGATATAATTAAAAATTATTACGATTATTAATGTTACAATTTACCATCGTCTGTTTTCATTTCTTATAAACGTATGACATTCTTTAGCAGTTAAAAAAAAAAAAAAATCTAGAGTGACTGCATTTGACTTTCCAAGCATTGAGTAATTAACGATTCTATAAATGAATTAAAGTAAGAGAAGTTAAATAAACAAAAGAGAAAGTATCTTTAACATGTGTATAAATTTTCAGCTCAATCGAATAAGATGTTTAGACGATATCACATTTTAAAACATTAGGGCCCATAGGCCATAATGATAAAGAATATTTCTTTGTGCCTCTTTAAACAAACTATAAATGCTAGATTCACCAAAATCAATAGAGGTCTTACAATGGTGACCTATAATATACATACTAACTTTTAGCTCATTCGAACAAAGCGTTTAGACAACATCATGCTCTTTCACATACATACACACATACATACACACGCACCTCCCCCATACACACACACACGCATACATCCCCGTAAAAATAGCAAAAATGAACTCAGGGTACCTCAAAACCTGTAGAAAGACCAGAATCTCAAACTCATATTTTTGTCATGATTGATTACAATACTGACGTTACATATGTGTTCGGAAAGTAAAAAATAAACAGCTTGACAAAATGTTTAAAAATTAAACATATAAAAAATAAATTAAGCATGATATCTCGTAAATGTAGTAAATATTAATAAAATATGTTATGTTAGAGTATTTATATACTCATAGAAAAAAAAATTTAATTTTCGTTGTTACATTTTAAAATGAAGTATAAGTTTACTTTAATATTTGAATTTTATAAAAGCCTATAAAAAAATTAAATTGCTCTTGAAAAAAATTAATAAAAAAAAACTTCTCAAAAAGTAATTGATATAAATTTAAAACTCTTTTTTTTTTTCTTTTTTCATTAAAAATCTTAGAAAACATTCAGTTTGTTTACTATCATTCTTTATTATATATTTTTCTTTTTTTGAAAGCTACTTCCCATGTGTAAGTGCTTAACTCAGATTCCTTCGATTTTGTACTTTTTCTTTTTGAATATTTCAAACATTATAACCTGAATACAAATGGGAAACCATATACGCAGCAAACATAGCGATAACAAATAAATAAATAAAAGAAAAGTAAAAATAAAAATAAAAAAAGGTTTAGTAATATCTCGCCTAGTAAGATTTGCGACGTTATTAAAAAGATAAAATGATGACAAATAGATAAAATAAGACAACTTTAGTAAGAGACTCATTTTCAAGTATGTGTGTTTTATTTAAATATTGCTTGTCATACTAGGCCTTATTTTGTTGTTGTTGTTGTTGTTGTTGTTGTTCCGTTTCACTTTTGTCGTATTTCATTGCTAGTCCTATTTCGGAATATATTAACTTTTTTATGGTTTATTTCATGAAAACCTGTAAAATTACCTTTTATCCTACTATAAATTTTCAAATAATTTCAATCTGGTACGTATAATAACCTTTTCTAAGGCTTTCTTCTGTTTGTTTGTATGTTTATCTGTTCGATATTTGATTTACAAAAGAGAAAAAATTAGCGTTGTTTCAAAATTTTGAGATTAAATATTGCGAATAGTTGTAGAAAATAGTCTTGTCAAATATGAAACTTAAAAAAAAAAAAAAAAAAAAAAAAAAAAAAAAAATCAAAATAATCAATTTTTAAAAAGTTTAAAAAAAAAAAAAAAAAAAATCTTTTAACGGAGCTATGCCTATTTCATTTCACAATTATTTGCATTAAATTATATTCATTTGTTTTATTATTCTAATAATTATTTGTTTATTTGCTTTATTTATAGATATCCCTTGTTTCCATAGCAACTGATGCCAATGAACTAGAAACTAGTCTTCAAAAACTTAATGAGCTGTGTCATAAACCATACATGGTAAGTCTGATTTAAATATTTCTTTATTTTTACAGTTATTTTCGCTTTAATTCGTTACGACAACGATATAAAAACACTTTCTATTGTTTTGTTTGAACCTTTCAGAGGCAATGACTAGAAAGCCTATCCACCAAATTTAATATTTTCCCCTGGGTGTGTTGTGGTTGCATATTTAACCCCCAAACGACTGAAGACAACCGATACTTAAAAAATCGAAAGTGCAGGGTGTAGCAATAGCCGTAGTTTAGGCAAAACTTGAATATGAATTTATAAATACATATCATGAATATATAAAAATTCCTTATTTTTCAGAATGAATTAGGTAGTATAAATATACTGGTAAATGACTCTTAAATTATAACACAATTTACAAAATAAATAATTTCCGTTTAATTTAAAATAGTTTTTGCATGGATAGAAATTCTAGCCAACATACTGTTAAAGTCTTACATTATTTGCTCTGTTTGGGAATTGAATTATGTTACTTTCCCTTTTGAGATCCGCAAAAAAAAAAAATGTGTCCATAGTTCTCGTTGATTTTGCCAAGAATACAATTTTCTGCTGTCTATAAATAACAGGAACTATTTTCTTTTCTTTTCTTTTTTCTTTGAAAAGTTTCACACGAAATAGGTAATGTTTTGTTAAAACACTTTTGATTAAATAAATAAAGACTGCTTAAAAACTAACTTTAAAATAATTGGTGAAAATTTACTAAATTTAGTAAAGAATTAATTTTAAATGGCTATTAATGCTAACATATTTGTATTTTTCATGCAAAATTTATGAATAGATTATTTAAAAAAGTTGAGCAATTATTGTAATTTGTACTGTATAATTAATTAAAGTTGAAGAATATTATCGTAATTATATTTTTATGGCATATTTATAATCATTATTCCTTAAATATCTGAATCTTTCTTTTTATACGATAAGGAACTACCATACCAAAGTACTCAATGGTTAAAACTACACACACCATTTCGTGATTTTTTTTTTTTTTTTTTCTGGGGGGGGGGGGGGCGGATGCATGCATTTAGATATATACTTCAACGAAAATGTAATCTTTATTACTTAGTAGGCCCTGGAAGGTTAAAATGAACGTATAGTTATTTTAATATATTGTTCTTTGTTCTGTAAAGTAATTAGTCAGAATTGAATATATTACCGATTATTGGGAAAGAGGAAAAATGAATTAAAGATTTAAGATTTTTTTTTTTTTTTTTTTTCATTTTTTTTCATTTTTTTTTTTCATAGATGAAAAAAGAAAAAATGTCACTAACTAGCTTTATAGACTCTATAGATAGATTCAGTGCTGTAAGTCAGAACTTGCTACTAATTAATTGCTTTTCCAATACTTTTAATCTAATAATTGTCTGAGCAAACAATACAATCCGGGTTTTTTTTTTTTTCTTTTTTACTAAAAATTTATTATCTATAACGTATTTATTGTAAAAAGGATATTTGTGAGTGAAAAGAATGTATTTGAGATTTCATATAATATTTTAAGCAGACCTATAGGCATTTTCGAGGTAAACTTTTAAATATTTTCTTATAGTTTTGCTGAAAAGTATTAGACATTAAAATGCATCTATAAACATTCTAGAAAAAAATTCTATATTATGTTTCGAAGTTTTAATGCTTTATGTTTGATAATTAAAATTATTTTTCATGTAAATTATTGCTTTCAGATTTGCTCCGAAAGAAAATACAAACAAAACAGATTTGTGTCCTTCTCCTTTTCCTTTTATATATATGTGTGTAATCATTGACTATAAACCTTGTCTTTTATTATATCTGTTATATACATATATACATGCATATACTTTAAAAATGTGAATAATGTTAGAAGAAATGTGTCTGTTAAAACAGGGCTGGCCAACCCGCGGCCCTCGGGCCGCATGTGGCCCACCGTGTAAGATTATGCGGCCCGCGAGAGATTTCGGGAATTTTCTAATGTGACATCTTTGGTTAAAATATCTAAAATTAATAAATTGTTTCTGACATTTTAATGAAATTACCGATTAAGCTGAAGGAGCAAAGGTAGCTAAAGAAACAGATACCATGTGCATTGATGTTAATAAAGTATTATCAGATCAATAACTGATTCTTAATGTTATACTTATAAATATATAATTGTATGTTTTAGACTGTTTCATAGTTATTTTATGAATAAAAATGTGCTTT
Source organism: Salticus scenicus (assembly GCA_963930645.1). NCBI lineage: Eukaryota > Metazoa > Arthropoda > Arachnida > Araneae > Salticidae > Salticus > Salticus scenicus. The sequence continues at coordinate 262,488,124 of OZ005649.1, read as the reverse complement.
ATATACATACTTTTTGTTTAAAATTTTCACAAGCCTACCAAAAAAAGAATTACTACTACATATATAAGGTTCATTGCATTTATACAATGCGGCCCGGCCCGGCTGTGTAAAATAGATTTTCAATGCGGCCCGCGAAGAGTTTTGGGTTGGGCAGGCCTGTGTTAAAAGACAAAATAGTATTTCTAAAGCAAACTCATTCCTCATTAGCCAAGACGCATACAAAAGGCCTACTTCAGCTTTTCGACAATCTTCAACTGAACTAAAAACTCTCAAACCTTTTTTTTTTTTTTTTAGAAAAGAAAGAAATATGTGTAGTCTAGAATGTACGATTCATAGTAAATATCAGGTATAGAGCTAGTTTTGAATGAGATTAAACCCTTTTTTCAATAATAAATATATATATCTATATATATCTTTAAATCAATAAAAATTAATCCAATAAAACTTTTAACTCTTTTTAACCTAATGTAACAATATTTTGAAATTATAAATAAATCTATTTAAAAAATCAAATAAAACTGGCATCTATTTTTTATATAACGTCTATTTTGAACACCATATTTCATTTTTAAATTTCGATCCTTTTGTTCATTTCTTGAATGGTTGTTCATAATCATTGCTAAAAAACAGATCAAATAAGACAATAATTGCAATAAAATTGGAAATAACTATTGATATTGGCTACAGATGGAAATAACATGTAAAATTTATAAACTGGGAGAATAACATGCAAATTATTATTCAAATATTTACATCCACCGAAGAGATTCCTTTTAAGCTTTGGATATATCCCAATAAATAATTATACGAGATGCACTATTTTTACTATGAAAATAGTCATTTAGCTACAACCAGTCCCTATGTTATAACGCTTGTAGGCCTTTGCGAATGGGGTAAACAAAACTTATACCCCCTGCTCCCTTTTTCTGATGTATCACTAATTTTTAAGTGTACTAATTTTTAAGTTATTTTTTCTTTACTGTATTGGAATTATTTTGAAAACGATTCTTCTTAAATAATAATAATAATAATAATACATATCAGTAGATTTTATCATAAGTCACGTCTGAACTTACTCTAAGATATGTGTACATATATTACATACTGTTGACTTATTCATTTATAAAGATACATAGATTGATAATATACATACATACTTATCTAGACCACTCTTATTTATAAATCGGTTATTAAATAAGTTCAAATACTGTTATTGAATTGAGTAAACTTCTTTACATTTTTTGTTCAAAATAAATAAATTAATACATTGCATTCGTATTTTTTTTTTTTTTTTTTTTTTTTTTTTTTTTCAATATTAACGTCCTTGTGGCAGAGAAACGGATTTACAGGCAGAGTAAAAAGTTTAAACTTATAATTAATTATACGTATTTAAAAATGCTGTGGAAATGGGATCTTTAAAATTATTTATTCCAATTACGACTTGAATATATGTACTGAAGTTGCAGTTATTATTTTTATTATTTTTTTGTTCGTTTCACTATTATATTATTAAATTATTATTATTATTATTATCAGCCAGTTAAATATTGACTTACGCTTATTATTTAAAACTGAATTTCTAAATATACTGGAAAATTATTTAAGTACGTTTCTTCGTCCATGCAAACTGATTGTCAATACCGAGAACACAGTATTGATGCGAAAAGTATTTAATTGCGCAGTTACGTCTTAACACGTTATATTCGCTGAGATGCGGCTAGTGCGTGACGTGTAGACACATCTTGACCACTGAATTGGAAAAGAGATTAAAATGAATATGTATTTATAATAGTATTATTACTGCATAATTATCTTCATAAAAACAATTAAGATTGATTTTATTCGTAATATTTTAAGAAAAACTGTAAAACCATTATTTAATTATCCCCGAAAAAATAAATCCTGAAAGTAACATTTCTTAAACATGGCTTAGTTGTACTCTAAGATTCTATTGCATAGTTGCCAATTTTTACGCTTTGAGGCTACCGGAAAATTTTATAAAAGTTTTGTTTCACATATTTTTTTAACAGTTTTCGCTGATTTACTAAAATGAAAATTTCTATAAAAATTTTCTGGTAGCCAAAAGACATAAATGTTGGCAATTATGCTATTGTACAACATGGGGAATTCTGTATTGCATTCTTTATAATCTAGAAGTTTATAAATAATGAAGAAAGATTCTAGTAAAATCGTCTTGCGTCTGAAATACAAAAAATAGAGTAGTAATTTTTTTCATAACAATTAAAATTTTGCTTTCTTTTTATGTCATCCGCCAAATTTTCTTTTTAATCCATTCTATCAATATTAAAGTACTTTCTTGAAAAAATGTGTAAAAATTTGTGCAGAAATGTTCTTTTTTAATATCCATAGTATTTAAATTATTTTATCTATAAAATTGAGCAACACTGCTATGTTCTGATCTATTAAAAATCGTCATTAAAAGTTAACAACATAATCAAAGTATTAGATTACCTTTGAATATTTTTTAAAGGGTAAATTGGATTTTTTAGTGCGAAAGATGGAGATTTCCTTCGTCTTTAGTTATCTTAGGATTGTAACTTTTTAGACTGCGATCTGGACTTTAATATTTACTCTTGTCATAGCATTAATTAAAAAAATTCTAAAATTACCCTTAGTGATGGAAAGTAAGATTTGTTCAAAATGTAGTCATTTTCCTTAATCGTACGATCATTGTTAATATACGGATTTTTTTTTTCTCCTTTGTTCGTATCAGCTCGGAAAAAACATTTAATTATTTTTTTCTTTCACAAGGTTTTTTTTTTCCCCAATAAAAATTCAGTAATATTTTCTTTATTATTATTATTATTATTAGTCATAGTTATAAATCATTTTATTTAGGTCTACAATATTCAACTTCACATTTTTCATTTATTATTTTTATCTTATTTTATATTTCCGTGTTTTTTAACCTAATTATTTCTTTTTTACTGTATTTTATATTTTTCTCACTCAATTATTACTTAATTGTTATTTTATATCTTAATTGTAGTTCTCTATATATTTTTTATTTTTCTAGGAATGTAGCTTTACCTTTTGTTGTTTCAGATCAACATTTTCTCTTTCGTTATTCTTCCCCTTTTCTTATTAGCTTCGCTCCTTTTTTTTTTTTTTTTTTTTTTTTTTCCAATCTACTTTTAAATATGTAAGGCACCTTTTTTTTTTTTTTTTTATCTGTTGAAAGAAGATACATTCTCTGGAAATACAGTGGTGGACATAATTATAAAACACCTATCTAATTTGACAAATAGTGAAAGAAAAAATTCAGAGCTTAAAAATGTTTTATCAAATACGTCAAAAACATAAATTTATTCTGTTATCACACGTAATTGTTTTACAGAAATGATATTTTATAGAATTTAATAAAAATAAGTTTCAAATACCATAGACAGAATTATAAGACATCCTAACATTTTAATTAAAACACCTGCTTTTTTCCAAAATAATTTGCAATATGCAAATTTTCTGCCCGCTGTTATGACGTCAGCAGTTAACTAAAGCAGGTGATAACCGACTTCACGCATTTACAAACATGCCACGAGATACAGAATTAAAAGAAATGGAAATTCGTGAAATTTGGAGATTAAATGGAACTGGTGCTTCAATTAATAATATTTCAAAAGTTATTAAACGGTCTAGATGTGCAATTAGAAATGTTTTGAAAAGAGGAATTAATGGATCGGTGATTAAAAGATCTGGACGTACTCCTTGCTTGTCCTCGAGAGACAGACGCCATGTGCTTTCGCTTGCTACACAGGATAAGATGACCACTACAGGCATTAAAAATGCTTTGAAACTGAATTGTTCAAGGAGAACCATTCGCAGGGTGTTGCATAATGCTTCCTATGTGAAATATAAAAAATTGAAGAAAAAACCACCACTTCTAAGCCGGCACAAAATGGAGCGTCTAAACTTCGCTAAACAAACTATGGCCTGCACCTCCAAATGGTACTTTGTGCTATTTTCTGATGAAAAAAAGTTTAACCTGGATTGTCCTGACGGGTTTCAATATTATTGGCATGATTTATGGAAGTCTCCTCATGTACTAATGAGCCGCCAAATGGGTGGAGGCTCAATAATGGTTTGGGCTGGTTTTTCGGCTTAAGGGAAAACGGATATTGTTTTTGTGCATTCAAGAATGAATTCCGAAAAGTATAAGAATCTTCTTAAAGATCAACTAGCCATATACGGTGAACTTCTTTGTGGCAAAAACTACACTTTCCAGCACGATAACGCGCCGATTCATGCATCACACGAAACAAAAAAGTGGCTTTCAGAGCAAAGTATCAATGTTCTCCCGTAGTCTTCTGGCTCCCCAGACTTAAATCCCATCAAAAACTTGTGGAGTATCTTAGCTTGTGCTGTTTACCGAAATGGGAGGCAGTTTATATGTGTCGAAGACCTAAAGAATGCTATAAAATGTGCTTGGGAAGAACTGTGTTGCGATATTTTATTAGAATTGATAGATTCGATGCCGAATCGCATCTTTCATGTTATAAAAAACAATGGCGGCTCCACCAAATATTGAATAACCATGTTAGAGGATTTTCTTTTAGACCATTAGTTTCTGCTAATTATGTTGACCACTGTATTTGGAAAAAACGGTTGGTGTCTTATAATTTTGTCCATTATGTTTTTAAGTTTTTTCATTAAATTGTATGAAAATATCATTTCTGTAAAACAATTACGTGTGATAACAGAATAATTTTATGTTTTTGACATATTTGATAAAACATTTTTAAGTTCTGAATATTTTCTTTCACTATTTGTCAAATTAGATAGGTGTCTTACAATTATGTCCACCACTGTACGTTGCAACGTTTTCTAAATTTGGTTGCGTATTTCAAAAAGGTTTTTTTTTTTTTTTTTTTTTTTTTTTTTTTTTCCCGTATTGTTTTTTGTACCAATTTTCAAAACCTTTGTTGTTTTAATAATATAAATGAGCAATCGTATAAAATTATTAACCAAATTGAATATAATACTACTATTGAAATAATAACTTTTAACTGCACATAGCCAAGTAGGATTTAACCATTCTTTTTTCCTTAAGAAAGAAAAAGAAAAGTCTAAAAAATTATTTCTCTATCAGATTACTGCTACTTTCTAAAATTTTCGATGTCAAAATACTTCGAAATAAATAATTACAACAGTTTGTTCCTCTACTAATATGATAAAATAAACTCCGAGTTTCGTATCCAATCATTTAATTTAAAATATTGCGGTGGTTTTTAACAAAGCCTCCTGCAGATGTCAAAGAATTTTATTATTTTTGATTTCAATTGTATCTTTCCATATTATTAATCACGCTGAAATTCATCGTTAAAAAAAAATAAATAAAAAAAAAAATCTGCGGTTTATAACTGGATTTATCATTTTCTTCACTAGAATCTCCCATTCATTTCGTGTGTTGTCAAGTAAGAAACGTCCAGACGTTCTATCTTTCCGCTAGTAGCCACAAGATAAATTCCATTTGCGTCTTGCTCTTGTTGAAAGATTAACTTCCGATGTATTGTCATATCTTCATTGTCCTTGAAAAGTCTGCTGCCCTATTTCAAGACATGTGTACTGCTCCTGCGCTTTCGTAACCGATTATTTCTTTTTTATCTTGAATATTGGAATACAATTCAATAATTTTCTATAATACAATAAAAAACCTTTTGAAGTTAAAAATTTCTTATATAATAAGAGAAAATATAAAATGAAATTTGACCAAATATCATCTCTCTCTCTCTCTCTCTCTCTATATATATATATATATATATATATATATATATATATATGTATATGTATTTATATGTGTGTGTCATTACCATCGTCAATTTCAGTCTTTATCAATCCACCGCAGGATGAAGACCATTCCTAGGTGATTCCAAACTGCCTTATTTTCTGCAATTTTTCCCCATTCTGCTATTCCAAACTTCACAATTTCAGCTGATTCGGTGATTCTTCGCACCCTCTGCTTTCCTGCTTGCTGCTGCCCAGAGCAGGGACATTCTGGCCGCCGGGGACTGAGGGCATTGTACATATGGAACAGTCATTTAGATATATATATATATACATATATACAGAGTTCCCAAATTTGAAAAAAGGCAGGGTGCTGCTAATTAAAAAAAAAGGGGGGGGGGCACGTTTTAGGTTCTTGAGGTCAGTTTTGGATTCTTAAGGGCACATTTAACATCTGAAATTCGGGCACTTATTTAAAATTTCGACTTTAGGTATAAATTTTAAATTTTAACTTTCTTTACGCTTTAATTTTGCTTATTCCTAATGTATGAGTGGATGTTGATTGTTATGCCCAATACATTTATTTCTTTGTATAGCATACCTTCAGTTTGAAGGTTACAACAAAATTTCAACAAATGACAGTAAGAACGCAACTTTTTTTGTGTAGGAAGAAAGGTGATTTTTTTTTTTTTTTTTATGAGGGGCAAGAAGGGTGCTGTTTTTTCAGTCATAAGGCAAGGCATGGTGCAGCAGACTCCTGAAACTGTCTGGAGGAAACTCTGTATATCTATATTTGAAATGATTAAATAAAAACTAAATTAACCAAATTATCCACAGCATATGCCAGGAAAAAAAAATGTTTGTGAAAATGTTAAAGAGAAAATAGCTATATAGCATTGGCAAAGTAAAATACAAGAAAGACGTAGTGTTGGTATAAGGACTAAATTTCGATTGTCTACTCTAGTTATCTAAGTGTGGTGGGATTCTCTCCTTGGAGATCTGTCTAAGAGATCCTAACCTTTGTTTATGCCAATTTCGGAGAAAGCCACCAAAATGACCAAACGGTTAGAATGACGAGCGTTACCTGAGATTATAGTCCTGAACGAGTCGGTTTTACCTGGCACGAACCCGACAGATTGATTAAAAAAAAAAAAAAATGACGACCCGCTTCTGACCAGAATTCGATTTATTTTTATACCTAAACACGACTCGAAACCTAAAAACTAAATATAAATTAATAATTCATCTAAAAATAATACAAAACTTTTTTTTTTTTAATAAAGTAAATTTGGATTGTCACATAGTTGGTAAACCATTAAAAAAAAATAATAATAATAAATGCAATTACTGATACACTAAGTTAAAAATTTAAAAAATCTGAAAATGGATTAATTATAATTTTTAACCATTTATGTATGTTGTGTACTTCAAGTGTACAAAAATGGGATTTAAACTGAGTGTTTGCAGTTTGATGTCCAATGCTTCTATTTAGAAAACTAATAATATCTAGTAATAACTTGACTTTTTTAAAAAAAAAAAAAACGTTATAATTTGCTATAATAATTTGAGTATGTGCCTATTTAATCAGCGGCATATATATATATCATGGTATGTTTACATCAGTTATACAGTTATAATTATATCAAACAATTTTTTTCTGTTTATTATGGTATAATATTTTTAGAGATGTTCTCAAGTCGACCCGACTCATTGGAAACTAAACCGGACCTAAACCCAAACCGGACCTAAACGACAACCGCGTAAAAAAATAAGTCAACCCGACCAGAACTGGGGCTAAAAGAGAAAAAAAATGCTCTGACCCGAACTTGGCAGTCGGGTTCAGATAAAATCGGGTTACCCGATGCGATGCAGGACTCTAACTGAGATCGAACCAGTCACCTCTCAGCCACAGTTGGGAAGAAGAAAGAAGAGAAAAATTATTTTCGACTGCGATTTCTAAAGATTTCGTGCTTAAAACTGGGTGATAATTATGTGTTATAAAGTTTATCTTTACTGAGGATTTCTGTAACACTCAGGAGAAAAATACGTTTTAAGTACAATGAAAAAAAAAAAAAAAATCAGGAATTGTAATGCAAGAATTTTCAGCTTTAATGAAGCATTTGTATAAATCGAGATGGTTCTTTGTTTGGTGAAAATCTATTTAAATGATTATTATTATTATTACTATTATTATTACTAGATATAATATGATTATTCTTTTTCACTGATTCTTTGCACTGATATTTTAAAAATTTGCAAGCACTCAATTTTCCAACTTCCAACACATGTTAGATGATAATTCAAGTGGTTTTGGATTAGAGTATTAAAAAAGAAAAAAAAAAAAAAAAAAAAAAAAGGAAAATTTCAGTCGATTTCAACAAAAATTAAAAATTAGCTATAAATAATGATTATGATTGCGATTTAGTTCACAATTCAAAAATCTCTAAATTCAGTTGAACATTACAGATTTTAAACAGACTTTTTATAATTAATTAAAATATGATTTTTTACATCGCTTTGCATGGATGGATATTTCAAAATTTGAAAGTTATCAATCTTCTAAATTCCAAGTCATATTAGGTGATAAAACATGTCATAATAAAAAAGCACCACAGAATTGGCGTTTTAAAGTAATACGTGCAAAACTTTGAATAAACACCACAAAAGGCAATAAACTTCCAACAATTGTATCGGGTCGAAGGAACTTTTCGTCAGGCGAACAAAGTAGGCACGAGTGCTGCAATCAAAGTGGTGTGTTGCCACTTTGATTGCAGCACTTGTGCCTACTTTGTTCGTCCGACGAAGGGTCGTGTGTTCTTTCGGCCCGAAACAACTGTTGCGAGTTTATTGCATTTTATGGTGTTTATTCAAAGTTTTGTACTTGTTAGATAAGTCGTGTGGTTTTTGGATTAGAATATAAAAAAGGTTTAAAAAAAAAAAAAAAAAAAAAAAATCTGCTTTTTTAACTGATTTTGACAAAAATTAAAAATTGGCTATAATGATTATGAGTTTACAGTCCAAAAATCTCTAAATTTGGTTGAAAATTCGAGTTTTACTAGAAAAATAATATTTAATTAAATGCAATGCCCGCTGTGAGATGGCATTTTATAATTTGTGAATTAGAGTTCTTCCAACTGAAAATTAGAGATTTTATAGAAAAATAACATTCAATTGAATTTACATAGCCAGGACATTTTTATAAAGTTTACACTTGTTTATTCTAAAATTTTTACAAGTCTTTTTCTTTTTCTTTTTTTTCTTTTTTTTTTTTAACAAAATATCTTTTTATCATTCAAATGTATATTTCAGTACTCTGAACAGAACTAATGTCATGTCATACTGAAAATAGCAAGTATAATTTATTTTCGTTATTTCCATCAAAAAAAAAAAAGTATGCTAATTTTTTGACAAAACTATTGTATCGAGTTCTATAACAATAAATATAAATAACATTAATTTTTTCTCCAAATATGAACTTTCAAACAAATGATCAATGCAGAATTCCAAAGTCAGCTGCAATCGACCTTTATCATACATTGTATGCATGTTTGTCTTTTTTTAGCATTCATATCAAAAATATATATAAAAAAAAAGAAAAGACGATTTAAAAATATTTCCATTCATTATTTTCTTCAATTGCCCTATGCTATCAATAACTCTTTGGAACCTGCGTTTTTGACAGCAGTCTCCGGCTTGTTTATCTTCATTTGTTGTGAGATCTCTTTGCTTCGTTGCCCCCTGTCATTTTCAATGGTCGCTCTTGAGATGTCTGCCCACCATGTTGTAAGCTACGATCATATATTCACTGTTGTCTTGCGTTAATAGTCTGAGTCATTTTTCATCTCTTATATTAGTCATTTATTTTAGACGGCACTTCAACTGGTGTTTTTTCTGGCTGATTGTATGTGTACTCAGGAGTAAGTGTAAAACAATAGCTTAACTGTATCCCCACCCCATCAAGCCAAGATGATGTCTAATTCTTAGTTCTGTTTATAAATCTCTCATATGTAAATTCTTGAAAATTCACATACTTTCTAATGGTTATTTGTTATTTATTTTTTCACTTTGTATATGTGTGCACAAGTAATGTGGATAATTATAAATAATATACAAATTTAAATATAGTTTGAGGTCTTTGTGAATAAACTGATAAAAAATATCCTCGAATTTCGTCATTGGTTGTCGTTTTTGCATAGATGAAGGACAATCCAACATATGTATAAAAATATTCATATTCATACGCCTGCAAAATGCAGCCTATATATACTTTTTTAATTTATAAAATATGAAATATTACTTTTGTATAAAACGAGTTATAAAGTTTTAAAATGCTAATTTAAAACAAAGGTATAAATTATCAAAAAGAGAGTCGCACAAGTAAAGGTTGTACAAGCGGAGCTGTAATATATATATAGACTAATGCAAGCGAGTATGCAAACGTAATAACTATCTTGATGGCCCTCGATGCGAGTCGACCATACTAAATTTTAATGTTCTACGAATAACCGCTTTTGAGTTGTTGTCAATATCTTTATAATGTAAAAACTATACTAAAGGACAATCATGGATCTCTCTGAAACAGGATGTCATGTAGAGCCCAAAAATGGAAAAGCATAATTAGATATGCGAAATAACAGGTACAGCATGTTTTATCGTTTTTTTTTTTTTTTTTTTTTTTTAATAATTTTCAAACAAATGATAACATTTCTTTATCAATATTCATATAATTTAAACGTAAGCAGTATATATATTTTTTTTTTTAATAATTCAACTTTTCTCAGAAGTAAACTTAAAAAAAAAAAAAAAAAAATGAAAATGTAAACAATATTAGGAAAGATATAAATAAATGAGAAATAGTGTTAAAATGCATTACGGAAAGTGAAGATACATTTATTCTTCAAATGTCAAATTTGAACCAGGTTTTTCTTATTGCATTCATTTTTCTTTTTCTTCCATAACGGCGGACATTTTGGAGAAATGTAACTATTAATTCGTCAATTGCGAACAACCCCAAAATAATAAAAATGTCTATAAATAATCTTATAAAGAACATTTCATCCAATTTTTATTATCATATGTATATTTTTTGAAGAGTTATTCACATTTCACACATAAAAAAGAAGAAAGAGTAAGAAAGAGAAAAATGAATGCAAAAAGAGAAACTTGGTGTAAATTTAACAATTGGAGGCATACATATCTTCATTTACCTGTAATGGATCTTTAACATCATTTCTCAATTAGATTTCTTTTCTAAAATTGTTTAAATTTTTCAGTTCCTTCAAAGCTCACTTTTGAAGAAAAAAAAATTACTCATAGAATTTTAAAAAATTATAAATTATTTTAAAATTATAAATTATTTTATATAATTTTAATATAATATTTGATTAATAATTTGCTAACGAACATCCCATCCAAATTTTATGATTACTTTAAAAATTATGCTTTAAAAAAAGATTTATTATTTTAACTTTGCACACCAGTTCTCATGCAACATCTAATCGCTTTTTAACATCCATACATCATCGATCCGACAAACATCACCACGAAATTAGTCAAAAGAGATTCAGGAGTGATCAAAATGGCTATTTCCATTGAAATCTAAAAAGGAAAATCATGATTACAATAATTTCCTTCTTTATTGCATGTAAAGAAATGACAAAGAATGATGTACGTTTTTAAGTGTCATTTTTTAAATTATATTTCAAATAAAATGTGTTTTTTCGATAATACCTTTTTTTTTTTTTTTTTAAGAATCAATTACTTACTTGTTATTTCCTTGTTTTTATACCTTATTAAACTTATGCACATATTTCTACTTTTTTTTTCTTTTTTGACACAACCCGGGGATATGTTTTTCGTGTCATCAATTATCCTCTTTCAGTAACAAACTTTTGACAGCGGGTTCCAACTTATTTGTCATAGCGCAGTAGGAAAGCAATATGCGATTTAGAACCTTCATTGATCATTTCCCGAGGATGGTATTTGGCGTTGTATTCCTGAAGTATTTGGCGGCTTAATATCAAGATTACTTTCAAGATTTTTATTTTTATTTCCAGAGGTTACCATGTTTTTATTAACGTCTATTCTTGCTTGTTTGTTTGTCCGGTACAAATCTTGCAATCGAATTTTAACTAACTTCCCTACTAGCTATACATTTGAAACTTTCACAGTAGCTCAGAACCCGGTGACAACACAATACTTCGAAGTCCGATTTTCGAATTTTTGATTAGTTTTCTTTTAATTAATTAAAATATGAAAATAATAACATCCTAGCGTTAAAATAGCCATTAAAATATTAGCTATAATTTAATTGTTGCCAAAAAAAAAAAAAAAAAAATTACGAGTTCATTTTTTTTTCCACATAAAAATAAATACATTTGATTAAACATGAACGTTAAAAAATTATAAAAAGTTAAATCATGCATCTTACAAAAATTGACGTCATTATCACTTTAAAAATTTTATGCACATTGATAAGAGCTCTGATTCATCAGAAAATTTAAAACATGGTATGTATTTTTTTTTTTTTTTTAATCTTATAATTATTTTATGAATAACTTCATAACTTCTGTCGGAAATTCGTGAAAAAAAAAAAAAAAAAAAAACTTTAATGTGTGTCTCTTTATTTCTTAAATAAGTAAACTATTATGCGAAGTTTTTTTTTTTTTTTTTTTTAAGTTACTTGTTACTGTTATTGCAAAAGAATATGCTTATAATATTTTTTATGGGATTAGCTGTAAATGTGGATATTATTTTGTACAACTTTTGTTATTTATTATTATTCTGTATTATTATATAAGTTTTGGTCTTACTGCTGATTATGTGAATGGCATTTTCTAGCATTGGATTTTCATTTTGCTTAAAAATGACAGTATCTCAAATTACTATTTTACCATGTTTTTATTAACTCGTTTTCTTGTTTGTCCAGTACAAATCTTGCAATTGATTTTTAACTAACTTCCCGACTAGCTACACATTTGAAACTTTTAGCTCAGAACACGATCATAAGGCATTCTTTTAATACTTTTGATCAATTAGTAAATGTTCGAAAATTTCTTATAATTGCTCTCTTTATTACGCATTTGATCATTTTCTTTCAATAATTCATCAAAAAAGTGTTTAAAAAGTATTTATTAATACATAGAATTGTCAAGTTTTATATGATTCAACAAAAAATTTAAAAAGGTGGTTTATAAAAAGTTTTTTTTTTTTTTTTTTTTTTTTTTTTTTTTGTAATCTTGTTATTATTTAGTTACTAATAATTAAATAAAATTAATTAAACTTTAAAAAATCTTTTTTTTTTTTTTTTCATTACTAACAAAATCTTTTTTTCGAATGTTTTGTAGGATAATCTGCATTTTTTATTTTTAAATTTATTAAATTAAATATTTTCTGAAAATCTGTTATTAGTATTACAGCAGGAGATCTAAAAGCAATGTCAACACGAACAACTTTGACAGCTGATAACTTCGAAATACTTAATTAGACAGTGCCAAATAATTTTCGTAAATCGCAGGCTTCTAATCACAAATTTGTATGCAATTATGATTATTTTTCTTTCTTTCTTTCTTTCTTTACTGGACTTTCACAGTTGTTTGAAAGTAGAACTTTGAATAATTTTGTAGTTATACAACGACAGAAACTGATTATAGTGTGTCGTTGAATTAATTTTGATGTTTAAAGAAGCAGTTTAACAAGATAAATTAATCAGAAAATAAATTTATTGAAATGAAGCTGAACATTTATTGCAGAATGCTTTTAGTTGAATTAATTTTATTATTTTTCATCGAAAACTTTTATAACTTCGAATGATCATTATCAGTTTATTGCAAGTCACATGATCTTCTAATTAAATTTAAGCGTCAAAACAAGAATGAAATGATGCGTTATGCGCACAGATTTTAAAATACTTTCCAACATTTGAAAAATATTGTTAGTAAACCCACATATATTAATGTGATTGCAGTATATATGCAAAAAAACATGTTTGCCTAAATCAAAGAATCAGCAAATATTATGTAAGTTAAACTCACAGATCCTAAGTCATATGACCAATTTCACGGAAAAAAAAAAAAGAAAGAAATATATATATAAGGGAACATCTCCGGTTGTAGGCACAGTTTTGAATTTAGCTTATAACTTTCGGTAGAATAGATTATGCAAACATATTAATACCAATGGAAAGCTAGAACCATTAGCTAACTTTTGATCAATTAACTGTATTGATTCCGTCAACCAGAAAAAAATTATTACCAATTTTGTGAAGTGATCATTTTTTGCCAAAACAAATTTTGTACCCAGTTGTAGGCGCACTTGAAAAATCCGCTAAAAGTGGGAAAATAATAAGAAAAACCACCATAAATACAGAAAACAACAAAATTTATTCATTTTGTAAAGATTCAGTGGCCAAAATAATAACAGAAAATGGCATTTTCCCAACTTTATTCGTCATCTTCTTCATCCTTCAAATCAGAAGTACAGTGCTTGTAAATAAAATAATTTTCATGTATATTGGACCATTTCAAATGCACCAGACTATCATATTCGTTGCATTTGATTGAATTTGCTTTTGTTCGGCATGGTAGCAGGTGCTCCAAACAAATAATGCAGAAATCGACATCATCTCCTGAATGTGAATGTTCCTGTTTTTAGCGCGCTTGGTCAGCAGTTTGACAGGTGGAGTTCCCTTACTTTTTCTAGGCTTCTTCTGTAGGGACACATAAGCTGCGAGGAGGTCCATATTCTCGGGCAGTCTATTTTATGGATTTCGTATACATTAAACAATCCTAAATGGCTTTAACCATCGCCTTAAAAGGCATTTCTTTTGGATCGATTGACTTTTCCGGGGTTGGCATGGCTAAAAAAGCCTAAAAATACATAAAAATACATAAAACACTAATAAAATATGTTATGTTGTTTTAAACGACCATATTTGATAATCTGTAAGTCAAAAACACGCTTTAAATGAAAAAAACATGGGTGCCCACAACCGAGAATGACAATCACTTTTATAATGACAGAAAAAACTATTTTCATTCCAAATTTTGGCTTAATTCGATATCGCGTCACAAAATATATTGAATATACTGCATGAATGTATATTACACTCACATTTTTAACACGCTTTTATTAGCTTCACCTGTAAAAAAGTATCAGTGAGTCTATTTTATATATCTGTCTGATCTTGAAGCTAAAAATATTACGTTTGCATTATAAATATAAATAAAAGTAGAAAGTAAATGATCAAATAAGAAAACCTATGTATATTTTAACTAATTGCAAAGCGTTACTTAAAATTTGATATCATTATTTCTAAGACTCTTTTTTCAAATTCTTACAGTCATAAAGTAGCGGCGTCACAAACTTTTAACCCGTTAAGAGTTTTTTGTACTGATTTTGTATACAGAAAATCGGTATCAAAGCAAGATTGAGAAGTGCTAAGTTACAGAATAAATTGTGCTTATGTAACTGCTGAGAGATACGTAACATTCGCGCCTACAATACGACAGATTCTGGTTCGATCCTGGTTGGTAGAACTGTGCGATTGTGATCTAAGTTTTTCCTTTAAATTATCCCTTTTCATTATTTTATTCAATTGAAATGCACGCATGGATGGAGACCATAAATAAAATTTTACTTTCTTTATTCTAGTACACTGTTTTTGCTATGACATCATTTTCAGTTTAGTTTCGGGAAACTTGAGCTTTTATCATTAATAATAATAATAATAATAATAATATATACATATATATATATATATGATAAACAACATAATAGTTCAGATCTACTACTTAAAAGATGTAACTGAGCGTAAAACTGACGTAACATGAAAGTAGGGGCCCCTTAAAACTGTTTTTATCTCTCAAGATGCCATAATCAGGTCCTAATAGCAAAAGTACATAAATCGTACCATATCTATAAAGGATAACCTTAAACAGCTACGTTTGGCATTTATAATTCACTTTTATGATTAAAATTTTATCAAAAATTTCGTTATGAGCAATTTTCCCTGGAAGAATACCCTGACGAAAAAAAAATAAA